>OX424533.1:10210800-11460800 GCA_949152445.1 Cerastis rubricosa
CTTATATCACGACAATATTGTCATTGCCAAATACTTAAATAGTTATCTTAACTATTTGACGTACGAGTGACCTATAATACGACTGTGAATAGGAATATTATGATAATTAGAGAAACCTTGACATAGACAACCCCAAAATTACTTCAAGTTTCCCAACAATTATCACAAAAATAATGTATTTGCCACTTTTCAATTAAAACAATTAATTTATTTCCACAGAACACTAATATGCTCGTTCCGATAAATATTTTGTATGGCGACGTTTGAAAAGAATATCGAATCGAGCGCGAATTAATCGCGACATCAGCTTCATTACTATGTAAAACGTTCGTAAATATCTGAAACGAAATAACTCCATTGAGGTGACCACTTTTCATTTGGTACACATAACCCAGATTGCCAGAGAATGGGCAGCAGCGTTCTCTGTGCTTTTGTAACAAACGTACTGCGATCGCCAACCCGCCTGCCAAGCGTGGTGATTATGGCAAAACCCTCCAAAATGTCAATTTGGTGACACTTGAGGGAGGCCTATGTCCAGCAGTGGACGTCTTTTGGGCTGAAATGATGAATGATGATGATGATGACAAATAACCCTGTCTTTTCAAAATAGCTTGTTGCAAATTATTTTCATCCCGGAACACCAAATTTTTTGGTTTTCACCGGTTGAACGTATGCCTAGGGACATTCTATAAGTGATAAGTTGATAACGAAGTTAGAAAACTCAAAAGTGTACAGTACTGACATACGCTATCGAAAACCTTAATCCGATCCTGTTAAAAGTCTTAGTAAAACCACGTTTTGAAAGCGATTGGCACCAGTCTAGCTAGACAACAAAAGACGGGCCCGAATTAACAAAATAAAAGGCAAAAAATCCTCTTCATCTTCGATACTAAAATATTGTTAAATTTGTCATTCGGAAAATCTATTTTAATGTGAAGTGGATCGGAATACTTCTATTCCCATCTTTTAACAATAATATACTAACAATAAGTCCGAGATCGATTCATTTTCACCTATTGAATAGTAAGTACTAAGTCGTCTTATTGGCTTTCCTCTTGATCCTCTCTTCATCCCCATCCATATTCATTTGAAGAATCCTGCGCGAAGTGGTTTGCACCTACACTAGGTAGCTTTGAATTACATTTATAGCTAGAGTTCATAGTGACTGCAAGTAAACTAAGTAGTAAAAACATGTTTGATAACTAAAAACGACTTGAACTTTAAACATAGATTAACAAAACACACATTATCAACAATGTCGAAGCCGTCACCTCTTGGTCACCAATGCTTTCAGATTCTAATATAATATGGGGTGGAAACGACACTGACGCAATAAAAAATCATCTGTGCTACATGAGTGCAATACATAAACGTCAACATGTATGGACGAGCAGATTATTTAAAAATTACCTTCATAAAATTTCTATGTAGGCTCAGAATGATGTACTTAATAAGTGGTAATCGTATGTGCGCCCGTGTCCCTTCTAACATGTATAAGTGATTAAATCTTATGCCGATGGTTTTACTACGATTCAAGGTGTTCCAATAAAATGCAAATAGTCACACTTTACATTCCTTTGTAAACCGCGACGAAATAATAAACGCAAACGCAGAAGCTACTGATCCCTAAATCACGCGGATATCACATTGATAAAAAGATCCTCCTGAAAGGATATTCTCGACAGCCGGTGACCGGAAAGCACTAAAGAAACACGAGCCATCATCTGCCTAGCCTTTTCCCAAACTATCTTGGGGTCGGCTTCTAGAATCTAACCGGATGCAGCTGACCAGTACCAGCATTTTACATGAAGCGACTGCCTATCTGACCTCCACAACCCAGTTACTGGGTATTACGATACCCCTTGGAAGTCTGGATGTCAGACTTTTGGCTAGTGACTACTCGTAACGACAGTCAAAGATCTACAAATGACAGCCGGGACCAACGGCTTAGCGTCGTTTCCGTGACACGGAGGAAACTCGATATGTAATTATGGTCACCCATCCACGGACGGAACTCGGCAAGCACGGCTTAACCTTAAAGATCGACCCGTGCAGCTGTTATTATTTAGCTACGAGCTCGTCCTATTGAAATACGAATGAATATTAATTAAATTTACAACTCAAAAGGATTTTCAGTAAAATGTTCTAGGAAGCGTAAGAACTTAACGTTAATCTACTAAACTGCAGTTTTGTTCATATTATTGTTCTGTTTATGTCTGGACTTTGTAACGTTTTACAATTACCTACTATCCAATTGTTGACTCATCTGGCTTTGTCGAATTACCCACATAAAACGAAAATACAATTTAAACACTAATGTAGAGTCACGAGTCACGACTACGACTACAGATGCAGGTTTTGGTACTTCTTATTCGAGGACAGACAACAAATTAGTTTCTAACGAACCAATATGCTTTTTTTAAATTAAAAAGTGTTTATTCTTGGCTTAGAGACTGACAGACATTGCATAACGAAACGACGAAGATTCAATACAATAGTTATGGAGAAAACATAAAACTACAATTGAATGAACAATTGAATATGTATAACTATCAATTTTCTTTTCAAGTGGCTATTATTTTTATCAGCGATGCAGAACTACGCACGTAGAAGACCAACATTTGAACGTGTTCCGAAATATAAAGTGAAGTAATTAAGTCTCTTCTACTTCTTCTCGGAAATACGTACCTGTAAAAACCAAATGTTTATCAGCAAAACTTTTAGCGCACCCAGGCCTCAACACACATTACAAGTTTACTTTAAATAAAGCACGGACAATGTAAGGGACATGATCCAATTTGAGCTTGTTGATCCAACAAAAAAGCGTCTCGGCCAAATCTGGTTAGCAGTAAAGTACCTTGAGTGGGGTCTAAAAATACATGTACCTATAGATTAGTGAGGAGGGGACAAACAATAGCAAGTGAGTATTAACAAAGACCGTATGTTCGTGACGACACCGCGAGTAACTGCGCGCAATAAACCGCCTTTGTCAGATATTTAAACCACTTAAGAGTTTGTAGCCCCTGTTCAAAGATGTGGACCGGCTCGCGACTTGTCGCCAAAAAATATTACTTCCGATCGAGTACCCCTGGCCGATGCCCGACCCAGCTGTCTTGAGCAAACAGTTTCATTATAATTGTAACATATCTATGTCATTCTTGCTCCATGATATGGCACGTAGGTAACTACATAACAGTGAATATCTCAGCCAAAACAATTCATAATTGCTAAGATATCAATCGTCTTTTTTATATGCGTTTGTGTTCGTTAATCTTAGAAAAACTGTTATTAAGAATTATGTAGAGCTTGAGTATGGTCAGAATCTACGTACGATTGATCAATTATTTATACGCACCACTCACAACGCGCACGTATTTGCTGTTTAAGAACAAAACAAAAGGCGATCGCGAAAGTAGCGCTAATTACATGGCATGAGAAGAAATGAAACGGAACTAGAATATTTGTCCTGAAGTACACATGTGTGGTTTTTCTCGACTTATTCTGTAGTTCATACACATCAAAAATAAGGCAACGATCAATTAAATAAAATAAAACTATATAAAAAATATAATATAAATTATTATTTGTGGTATTCCAACTGAATTCCAGCCACAGTGGATGCATCAATACGCGAGTATCGGATCACAGGTACTTACAGGCGCCTCTGGGCCACTAGCTCTGTATTTGCCGAAACATATTTCCCCAAAACTGGAGGGTGACATAAATATCTTAAAAGGCTCCTTAGGGCCTCCAAAGCTTTTGCGTAGTACAAACAAACTTACCTATGCTGAGTATAACATAACGCGAGTGCTTCAGATATTCCTTCTTCGTAAGCCTGCTCTTAAGAATTCACCACGGTTACTTAGTCGGTGCCTACACCGTTAAATATGTCGCGACTACGAGAAAATAATGTAGGTACATAATTATTACCTACATATATGCTTTTACAGCAGTTACCTGTTCAGTAAACTTTTAATTATGTATGTAAGTTATTAAATACATCGTTATTTAATTCCACAAAGAGATAAAAAATATATGTGTACTGTCTTATCATCTATATATATATATATAAATTACGTGTCACGTTGTTTGTCGGGGATGGATTCCTAAACTACTTAACCGATGTTAATCAAATTTGCACACCGTGTGCAGTTTGATCCAACTTGAAAGATAAGGTAGCTTACATCTCAGTTTATAGTCGCAATATTATTTTATTGCAAATTAAGTCACAATTATCTGTTAGCTCCAAACGATTCTAACAGATGGCAAATTAAGTATTCAATAGACGGTGCTGTATAGGAGCGGAGCAGCAATGAAAAATATTACGAAAACGGGGAAAATGTGACCCAGACGAAGTTGCTCGGGACAGCTAGTTATATTACATATTAAACATATTCTATTGCCAAATAGAAGATAACATAATAAAGAATTAAATAGTATTATATTTAAGAGTATCTAGGGAAGAATTTACACCGTTATCGGGTTTCCTCGATGTTTTCCTGAACTGCCACACAATGTACAATTTTCACACGTCAAGAGACTTTTCCTTAAGCGTAAGTAATTGAAGCTAAATGAATCCAATGTTAAAACATGAGGAAACGAAACGTTTGTGAAAAACAACAGGCATTTTCACAACGAAAAATCTTTCGAGAAATTACCACCATTCAAACCATACATACCTGAAGGGTAAGACATAGGTGTACTATAGTACGCCCACATTTCACCAGTATGTTTAAGTCTCATATAATGGATAATGATAGTGGAGGGCGAGCACGAATTCCCTACCTGCTACTGAGAAATTTCTGACGTAAAAACCCAAAAACACTCTGTCAGACTTAGGAATCGAACCCGGGACCTCATGTTCAGCAGACGAACTTGCGACCACAAGACAAACTAGGCAGAAACCGTGTGATTATCGGAAATAAATGTAAAATATAATTGCTTTACCAATCATCGACTAAAATCGGTTTTGAGAACAACTTATCATGGAATAAAGTAGTCATTAAAGCAAATAATATATATGTCAGATCAATATACACGACGACAGGTATAGTGCTAACTAGTGGGCTTAATGAAATAATCACCTCTAACCGAAGGGAACAGTCGATAACGCGATTACATTGCTCGGTTAGCTCCGATATCACGGCGGTCGGCTTTATCCTGCCCTGCACGCTACCGGTTTTGCCCGCAATATTGTAGACGAGCCCCACTAAATTACATTCTGATTGAAATAGCGTTTGCAAATCAACCGACAACAACTTTGCAAAACAAAAAATAAACCAACCCCTAACTGATTTTCCACAGCCACCCCTATTGACCTCGATCAAAAGTTAGGTAATTAACATCTACTTATAAATGCTTGGTTTGTGTATTTGACTTTTTAAACGCGAGGCTGTTAAGCCAAAATATTCAGACTCGCCTTTGAGTTTCCTTTAACAAATTACTTTGGAGAATCTCGCTTGAAATACTTTAATGTTATTTTGAACATTTCTGAGTGAAAGAGGCCAAGAATGCATTAGAAATAAAAGCAATAAGAGATCGACATCAATCACTTAAAAACTCTGAAAATGTAGAAGTTCATTGCAAGGGAAGGGCCCGCGACCTTTGGCATTCCCGGAATGATTCGCGCGCGAACTCGCTGAACAAAGGTTTGTTTCCGGCGTCGCTATCGCTCGTTGTCTGAATAATTTAATGTACACGTAATGTGTATTATGTTCGTCGCACTCATTTAATCTTTTTTTTGGCAGTTCACACGACTGCTTGAAGCTAAATCACTTTGCTCACGTTTTATTTTTGGTGTTTTCGTAGGCAAGTCCTACCCTGCACGAACTACATAACATTCGTTTTCCCAAATAATTTTACATAAAAAGTGTGCTGAAAAATTGCTTCTGGATTTATTTTTCAACTTAATATTTTACATCTTTGCATAAAAGTTAGGAAAAGCTTTTACGAGGCATTGCATAAAGAGATTTTCTCGAAATCATAAAGCTATTTTACATGATACGATCCCAAAAAACCTCAACTCAACAAAAATGATACTTTATTTCTTACACGAGAATCGTGTAGGTTGAAATGTGGGATCATATACCTGTCCGACCCTACGGGCCCCTATAAGCCCCTGATAAATATGCCATAGCAGGTTGGAATGGCCACCGCAATATATACATAGATTTATATAAACAGGTTCCTAAAATATCGCGTCACGTGTAAAAAGTAGCCATATGATTCTGTAGCCAGAATTGTAGCTGGACAATGAATAATAAAGCAACCTCTTTGGTCCTCCGTTGAGAGAGTGCATGTCACTCCATTTGTTTCTACTTCAGACGTGAGGTGAGTTAAAAGTTATTTCATGAGGGATATCATAGTTCAGTCATAAAGCTGGTCACTTGGTCTGCAGGCAAGCAACGAGTTTGTAAAACTCCTACTTTCTATTATGCCATAGCAATTGGGTTCGGAAAATGAAGACAAAGTTTACCTCTTAAAGGCCAATGATTAATTCAATTTAAATTGTGGACCGGATTACAGTCAAATGAGATGCAATTAAAATAAAATTATACTTTCGAAGGGATTACAGTAAATTAATCTCATCGTATCGTTAATAATAACGTTAACTAATTTTAATGAATAAAATATTTGTGTTCATTCTAAAAGGGTTTAAATATTGTTCTAGTGTAAGGGACAGGATTAGTCCGGAAATTAAGGGATTATGGAAAAGTATATTACGGAACCAATAGAGGAACATGCGGAGCATAGGTGATTTTGATATATTACAGTTGTAGCGGTTTCATTGACTATGTATTAGTGATCTAATTAACACGGGACGGCGACACAGATTCTGATCATCTGGTAAATTCTGGTTAATCATGATGGATTGTGACGCTCTTGACTGCAATAGCTAGTAAAAGGTTGATGGCTTTGTCATGTTAAATGTCACCTGTATATACAGCCTATTGTAATGTTGAACATTCTAGTTTGATTAAAACTATAGTACATACGTATAGACACAAATGTAAATATTATTGGGCTATGATTAGCATTTTAAGCAACCTTCCATTCTCTGATAACTTTTTAAAACTGTTGTTCAGAGGACAATATTCCCGAGTAATAAACAAATTTCTACTTTTTAATCACTTAAAAAAAACTCATTGAAAAGAATGTTTTATCATTATAAAAGGGTAGATGAGACCCTAGAAAAGTAAAACCCTCTGTTTCCACCCGCCGTGGTTCGATATAGATAAGTGTGATCGGATTTATGTAAGCGTAGCTCGTAGCTCGTGACTCGGGGCTACTAAGATCAATGCAATAGAATAGAGAGGAACAGAAGAACAACTCCATATAGCAGGTGAAATCAGTCTCATGCACACATAACACATACAGTCACAGACACACTGACACAGTCTCATGTAGTACGTACTGTATTGAATGAAGAAGGGGTATAATTGCAATCGCTTCGTGATCCGTGTCTATGGGGACGTGCGTTTTATCTCGTTGTATGAAGCTAACCTTCTGTATTAATCTATTCTGGGACTCCGGGCAACGAAGATCAATACCTCGTGGCGAGCTGATTGCTACGGTTAATCTTTTGTTTGGGAACTTTCACGGAAGCCGTATTTGAACGGAATAGGCCTACTTAGGTATATTGTTCTTAATAGCTAGCTAAGAATGGATTAAGGAATTAGGTAATGGCGGCAGAGTTTCTGTTCTGTTATTGTCAGGGATTGTGTGATTTACGTCAAAAGGTAGAACGTAGAACCTTGCAACTATAGATGTCGTAAAAGTTTGCGTATTACGTCTGTTCCGTGATCACATACGATTGATGACAATCACTCTATCTGACTGCCAAGCTTGGTATTATGACTAATCCCCGTGATCATTGCCAACCAGCACTGTGCTCGCGTGGTGGATTACAGCCCACCCTATTTCATAGAGTCCTGTCTACCTGTGTCCCTGCAGTGAGAAAATAGGTTAGCTCGCATAGGTTTGGCTGTGTTTGCATCATCATTCTCGTGCCCCTCATCATCTGCCTAGCTTTTCCCAAACTATCTTGGGGTCGGCTTCCAGTCTAACCGGATGCAGCTCAGTACAAGTATTTTACATGAAGTGACTGCCTATCTGATCTCCACAACCAAGTAACTGGGTAATACGATACCCCTTGGAAAGACTGGATGTCAGACTTTTGGCTTCTGACTACTCGTAACGACTGTCAAAGATCTACAAATGACAGCCGAGACCAAGGGCTTAACGTGCTTTCCGAGGCACGGAGGAAATTCGGTATGTAATTCCAGTCACCCATCCACGGACCAACCTCGGCAAGCACGGCTTGACCCTAAATATCGACCCGTGCCGCTGTTATTACTTAGCCGCGAGGTTCTCATCATCATCCCCTATCCTAATTTATTTGCGGTCGGCGCAGCATGTCTTTGGGCTGTGTTTGCATACGCTATAGTATATGTTTGAAGGCGTTAATGCTTTTCGCCCTCGCTGTCTGGTAAGAGGACAACGACACAACATGAAAGGGTTGTGATTCACAAAATAACCTTTTAATTAGGCAAGCGGAAATTAATGTGAAGTCTTCAAACACAAAGCCACATCCACGAGGTGTGCAGTTAATTAATTAAATGGCGACATTTAATTAAACAGTAAACAAAGTGAACCTACGGTACATTCACCGCATTCCCGAACTTGGGAGGATGGTGGATATTTTTCGTACGTTGATAAATAATGTCTGTCTCAGGGCTCGTTTCGTTCCTTGTTTCAAAACAGGAGTTTCGTATTTATGTGCTTTGGGGCCGCCTATAAAATTATTAACGTCATTAAGAAATGGCGAGGGAGTTCCGTGGAGGTTTTTTTGTTTATACTTACAATTTATTCTTGAACATCTACAGAACCTACTACTTACTGCAGATATATGTATGTATAATGGCAGTTAAAATATAGTTGGCAAGCCAAGTTTTTGTGTAGTTCTGCATATATATCAGCATATACACGTTCTTCTCCTTTTCGGTCGACGACGATACTTGGATTTGCCTAAAATTGTCGCTCCTACTTTTCCCTAAGTTTTAGCTGCCTAAAGCTTCAAAGCTGCACCTCTGCAAGTGTAGGCATTAGGAAGTACGCCCACACATGTTGTTTCTGCATTAGGTATAATAATAATAAATTTGTTTATTTGTACACAAAGGAACAAAGTAAACATATATAACACACAGTGAATAAGTTGTACAGCGAAGACGTATTAAAATGCGAACTTCTGTCTCCTAATATAGTACTTACAAGTTAGATAAGATACAATTTTAATAAGATTTTCAGTTTCATCATACGTTAACTTCTGCAACCATTTGGTGAGTTTAATTTTGACTTTGTGTTTAGTCAGAGCGTACAAAGAAATGTTTTTATTTATTTTATTATACAGTCGCGAGCTGGTTGCCGTGAACTGTCGGCTGGCAAACTTAGAGCGGCATTTTACTGTATCGCATACGGGAAAAGCCTTTGCGTCTTTTTAGCTTAGAGTGTAGCATAGAGTGTTTCCGTAAGACAGCACGAAGCACAAATAGCTGTCTTACAGTCAATACTTCGGATGTGAGTAAAGTTGTGCGGTTGAAAAATCTCTCCGTTTAAAGTGCATGACTTTCAAAATTGCTCTTAGAGCTCTTTCAACTTTGAGTAAGAAAGTTTATAAGTTCCGCCCCAAACAGGGATACAATATAAAATAATTGAGTGGCAAAGACAAACCAGCAAGGCTGTATCAGGAACGGCAGAGTGCCTTAGTTCTTTGAAAAGGTAAATTAATTTTCTGATCCGTGTACATAAGGCTTCTGCATGAGATTTCCAGTCCAGATGGCAGTTAAAGTGGATACCTAAATATTTGGTATTTGGAACCAAAGACAGGAATGGACAGCTGCAGTTTAATGCATCACCTTTACAAATATGGGCTTTAATCTGGCCTGATTCCTGTGGTGGAGTTATGGTGTTGGGAATAGAGAATCTAATGTCCTTTGTCTTTGCAACGTTCAGGCTTAGCAGATTCTCGGAGAGCCACTCCATTACAAAACGAAGCGATTGTTCTGCTCTTTTTCTTGCTTTGTCCCAGTCAGTATCATAGACTACCAAAGTTGTGTCATCAGCGTACGTAAAAATACACACACAATTTGGTAACTGTAATTGGCACAGATCATTTATGTATAGCAAGAAGAGCGGGAGGCCGAGGATACTACCCTGCGGAACGCCAAAACTGATGGGCTTGTCATCACTCGTTGTTGAGTCAATTTTATCACGTTGATAACGATTTGATAGATAGTCTCTAAAAAAATTCAATTCAAGCCCTCGAATTCCAGCGTTTTCCAATTTAGAGATCAAGGTGGGAACAGAAACCGTGTCAAATGCCTTGGATAAGTTGAGGAAGATACCGTAGCATTTCACTCCTTTGTCCAAGTAAATAGTTTTAGTAAGATCAGCCACAGCATCCTCCGTTGAAATTCTAGGTCTAAACTTATATTGATTTGCCGCAATTATTTCGTGTTTGGTGAGATACCTAACGAGGCAGTTATTAAGTATTATTTCAAGGATCTTAGAGAGCGAACTTAGTACGGATATTAGGCGGAAGTTTTGTTAAATTTGCTCCGTCTCCACTCTTGAAAACTGGATGGAAGACCGCTATTTTGAGAGCGTTGGGAAAAGTTCCAGTTTCAATAGCACGAGTTAAAATATGCGTGATGGGCGATGTTAAAGTGGCCCTCGATTCTTTTATTATTTTTCCATATATATTGTCATAACCAGTAGCACAATCAGAACGCAAGGAGCTGATCAGACTTTCTACTTGGGATTCATCTACCTGCAGGATCACAAGAGACTTGCAAGGTGGTGATTTTGGTGGATTTTTCACATCATGGTTAGACCTTAGAAGAAAAGAGACTTGAGAAGCCAGTTGTCGACCAATATCCGTGAAGAAGCGATTCACATGATCATTTAGGGTCGTCAGTGAGTCGAAGTAGCTCTTTCGGAGGTAGCCGTTGAGCAGAAGAGTTGGTAAAAGCCTTGGTGGCCTTCCAAGTGACTTTCGGGTTGTTTTTTGCATTTAATAATTCATTTTTATCGTATGCTCGTTTTAGATTTTTTAACAAGTTATTAAGGTAATTACGATATCTTTTGTAGATAATTTGAAGAACCGTATTTTCTGGATTTCGTTTTAAGCGGTGGTGCATCCTATCTCGGTTTCATAAACATCTAACCAAACCTTGTGTCATGCAAGGCTTGATGACACGAATCTTATTTTGTATACGAATACAAAGTGTGTTTAAAGCAATAACTTCTTGAAGTATTGTTATAAACAATTCTGTGGCTTGATTGGGGTTTATCTCAGCCAACACGGGCCCAAATTCAGTACTGTCTATGCTTTGTTTAATGGCTAAGAAGTCGTATTGGAAAGATTTTTCGTAATAGAGCTCTTTAGTCTCAGGGACAGGATGACTGGAAGGTGGTCAGTAATGTAGGTTTGAAGCACTTGCACTTGCTGTGTTTTTAGTTTTAAACATAACATGATCTAAGATCTAAGGTATATGTACTCTACTCTACTTAAATGTTTAAGGAGCTAAATAATTTAAGGAGCACTTTAATGTCTGAAGTAGTTTCAAGCTTGCTCTAAGTACCAACAAACCCTTACCTCAGACATGTTTTATTTTATCTTCGCCAGAGATTTGTTAAAGATTCCTACATAATAATTAACTTAGGTAAGTTATTGCAGCGGTAGTTAAACTACCGGTTCTCGGATGTACATTAAATAGCTAGCAATGTGGCGAGCATTGGCTGACGTTGAATGAAATATCTAGCTAACTTTACAGGAACTGTGCAAGTATATTTTAGCCAGAACGCTGTAAAATTTAGCTGGAGTTTACGCAAAGAACATGCTTCTGCTGTGGTTAATATAGGTACGTGAATTACAAATATAATTACTATTGGTAAATTCAAAAATAAACAAAACAAAAGGAAGAGACGTGTCACGTGTGTGTGTGTGTGTGACGTGCCGTGTCGTGTTATTTATTTTTAAAATTTTTAGCAAAAAAAACGGATATTCGTTCTCTGCTAAAGAATACAAATCATTAATTATAGTTTCATTACTGAAAATTTTACTCCCGAGGGAAAAACATCAATACTCATTTAATTTAACGTAAACAGCATACTTAAAGAGACAGTAAAATTTTACGCCACATTTAATTTGATTGGCTATGTCTCAGTTAAGGGGATTAAATACACGATTCTGTAAAACTAAGCGATATGACTGGAACGAGCAGAGGTCGATGTACAGAAGACCCCAGACGTATAGTGACTATTATTTCAAATTTATTATGTTTACCTAGCAAATTGGCAAACGCTATATACCAATATGGATAAATAGGTTGGTTATGAAACACTTTAATACAACCTAGATGGTTGTAATAGTATGTCCACGTTTTATGCAATGTACGAAGCTAAATTCGCATCTTACAAAGTTAGCCGGCTTATAAGTTAACATTACATTTTTTAGCTCTTAAGTAGCTACTTATTCTCTAAGCCATACCTATGGATCATGTGGTTTGAAATCTAAACTAATATTATAAAGAGGAAAGATTTGAAGGTTTAGTCATCATTTCAGCCCAAAAGACGTCCACTGCTGGACATAGGCCTCCCCCAAGTGTCGCCACATTGACGTTTTGGGGGGTTTTGCCCTAATCGCCACGCTTGGCAGGCGGGTTGGCGATCGCAGTACGGTTGTTACAAAAGCGCAGATGACGCTGCTGCCCATTATCTGACAAGTCCCTTAGTCGCCTCTTACGACACTTACGGGAAGATATGGGATGGTGCTATTCTTTACGCCCGACACCATACAGAGCCACCATACAGATGTTTGTTTGTTTGCATTGAATAGGCTCCGAAACTACTGGTCCGATTTGAAAAATTCTTTCAGTGTTAGATCATTTATCGAGGAAGGCTATAGGCGCTTTATCATCACGCTACGACCAATGGGAGTGGAACAGCAATGAAAAATGTTGCGAAAACAGGGAAACTGTGACGCAAACGAAGTTGCGCCGGTCAGCTAGTATATAATTATTTGATTTGATTTTGATTTTTGTTAACATTTAAAATCAACAACACAAATCTTAACAGTGTGAATTTACCGTGATAGACGGAAGTTATCTTAAATCTTCGTCAAATTATTTCAAATAAATACCACAAAGAAAATCCCACCAAACGGCGTGCTTGACATGCGCTGTAAGACCATGTGAATATAATCAAACCCTTTACCGCAAGCACAAAATTGTTCTTTTAATTACACGTAAAGACGAAACAAGGTTTTAAATTAAAACGAGAAGTATTTACACTGTGTGGCAAGGAATACGGCAACAGCGTCTACGGTGTAACAACAGAACATTCTTTTGTGTATTTTCAGTTACGTAAACGAATTAAATATAGTACTTTGCCTAGTTATGTTCGGTAATGCGATACAGCTCCGTATCTACATGTTTTCTGAGTCAATCAGCTAATGCATAGGCAGTATTTATGAGCCTATAAACAGTTGCTGACGCGTGTATTATTCGCTCAGCAGCGATGTTATTGCTATCAGTGACATATGACAAGATACATTTCTCCAGTTTTATAAAAAAGGTCTGAGAAATGTTCTGTACGTCATTCCTTTGAAGATTTTGTCTAAAAAAAATTACTTAGAGTAAGCAGCATGCATTTTCTTTAAGTACCTACGTTTTGCTATTAAATGTTATCATTAACATAATTTTCAATGCTATTCAGCATATTTAGGGTTCCGTACCCAAAGGGTCAAACGCGACCCTATTACTGAGACTTCGCTGTCCGTCCGTCCATCCGTCTGTCACTGTATCCATGAACCGAGGTAGTTAGCCAGTTGAAATTTCTACAGATTATGTATTTCTGTTGCCGCAATAACAACAAATACTAAAAACAGAATAAAATAAATATTGAAGAGGGTTCCATACAAAAGTGTTTTTTTTTTATAAATAATATTCGGAACTCTTCGTGCGCGAGTCCGACTCGCACTTGGCCGGTTTTTATTTCAGATAAACTTTATTTATACGTTTTCATAAGCAGTGGCTCTAAATTTCGCTTTGTTAGCGCTTTTGATATATATTTTACTAGCTGTCCCGCGCAATTTCGTCTGCGTCACATTTTCCCCGTTTTCGCAACATTTTTCATTGCTGCTCCGCTCCTATTGGTCGTAGCGTGATGATATATAGCTTATGTCCTTCCCCAGGTTGAAATCTATCTTCTTGCCAAATTTCATTACGATCCGATCAGCCGTTTAGTCGTAAAAAGGTAACAAACAAACATACAAACAAACAAACAGTGACTTTCGCATTTATAATATTAAGTAAGGATTCTATAAATGATCCTTATTACTGGCATGACGTATAAAATATACGTAAAAGAAGTATATTCGGAGTTCAATAAAAAACATTCATAAATGGAATACTTATAAAATACTTAAGCATCTGTATGTCGGTCTCAGCCAAGCCTTTTATTTCCACATAAAAAGTTACAATTTGGCACAGTTTGGAGGAAATGGCAATTCAATTTCAGACGTGACGTCCTTTTGATTTAAAAGGTTCTATTTGGTAGGCGTTGTATGTTTATTTTTTTCCTAATTTTTTTATTTTGTATGCACGACATGGCTCTCCGACAAATATAAAAATACTTTTTACTTCTTTTCTTTCATTTAACATAATAAAGCCGGTATCTTTGTTCATTTCTGCTTTAGCTACAAATTAGTAACAAAGAACTCTTTTCCGTATTTTTATTTTGACATTTTCATAAAATACAACTTTTTCAAAGAGCCTTTTATATTAAGTCTCAAATTAAATACAGTATTTCAATTTAAATTAATTAATCAGCAACACAGCGGCGCCGAAACGAGAAAATCCCATTCATTTTTACCAAACATTCCGCCTTTGCACTCTCTTCATGACATAAAATTGTTCCAGACCACGTAAGCCGATTTCATGGCGACCTAAAAATGCATACTGCAGAGTGGGTATTGAAAACAACTGACGATCCCATCTAGGATTTCTTCGAGTTTACGTACCCATACGTTCGTCTATCAGTCATCATCATCTGCCTAGCCTTTTCTCAAGCTATCTTGGGGTCGTGTTCCAGTCTAACCGGATCCAGTATTTTACATGAAGCGACTGCCTATCTGACCTCCACAACCCAGTAACTGGGTAATACGATACCCCTTGGAGAGACTGGATGTCAGACTTTTGGCTTCTGACTACTCGTATCGGCTGTCAAAGATCTACTAATTACAGCCGGGACCAACGGCTTAACGTGCTTTCCGAGGCACGGACCAACCTCGGCATGCACGGTTCAACCTTAAAGATGAACCCATGCGGCTGTTATTATTTCGCCACCAGCTCCTCCAACGTTCGTCTATCAGTCACAGGGTATAACTATGGCCACTGGTGTAGTTTTGGTGCTACAAGACCCTTATGGTGGATAAATGACGAAGAACATAAAGTATTGCATTGAAAAAAAAGACATAAGGCAAAAGATTAACGGCTCAAAAACAGTTAAATTTTGCCTCGTATCATATAAAGTCGGGGGTTATAAATCACTTAAATAAATCAAAGGTTACGTAGGCGTTCGCGTGTGCCGTGTGGTGGTAGCTACATTACCGGAACGGAGCCGCGGCCGGCCCGTTAGGAGCAGCTGCTACCCGCAATAATACCCTATGATATGCATCTCACCTGACGACGCTTATCTTTACTTTTAATTGTTCCATACAATATTACACGGTCTTTGTACTGATGTAATTCGATTGTAAATACGGAAATAAAGAACCTTTTAATTTGAACATAATGGAAGGCCAATTTTTGTAAATGTTTTTGACTATTAACTCGGTGTTGTTAATTATTTAAGCATTTTTTTATTTAAATTACTTAAATGGTTTTTAGTTAAGTTTATGACCAATAAATTGTTATAGATATTTCCTTAGTTTTGTGATGTATGCTTTAAGTTTTAGTTCGATGTGACGTCATGGAAGTTTAACGTCGTTTTCTCTAATGAATATGTAAAGCCACATTTCCTGATAGATGAGTTTAATTTTGATCTAATGTATCTAATTTAGAATGAACATAAATCTTGGTCCCACGCAAGCCAAAGACGCGACTAGATGAAATTAATTATTTCGACCTATAGATAATGCGTTGGGAAAGTTATAAGATACATTGCGAACAACCTATATAAATATAACCCTGTGGCTAATACGTGTCTAACAGTCTACGAGTGTGAGGTACCATTACCATTAATCTCGAAGTTGGCTTTCAAGACCCGTCTCGAAGAACGGCCCTCTACAATGCGAGACCGAAGGATACTCCACCCGGCTAACTTTGAAGCTTCGCCCAATGAGTCTGGGGCACTTTTAAGAGAAATAATGTCCGTCAGACTTAAGGGGGAGAATCGTTTAAAACAAAAACAATTCCCGCGGTCGAGTCCCGCCGCCCGCCGCGCAGGGCACTTACCGACTGCATTCTGCAGCGAAAGTGTTAGAGCGACACTTAAGTCAACGTCTTATACAACAAAGTTTTTCGAGACAAAAATGTTTTTATTCACGACTGTTTTTGGATGAAAATGTTAACAGTGCTATGAAAACTAGCTGGTATTTGAATAAACAGAGCACTTATGGAACAAATTAATCAGATACTACCTAAAACTTCTATAAGTACATTCATTGACGAATTTGTACAGGGTGGAATTAATTGTGCAAATGTTAAACACACCGATGTTCGTTTAGCGAATGCTTGAACAGTGAAATGTAATCGATAAACCGGTGTTTGTACACACAAACGGAATTTAGACGACCCGGTCCATTTAAATTGGGCTTCGGTAGGTACATTGTTGCTTTCTTCTTGTAATTGTAATTGTTGCTTAGGTGCCAATGTTTGTAAACTATCATAAAATTTTAATTACAAATTGATGCAACATTTTCCGCGTGTTATTTTATCGCTTACAATATTTGTGTAAACAACCATTTACATAAATAATCATCTCCGATAGACGATAAGTAAATAACGTTGAAATGCAGAGCTTATATTGTCATCTCTTTAAAAAGTTTTCGAATTCTTATAATAAATTATTAGTTCCTTGGAGGTGTATAAATTAGTTTAACGACGGGGGAACTCGATAAAGTTTGTCAGGTGTCCAGTTTGCAATGCAATAAATTAACCGTAGTGTAAAACTAAGAGCTTGTTGCGACACTGTCTTGTAGTTAATGCTGACTAAGAGGTACTTTCAAACTACTGCATGATTCTTTAAAAGTTTCCTTGTTCCAAAACAAATTGCATTTTTACTTTATTTTTGCACTTTGTTTTATGTGAGTATAATGGAGTGTCCACCCTCTGCTTTTATAAAACATTTGTTGTTTGTCTCTGCTTCTGAAACTTTGTGAAAACCAGTGCAAGAAATCTTCATTATACATTCACATCAACGTACACGATTCATAAGATTTTTCAAGTCATTACTTTAAATCAGACAAGCTAAGTGAAGTGAAAACCGTCCCTACTTGCACGTAGCATTATGCTTTTAAGAATACCTGCTTATATAAGCGTTTTTCAGAGAGAATAAAAGTTCTTTTTAAAATATTACAAAGACATTATAGAAGAATAAAACTTTTTCTGCATATTAATTTCAAAATATTAATTAAAAATTGTTTCGAAGTAAGATTCAGTTGGAAAGAAAGAAAGAATTTTCAAGATAGCAAGTTTTACAATTGTTCCTTGGTCGTGTGTGTGTATAGATCAGGTTATAGAGAGGATTCGGACGCGTATTTGCGTCACATTTAATGAGGGTTCTATTGAAATTCCAGTAAGTATGGTCTGAGGAACCCTGCAAACCCTGAAATTGGGTAGCATGTGTACCTATCTACTATTACAATTTCTCCAATAACGAGACTTCTCCAATTTTGGAATTATGGAGTGTCTACCTACTCCTAGTGGATAAGCTGCGTCTTTGAAAGAACCTAGTTAGGTTTATTATTACAAAGTAATTCGCCCCTTTCCTATGTCAACAATTGAAGCTATAATTGTCTTATAGCATGGTAGCATGGTGCTTCTTGACTTTTCTTTCATGCCATTTGGTTTAGCATAAAATGGTCATTTTCATCTTTTCCTATAAAAGCTTCTACGGCACTGTAATTGCCGAGCTTTTTATAAGAAGCTTCTCGGTTATAACGAAGACTAGCAATTTTTTCAGCTTTTTACAATACTTCAATTTAGATGTTGAATTTATCAGCGCTGGTGGTCACTATCTCTCAACCGTCGGCGTCGCAATCTAAAACAAAATATTTAAAAAAGTTTTACTTTACATGGCTTATTTTACCCTTTGCGTTTTGTGAGATAAATGATACTTAATGATATCTGTAGCCAAATCAGTATAAGGTATGATTCAAGACATGTAATGTGTGACTTGCCTATATCATTAATATATAATTTGCTATCCGACAGATGTGAAGACATAATATTTTTGTACAGCTTTTCATTAAAAAAACTACATTTGATAACTGTTGTAACAATTTAAATAGATTGCGTCACAGCCATAAGTAGCGAGTGCTAATGCGTCACGTACACATATAATATTAAATAGAACAAGAGTTTCGTTCAGCGTGAGTACGCAACTACGTTTTTGCCACTTTAAGTTTCCAGTTTCAGGTGGCGCTACTGGTCAAGAAAACATGCATGAATATGTCAAAATTGGTACATTTATTTTAGTTCTGTGTCTTCCCGCCTGCACAGATAAGTTGGTTGAAGTTTACGCGAGCTTACAGCACATTCACATTCAGCTCCTCCACAAAGAGGTCGTTGTTCGCCCGTCCGTATGCTACCTCGAGAGCTTACGTTATGTGGCACCGACTTGCCTAGATACCATCCACGAACTGAGCGTTCTTTTGATGTACTTCGTTTGGTATATAAATTGCAGTTTCCAGTGTAATGTTTGAGATTTATGTTTCAGATGCCCTTGGAGCTTCTTGGTTCTGTACTTGGTTTCGGTTTAGAATTCCTGATTTGTGAATTTGTGAATCATCTAAGTTACCTGAAACCAGCAGATAGTGTTTCTAACATATTTGCTAAATTTATACGTTAGTAAAACCGTACAGTAATAAATAGTATCGAAATTAACGGCTTTCTAATTCATAGCTTAGCTACTCCAGCCGCTTAAGGATTACTAAAGTTAAAAAACATTGTCGAATAATTCGTTGCTTTATCGTCGCGTCGTGTTGTCATCACCTACAAGTACCGTAATTTCCCATCTCCATCCAGTTTACTTTAAAAATTTGTTCCAGATTATACACGACTGATACACTGTATGTTTTCCTTTAATTTTCTTATACCTAGGGCGTCATAAACAAGTGGTAAATAGAAAATTATACGACAATATTGTTTGTGCCTGCTTGCCGCTTTTGCGACGATGTAAAGTGTTTTATGTTTGTCAATTTATATGCTTATCTAAAGTACACACGCTTTCATAACTGGTTGGGTCTCTATCTATCTCTTTTAATTTTTGGCCTGTATAAACCACAAACTACACAGTGGGTACCTAAAGATGAAGCGTCATCGCCGAGTCACGCTTAGGAAACGCTGGCGTGATAATATGGGACTCGTGATTGACCTGAACAAGCGAAACATAGAGAGGACTGTGAGACGGGTGATGCCCTATTTTCCTAAGTTTCAAGTTCCCCAAAGCTTATATCTAACATTTGGACGGCGGGTAATAAAAACAACTGAAGTATTACTTCTTTCATCATCATCATCATCATCATCATCATCTGCCTTGCCTTTTTTCCAACTATGATGGGGTCGGCGTCTAACCGGCTGCAGCTGAATACAAGTAATTCACTGGGTAATACGATACTCTTTGGTAAGACTGGTGGTCCAACATTCGGACCACTGACTACCTGTAACGACAGTCAAAGATCTACAAATGAAACCCGGGACTAACGGCTTAACGTGCTAAACGTGAAGTATTACTTCCAGTCGGTTTAAATAGCGTTCTATTTCAGTAACACATGTCGGTACATTAACTCCTCAATATAATACCTACCAGTTGCAGCGGTTTTGCCTAACTCTGCAACAAACGCAATAAACGCTATGACGCTGCGAACTTCAGTAAAGGTTAGGGTGTATTACCGCCGTCATTAAATTAGTTTTTCAACTAACGGAACTTTCAAATGAATGTGCTCGAACGAATCAGTTTGAATGAGTAATTACTTACTCTGCGAGTATGTCACGAACGAGTAAATCGAGTTGCTTGCTGCCTGCATCTCCCAGGAGGATGTGCTGAGACGTGTTCTTCATTATTAGGTTTCAGGATAGCATCTTACTTTGGTGTTACAAAGTTCAGGAAAGTTTTATCAGATTCAACAGTTGCTGCAACAGCTTGTAATGCAGGTCTTATGTTCGGTACATCACGAAAGTTGCAATCAGCGCCGAGAGTTTAAAGGGGTTTTGTATATTTTTATATGAAGCTAGGCTTGCAAATATTTTGGAATTATGACACTTTAGAAGACTTTTGTCTCACACAGTACTTGTTTGTATTTATGGCAGCTACTTATAAATACCGGTTTTATGTGGAGCTGATATGCTAAAATAAATAAAATGATGGAATGTTAGGCAGGCTAAAATTAAATTTATTTAAAGGAATCGCCTGCTTGGTGCTAGTGTAAACGGGCATTTGACACATTTTCAGAGAAGCACCATACTTTGAATTATTAAAAAAAAAAATAATACGATTCTTTATTTGAATTTTAAAATAATGTCGTTTGGCTGTTCATTCACCTACCAACTTTTACACCCGGAACTTGGGCCCCTTTGTGCTATCCAACAATGGTTTATGGGTCCCGGTTAAACTTCCTGAATTTGACATATTGTGAAGATTCTACCTCCTTGCAAAAACGCTATTTCTACAGCGCATATTTTAGTACTTTTGTCTATGTAAGTAGTAATTAAACGTCTTATTCGCATTGGATTAAGTTGTTATATATAAACCCAGGTCTTGATTGATGGAATAAAGAAAGTTAACGAATATATCAACGGCAGACGGCACCGGCCAAACCCTGCCTGGAGAGGTTTCTGCACAAATGGCGTCGAGTTTTAAGTTATGTAAATAAATGTATGTAAATTCTTGATTACTAAATAGTATTTTGACTGTGCATATTTTGTGCATATCTCGACCTTTTTTAGTGCATATTATTTGCATGCATATTTTGGCATTTTGATAGTGCATAAAATTCGCTGTGTAGTTAATGACTAGACATTGTAGAGTCACAAATTTTTGGTTCAAGGAGGTATTAACACAAACACTTATTTACATGTCAAATTAAATATTATAACACAACACTCTTGACTACACTCGAATAGGTGTATTAATTACACATGTTATGCTTAAGTGTCACTCCATCACGCCCCGACCTTGATGGATAATACTTAATTGATTAATAGAATTAGCATAATATATCGCAATCGCGCACACTGTTATTCCACCCTCGTGCCTAATCCCTGATACCTCCTGATCCTATGAGACTGCGTCGTTTATTATTAATTCGGTTTAAGTACCGCCATGGTTTTAGCACTAATATCGGTAACTCAGTCTTCTAGTTGTAGATAGGTTTCCTAAATTTTCTTGCTCGTTTTTACGTCGTAAAGCCGACACTTTCCAAGATCAGGATTCACCAGGTGATTCATTTGTCAGTCTGAAAATTTGATGTGAAATGGAAAGCAAGAACGCATACTGTTGACGTCAAATAACCCTGATACTCGAAATAAGATCGTTGTGTCAAAGGCCCTGGAGTTGCAATTAGTTGAAGGTGGAACAGTTCGTCCCTTTTTTTTGCAGAAAATGTAGGTGGTGATTATTTAAGTACATATTTCTAATGTCATCTGTAGGTGATGATTGTTTGAGTATTTCCAAAGACAAGTGTGATATTTTTTGATTATTTCAATTTATTACCAAAGCATCGTTGTTGCAACATGTCTCGGAACGTCCACAAAATTCTTTAAAAAAGTTTTTTCTCATAAAGCAAAATAATGACGTATTAATCCATACTAATATTATAAATGCGAAAGTCACTCTGTTTGTTTGTTTGTTTGTTACCTTTTCACGACTAAACGGCTGATCGGATCTTAATGGATTTTGGCAAGAAGATAGATTTAAACCTTGGGAAGGACTTAGGCTATATATTATCACGCTAATAACATTGGGAGGTGAGCAATATTGCAATTTGTTCATATTCCTCAACTGATTGACAACTGACAACTGTCATAACAAACATTAGAATAGATCGGCTATTTTAGAACAACTGAAACCGAAGTAAATAGCCTGACGGTTTAGCGGTCGACCTGTGAATCATAGGTTGCAGGATCAAACCTCAGCCAATATGCACTTATTGTTTTATTTTATTTTTTTATTTTTTGATGCTGTATTATTTACAAAAGTAACCAAGGTTCGATCCCCACCCGGTTTTCACTATTTGTAAGTAGGTATTTTGTTTTTTTATGCTTTAAGACTTCCTAATCATTACCAAATAGTGTTATACATCCTTTTAGTTATCATTAACCATTCAAACTATAGTTAAACAATCATTTAGCCTCTGGCCGAAGTAAAAGCCAGCTCTTGGATCACGAAAAGCGTAAGTTATGCATTTAGAAATTTCTTTCAAAGGACTGTGAGCATTGAGTACTCTAATCTCACGGTCCCACGATCCAAAGCTTCAATTCCCAACGACTCGAAAATATAAGTAGTTACCGATAAGATTACTTTATTAAAACTGCTTGAGCTTCCCCGTGGCAACAGCGACAGTACCAGTGTCCAGCCCTTTTAGTTTAAATAGTTTTGTTTTCGTAAATTTTTAATTATTTAGTAAGAAAGTAATATCATCATCATTCATCATTTCACCCGAAAGACGTCCGCTGCTGGACATAGGCCTCCCCCAAGTGTCGCCACATCGACAGGTCCCGTGTGACTTGCATCCGGAGGATCCCCGCAACCATCACCAGGCCATCGGTCCACCTCGTGGGAGGCCTTCCAACGCAACGTCTTCCGATTCGTGGTCGCCACTCCAGAACTTTTCGGCTCCATCGGCCATCCGTTCTTCGAACAATGTGCCCTGCCCACTGCCACTTAAATTTGGCAATTCTTCGGGCTACCGGGACTTTGGGGTAACCTTGGTTCTCTTGCGAATGTCCTTATTTCTGATTTGATCACGCAAGGAAACTTCGAGCATAACCTTCTCCATTGACCTTTAAGTGATTTTAAGCCTTCTGATGAGGCCCAATGTAGGCGACCCAATCGGTCCGGTATGTAATCACTGGCAACACACACTGGTCATGGACTTTCGTCTTGAGACACTGCACGAGAACATATCATGCAACTTCCCGAACACTGCCCAGCCGAGTCGGATTCGACGGTTGACCTCTTTCTCGAAGTCAGACCTACCCAACTGGACCGTTTGTCCCATGTAGACACAATCGTCTACAACTTCGAGTGTAGAGTCTCCGATCTTGATAGGAGTGGGTGTTACATGGGCATTCAATATGACTTTGGTTTTTTCCATGTTCATTTTAAGACCCACTCTTTCGGATGATCCACTGAGGTCATCGAGCATTGTACTGAGGTCCTCTATGGTCTCAGCCATGACCACTATATCGTCGACAAATTGAATGTGAGAGATGTACTCGCCATTGACGTCGATGCCTAGCCCTCTCCAGTCCAGAACCTTAAATACATCTTCCAGTGCAGCGGTGAACAGTTTCGGAGATATGACGTCTCCCTGTTTCACTTCCCTGACACTGTCACTGTCCATGTCTCTCAGGAAAGCTAAATAGTGAATCTCATCAAAATGACTGCTGGGCTAAGGGTCCCCCATATTCTTACAATCTTCTCTCCGTGCGATTTTGTCATCAGAAATTAATGGTCGAAAACCAAAATAAAAGATTACCCGGGAATCGAAACCAGGACCTCATACTCAGTAGTTGCGACCACTAGACCAACGATACAGTATATTAACAGCATCTATCAGTCTGTTTTAACTTTTTCACGCCTTAACTGGTGAACGGATTTGGATCAAAGCCACAAGCCAGGTCATGATCTGGATAAGGACATAATAATACTTTCATTTATACATGAAAGCTCTATACTATTCACTCACCGATAAACCACTCAAGAACTACTAAATATCACTTTTGACCTATTTAACTTGAAATCTCGCAAGTAAGTTCTTAGTAAGGCAGAAAGGGATTTTTGGAAATTCCAACCCCAAGTGGAATTAATGTCGGGTTAAAGGTTAATTTTAGGAGAATATTTGTAATTTTTAAAAAGAGGCATGTATGCACAAAATCACTATTTACGTTTTTGGAAATTCTATCCTTAGGGGGGGTTTCATAATGAAAGTTGATCGACATCAACTTTCAACATCACCTTTTTTTACAGTACAGTCGGTAGCGTGTTCGTATACATTGAGGAGTTATACTCGGTTTTCGAAGTTTTACTCACTAATGAATAGGAGATCACACTTGAAGCAAGTTCTTTCAAACGAAAATAATCATACAAAATCAATTTAGGTCGCTAGGGTTGATCTTCAGTTTAAGTTGCGTTTGCCTAGGTTGGTCTATGGATGGGTGACCACCCATTATGTACCGACTTTATTGTGCTTTGGAAAGCACGTTAAGCCGTTGGTCACACCTGTCATTTGTAGATCTTTGACAGTCGTTACAGGTAGTCAGTGGCCGGAAAGTCTGACAACCAGGCTTACCAAGAGGTGTTGTATAACCCAGTACTAACTGGGTTGTGGAGGTCAGATAGCCAGTCGCTCCATGTAAAATCTTGGTAATTCAGCTGCATCCGGTTAGACTGAATGTTCCCAACTTAGTTGGGAAAAGACTGGGCAAATTGTATTAATACTGGAGACATCTGGTAACGAACTTCAAACAAAACATTGGAATCAAGAATCTCCTGACTAAAAGACTTATTTTAAGCAAATCACGAACCTAACGCGTACGAAGTCGCGGGTAACAGCTAGTAACACTATAACTCAGCAAGCGTTAACACGTTGAGGTTTGTCAAAGTGCCAAAGTCTCCTGCATATTGCATACTGAGATTGTACAATTGACTATACAGTGAACTGTTCTAGCTTTTACGTAGTGTCAGCTTGCCTTGACCCTCATTAGCTGAAGCAGGTGTTTTTCAGAGTTCAGTCGCAACAGACGCGTGAGACTGAAAAGATGCATGCATGTGGAAGAACGTAAAGGGGTGCTATGACTGGCACGAGTACCTAAAGAGGGGTGATAGAAAGGGAAGTTTATATATCTAAACTCCTTGTCAAAAATCTTTGCATACAAACACAAGTAAATTAGTAGCCAAACAAAACAGTGGGTCTATCCACGAATGTAGTTGAACCTAAATAAATCTCCCTTACTTGTGAAGTAGCAAAAACTGTAGTAGATAATAAATTGCTGTAGCGGACAACTTTCTTGTTCGCCGATGAGAAAGAGCGACATTCCTATACAAATACACACTGCAATATATACCATGACTGACCCAGAACTTCGTAATGAAACATAATGTAAAGTTTAGGTGAATCTTACAATAAAAAAAGGACACCATACAAAAACATACACACACACACACATACACACATTACAAACACACACATTATAAATGCGAAGTCTGTCTGTCTACGTACATCAAACTAAGTTACTCTACGCAAAAAATATTTTGGGGCGAAAAATGACGCAAAACATTGTGGTGATAGATGTTTAGGGGTATGGGAACAGAGTGTAAAGTTCCTCATCCCCGAAGTAAAGGGAGGATCCTCCGGCCAGACAGGTGTTATGTCTGGCGGGCAACTGCCCGACAGTTGTAGTCGGGTTTTTCTATATACTCTTAAGTCGATGTAAACTTTGCATGTGAGATGTAGGAAATTGATGTTAGTTTTGCCGTCGTGTCATAGATGGCGCTGTTGTACTTTTTGTAGTAAGTTGCTTTTTGTAGGTCGCTACATCACTCCCCCCCTTAGACCGGAGGTCGAAGCCGAATGAGTTTTGAAGTATTTTGCCATGCCAGTTTTAAGCTCGTTTGCCGCATTGTTCACGGTGAGTCGGAACAGTCTGCGGTGGTGAGGCGAACCCCAGTGAGTCGGGGCCGGCGCTGCGTTTGCTCCAGTGCGTCGGACGTGGTGCAGCGCCGCGATGTGGCGGACAGCTAGAGAGGTGTCGACCGGTAGGTAGAAGCTCTCGACCGGCCGAAAGTGCAGTGTGCTGTGCCATGGTCGCTTGAAGAGAGGTTGAGGGTGCTGATCAGGAATGCGCTTCTGCTGCATGCTGGGTGTCAGGAATACCCGTTTGAAGCTGGCTGGCTGTGGGACTCGCTGCTCGAAGGCTTGAGGAAGCGATGTTGATGATGATGACGTCACGTTGCTCGAAAGCTGCGCTGACGTCCATTTCGGGGTCACCAGTTTAGGGTAATGAGAAACAGGGTGTAAAGTTCGTCAATGCTCCATTGAAAAGGGAGGATCCTCCGGCCAGCCAGGTGTTATGTCTGGCGGGCAACTGCCCGACAGTTGTAGTCGGGTTTTTCTATATACTCTTAAGTCGATGTAAACTTTGCATGTGAGATGTAGGAAATTGATGTTAGTTTTGCCGTCGTGTCATAGATGGCGCTGTAGTACTTTTCGTAGTAAGTTGCTTTTTGTAGGTCGCTACAGATGCATTGAATAAATAGTACAGGAGTCATGGAGATATTTAAAGTAAAGTTACATCACTAAAACATTGTGAAAAAGTTGGAACTTTGACCTCAAAAATATCCGTAACTAGAAGGTGCCCAGGTATGGTCCAGAACAAGAAACTGATCGCAGTGATGAGGAGTTAGAGTGCCTCTCGGTACGTTAAGGTTCTTTTCCACCCATTAGGTGGGCCCTGACCTTACCGTATTACCCAGTTACTGGGTTGTGGAGGTCAGATAGGCGGTCGCTTCATGTAAGATACTGGTACTCAGCTGCATCCGGTTAGACTGGAAGCCGACCCCAAGATAGTTTGGGAAAAGGCTAGGCAGATGATGAGGTGGGCCCTGACCTAGCTTAGTTTATAGGATACTTTTAGCGATCGTTCGTTCCCGTGGAATAATTTCAGGCATCGATGTCACAGACCATGCTATAGGTAAGGCTATATAAGTGTTAAGCATCCCAATATTTTTACGGTTATTTTCCCTTGTTGGTCGCAAAATTGCTAAATAATGAAATTTGCGACCGGCGGCGGGACCGTCGTTGTATTTCAGCAATTAATTCTATAATAGATTTTAATGAGTATCCGCCTGAATTTTGTCTTGTATGTTTTGTTCTTAAACGAAAAATATGTAGGTATTCGCAAAAATATGTCGGTTTTATTGTATAATATGCACGGCGAAACGTTTTCTTCACTACTTATGATCTCCAACTCCACACCATCAAACAACTAGAAATATTAATAGAGCGCCGAATGAAATAACACCTGCTTAAGAATTGGGTTCGTATCCTGTAATCAGAAATAAGTGGAAACCTATGACCAGAGGTGGGTGATTCCGGGCTCAGAATATGACGGACAACTTTTAGGTATAACTATAATTTGCTAAAAGGTTGCAAGTTTGACAACCAGAAAAGTAAACAGGAGCGAACCAGAAAATAAACTTAAATACATTTCGTCGTGTTTGCGAGCGAAGCGTGTCTTCTATCAGGAAAGTGACGAGGGTACTGTCCTTATCATTTGCGAGACTCTTTTATAACCGAAATTACCTTGTACGAAGTTTTCGAACCTCTGATACATTTCGTTCGAGTGTTCTATATTATATAAACCTACCCTTAAGACCCAATTTACTCATAAAGCCCTCTGAATAAATCATACGCGAAAGGACTAAAACTTTATCGTCAAGTCCGTGGACAATTTAATATTAGTTTAGCTGACACGTTTGTATCTCAGATAAGTCACTGTACTTATAAGTTTGTTGGTTTGTTTTATAAAACAATTTTAGTAAACACTGACTATCTACGCTGCTGATTGATTTTGTGAGTCTACTTTACAAATAAAATATTCCGTGGATAATTTAATATATTAGTTACGCTGACAGGTTTGTATCTCAGGTAAGCCACTGAGCTTATAAACAATTTTAGGGGACGCTTTGCTCTTTTGATATATTCCAATTTTATTATATTACAATCCACGAAGTATATACATTAAGTGGACTTCATCAACATTGTGCTATCTAACGCAATCTCTTATTGCTCTAAAACAGACCCTGGTAGTCCGCAACATGCGTCTTCAGATGGTCAGACCCATCTTTACTATTGGCCACTTTGGGCAAGAGACCAGGGATCCACGATGGAAGGAGGGCACAGTTTGAGTAACTGTGCATTAAAATAAGCATTTAAAAAAACTTAACTTAAAAACCAGGCGGGATATTATTTTTTCGAGGTCGCTTCCGTCGCTTTTGCAATTGCAAAATTGCGCAATTGTCAAGCTTTTCAACATAAGTCAATAGTTTATTATATTTTTGTATGGAATGTCACAAAAAAACTAAACTACCCGTTAAAAAAATACAATGCTTTCTAAATTGCCCAGGCGCCTACAATTAGTTAAAGACGACCCTGCATAAGGTCCATCTCAGGCTCTAGCTGCTAATGACAAATCTTACTTGGTACATATTTGGAATGGACGAACCAATAAAATGGTTCGTTTTCCGTTCGTTGTAACATAACATATTGTACCAGTTCGCCTAGTTAATCCGGAATTTTTTAACTGCAAAATGGATAAATTAAACAAAATACCGCATCCAGTGAAGTGTACCAATTGACTTTCATTGTTTTCAGATCAGGATTACCGTTAAAGTATAAAATACTGTTGTTCTGGTTCATTTCATACAAAATAGACTGCATTCTCGGAAACGTACTGATTTAATTAAATAATAAACGTTTTACGAATAGAGCATGATTGAAATGCAACTTCATTTATTTTCATTAGGTGCGGGGTGCCTACCTCATTTATTTCCGTAGGATTTATTAGACATTCGAAAATCTAAGAAGATTTACCAGACAAGAAGATTCTTACCTCTGAAAGATCAACGAATAAAGGTACCTGTGTAATACGCAAGACAACATTTTGCAATCATTTTATTGCTTCTCTTTTGTTTGACTGAACAACAGGCTCATGGTCTATCTCTCCAAATAACAGTCTGTTTAGGTTTAGAAAACATTTACCTCGCTGCTTTCCTTTACAATGCTCTATTTCTATCTTTTAAAAGTTTATAAGAATGACCTTAATAAAAATAAAGATTTTTCACAATGTCTTTGTACGTAAAAAGAGGAGAAATGGCACAATAGCAGTGTGCTGCGGTAAGTTGACAGGGGTCCACATTCGCAAGTCTCATATGTGGGCCCGGTTGTCGTTCGTATTCCTTTAAGGAAACATTATACCTACTCGACCCGCCTTTTAACGCTCCACGCTACTGGTTCTAAGTTATTACTCGCTTTTACCCTTACTGTTGGCTATTACGAAACGTGTGGACTTAAATATATATAACATATTGTACCCCCGGTGCGACCGAAAGGGACAAAGGCACTTCTTGAAGCTTATATTTATGTTGGCCTGTCATAAATAAACTCAACCTCGATTTACCGACTAGTTATTAATGTCCTCGAGGACATTAATGTTTAAGATTAAGCGCACAGCTTTATAAAACACTTTTGCTTTCATTCATATTTAATAATACAATTAAGTAAATTGCTTTAGTTTTAACGTGATAACTTTAACTACGTATTGGCACGCAACGTGAACGTTGGATTAATAGGGTTTTTTTCTAAAATATGCCATGAATGTTGGAGCGGTACACGGTGTGGAGCCTCTTGCTGCATATTTCGTTCGATTAATTAACACAGTAAAAATGTTACAGCTGTAATAAATAAAGTAAAGTTGTCTTCAATAATTCAATGTGCGAGGCGATCAATAAAGCTAGCTTGGTATTTTTAGAGCCTCCTGGAGATGAGACCCTACCGCGACGTAGACTTCGGATAATGAATACTTTCGCAAATTAAAAGCCATGTCGTTAATTTGCTTTTTCGAAGTTTTAATTTCCTTTTTCAACCCGTCGTTTTCTGTTATAGAGTCCTTTGATTTAAAAATATGTAAATTACAATGTCGTAGCTAGGTACTTCACAGCTTTCTTGATTGTTAGTTTAATCTAACGATTCACGATCATCTACCTAGCTTTTTCCCAAACATGTTGGGGTCGATTTCCAGTCTAACCGGATGCAGCTGTATACCAGTATTTTACATGGAGCAATTGCCTATCTGTGCACCACAAACCAGTAAGTACCTACTAGGTTATACGATACCCCTTGGTAAGACTGGCTATCTGACTTTTGGGTCACTTACGATTTGATAACGATTGTCCAAAATCTACAATTGACTGCTGGGACCAACGGCTTAACGGCTCTGTATGGTGTCGGACGTAAAGAATAGCACCATCCCATATCTTCCCGTGGGTGTCGTAAGAGGCGACTAAGGGATTAGCCAGAGAATGGGCAGCAGCGTTCTCTGTGATTTTTTTTAACAACCGTACTGCGATCGCCAACCCACCTGCCAAGCGTGGCGATTATGGCAAAGCCCCTGAAAATGTCAATGTGGCGACACTTAGGGGACGCCTATGTCCAGCAGTGGACGTCTTTTGGGCTGAAATGATGATGATGATGACCAACGGCTTAACGTGCTTTCAGAGGCACGGTGGATGTAATGGGAGGTCACCCATCCACGGTCCAACCTAGGCATGCGCGGCTTAACCTGAAGATCGACTGGAGCGGATATTATTATGTAGCCACGAGATCCTCCCTTGTTAATCTAACAATTATGATTGTGACTCTATCCATTGTTTATCAAAACATGACATTGATAAATCCTTCATAGAAAACCACTGATGCTTGTCATTTAGTTTCATTGATCAAGGGACAGGACAGGGTTTGACTTCACTTTAGTCGTACTAGGAATATAGATCAGATAGGTTGTTTATTAGAACTAGTGACTAAAAGATCTTTGGCTTCCTGGGATTACTGCATGCCACATCCGTATGTGCCCGATAACGTATAAAAAGGAGCGAATATTTTAACGTTCTCTTCGAGTCACGCAAGGGTCACGCACGAGGAATAAAGATCCCTTTCAAGCCTGACTGGAGCAGCACGGCTTTACCTCGCAGATTGATTGATCTACACGGAAGCTTGACCCCTAAAACCCCTCGAATCATAAAAAATATAGCACTGACGTATGCGAAGATTATTACAGAAATGTTTAACCTTTTAATGATTTTTGAAATGTGATTTGAAAATAAGTCTAGATTTGTGCCAGGTTGATGGCAAAAGGCTCGCCCCCTATTACATGAGATTAAATATAACTCGCGAAATTTGGGTGTTATACTATTAGGTACACATCTGCCTAACCCCTCGGGGATTACAGGCGTGTTGTAATGTTATGGTGTTAAAACATAATAATAATTAAAACTTAATTTAATTATTAATAATAACTTTTATAATTGCTGTCTATCTGCTTGAACGTCCAGTAATATAGTATAATATAGTTAAAATATAATAATAATTAAAACTTAATTTAATTATAAATAATAACTTTTATAATTGCTGTCTATCTGCTTGAACGTCAAGTTATATAGTATGTATGGACGTTCAAGCGTGTATAGATTACTGCTTGCTATTGTGTCGGAGGAGTCAACAACCAGATTTGAAGCCACTGCTTTTAGATTTGAAAATAATTTCAAAATATAAATAATGATTAAATTAGTAACATTGAAGTTCAGCAGACGATACCAAGTAATGCGTCGTAGCGAGAGGGTGTAAGTTTAATTCATATTTGAATAAAGAATTTTAAGAATCAATTTGTAAAGACTTGTTACCATTCAACCTTTAAAGAAGTTAAAAAAAACAATGTAGAACTTTTCCGAAAATTATAAAAAGATTTTTCATTTTTAAGGCTTTAAAGTGGTGCGCGTAAAGTCTACATAAGCAAATCTAGCAAGAGGTTATTCAACTCACGTTCTTAACTACGAATTTAATTATAACATGCGCAGCAGTTACTATAAAGTACAAGTTTACCTGAATTAAGCACGTGTATAAACATACATAAACTCATGCCTTTATCCCATGGGGTTTTAGGTAGAAACCAAAGTTTACTGCTAAGTTCCCTTTTTTTACAGATGGAAAATCATCAACCGCTCTGGGCGGAGCGGAAGGGAGTGTCAGACTTGTACTGACTAAAACCCATCCATGTTCCTTCTTAACCCTTTGTGTTCCGCGGTATCTCTTTCGAACAGTCCCGCAGCCCTGGCAGGCATCGGCCCTCTCGGACCCCTCCGCTTTGCTGACACCTACTACGCTCCTTACATACTCACTCCTCCACGTTCATACATCAAATAATAACTACTTATGTTTTTTCCTACTCCGCCGCCATTCTTTTCTATTAATTTCAGTGCGGGATCCAAGACAGAAGACAGTTAAATTATTTCTCTGGGACATCGTCGAACTTCATTGTCTCGGCGGTTTACTGACGGTCGCCGCTGTTGATTCCGGCTATTAGGAGTAACAGTGTTTTGGGAACAGTGTGGCGGGCTTGTTCCATTAAAAAAAAACTACACATAGTAAAATATTTTTCTTAATGTACAAAGAAAAAATTATAAAGAGTAGTTTCAATTATGAGATGACGATAAAGAAGTATGGAAGAAACGGACATGCTGCACCGACCCCAAATAAATTGGGATACTTACAGAATAATGATGATGATGATGAGACTAGTCTAAACTAATATTATAAAGAGGAAAGATTTGATCGTTTGTTTGTTTGTTTGCATTGAATAGGCTCCGAAACTACTGGTCCGATTTGAAAAATTCTTTCAGCGGTATATAGCCCATTTATCGATGAAAGCTATAGGCTATATAACATCACGCTACGATCAATAGGAGCGGAGCAGCAATGAAAAATGTGGCGAAAACGGGGAAAATGAGACGCAAACGAAGTTGCGCCGAACAGCTAGTATCAAATAAACGTATAGTAAATAAAATCGAGAATGAGGAAATCTAAACTAATAAATATTATAAAGAGGAAAGATTTGATTGTTTGTTTGCATTGAATAGGCTCCGAAACTACTAGTCCGATTTGAAAAATTCTTTCAGTGTTAGATAGCCTATTTATCGAGGAAGGCTATAGGCTATATATCGTCACGCTCCGACCAATAGGAGTGGAGCAGCAACGAAAAATGTTGCGAAAATGGGGAAAATGTGACGCAAACGAAGTTGCGCCGGACAGCTAGTATTTCATAAAACTAATTAGACTGGTCAAGAGGGTTACTATGACGTCTTAAGGCAGTATTGTATTAATCTTATTCCAGTATCGGAAAGAGATGGAGCTATAGAGTACGTGTAGCGCCATCTCTTTCCCACTCTGGAATAAGACTAAAACAATACTGCTTTAAGACGTCATGTTAGGTCACCAGGTATAGGAGATGAACACCTGAGCGGGCTGCATTACTTTTGCTTTTTTTCTTTTTTACTTTTTTTTTTACATCTGTGTTCGTAACAATGAGACAAAGGTGCGCGGGGGATGCACGTGCCAAGGGCGCAGGGCGAGACTCCGTCGGTCACCATTTGCTCGGATTGCGGCTCTTAATTAATTGCACACATTGCTCACTGCTCGCCACCTTCGACGAGCATTGTTTGCACAAAAAAATCGCATGAGAGCTTTGTTTGCACGGTATTTTGCTTGTTTACTGAAATATTTCACAGGTAAAAATGTTGAGTAAAACGTACCTAAACAATATAATTATGAAGAATATACTTATCAGATACTTTAACGCTTATGCTAAAGCTATAGGCATTGCGTCTTTTTTAACCCCGAACAAAAAAAAGGGGTGTTATAAGTTTGATATGTATCTGTGTGTCTGTCTGTGGCATCATAGCTCCTACATGGATGAACCGATTTTGATAAAGATGGTTTCGTTTGAAAGGTGTGTTAATCGAGAGAGCTATGTTTCAAGAAAATCTGCTCAGCCTTTTGAAGATCGACACCTCTTTTCTGGTGGTCTGATCGATTCGAAATTTGAAATCTGGTCACTTGCCACCATGGGCATCTCCAAGAGGGGTGGCTGCCCCCCCCCCCCCCCTGAAGGCTCAGGATCTACTTAAAGTTATGATTTTCTCTGTTTTCGGTAAATGGCGAGAAGAGGCACAACACCGGGAAAAGTCGAAGGAATGAGGAAGGTCTATGCCCAGCAGTGGGAAAGTTGGGCTACAAAAAAAGTTTAAAATGGATGAAATTAAAATTAAATTAAAAGTTTAAAAAACCCCCGACACAAACAACCTCTAAAAAACAAAATATAAATTAATCCAAGCGTCTTAGCCTCGAGGGACCGCTAAGTAGAGCACAAAACAAAACGGGGCCCCGACGCAATGCCGCTTGGATAATTATTTTGTTTTTTAGGTTTTTTTTTGTCGGGGTTCATTAAATTTTTTATTTTTATAAACTAAAACTGAAGAGACTTGATTCTAATCTAAAAATAGATCTGTATTTATAAAAAGCTAACGTAACATTTCAACTGTTCACGTTCACGTCGCAAGATGATATGCCAATTGCCACTCAGTGGGGCGTAGGTATACATCAAATTTCATTAGAAGGTCCATAAAAGTCCATTAGGGTGTGAGTGACTGAATGGCAAAGGTCGACCCCAGGGCCTCACACTGCCACGCAGGCCACGGTGCCTGTCGGGCGCTACATTTTATCTATGTGTATGTTTATTCTAATTACCTGTCAGATACTGTCTCCATTAAAGCGAACAAAGAAGTTAAAACCAGTGAATTGACATTTATGAAGCTACACAGCTTTAAGAATAATTTTCCCTTTTGTGTGAATCTAAGCTCTATCATACTCCTCGTTGCGGTTCCAGTCTGTGGCAATATGGAAAATATAGAATTATATAACACTAGTTGACCCACGCAACTTCGTCTGCGTAACATTTTCCCCGTTTTCGAAACATTTTTCATTGCTGCTCCGCTCCTATTATTCGTAGCTTGATGATATATAACCTATAGCCTTCCTCGATAAATGGCGGGCTATCTAATACTGAAAGAATTTTTTAAATCGGACCAGTAGTTCTTGAGATTAGCGCGTTCAAGCAAACAAACAAACAAAATCTTCAGCTTTATAATATTAATAATAATAACTAGCTGTCCGGCGCAACTTCGTTTGCGTCACATTTTCTGCGTTTTCGCAACATTTTTGATTGCTGCTCTACTCCTATTGGTCGTAGCGTGATGATATATAGCCTATAGCCTTCCTCGATAAATGGGCTATATACCACTGAAAGATTTTTTCAAATCGGTCCAGTAGTTTCGAAGCCTATTCAATGCAAACAAACAATCAAATCTTTCCTCTTTATAATATTAATTTTAATAAGTATAAGTATAGATAATATCTCGTCTGTAATCTCCGAAGGGTTAGGCAGAGGTGTAACTAATAGTACACCCACATTTCGCCAGTTATGTTATTAAATCCCGTGTAATAGGGAGCGAACCTATTGTCATCAACAGGGCCTAAATCTAGACTCCGTAGGTGCTAATGAGAACTTTCTAATGGCAAAACCCAACCGAACACTTGCGACCACTCGACCAAGGAGTCAGTCAAAAGAAAATTAAATTAATGCTGAAAAACTTATAACACCCCTCTTTTTTGGTCCGGGGTTAAAAATAGAACGCATGCAGACAAAACCAGTCAATAGCTTTCCAACACGCAAGTTTAAAAAAACAAACGCTGGGCGAACAGTGTGTGGTGAAACAGTGAACTAGATAGCGTATTTCCCTGTATTCGATTTTTATGTCGATACGGATGATCTAAAGCCAAGTTTCAATCAAAAAAAGTTCGTTTCGTTGAAAAATGTAGCACAAAATTGAATCCAACAGTTTAAATTCTTTGTTGGAGACTTGTGTAACTAGATATCGATACAAAATATATTGAGTTATAAAATACATCATGTTGTTAAATTTTTATTAATAATAGTTATCGTCAGGAGCTCGAATTTACTCGATAACTTTGTTATTTGACCTCTCGACTCTTGTTTCTATTGATATAAAAGTACATTGACACTCTACCTAAATGTTTGAATGGTAATTTGAAACAAATAACAACCTTCAGGTAAACAGTTGTGGCTGAAAGTAAGTATAATCAAAATAAACGTCTTTCATATTCACCGAAATAAATAATGAACTCTCTGAGGTTTACATCTAAAAATTCTTTCCAAAAAAAGTACGTACAATTTTCGTTATTTGTCTTCTCTAAAAGGCGTCTCTCAGCTGTCTGAATTAAAGCAGTCCTGGGTTAGTATGGTCTTCATACCAAATACGTTCTAGACGATGAATATTTAATGAATACGGGCCAACTTTATTCTACATTGGATCGTAAACTTGTGAAAAGTGAAAAAACTCGTAGACATAACAATTTCTTGTAGCAACAGCCTAGTGACGTAAACAGTGCCTATTTATTTGCTACGCCGTAGCAGCGACGGACGAAGAATAGATTGATTCTCAGATAGAGACAAAATCAGATAACAAGTTTACTGTATTTGGGCGTTAGTATTTGTACTGGGACGCTTTTATTTATTATTGGTATTTTCTTGTCTATCTTCGTCAGATTTAATTAATTAGACGTGTAATAAGATTAGTTGATATAAGATAAACAATTTGATGCCGAAACAAACGTGGTGCTTCTAGAGAGATGGGTCGTGAAGAAACAATCAAGTATTTCAGTTACACTTTAATCTCGTTAGTGAAATGAATCCTGTGCTTGCATCGAGGACCCTAATGACAGTTGTGAGTTGCATTACAGCTCGGGAGCGTCGCTGGGGAGGCCGCAACTTGCAGCTCACTTAGACTTAACGACGAAAGACGATTTATTAATACATATATAAATGCACCGAGCTCTAATTAGTACATTTTGCTCGGGGATCGTGACAGGCGCGTTGATAGCGCTGCATACGTAGAACTGGAATGTTTGCTAATAACTTTTTGCTACTGTGTTATAATTAAAGTAGCTGGTTCTAGAAATACTAGTGTGATATGTTCCCTGATGTTTCTCTGTGCCTAGCTCATGTGGAATTCATTTTGAAGCTGGCAATAAAATTTTATTTTAAATTGTACGAATATCTGTAGCTGTGTGTATGTGTTTAAAAAACACATTTCCGCTGATTTCCTTAACCGCATAACGCCGCCGTGCCATTCTGCTGCATTTGCATTTATTTTAATATAGCGCTCGTATTTGTTATTTTTATTTCCACATTTGAATATGAAAAAAGGGGCAGGTGGAAGAAAAGACAAATGGCAGACCGTATGTCTGAGTAATGATAATAGCCTAAGATCCCGGTATACAACGAACTTCACCGAGCTGGTTAATGGATGGAACTTATTTTATATTAAATTTAATATGTCAATAAATATATTGCATATGGGTTGCCTAAAAAATTTCAGTCCAGGATATGATTAATATTTTTTTTTTTGTACCATTTCACCGGTTTGGTTAATAAACAAATTCCATACCAATTGAAAGTATAAACCCTATAAAATATGCAAACGTTAGGTTGCTTTTTTTAGGGTTCCGTACCCAAAGGGTCAAACGGGACCCTATTACTGAGACTTCGCTGTCCGTCCATCGTCCGTCCGTCCGTCCGTCTGTCACCAGGCTGTATCTCATGAACCGTGATAGTAAGCCAGTTGAAATTTCTACAGATTATGTATTTCTGTTGACGCTTTAACAACAAATAATAAAAACAGAAAAAATAAATTTTTAAGGGGGGGCACCCATACAAAAAAGTTTTTTTTTTTTCGTTTTTGTAAATAACGGTATGGAACCCTTCGTGCGCGAGTCCGACTCTCACGTGGCCGATTTTTTATTTATTAACCAGACCGGTGCAAGTTACTAGTATCGATTTACCTGTTTATACCTGCCTACCCGAGAGTTGTGACGGGAAAAGAAAAGGCAACCTAACGTTTGCATATTTGACTGAATTTGTCTATTAACCAAACCGGACAAAAGTTTAAAAAAAAAATTACTGACTGAAATTTTTTAGACATATTTATGCAATATATTTATTGACATATTAAATCTGATATAAAATAAGTTTCATCCATTAACCAGCTCGGTGAAGGTCGTTGTGTATCGGGATCCTATACTATAATATGAAGTCAACATGAAATTTCGGCTTAAGCCTAAAAATGTAGTATACTGATAAAGTAATAACCTACTTAAAGAACTAAATATTTGATCGTTCATAGCATCACGCTTGTTTTAACCAAAGTTTCAGGCAAAGGTGTACCTATTGTACATCAACATTTAGTTATGTTTAAGTCCCATGTAATACGGGGCGAGCCTATTGCCATCAACAAGGCACAAATCTAGATACCGGGCATCTATTTATTTTTCAGTAGCTGCCCAGAGTTATTTTTCAAGATATTTATAAACAAAATTGCACAAATGAGAATGCTTTCATACGAGACTAATGAGTTACAACGGCGCTACGCTCGCAGACGACTTAAGTACGTCGAGATGTCTTGCGGCTTTGCTTGCTAATGCACCTAACCTTGCAAGCACCTGATAGAATTACACACTTAATGACTTCACTGTTTAGTCTAACTTTCCTTTTATTTTTACGAATTGAGGACCACACGTACTTCAATAATAAATGTTGGTATAAATCATGTCAGAGTAAGTATTTACCTACAGCAGCTGGTTTACAATACAGGGCAAGATAACTTGCCAGTACGTCGGAATTCCTTATCGTGATTCGTGTACGATTACAAACACCAATCTCACATGTTCAAACACCCATACCCGGAACAACCATCCAAAGGTAACACAAATATTTGTTCCGGGAAATCAGAAGTGGGGTTCGCGACCCATAACGCCTAAGTAGAACCGTCGCCATAAAACGATTAAATACAAAATATTGACTTCCCCTCAAAAGTTTTACGCAAATCTCCGTTTTCGCAGAAGATGTAACTTTGGAAACTTTGAAAGCTTTATAACTCTTTTATCTTTCATCCGATTTAATTCATTTTTTGAACTTTTTTAATATCAAAAACCGTCCAAAAGTAATAATATTATATCATTTTAAAATACGTCAATGCAATTATAAACGGGGGAAGAAATACCTAGTAAATGATAAGAACATGTAGTTACACTTCTCAGAAACACTATTATTCTGTTTATTTTAGTTTTAACAAAAACATCTTTATCTTAATTGATTTCAAGTGACACTAACCGTTGTAAAAGAAATCCGCCTGGTTTCTACTTAACATCACAGGTCTCTTAATCTTTATTTCCTTCATTACTTACGTTGGCTCCGTAGATTCAATGAATAAAAGGCCATAAATATTCACTGGATTTTTGGACAGCTGTCAAAATATTTTCATACTCCATTTAAATAAAGATCTGTTTTATTAGTTTTACTTTTTCATTAGCTTTGATGATGAATCGGTTCCATGTACTTAAGTCTAACTATTAGAAGATATTAGCGAATATGCGGAAACTGTTTTGAGGTTATCTTAGGAGGAAAACGAAAATTAAGATAGATGACGTTTATTAGGAATTCTAATAGAGGAGGAAAACAAGGGAAATCCCAGAGCAATTTAATTGTTTTTTTTCCCACTAGCAAAACAATATGTACAAGAGCTTTTGGGTTTTTAGAATCACAATCACACTCGTGTAACCGTTTTATTTCTTTTCATTTCCTAGTTACTTATACCTACATACCTGCTAAGTATTTGTAGGAAATCATTTGGGGAAACCCGTATACAAAAGTCAATAACCGGTACTACCGCTGCTAAAGGTTTACAACCGATCGCAAAGAGCACAAGGACAAAAAAAGGGAAAACGAGACGAATAAAAATATTGTAATTGGGACAAAATGTTGGTTCTTTATCATCGTAATTAATATCATTTTATTTCCCGTTCGTACCTACGTATGTATGATACGCATATATGTGATACGCACGTTTTCTTTCATTGTTTTTTTTTTCCGTGGCAATCAATGGTTTGCGTCATAAAATTTACATTTGGTAATACCAAATACGTGTTAATTAATAGGAAAACCTCTATTTGTCGCAAAATTTATCCGTATTTTCCGTTTTTTTTTTTGAGATATCATATTAATTACCTAATACGAATTTAGTTATGGAGGTCAGATAGGTAGCCACTCCATGTCAAATACTGGTACACAGCTGCATCCAGTTAGACTGGAAGACCGACCCCAACATGGTTGGGAAAAGGCTAAATCATGAGAACTTCTCCCACTGCCGCCTTACAGGTGATGCTGGGGCTCCCACCTCTACACCTCGTCGTAAGAGAGGAGGCGGCAAAAGCGACTTTCAGACTCGAAGCATCCGGCACCTTAAGTAATGATTCCAGAATCAAACACACACGCATCAGATTAGATGCAATCAAAGAACAACCTATGATGGCATCTCCCATCGACAGAACCCTGAAGTCCCACTGTTTCCAAAAACACTACAACATCGTACTGACAGCGGAGTTGTGTGACTACTCAGGTACAAAGGAACTAAGAATCTACACTGATGGATCAAAAACCGATGACGGGACAGGTTTCGGGGTGTTCTCCGATGACCTAAACATAAAAATATCCAAACCCCTTGGAATGCTCAACTCTGTTTACCAAGCTGAGTGTGTAGGTATAATCCAAGCGGCACACGCTATAGAGGCCAGAGAGGTTACGAATACCAATATTCGAATACTTTCCGACAGTGCCTCAGTTCTCCAATCCCTAAACAGTAATCAGATCACGTCGAAACTAATACTAGAATGCCATAATGCCCTAGAAAGAATCACGGTACTAAACCACAACACGGTAACACTACAATGGATCAAAGGACACAGTGGATCCCTGGGGAACGATGCGGCGGATGAACTTGCCAGAAGAGGATCCAGCACAAAACCTTACGGACCCGAACCCATTGTGCCCATTCCTTTCAAGCAGCTACATAACTGGTTAAAGGATCACACTCGAACACAGGCGGAAAAGTGGTGGACCTCGACACCAGGGTGTAGGCAGTCCAAGGAGGCTATGCCGTCTCTTGACGCAAAGCTGACCAAGCGCCTTCTGCGTCTGGACAGGGATGGCCTGCGTCTGGTGGCGGGGACCATCACTGGACACTGTTCACTGAATAAACACTTTCATACTCTAGGAATCACTGACAGTCCCCTGTGCAGAGCATGCATGGATGCGGAGGAAACGGTGGCGCATGTGCTGCTTGAGTGCACCGGTGTCACCAAGATTCGCGAGGCGCCCCTGGGAACACCAGGTTCCCTTGCGGATGCCCTGAGTAGACCGGGAAGTGTGATCTGCTTCTGGAGGGAGGTGGGCTGGTTGGAGTAACGGCCACTATGGCTCACGCACAATGGTGTGGACCATTAACCAGACAGAGACCATTAAGGGACTAAGTGCGGAAACCAAAACCCCATAAAGAAGAAGAAAGAAGGCTAAATCATTAATTTATCGCAAAATTTTATTGTAAAAAAACAACTATTGTTGGTATTATATACGTACGATAAATCTAGAAGTTAGGTACCTAAATAGTGTACCTAACTGAGTTTCATAATAACAGGCGAGTAAGATAATGAACGATTGTAATGATCACGGGTGCAAGTAAACAGGTTGGGGTTATCTGCAGCCATTCTTTATATTTACTTATGTTCGCTTTCCTATTGCCATTTTATAGGATAGCTTTTGAACAGTTCGCACGAAGTACTCTCCCTCTCTACAAAATTCAAGTAAGTTCAAGAATATTTTCACATGTTTGTATTAAGGTTCTCCAAGTTGCTTTTTTCTTTATCGCGTGGTTAGTGGCTTGCCTAGTGTCAGAGTTTTTATGGTCATGGGCCCCAGACTTGGCTTTATATGCTGTTGAGAAATATCTCTCAGGCATGCTGGTTTCCGCACGATAATTTCCTTCACCGAAGCAAATTATGATTTTACAATAAGCACATGAATCCGAAAAATCAAAGGTGCGTGTCTTCGTGTCCGTTCTGTATGGTGTCGGACGTAAAGAATAGCACCATCCCATATCTTCCCGTGGGTGTCGTATGAGACGACTAAGGGATTTGCCAGAGAATGGGCAGCAGCGTTCTCTGTGCTTTTTAAAAACCGTACTGCGATCGCCAACCCGCCTGCCAAGCGTGGCGATTATGGCAAAATCCCCCAAAATGTCAATGTGGCGACACTTGGGGGAGGCCTGTGTCCAGCAGTGGACGTCTTTTGGGCTGAAATGATGATGATGATGTGTCTTCGGTTCGAACTTGGAAGTCCGAAGATGACACATCACTAGGCTATGCTGCTTCAAGTTGCTAATACTTTGCATGTAGGTAGCTACAGTGCTGCAGACTATATACAGAATTCACTGGTAACCTGGCAAATCTGTGCATCAAACTAGCTCAGTCTTTACCACTTAGCGCTAATCATCAAAGGCTTCCAGTCTTACTGGATGCAGCTGAATGCCAGTATTTTACATTGAGCGACTGCCTATCTGACCTCCACAACCCAGTTAGTATTGGGTAATACGATACCCCATAGTAAGCCTGGTTGTCAGACTTTAGAAAATAAATATCATTAAGCGCTAATAGCTAATGTATTTGTTTCCCATGTACTTAAAATAAATTGGATTAAGTACCTAGTAGTTGCTCTTACGTTAATGTGGCAAAAGACGAAATAAGTAAATGTTTTCAGAATCTGATATTACGATATTTCCGATAAGTACGTAAATCCACTTAGCATCAATCGCTGATCAAATATAAATCCCGGAATACCTATTTCCCGTAATCTTCCCTTTTATTGTTGATTCGCAACACGCTCCCAAGTTAGTGTCGTTCAATGCCAGTCTCGGGAAACTGAAGATTGTTTTCAGTTTAGATAGAACCGTTTGGGGTTTCCCCAACCCTCGGATGGATCAATTCTGATTTGGTTAGGTCCGGGCCAAATTGAAAACGAGGGCAAACCTTAATTTGCATTATATGTAGGATTTTTACATAATTCAATTAGATAACCCGAAGTTTTTCGATAAACAAAAAAGCATTATCTGCGGGGACGGGCAAAGCGGACGGCAGGAGAATATTAATCTCTGGCACGGGAGTTCGGGGGCCAGTCCGGCCGCCGTCTGGCGCCGGACACTGCCTGTTACCACTGATAGGTTCCTTTTCTGAATTTTCTCGGCTTAGTGACCGCATTTTAAAACAAATACCAGTGAAATATCGCCCCATGTCGTACGCAACCCAACAAACAAATGCCATCCCAAATAACGCCCATCAGATAAACACGGAATACCAAACATCAATATTACGGAATCCAATTACAAACTTCACTTTTTTTTTTTTTACCTACCTAGATTAATCCAACCTGCACAATTTCATAAAAGTTTCTATTACTTTGTTCAAAATTGAGTTTGTCCGAGTACATACCTACTTTATTTACTTTTAAGTTCGAGTTCCTCCGATTACGCAAGCACATTAACTTATTCAATTTACGTCTTGGCTACTCTTTTGGGAGACTATTTGCCTCATGGGTTATGGAATGGCAACCAATACGGCAAATAGTCGCCAACGTTTCTTCTACCCAAATATTTTACTTTAATGCTAAACAGCCCACCACGAAATTTCCAGAATGAAGGCGACTCTCATTCTGTTGCTGGCGTGTGTCGTGGCGGCGGTGTACGGTGACCTGGTCTGCGGCTCTAACTACTGCAAGCAGCATCCCTGCACTTCCCCCGTGGCCAGCAGCAGCTGCCGCAACCCCTCGGTGTACCGCGCCAACCACGCCGGCAAGTGCGCCTGCTGCCCAGCCTGCGTGACCTTCCTTAGTAAGTTGAAATATGGTACATACACACATCCAATGCACGCAGACAGCACATCCACTGTTCACTACCTCATCCTCCAGGACATAAATGAGGTAAACGACAGAACTGTACATGTATCTACGTTCTAAACGGACAAAATCTGAGTCATCAATTCGAGAAGAAGAAGATGAATATTCGTGTACCACGTCATCTTACTGCCCTTATCTCAGGTTGCCTACACGTAAACAGAAGCGACGCTTCACAAAGTTGATTTTCTGCTTACATTTTACGAGTTTATTTCCTGAACCTTACTCCTTGATTAACCATACCTACATATCTACCTACCTCCACAAGTATTCACGAAGATACTTATACATAAATAGCAAAGATTTCATTGTGGACTTTGAAAAGAAAAGTTGAAAAAAACTTTAAGGTTAATCTGTGAAATCGGAGCAGGTACTTGTAGGTTGTTGATTTAGGACTGAAAAGATCATTTTTATATATTTAGGTACAGTCAAGGGTCTCTTCCAATCCCATTTATAGAACTTTCTGGAACTGATATTTTAAATATCATGTAGTACTTTTACCCGCGACTTCACCCGCGTGGGAGACGAGTATTATCCCGGGAACGTTTGTACCTACTACCCTAAGTAGGTAAAACGCTTACCGCCGCGCGCCGAGGAGGGGAAGGCGGCGAAGCGAATTTTATGGTAGTGCGCCGCGCAGTAAGGCGGTGACTGTGCCTGTCCGCGCGGATGGTTTTCGATCAGTTGTGAGTCCGATCACAGACTCACAGTAATCCGCGCAGTTATGCGGCGTCTCGTGTGTCAAGGATCGCCGCCGCCCAAACGCCTCCAGCGGTGGCGGCGCCATCGTTTCTTGTCCGTGTGGTCCGGTGTACGTATGGTAAAACACGTCCATCGCACCGATGTAATCCGTGTACATACAAGCTCATGCGTCGTGAGATCCGCTTCACCGCCTGCCTTGTCGGTGGTCGGTGTCGTGTGAGAATTGCCTAAGTAACCAACTTAAGTGTTCCAGAGAGAGACAAAAAATAACAACATCAAGAAAAAGTTTTGTTATAACTTTGGGAGCTGCCTGTACCGTACAACATACAGTTGAAATTTATGGGTGGCGAAACGGGAGTCAATGAAAATTAAAATAGTTACGAAAGAGCACTGTTTTACACTTGTTTTGCACGTGTTTAATTATCGAAATAGGAATGTTATCAGACGAGATGTAGCTGGTAGGAGGGACTTGGGTGAAGTACAGTGAGAGAGCGTGCTGTCGAGCGCGTCGTCGATGTTGCCGCGTCGTATAGCACACCCGCTCTTGAAAATGACGGTTCTGAGTTTTGAGCAACGGAAAAAGTTAGGACCATATAAAAATGCAATTCCGTGGTGCTAGATGAGGTTCAACCCTACATAAAGTATACCAAATTTTATTGAAATTTGTTCTGGCGATAAAATGTGAAATGTACAACAAGCCAGACAGAGATGAGTGTATCATATTACATCAAAAGTACTACATAAGTCTGTAAATAAACTAAACATCTGCTTCAATTGAAGCCTACACAAGATATCTCGCGAGAGAGTATTCCCGGTATAATATCATTAGTATACAGGTAGAAACCGTCGCAGTTCCAAGAATAGCACGTCTTCCTAATAATCCTGTTATTGCCTCCACGGCACTCGCGGGAAGTGATTACATTGTCGCCGAGACAACGCCACTGTATAAAAATAATGGAAATTGTCATCTTTTTAAAAGCTACGACACTTTTCATGCCCATATGACATTGTCAACTATCAATAGAATGGTGATTGACTTTTGACTAGTATTTTAAGTGCAAATAGAGCATAAATAGCAAGTACCTATTTGCTTTAACAAATAGGGATCGCAATTGCATTCAAAATGAAAACGTTTCAGAAAAGATGAACGTTATAACTTTGTTTATTTTCAGAAAATCTAAGAAGTTTTAATCTAATATGAGACTGGGAATACTGAAGACTTGTTTACTTTGCTAATCCGCTAATTTGATTCGCAATTTCCCCATTAACCAAATGACGTCACGATGTTATTTTAAAACTGTTTTGTTTTCTTCTTCAGACGAAGGTGTTGCTTGCAAAACTTACAGCAAGGAGCTTGGAGAGACCCCCTCCGCCATTTGTCGTGAGCCGCTGAGATGTCTCCGAGGCGTGTGTACCAAGATTACCCCTAGGCGTTAAGTTATATATACTCTATGTACCTACATGTAATTTTATAAACATCATGAAAAGCAAAATTCAGCTCATAAATACTGAAAATTATTAATCTTTGTTTGTATTTTTTTAAAGTAGACTTCGCCACCCTACTACGTATAGTTTCTTCCTTTCTTCTCCTGCCCACCCACTCCAAAATAGGTGAACTATTTCCCGAGCAGACGACTGCATACAACGAGTTAAGGAACTGTGCGAAGAACATTTAGAAACGACTTTTTATTTGACCACGAAAGTGAATGAAGTGTGCATCGAGTTCCTATTCAGTATGTCATCGATTTTCTGTCATGTGGTATTGTCGATATCTAGTAGCCAGAATTTGTTATTATTTAAAGCGAGAATAGAACATGCTTGCAATACACGTCATGTTATCCAATTTTCAAGCGAATGAAGTTGTGGGAAACAGCTTGTCAGTAATAAATCTCTCTACTCTGCCAGCATTCTCCTGGGGTTTTGAAGAGTGGAGTATTACTTACTGACTCAAATACATATTTCATACGGCCACCTGTTATTAGGTAAAATATATGCTTTATGCGCCTAATCGAGATACTAAATTATCATTAGATTTTGGTCGAATAGTAACCTAACTGTGAAATTTAAATTACATGTTAAAGTCTTCAATCTTTACGGTTCAATTTCCAGTCAATTTCTTTAAATTTATGGATAAGCCAACTGAAACATACTGAAATAAGCACCTGGCCATTGAATTTTTGAAGCGAATCATTTTCAGGAAGCTAATTGAAATGTGTATGTTACAATATTGCCATTAAAGATCCACGGTTGCTAGGTGCTGAAATCTTGCATGAGTTTGCTACCTAATTAAGAAATGATTACCTGAGTGATTACTACGTTATCAAAGCATTAAGTAACAGCTACAGTTTGTACGATTGTACACCTGCGCTTCTATAATCAATAGCTCAAGATATGAGAACAAATTCTAGTTTCAAATTACCTACAAGTTTTAAAGACATGTATATTATGCATTTATAAGTTCCTTGTATTTGTTGTTGATTTTACCTTCACTTATTGTTTGGTAAAAGTTCAAGTACTTCAGTTACTCGTAAACTGGTTTCGGGTTTAGTCATAATAGTCGAGGTGTGCAGGTAGCACTAAAAGCAACTGGACCGAAAGCGCAAGAAGTTTTTAAAAGCCATTCGCTTGACGTTGCCTCGCGGCCACTTTGCCACGCCCTCGCCTGCTGGAAATTGAGCAGACCACCTCTTTACGACTTCCTTGGTTTTTTTACATAAAAAAGGCCTGTTTACTATGCTTTTGATCATTACACTAACCTGGAAGGTTCCACTAAAGATAAAATAGGTATGTAAATAATATTTTTTCTTTCATTGATATTTTTTTTAAACAGTACTTGCTAATACTTGCTAATACTTGCTAATCAGTACTCTCTACCTATTTTACCTATTTATGTAAACCCATACTCCAAACCAACAAAAAAAAAAGTTTTGTCCGTCGAGTACTTAGGAAATGAACAAATACCGTAATAAAACATCACATCAGGAACGGAAAAAAAGTAAAGCTGCAATCCTGAAACCCAGTCACTGCAATTTATGTGCGAACAGTTGTGAGCTATCAATCTGATCTTTCTTTTTTATTAGGAGCAGGCGCAGTCCGCAGGCGTGCAATAAATGTCAGTGTCTTTCTTCCGCTGTGTCCATACTTACGTACAGTTTTGTTACATCTTTTATAATTGTTATGGTCTGTACCCTCGCTAACCTGTGGGGAATACTAGGAATGGACAAGAGTGGTAAGTTATTGTGAATGTATGGTTGTTTCCAGTTCCAACTCTAAATAAATCCGATTAATCCTACTAATGCCATGTCGGAAAATTGACAATTCCGGGTGTGGATATGTTGAATGTGTTTCGTAACAAAACTTAAAGGAGATCCTAGTCAGTTATAGAAGCGAAAGTAAGACTATACAGTATAATATGCAATTCATTAGTATGAATAAGAATAAACATCCGCCCAGGCCACCCCAGTGCAGCGCTATTTTATTCCGCTTTCAGTCAAAGAAGGTACTTACCTACTAACGGCTGTCTTTAAATTCCTATCTTTCTGTATTGAAACGTCTGTACTTGTTGGTTCAATTTCTTAAGAGTGCAATGGGTAAGTATTTATTTACTACTCCAATTTGTTAACTTCTTTTCAATTGTAACTGCTAGATGAAAAGGCAAACTATCTTCAACAGTCACACCAGTATTTCAAGAAATCTTTTCCTGTTTGCCCGCTTTTCTCATCTGATATTCTGTTTAATAGCCTTTCCCTTGCTCTATAAAGCATTCATAAGTAATTCAAAATCCACAAAGTATTTAAACATTTACTTACATAATGCTAATAGACGTTATCATGTTTACGTGAGCTCGACAGCTGAAAATTATGGGGTTTCGTAAATAGATAGCACTAACGTATTGTGGTCCTACGATGAATGTTCATTGAAGACAATATATTGGCCGTAGTTAGTAACATATCGATGCCTATAAAACGAATAATTAAACTAGTGCGTGACAGGTAGGTGAATTATTAACGCACGAAACGTAACAATATTTTTTCTATTTCCGTGAAAATTGCTTCTCTTTCATCGCGTAAATTGACGGCTTCGAAAGTGTTTCATAAGGTGAAATAGTGTACTCATACCTCGCGGAGCCGATTACATGAGCCAGTTTAACGTGTGACGTTGAACCGAGCTCTGGACAGTACGATCAAGCAATTGTAAAACCGTCTGACCGGCGCGTAGTCGGCATGTGTCGCTGCCGCGCCGATGTGTAGGGCCCTCTATGTAGATAAGACAAAGGTTCCATTCCTATTTCTTTCGAGACTCCGATTTGTTATTATAGCAAGTGATGTTATGACGTGTAATGTATGAACACGAGTCACCTATTACGTAACTTTTCAGCACATTTATACCATTTCAGTAAATTTACCTCAAACTAAATAAAACCACATATTATAACAAGCACATATTATAATAGGAAAGAAGGTATTTCAGCTACGTTACAAGTACTCATCATCTGCATTGCTATGCAGATGGTAGCCGACCCCAACACAGTTGGAAAAAGCCTTTTTCCCAAAGATGGGGTCGGCTTCTAGTGTAACCTGACACTGCTCGTAGAAGCTGCGTTTCGATGTGGACGTGTTGCTGACGCGTATTTAATATCGTATTCGCGGCGGCACAAGCCGTCGCTTGTAATTTTAATCGCCATGGGACAACAACTTGTGGCGAATGAATTACTGGCGTTCCTGCAGCAGAAGTTGGATGTGATGGACGAGGTGTACGTAGTCCAAATCTGCGCTTCGAACTTCACCGAAGATGACATCGCCGCTGCCAAGCTGCTACTGTACCGGTCGCTCAACAAGACCGACCAGATGGTGTCCCGCCGGCGTGACGGGACTAAGAGAAGCATTCAAGAGATTATCACGCTACTAAAGGAGACCGATCCTGACGACGTGACGACGTTTGTGGCGAAGGACTTGCACAAGCTCCCTCCCGTCACATTCGACCACGTCGATGTTACGAGCCTACTGAAGGACATTGTTCTTCTCAAGGCAAGTTTGGTGGATGTACAGACGCGGTTAGATGCATCCCAAAATGCTGTTGCTGATTTGCGCAACGAACTCAATGAGTGGCATCAAAACGCAGCGGTATCTGGGTCTCCGCCGGGTGCATCGACCGTGAACACGCGTCGCGGAGGTGGCCTCGATGTATCGGTGGCTAGTTTCGAGTTTTGTCGCCGTACTCAATAAGGAATGCTGAGCTTGCAGTGTGCGCGCCTCGTGCACCCCGCTGCCCCGCTCCCGTCCCTGTGGCTCCTTCCCATGTCGCCACACGACCGCTGGCCGTTTCTGCAGCGTCTGCGGAATCTCAACTTGATCGTGGGGATTTTGCTACCGTAGTCGCGGGCAAAACTTAGCGCAGGGAAGCCCGTGCCTGAAAAGGCACCAATTCGGGCTGATGACGGTTTCGTGAAGGTGCTGAGGAGGAAGCTTCGTCAATGTACCAGCAAGAACCGCTGCGGCACGGCTCCATCGGGGCCCAGTGTGACTATTAGAGCCGCGAAGCCGAACACTCCGGTGTTCATCTCCCACCTACGTTACACCACTACGGCGGAGGACATCGTGGAGTACGTGCGTCAAGTACATGGCGAGAGTGCAGCTGCTAGATTCGCGTCGCAACGTCAACTTTAAGGCGTTTGTGGTGCGAATTCCAACGTGCTATGTGCACCTTGCCTTGGAAGAGGATTTTTGCCCGCAGAGAGTGGTGTTCTGACGCTTCCACGGGCAAGTGCCACACGAACGCACAGTGTCATAGTGCAGTGAAGTACTACTAACATAGTTTTTAAGTTTCTATTTACTAACACGAGTTGTATTTTTACGATATATATGTTAGTCTGTAAGGTATTTATCTATGGGCCAAAGTTGCCCGAGAATAAATGAATGTTATGTTATGTTTTGTTACTGCTGAATAACAGTATTTTACATAGAGCGACTGCCTATACGACCTCCACAACACAGTTAGTACTTTGTTACAAGTACTAACGAACAAAATTGTAAAAGCAAACCTAAATATCCCTTCTTCCTATAAATTACACAAACAATTTTAAAATGGAAACTATTGAGCAAGTTCGTGTTTGAAGGTGAGAAGGTGATTCAGGAACGTTGGAAGCTCATAAAGTTTTTATAGATTTTCATTGTTTACGGCGCACCGTTCCGCGCAGCCTTATTACTATGTTAGGTGCAGAGTTACTGGTACACAAACAAGCTTTTGACCTTCCTCAACAAAGAAGATTAGGAGACTAGCTTATGCCTTATTAAAACTTAGATTAGACAAGGAGTAGCACGGAAGGGAGAATAACGTTATAACTTTTTAGAACATGCATGCCATTGTTTTGTTCATGAGGGGGATTCTCGATTTATCTAAAATAATACCCATCATTAAACAGAAAGCCCTCTGAGGACCGTCAGCCCTTCCGGAAGTGACTGGGGTAGACCTGAGAGTGGCGGTATCCAGGCTTAAGGCCAAAAATACCGCCCCGGGACCCGATGGCTTGCCTGGCAAAGCCTGGGTCCTGGCCTCGAAGGATCTCGGGCCCTGACTGGAAGGGCTCTTAAGCGTATGCTTGGAGAGAGGCCAGTTCCCGCTTCGCTGGAAGACGGGGAAGCTGGTCCTCATCCGGAAGCCGGGGCGCCCTGCGGACTCTCCGTCCGCATACCGGCCCATTGTGTTGCTCGACGAGGTGGGCAAGCTCTTTGAAAGCGTCATTGCCAACCACCTCGCCGGGCATCTTGTGAGGATGGGGCCGGACCTTGCGGAACACCAATTTGGTTTCCGCAAAGGCCGCTCGACGGTGGACGCCATCATGCGCGTGAGGGCTCTCATGACGGGGGATGCTGTGTCCCGGGGTGGGGTCGTCTTGCCGGTGTCTCTTGACATCGCCAACTCCTTCAACACCATGCCCTGGAGCTGAATAAGGGAGGCACTCCGGTAACATCGGGTGCCGACCTACCTTCGTCGTGTGGTTGGGGACTACCTGACGGATCGGCCCGTCATCTACCCCGGTCGTACCGGAGAATGGAACCGACGAGAGGTGTCGTGCGGTGTTCCACAGGGGTTCTGGGGCCGCCCTTGTGGAACATCGGTTACGACTGGGTGCTGTGTGCCGACCTCCCTAGCGGTGTCAGCGTAGTTTGCTACGCTGACGTCATGCTGGTGCTGGAAAAAGGGAGGTTGCACGAGGCGGCGACCGAACTAATGACACGCGGGGTTGCGATAGTCGTGGAGAGAATCCGGCAACTGTGTCTCGAGGTTGCATTGCACAAGTCCGAGGCCGTGTGCTTTCATGGGCCTCGGAATGCGCCACTGTCGGGATCCAAACTGACGGTAGGAAGGGTTCCCATCGTCGTCGAGTCGACGCTGAAGTACCTAGGGCATGTCCTCGACAGCCGGTAGAACTTCGTGGAGCACTTCCGATGTTTGGCCCCCAAACTGGAACGGACAGGAGCTGCTTTCAAGCGGCTCTTGCCCAACCTGGGGGTCCAAACGCCTCCTGCCGGAGGCTCTACGCGCGGGTCGTGCAGTCCATGGCCCTTTACGGGGCCCCGTATGGGCACGTTCTTTGAGGCGGCGAGCCGCCCACTACCTGAACGCGCCCCAGAAGGTGGTAGCCATAAGGCTAGTCCGGGGATACCGCACGATTTCCGGCGAGGCGGCGAGCCTCTTGGCCGGATTGCCACCATGGGATCTGGAAGCGATAGTCCTCGGAGGTACTACGCTGGGGAAAATTCCGCTGCCGCGGCAAATTTTCGCTCAGCGGACAGACCTCCGGCGCGGTCTCATGGCGGCATATGGAGAGAGCGACTATCGCAACCCCGTGCAAGGCACCCCATATGTCCCCTCTTTGAGAAATGGCTGGAAAGGTGCCACGGCGCCCTCACCTTCCACCTGACGCCGGTTGTTTCGGGAGGTTCCTGCACCAAATCGGGCGGGAGGAAACGCCCGGGTGTTACCACTGCGAGGATCGGCCGGAGGACACGGTAGAGCACACCGTAGAGCTCTGCCCCGCTTGGACTGAGCACCGCCATGTCCTCATAGCGGCGATTGGCGGCGGAGACCCTTGCGTCCGGCCCTGGTTCAATCCAAGGTCCGGAACGAGGGAATGGGAATCCGTCGCCTCCTTCTGCGAAGCAGTCATGGTAGCGAAGGAGGTGGCGGAACGTGAGACAATCCGTGGCCCCAGGGCCGCTGTAGGCGCGGGCCTATGGACGGTGAGTAATGTGCTACCTTACCGTCCATCCGTCTTATGACGACAGGCTGTGCCGACGGCGCGTTCGTGATCCATGCGCGCAAATCAGAGATGTCAGCAAATTGGAAGAGGTCCGAGAGGGCCGATGCATGCCAGGGCTGAGGGACTGTTCGAAAGAGATACCGTGGCCCTGGAACACAAAGGGCTAAGAAGGAACATGGATGGTTTTTAGTCAGTCAAGTCTGACACTCCCTTCCGCTCCGCCCAGAGCGGGAGGGGTCATATAATGATTTCCCATCAGAAAAAAAAGGACCGTCAGTTCCGTAAGACCTTCAGTCCGTGCCCTCGGTAGTTTCAATTACTTTACCGGTCCTACAGCAAAGCAGTCGGGTCAATAACCATTGCTTGACTTGATTTTAACTTTAAGTTTGTTTCAAATTAACTTGCGTGTTGGTTTAAGTAATTAATATATGTATTTCCGTTTATTTTATTTATAAACAACTAGCTGTATGCATGCGTTGCAATGCAGTTTTTCCTACCTACCCTACTAACCTACATTCCTACCCTTCCCTTCCTACCTACCCTACCCTACTTACTTACATTCCTACCCTATCCTACTTACCTACATTCCTACCCTTCCCTTACTGCCAACCCTACCTACTTACCCTACCGTACCTACCGTACCCTTCCTACCTACCCTAGCCTACCCTACCTACCCTACCTACCCTACCTACCCTACCCTACCCTGCCATACTTTCCTTCCTGGGGCTTGTACAAATAATTCAAAACCAAAATTAGCCAAAACGGTCCAGCCGTTCTCGAGTTTTAGTGAGACTACCACCTGTCATTTCATTTTTATGTAAATAGATTATTCAAAACATCCGCCTAAGTGGCTTTTAAGGATTTATTTTAACATTTCCGCTTTATAAAAAAGTAATATTATTGTTACCTTCTACTTCATATTTGTTTATCAAGTACTAACAACCAAAATTGTAAAACCAAATCTAAATATCCCTTCTTCGTATAAATTACACAAACAATTTTAAAATGTATGCTATTACAGCTAGACGTTAGAGCAAGTTCGTGTTTGAAAGTGAGAAGGTGATTCAGGTTCGATGGAATCTCATAAAGTTTTTATAGAGTTTCATTGTTTACGGCGCACCGTTCCGCGCAGCCTTTTTACTATGTTAGTAAACTCTGCACAGAGTTACTGGTGCACAAACAAGCTTTTGACCTTCCTCATCAAAGAAGATAATGAGACTAGCTTGTGCCTTATTAAAACTTAGCTTAGGCAAGGAGTAGCACGGAAGGGAGAATAACGTTAAAACTTTTTAGAACATGCTTGCCATTGTTTTGTTCATGAGGGACATTCTCGTTTTATCTGAAATAATACCCATCATTAAACAGAAAGCCCTCTGAGGACCGTCAGCCCTGTAAGACCTTCAGTCTGTGCCCTCGGTAGTTTCAATTACTTTGCCTGTCCTACAGCAAAGCAGTCGGGTCAATAACCTATGCTTGACTTGATTTTAACTTTAAGTTTGTTTTAAATCAAACTGCGTGTTGATTTAAGGCATTAATATTTTTATTTCCGTTTATTTATTCATAAACAACTAGCTGTACCATCATGCATGCGTGCGTTGCAGGCATGTGTTGAAATGCACTTTTTCCTACCTACCCTACCTACCTCCCTACCCTACCCTACCTACCTAATCTACCTACCTACCCTAACTACCTACCCTAACTACCTACCCTAACTACCTACCCTAACTACCCTACCCTACCCTCTTCTTCTTAATCGAAACACTCTTCTCAGAGTGGTCGTGGTTGCGCAGACGAAGTACACGAAGAAATGTTCTGTGGGTCGTTAACTTCCCCGAGGATTGCTTTTTCAGCGATGTGCTTCCATTTCTGCCGGTTGAAGACGTTGCGAGTACACTGGACCATGGTGGACTCAGTAGCTTTCTTGATTAGGTCAGTCCAGCGAGTTAGTGACCGGCCGCGTGATCTCTTGCCTTCCACATGGCCCTGAACCACCAGTCTTTCCATCGAATTTTCATTCTAATGTGACCAAAGAATTTTAATATTCGTAGTTGCACAGTAGACGAAAGCCGGTCTTTATGGAATTCCTTGAGGATAGAAACATTGGTGCAAAACGATGTCCACGGAATCTAACCTACCCTACTTACCTTTTAAATCTTCCTTGGGCTTGTACAAATATTTTAAAACCAAAATTAGCCAAATCGGTCCAGCCGTTCTCGAGTTTTAGTGAGACTAACAAACGTCATTTCATTTTTACATAAATAGATTATTCAAAACTTCCGCCTGAGTGGCTTTTAAGGATTTATTTTAATACTTCCGCTTTGTAAAAAAGTAATATTATTTTTATCGTGTTTTGTGTATAAAAGCCATTGTAATTCGAACGGGAGGTTATTGTTTGTTCGCTGGTCGTGAAATAATTACCCTGAATTGTAGTAAGGTATTATCGTTGCACTTTATCATATTTTTTTACTATATCTTGTTGATATATTTTGTGTGTAAACCAATTTCTGTGAGGCCGACAACGACGGCGATGATGCGCCGACAAACAATAGGTACGTCTCACTTTCTTCGACTATAATTTTTTTAACTAAAATGTATCAAAAGATTATACACTCCTTTGCAAAAAAACGGGCACCTGACAGTCATTGGCTTTTCTGTGTATAATATTAACATTTTTAGTATGTCATTAGCTTAGATGACTAGAAATTTCTTATTATGAATGAGAATGTAGTTTTTAACACTTATATCTTGGAATCGGTGTTTTAGTCAATGTCAAACTCAAACTCAAAGCGTTTATTTCAATTAGACCATTACAGGCAATTTTGAAAGTCAAAAAACAAACAAAAAAACGCGAGCTACATTCCCAGTCACAAGGCATAATAACTTGTGAAAGTACTGTGTGAGTTGCCCATTCCATAGCGTAGATCTCTATGGAGAAGAATGGTCAAGAAACTCCATGGACACTCTTTTAAATCAAAATATGTAAACAGAGACCCGTGTAAAAATGGTAATTTTTATGGGTATAATGAAATTAAGGCTACGGGTATATTTTTATGGTATTTTAATAAAAAAAAGACATTTAAGAAATCCCTTTGCAGCGATTACGGCAAGTAACCGTCTTGGCATGCTTCCCATCAGGCTTTTGATGGTGTCCTGTGGAATGTGTTCCCACTCAGCCGAGATCACACGTTTAAGCGCCCTGGTGTTTTGTGGAGGTGGTTGGACAGATTGCACTCGCCTTTTTAGGAGGTCCCAGATAAGCTCAATGGGATTAAAGTCGGGGCTTCACGCTGGCCAATCCAAACAACGAATACCTACCTCTTCCATATAAGCATTTATGTCGCAAGAACGGGGGACCCGAGCATTATCGTCCATGTAAATGGCGTCTTCACCAATTACAGTCAGTGCGGGTTGTGCATGTTGACAAAGGATTTCCGTTATAGATCTTTGCGCAATTAGTAAGCCATTTTCAATTAATACTATCTCGGTACGATAGCTGGAAGTTACGCCCGCCCAAAAGATAACAGACCCTCCACCATAAGGAGTGATTTCTTCAAAACTCACGTCTACATAGCGTTCCTCTAGTCTTCGTAACACTCGCCGACGTCGGTCCTCACCATGCAGACAAATTCGAGCCTCATCGGAGAAGAGTACGCTACTCCAGTTACCTAATGTCCAAGATAGGCCATTACTAGCGAATCATAATCGAGACATCCGGTGCTCACGGAGTAACTTGGGGGCCTGCGCTGGTCGTCGACTGCGTATTGCAGCCGTTCAAAGCCATCACAGTCCATAAGCTAACTTTCGCTCTTAGTAACAACCCCTTCAATGTTTCTTTTGAGGTCAATGTAACTGCATTTGCGGCTCCTCTGCACCTGAGTCACTAAAAAAGGTCGTCTCGTGGTTGTGTGCAACGTTTTCTCTCAATATCTTGCCTTCTCTGAAGGGAACCTGTCTCTTGGTATCGAATCCAGGTTTTTGGACGATTGAACGACTCACGTTTAGCCGCTGTGAGACGTAACATGGCTACACCCCTCTTCCAGCAGCGCTATAATTTTACAAGCTCTTATTGCTTTTTTCCGCTATTATTATACAATGGACACAAAGATATCTGTTGTAAATCACAATAAGGCAGGATTATTTGGCAAACATAAATTATTCTACTGAAAATAACGAGAAACTAGTTTTAGTTGCCTTACCTTTTAACCGCAAACGCGCGAAAATTCGTTTTTTTCTGCAAAGGAGTTTATATTGTGTTGTATCTAAATATAGTTACGAAAGCAATCACTGTTTGTCACGTAATCACAGCTGTTGAACGCAGACGGAATCGATTGTCACGTCTCAACACTACAGAGAATATCGCACTGAGTCACAGACTCAATCAGGAACAATTCCCATACATACATTACATTCATATGTATGACGTCACCGACCCTATAAATACCAAGTTCTGGGTATACAGTATGTAACAGAAATGAAATAGTCTCATGCATGCATTGTCGAGTATGTATTGAATATTTGTATTGGGCAGCTGATTATTTTTTAGCTTTTATGATGTTGGTCCTATAGACAGTCGATCAGTTTGATAGTCTGGAGCACACCCTTTCATATAACTATACCCTTTTTGTAACACGCTGTATAGGATAATGATTCTATTCTGTCTATCTGACAAGGGTGGCGACAGAACTGTAATACATGTCTTGTAATACAGGGAGTAAATGGTCCGTAGTACATAAAACATATATTTATTTGAACCTAACCGAGCTTGAATTGTGTCTGCCGGTTCCCGGTCTTAGGCCTCTTTCTGTAGGACTGAACGATTGAGTGATTATATTGAATTGCAACGGATATTAGCAAAGCTTGAGCATTTTTTCTTTGTGTGTGCTCTTAAAGGCAACTGACAGATTATTTTGGTAAATGATAGTATTCTGCGATCACGTATACCACGACGCTTCTTAAAAGCTAACCAATCAGCAGTTTTCAGAACCTTGTCTTTATATGCTTCTTATTTCTAGCTAAATGAAAAAGTCTGAGGTTTTGTTGCGGTAAAAGAAACTTCACAGAAAAAACAGGGATTTTCTGTGAAGGCTTACTGTAGATACGCTTAGTAATATAAAGTAACATATTTATTTACTAAGCTAAGTCAGCAATAGACAAGTTGAATATATACCAGCTAAACTGTATAAAAATGCATTAAGGGAGTTACTGTCACTTAGAATAATAATACCCATTCTAAGCAAATGGGGTTCCTTTTGCTTAGAATTGGTACAGTCTGCAAAGGAGATAAGTAACCGGTTTCTCATACTAGTACTATGAGAATCTGGTTACTTATGCCCACGCTTTTACCCTTCTCGTGCCTAAATCCTGATTTCCTATAATACAGCTTCTTAACTTAATTGGCATACTGACTTATTTAGTAAAGGTAGACTAAATAAACGTTGTTGAAATATTAGGGGTTAAAATATGAAATTGCCGATTTGTACAGAAAAATTGAAATTAGTTTTTTTTTTTTTAATTTAACATATTTATATAATCAAAATAATTACCGTTATTATCTATACATTGCTGCCATCTAATAGGAAGGTCATGTATGCCTTTGCGATAGAACTCTGGTAATCTAGATTTGACAAACTGTGTGAAAGCATTTTGTACTGCCTCCTGAGAAAAAACTTTATATCAAGTAGAAAATTGTCCAAATCACGAAAATCGGTCTGGCGAATACGGAGGGTGACGAATGGTTTCTAATTGCAGTTCCTGTAGAGTTAAAACGGTTTCTCGTGCTGTAGGAGGTCTCGCGTTATCATGAAACAATAATGGTGAAGATCGATTCATGAGTCGGGGCTGTTTCACAGCTAGTTCAAATCAAATCAAATTATTATTACATCCATAATGTACATTTAACAGGTGGTGAAATAAAAAAATAATAGACACAATTGAGGACTCTGTCGGGCACAGCAAGTTTTAAATAAGTAGAGAGAGGAAGAGTGCTTCTCTAATTTTCCTTGCCAAAAGAAGAGTAATTATAAAATTATCACAATTATTACAATTTTTAAAATTTCGAATTATTTTATATCCTATTTATTATTTTACATTTCCGTTTACTTATTATATTAATATTATGTAAGTATTCAAGTTTATCTATTCATTCATTATTTATTTAAATATATTAATAATTAAGTATTATCATTCACTACATTTTTAGTTATTTTACATATTATATGTCTGTTATTCATGATTATGTATTTTTACTGAATTTATCCTTAAAATATTCGTGTAATGATCAATAAATATCTTTTTTAAACAAAGTATTGCTTTAAATTAAAAATATACAAGTTTAATTTTGTTTTATTTTCATTTGTTTGTTTTATTTCTGGTAATTTATTTTATATTTTTATTGACATTGAATAAGGACTAGATGAGTGTAATTTAAGGGAGGGGGGCAAATTTAGTCTGGTTTTATGACGCTAGGAATAATTTGTTTGTATGTCTCCCCGTGTGTTCTCTGAATATTATAAGAATCTGGATATTTGCGGACGAGTTGAACATAATTCCAAAATATAAATACTTACTACTGTGAGAATCTTGTGTTTCTAGAAGTAAGGCTTGCAACTATCTGTTGGTTCAATATCAGTTATTATTATATTAGTTTTGCTATCATTGTTATGAGTTCGGCACAGTAGACATCTGCCGTTATTGCTTGACCAGATCGGAGAAAGCTATAGTGAATAACACCATGCTGTTACCACCAAACAGTTACCATTACCTTTTTATTGGTAAGCTTTGCTTTAGGACACTGTTGCGGCGTTTGAACTGGGGTCAGCCATTGCATTTTTCGCTTACGGTTATCGTAAAGAATCCACTTTTCATCACATGTCACAATTCGATACAATATTCCTTCATTTCTGTATCGATTCAACAACGCAACACAAGTTTCAACACGCGTTTCTTTCTGCAGATCAGTCACATCATGAGGTAACCATTTTTATATTTTTTATTTTATTGATTTGACGCAAATGAGTCAAGATTGTTGGTAAGGTAACGTCAAACCATGCCGATAATTCCTGGGTAGTTTGGCTCAAATCGGCTTACAACATCTCTTTCAATTCATTGTTATTCACCTGTGTGGGCGGTCTTCCACGTGGTTCGTTCTTCAAATCAAAGTTTCCATCACGAAAGCGTTTAAACCAAAATCGCACGGTGCGTGCATTAGCAGTCCCTTCCAAACGCAACATTGATATTGCGAGCTGTTTCTGCCGCGTTAGTTACTCGTATTCAAAAATCACTCGTATTTTCGAAGTATCCCTATCCATATTTCTTGTCTAAGCTGAATAAAAAAACAACTGAAAGTCGATAATCGAATGTTGCACATTTTTTTAAAAGAAGAACTTCATTGATACCATGCGAAAAAAGTTTCACTCAAAAATCTCAAACCATGAAGGTTCTATGTCAATTCGAAGTACCTATTACAATAAAACGACAATTTCATACTTTAACCCCTATTACTTTTGGACTATGTGCTACGACGTGCTACGGAGGTGCTACGAGTCTACGAGTAGCCTACGACTTCCTGTATTACATAGAAATAGACTTAACTGTATATGAATAGAAGAGGGCTTGCTTTTAACTTTAAGATGCTTTTGCGCCTTGGAGAGTACATAAAACTGGTTATGTTTTTAAACAATTACTTAGGTACATACCTATTGGTAACAGTCCGTAGACATAAATATATCTTTCTTCTTGCTTCGAACTGACTGCCGGTTATAATCATGAGAAAAACAAACCATAGTAATAATTCGCTACAAAATTGTAGTTACTCTGTGTAAAAACCTGATAAACTCAATCGACTGATATCAGAATGTACGTGAGATACTCACTTATATTAAGTTGATAAAAGGCAATAGGCAACTACACAGAACTTCCTTTCAAAAGAAACGATTTGGCGATATTACCTACATACACATGTACAGCTATTGATATCCAATATCATAAGAGATTGAAATCCCTCGCCGTGTTCCCAGAACTACCTTCACATACAATCTGCGACTGTATTATTACAATATTCTGAGCTCTGTATTTGCTTACGATACGTTTATTTTATGAATAGTTCTGCGTGAATATTTGTAGATATCAAGCGATTATATGCTGATTATTCAAAGTTATATTAGTAATCCTTAAAGCCTTTACATGAAATTGGCAGAAAAAAAAAGAAAGACGTTTTTCTTCCTTTTGGTAACTGTTGACTGTCTGCTTATATCTGTTCATACAATTAGACCTCTGAACCAAATTAATATATTAATAACACCACGTTTTCCTTTCAAGCATTGGATTTATTCTTATCAATATCAAAAAAATATTTACCATGCAAAGCGAAGTGAACGGCAATATTTGAATGATATTTTTCTCTTAGATTTCACAACTATCTGCAAGAAAAAATATACGAATATAGGTCAGTGTATTAATTTCAGTGAGTAAGCATCTAAGAAGTGTTTTAATAGTAATTAAAACCTAGTTTTAACGTTCTTAATCAAGCGCTCTGTACGATCTCATAAACACTGAATTTTCAGTGGTGTATAAACATAAACCGTCTGGCCGCTTTAAACTCGTATAAACAAGTACAATGAAGTTTTAAGAGAATAATACCAATACCCCAAACATACCTACTAGATTACCAGTACATGATTTTTTTAAGTTGGTCCTTACAGAATTCTGTTAATAGCATTTTAAGAGATCTTTGCACGTCTTTTCATTGATAATACTAACTAATAAACCGAATCAAGTTGTAAAACGACTTGGTATTCTTAACTACACCTAAATAGTATATTTCATTACGAGTGCGGAAAGCCTGTCATTGCAGAGAGTTCCGACAAATGTCTACCCGAGCCGAGGCGCAGCCGAAGGTGAGGGTTGACAGTCGGAACAAGTTGCAATGACGGTTCCGCACGTGTACTGAACAACTATTTTTAAAACAGTTGCGAAAAAATTAAGCAATTTAATAAAGAACATTTTTGGAAACTAGCGCCAACCGTAGAAGAATATAAGCAGAGATTTTTTTTGTTTTCTTCACCCATTCCGGGTAGCGTATTGCCAAACTGTATACTGACCCAGACCGGGGTTGCTCTGAGTATGATCGCAGTTTGCCTTTTTAGTTGAAGAGCAAACTGTATACCTATTCAGAGAGTGTCTGAATCAATATACATTTTGCTTTAAAATACTAGAGCAAAATACATACGAGTCCAGACGTCCATACTTTCCAGTGTCTGGTGTAGTATGTAATATGGCATCGATAATTTAGAGCAAAATGCATGCGAGTGCAGACATGTTTTATCTCTTTTATTCCCGCGCGGCGCACTATCATGCCTGCCTTGTCTTCTTAAACTTGCGCCGCTTGCGACCTTGACTCCTTTTTTTCGCCAGTGGCCCTGACTTCATTTGCAATTACGCACGTGTCAAGGTTATTCGTTCACAAATAAAACAATTATTTGCCAATCGAATATAAACCGAAATTACAAATAGGTACAATTTACTGTGTGTCAGTACATCTTTCTTATGAAAAATTTATAAATACTGGAATTGGAAAAACTTATAGTTTTTTTTAACACCCTGTATAGTTCTTACAGTTCAAATTTATTTTTAGTCATACTTACAACGGGTTTTCTTTAGTTAAAACTAAAATTAATTCACCCTGTATAGTTCTTATAGTTCAAATTTATTTTTAGTCATACTTACAACGGGTTTTCTTTAGTTAAAACTAAAATTAATTCACAATAGGTATGTTTTTAAGAAAAGTTGTTCAGCTTCACGAATAGGCATAACAGCATAACAAAAAAAAATACGGGAAATTATGAAACACGGTTTAAAGTTAGTTACAGATATTCGCGTGTCACAGTTTGCTTTACATACAAGCGAGCAAAATGCATACATTCTCAGATTGCTCTGAGCTCGTATGTACTTTGCTCCAATTTGTTGCAAGCAAAATGCATACCTTCTCAGATTGCTCTGAGCTCGTATGCACTTTGCTCCAATTTATTTGTGATTTTATTGAGCACGATGTAGTTCAGTACAGACTACGGGTGTCTGGGTCAGTATACAGTTTGGCAATACGCTTCCGGGTAGGCAAAGGGAACTATGCCTATACAGCCAAGTCTTCAGTAGATTTTTTTTATTGATATGGAATGAAAATGAAATTAAATCTAACCTAACTCATTGAATCAAATCATTAAATCTGATATTGAAACAAATTAGTAGCTTCTTTTTAGAAATATTTGCATGAATCATAAAACCTTCTATGAATTTGTTTTAGTAAAAACTTCGTGGTTGGTTTTTTCTTTTTAATAGACATTATTTTGACAGTTGGGAAAGAAAACGCACGAGTTCGGAAAAGGTAAAGAAAAAGCTCGAGTATGTAATAGCCCACATCCCGAACGCTATACGTCCCTGCAATACGCCACTTTTTGAGCAACTGTATTAAAAATAAATTTTAAACTTTTCTCAGAAGAAACTCTTTTAGAACTTGGCATAGTTGTACTAAGGCAATTTCTTGGTAGCGTTGCGACTGCGAGTAAATCTTTCGTTCACAATATTATACATTCGCGGCATTTGCAGATACATTGTGAGGCGTGGAACAGCGATAGTCGACGTCAGCGTGATCTAGTACGCGAACAAACGTGCATTACGGCGCAACACCGAAATGGGTCAAATTCCAGCAAATTTCAACTTATTTGAAATCAATTCCTGCATGCTTAAAAGCTTTTAACCCTCCAGCTTTCAGTACAACTGACCCAGTTTTGATCTTTAATATTTATGATTTTTAAGTCCATATCGTTAAACAGACCGTGGCCGTGGTTTTGACCTACATTCGCACGTTTCAACTGCACCCAGAGAAATTAACACCCGGTTAGGTAATTTTTATGGTTCGCATATCGTTCTTCTCAAAGTATGTAGTTAAATGGAGCTCCTAGAGAAAATTGGCTCCCTCTCTAATTGGCTTGTTGTAAACCCCATCAAAGTGGTTTCATGCTTCACGTGCTCGTTCTTGAGTTTTCACACTAGTGTATATGTATATCAACTACTATTATTATTACGTTGTTAGTAAAATATTTAAAAAAAACTACTAAATTTTCAGTAATAATTAAATTCCAGTTCAAAATGCCAGCTAATCACGATATCGTGTAAAATTACCTCCCTAGAAGACGGCTGACATTAAAAAAGGAAATGAGGTTTAAAATGTAGACCTACGTCAAAGGCGCGAAGGCCAAGGTATTAAAGCCACTAAAAAAATGAGATCAGTGCTTCTACGCTCTATTTTTAACAAAAAAATCTTCTTATAAAATCTCAGATTAAATTATTTACGTATGTAAATAATTATATAGAGTATAAGTATTTTGAACGGAAACTTTTCGGTTTTTTCGCTAAACTCATTAAAGGCGGATATTTAAAACACACGAAGGTACTTGTTACGAAACAAGACAAAGGCGGAATAGTCTTCTAATTCCACAGTCCCACTTCCGTTTCCAGATAAATAATTTACTGGAGTCCTTTTATTTTTGTCTTTTAATTGAAATTCGTGATTCAAATAAAGAACTTTCTAATTTTTGCGTTAATTTGGCTTAGTAGGCGATTGTGGTCGGGGCGAACTTGTTAAAAGGTGAAAGATATAATCTTTTGTAGATAAATATTAAATATTTCTCGTATTTCTAACTATCTACCTACCGTCCCTATCTGATGTTTTTTTCTTTTTTGCCGTAGATGATTCTAACATCGAGCAATTATTAGCTTTAATAACAATAATTTAGAGATTAATTGCAATTGCAATACTTAGTAATTAAGCTATATATTATCTTCTTATCTTATCATATATAAAACACAATATGATTAAATTGTATTTAAATTAGAATATAATGTTTAAATAAACTTGCTAGATAACAAAACAAAAAAACCACGTTCAAAGTTCAACAAAAAATTACAGAACACGGAGACACTGGCATTTGAATTTGCAAGGACCAGCTTGTGATGCCCGCCTGAAGATTGCGCGAAGTCGATATCCAGCTCAGCATGGTATTCTGTTGGTTTCCTGAGGTGACTTCTGTCATCGAGCTAGAGCTCAATAGAGCAGAACAAACAGACGCGGAGTAAGTGGAAATATGCAAGTAGGTACTAAGTAAGTATTTTTCTTAAATTATTATTTAACGTACGTTAATGTTTCTGGTAGGTACATATGTGTTTTTAGTATTTGTTACTGTAAAGGCTCGTTTATTGGTAAACCTTAGGTTTACTAGCCAATCTTAGCATTTACCAACATGAGTTGGTTTAATGTACATGCTAGGTTTTACCAATAACAGTTGGTAAATGTTGGTTTCGGAAATACAACATAGCTTATTTCTTAAAGATCTAGCTTTTACTGATGACTTACTGTTATACTAATCTGAGCGACCCAATGGGTTATGGGTTAGGTATCCAAGATGAATGCGAATTTGGAAGTCACCATCTTCACGATCTTTAGTCGTTCAGTCATTCAACCCTGTTAACCCCTGTTTCTGAGGTAAAACTTAAGATTTAACGAGTCGACACAACATGTTGTTTTTCATCCTCGTCAACATTCAGGAGGTTGACACAAAAGAAACAAATAATCAATTTAAATTACGGTACCTAGTTAATTATTAATAAACGCTGATTTTTTGATTGTTTAAGTTTGTCAGTATATCAGAAAAAGCCCTTTAACGTGGTTTAGGTCCTAAGAAATTATCAAATAACCGTTTGAGATTGTTTGTATGTGTGAAAGCGTGGTCATAGGGCGAAGATCAGACGGGCCGCGTTTAAAACACGGGTGGTTCACACTTATCGAATTCAGTAGGTAAATAAAAAAAATAATTACTTACCCATTTTATTATTGATTCGGGTTGAGAATCATTAGCATATTTACCTCCTTGAATTTGACGAGGATGCAAAACAACACCTGGTATATGCTGGTTACAATTCAAAATTAACGATTATCACAGAATAGTTCGAGCTTTTACCATTCAGAGATGAACTTACTGACTGTTCTTCGGGAATTTAGAAAAACATATTGATATAAATAATTCCTTACATTTAATATACCTTTTGCCTTTAAGAACCTACCAGGTATCCACCCATAGAAGCAGTCGTTTTAAGGCACCATATCATATTAAGATTTCATACGGGCAGTGTAATATAATTTACAAGTAGGTTTAACAACTATCAATCATTTAAGAAGAGACTAGCTACTGGTAGTGATGTAATATATGAACCTACACTGCTGCCTAACCCTTCACTGATTACCGCTCATATGATACTATGTTATAAGTAACTGTTTGAATTCCCTAACTTTGTACAATATCAAGCTCTCGAAACAGTATTCTGGAATGCAATCTCCGTAACATCGCAATATTGCTTGCTATAGCAAAATTTCTGTTATTTTGGGTTAAAATAGCAGCGCAAAGTTCACGATGGGTTGTTTACTTATCCTTATACTTAGAATAAATACGTCATATTAAACTGAGCGATACCGGGCAGCACACGTGTTTCGAAAATATCATGATGAGTTATATTAATGTTTAAATTCTTCCAAAACTTCAATCATACCTAATAGCTGTCTTTGTTTAGTTTATTTAAAAAAAAATTATAATGGTAAAAATAATATTAAGGCTGAAAATTCGGATGAACTTTTCTTCAGCTCTCGTATTTTTCATTCCCTCACTTTCGGTCCACTTAACCAGAATTTATGCGAATTTTTAGTTTCGGGAGCTTTTCCATTTTGTTTTCAGCAAGAAAGCACCGAGAAAATTTAATAGTTTAGGTGACTACCTCCTCTATAATGTTTTAAAACGAATCTTTCATGAATTTAAGCAGTCTTCTATTGGTCTCAATCATGCAGATATTAAATTAATAAAATAATAAGCAAATCTAGTTTCCTGACTCGGGAAAAAATGTTTTTTTTTCCATTTAGTTAGTCCAATTTACCGTTAAATTTATTGATTTAGTAAGCCTTAGTGTAAAGATCCGATAAATAGAATCAAACGTAAATATTCCAAAAGATAAATTCCATATAACACGTGACAGTGTCTGGTGATTCTTCCTTATCTTTTAAAAATATATGATTCCTAACGCATATTTACATTATGTACTGACGTTATATACTGTATAATAATCCCCGATAAAAACATTATCTATCAACGATTGTTTTTAATTCAATCTGATAGAAGCGACAAGAAATATTATTTTATCTTAGTTCGACTTTCTTGATAACTCTAATTCCTTGCTCGATGTTTGATAAAATATGAATAATTGACACATGCCCAGTAGCAAACATGCTAATGAGATCGATAGGCGTGCGCAAATAAATAACAAATAATAGTAAATAATGAATGTTTTCTATTCTCAGAATATCACATTATTAAATAATTTGTGACAGTGATCGTCAGGACAAAGAACTGGCACGTCGTTAACAAATGATTTGATTATTGTAAATAGTTCCAAGTGCTTTAAATTTAAATCTAATCAGCTTCCTAATTCTAATTGATCGATTCCTACTCTGACGTGATATTCAAATTTTATTGATACAGCTGATGCAAAAGGAGTCACTAGTGCGTTTTCATTAATGAAATTGTAATATTATTGATGTGAATCATTATCGAGTGTGAAAGGTTAGTTCAGTTTCGATAGGCAACAATGTAACATTCCTAGTGCCGAAAATAGGTTCGGCAAGTTTTATAGCGATTGTCAGTGTAAAATTCGTGATGTTTTTAATGTGTTGTGTCCACTACGTGTATTAAATATATATTAATTTTATAGGTCAGTGAGTTTTATAATAGTCCACCCAAGGGTATTCGGTGCTAGGATCAAACTAAAAACACCTATTCTCATTCTTCGAGGTCAAGTGCAAATCGTAAGATAGTGTGCATGATTGTGTTGGTACTCGTATGTATTCGTATAGATTAGGATTATCTTACGTAGACTATGCGGATGTAATTTACTTATGTGACTAGGTTCACATGCGGCGGCGCCTATAATAGAGGATAATTTAAAATAAACCGCTTGACACCTGCGTTGTCGGTAGCCGTGTGGTTTGTATCACTGTCGGCCGTATGGCAGTACCCGCATTTGATGTAAACCCCGTTTGTTGTTCCAATTATACTAACTGACATGTGCAATTATTGTACCCATCAACAATATATTAATATTGTATCATAGTGTTAATATTTAGCTACCGTCGGATTTCGACACGGAAGAAAAACAGTTACAACAGCTGCTTGTGATTTCTTGATATTTAAAATAAAAAATGTCAACATTTATTGGAAAATTTATCTTACTGGCAGTAGAATCAACAATAAGTCTGAATAGAAAAACGTTTAAATATAATTTAAAAAAAAAAAACTTTTTTGTAGTACCAGTACTTTTAATCAACTTTTATTAACCTAGAAGGTCAATGGCAATATCTTCTAGCTCGCTGACAACAATATTAGTTTTATAAAAAAAACTTATTCGCTTATAAAAAATAAACAACACATTTTAGATAGAAAAAGTTAACATTTGTTTTTATTACGAATGTAGTCGACATTAGAGCGATATAGCACTCGCAACAATAATATAGAGGGCATAGTGTCAACAGAGAATAAGTATTACTTGTGCGCTCTGTTTACGATAGGGTAGGCGGATTGTCTCCGACAGATAATATACTTAATATAACACGAGAAGAACGCAAGATATTACTTATCGTCTCAATTGGTATTCTATCGTTAAAAAGGCAAAACTCATTGTTCCCTTAGATCTGCATAACTCTTTTAGTCAATAAACTTTAATCCGTGCTCAAGTAACCGCACTCAACATAAAATCGGATTCATTTGTTTTTAAAGTTCGAGTGGGTCAAGTTGACCAAAGATTCTTGCGGATTCGCACCTCAACACTCTTCGAATTTCAAAACTCTGCAAACTAAAAAGTCTGGCCACTTAGGATTGATAACCATGGACGCGTTAAACACGTGGTAACCAATCACATGCTTGAGGTTACCATCTCTGAAGTTACCCAACATGCCAGACAAAACAAAATAAGGATTGGTGCGCGTGTACTGAGTTTGCACTTACAGTTATCTTATCAGTACCGGACATTAACGTCTATTGATGAACATTGAACATAAAGTTTGTATTAGACGGTTAACGAACTGCCTCATGTCTCGCGCGTGTATTTTTATCATAATCACCTGGCTTTGCAAAAGGATTATTGACCGCACATTACAATGTCTATCTCGCCTTTATTCTACACGCATAAAGGATGTTATTGGCTCTCCTCATTGTTCTTGCCTCGTCTCTCTTTCTTATCTACCTATGTTCCGTTTACAAAAACCCAGACCAGGTGGAAATTGTGGCCAATTCCTCGCTTCCTAGCTTGTAACTGGCTACCACAAGCCCCACTAGTTGGGTCAGTCAACACAGAGTATTATAAAAACCAAGTTTTGCACATTTTGTTTCAGAGTAAAAGACAAATATGACAGAAAACGGTGTTCGCAACCGTTACAAGAACGGGAAGCAGAATGGAAAGCAGAATGGAGACGCGACAAACCAAGAGGAGAATAAGGACGAAGAGTTTTCCATACGAGAGTCCCCACTGACGAATCTATTAGCTTCGTCTTTACACATAAGGGCTATATACCACATTTTCGTCGTCATTCTCCTAATACTGATCTGTGATACAGTAATTTTTGACCTCGTCGAAAGAGGAAAGCAAGTAAACATTATAAATACTATAACTTAATACCATAAAATATATATTTTTTCAATTTTAATAGTAACTTCATGAAAATGTGACGACTGACAAACTTTTTTTAATAGTAAAATTGGAACAAAATACTTTTCAATATTAATTTCCCATAGTTCAACCAAGTTCCCCGTTTACGATACGGAAGTTATTTAACATTCACATCGTTACATCATCACGTCACATTACGAAAAATCGAACTAAAAGTTTTACATATTTTCCACTGACATACTTTCAGTTTAATATATTAGTTTCCGTAAAACATTCATACGATACGATATTTTGTTCCACAAGTTGTAAAAACACTTTTTAATGCAGTGGACGTGTTGTCACGCGATTCGGAGGCACTCTCTGTAATCAACTCCCCGTGGATGTTCCTCGTTTAAATTCCAGATGTCAGATCTACAGACCTTTATCTCTCAGCTTGGCAGAGACTGAATACTGCAATTTTCAGTCGCGTTGCTTTAATTATGCAAAATATTTTGTACTTCGAAAAAATGTTGAACAAACACCGTAGCACTCTTTGTTACGTCGACGCCAAATTACGTCATTTTTTACGGCGTTAACATGCAAAAGTTTCGTTTGTACTTCATAATAATGTAAACTTGGGTGTATTTTGATGGATCCGGCTGTTTTTGCGTAATAGCTTTGTTAAAAAATTTCTTACTAAATTGGTTATTATTTACAGGATAAATATGGGGCTGTCAATAATTGCAGCGGGATTTGGTGACGTACGACGTGGACTAAAGTTATGGCTGTATGACTTTTTTGTTGTAATGTCATTTTACCCATTACTCGTTGCCTATTCATGGACAGGAGCCATCTCTAGAAAATATCCAGGTATGTACAGGTTCACTTATTATTTCTACAACACATACATTTACATGAATTTGTTTCAGTTTTATTTTCACTTGGTTATTTTACTTGATGTAACTGCCGATTGCTTGATGCAGCTGTTTATCAGGCAAAAATGAAAAAAAAAATATTAATAAAATAATTTACTACCTACCTTTCAAAACTACAACAAACAAGCTAATTAATGTTTAATGGTCAAGTTCAATTCAACGTTGAATTAGTACAACTTGTATTTACATGAAAAATGATACGCAATCAGTTTCCGTTACATTAACTGAGTTAGGTACATTCAAATATTTATTTTATGATTACATACTTAAATGTTTACTTTCAAATAAAATCAATAGAAATGTATAGAACACAACAGGTCAGTCTAACCAATTAAAAAACAAGTGGATCACCTTCTAGAGCAACTTGCAACAACGAACGAAAGACTCAAAGAAAAACTTTAGCACTCTCTGGGCAAGGAACCCCATTATTACTTTTACTTTTTGTCGTAATATTTCCCATGTCTTTGTGACGAATTTAACTGACGTAATGGAGGTAGATGTAGCTATTTATATAAATTAAAGTCGTGGGCAGAGTAGTAGCAAGTGGCCAGGCGTCCTCAGTTCGCAAGTGGAGTGTTTTGTTGCAAGCGCCGGGCGGCCACGCTCTCACCGCGCCCTCCAATTAGTCACTTGGTTGGCCCTAACCGTGCATCCGGAATGACTACTTTTTATACTGTTGTGCACTTTGCACACTGTCTGGTTTTCTCTATTTTTATTTGTTGTTAAATGACTGAAGTGCTTTTGCAATCTGTAGCGCTGTTTCTGAGAACAGAGACTGAGGGGAAAAATGTAGTGATTATTTATTTTTCTTGTCGTCACTTCAGCAACTAATTTATTTAGGTACTATCATTTCTTCTATACTTAGATTAAAGTTTTTTCCGACTTCTGCAAAGCTATTTTTTGCTCGTTTGCATAAACTTGGTAAAGTTTATGTCATCATTGCTTTGAAGTATATTTTCAATCCTCTCATTCTGTAGAACCACACAGAAGGAAGAAAAATAATCAGTTCTTCAAAAATTTTACATAGTCTCAGCACTAGAAAACATCAGATCATCTACTAGTATATCAGTGTCAAATCAGCATTGCAAAGGAAACTTAAATCGAAATCTTTTATTCAAAATCCAAATGTAAACTTTGCAGCATGACTGTACTCATTCAAGGACTGTATTATCAAAGAACCCTCATCTCAATAATAGCAAGCATCTGCGATAAAATCTCTCCAAAGGTCCCTGGAAAGTACCTCAGATTCAGATATTAAAAACGGTGAAGACGTTCAATTTCAAAAGCCGGTTGCTATGAATAGGTCCTGCTCTCATTATATTGCATTTAACTACGAACATCTGATGCTGAGTTTATTGGTCATGGTGTTTAGTTATTATTTCTAAGAATCACCTAACACAATTCATAACACAATTGTATAGGTCGTAACCTATTTTGTTTTATTACTATTACAGGTAGAGTTAATTTACACAATCCTTTGCTACCGACGCTGTGGCTCGATATAAATCGAAGCTTTCCGTTGCAATTTCTCTAGTGAATACACGGCTTAACTCACTATGCCTTCCAATTTGCCGCATCAGAGACTCTTATACACCACCATATATCTAGCTGCGACAGCGACCAACCCTCGTGCCACCTCTTAGTATAGAACTATTTCCCAATAAGACCTTGTTACGAATAAACTTCCATTGTTCCCAAACGTGTATTAAATTAAATAACGGGTGGAGCTAGAGACTAAATAATACTTCGAAATATTGACTCTACGAGAAAGTTTTATAATATTTCACAAAGTTTTAATTAGGTACCTTGTCCTTTGTTGGTTTTCAACCAGTGAGAAAATAATTTTAAAATCATTTCTAATTTAAAACTTTTTATCGGGTTTCATCGAGGTTTAATTACGCGAATTATTTTGGCGACGTGGCAACTTATATTTATTTTTAACTTTTTAGATATATTGATGTTTATGATTACTGCGAGTTTTATTTCTCGTGCATGTTTTGGGATTAGGACAGCGGAATTGTCCAGTTCCCTAACACAACGATAGCTAAATAATGATTACCTATTGACTAGTGATTCATATTTATGGCAAAAATATATGCGAGGAACAAAGCGTCCTCTTATTTGGGGGCAGGGGCAAATATTCGAATAGGCGCAACGATCAGAACGCCCGCGAGGAGAAAAGAAATTCCTACCTCCAAGTTGCTGCGTCCTGTCCAGTCCAGCTTATGAATGAGGTCCCCCTGCTGTTGAGTCTTCTTGTACACAATGTTATTATTATTAATAACATCTGTTCCTGTTTTATGTGCTTTATGTAAAATGTAAGTGTTTTGTTTTCACAGTGTTACGTCCAACGGTAGTGTTGCTTGGCGTAGTTGGATTTTTGGCCGTGGAAGTGGCCGTGGCTGCAGTACCGGTGTTTGAGCTGGGCAGGAAACATCTGGAGGTAGGATCCTCTGTCGCTGTCACCAGTGAAATGGTAAGTTATAAAAATTAAAATTGTTCATAATCATCTGCCTAGCCTTGTTCCAACTATCTTGTCGGCTTCCAATCTAACCAAACGCAGCTGAAGAGTAGTATTTTACATGCAGCGACTGCCTACCTGGCCTCAACATCCCTGATCATTCTGTGTAATACGATACCCCTTGGTAAGACTGGTTGTCAGGTTTTTGGGCCACGGACTACCTATAACGACTGCCAAAGATCTACAAATAACAGCCGGGTCCGACGCCATAACGTGCTAACAGGCACGGAGGATTTTTGAGGATTAGTTAGGAACTGTTTTTGATATAACTATTATCTACAGTCAAATTAATAATAATCAATACTTAGAGCTTTCAACCAACTGCTGCAACATTTTAAATTAAGCAATCAAACTCGTTGAAGTATTGATAATTTGGATCAAAACTCATTTATTTCGTACAATCTCAGTTAAGTTATTACTTTGATTTCTCTCTGCATTTGATCACAAAATAAAAATAACTTCTCCCCCTATATTTTATAAATGATAGACTGCGGCTATCGCTAGCTAGAAATAATTGTATACTGAAAACCAATCAGACTATACCGGTGCAAAACTAACTTATATAATCAAAACATGGAGATTTGTGTGCCATATCTAGTAGTCACATTTGAATGTATTATACTGACAAACCCTCAGGGATAAATTCTCAAATAAATGGTGAAAACTACATCATGCATAATCCGCTGAGAAACTAAATTAACCCACACGAACACAAATTAAATTACCTTAAAAGTACAGTTTAACATAAAGCTAGAACCAACGGCAGTGGACAAATATATAATGCACAAACATATACCTAACGTACTCGCTTGGCAACCGTTTTGACACAGTTTGCTAAACTAGGGCGTTATTCAATGAACATTCCATTAACTGTATTTGAAACAAAAATATATAGCACCAAACGCTTAGATAAATGTCGTCAGCGTTTGAACTCGGCTATGAATTGACCTCGTGGGTGTCGCCAGAAGCTGCCAAGGAATAAAAAGGATGAGGACCCTTATTCTTATAATGGCATGGTAAGATCGCCAATCCTTCTGATTATTGCAATGTCGTTTGAAGCGATCTTTGAATGGACCTTTTTTAGTAACAGATTATTAAAAAAAGAACTCCTATGAAAGTTTTACGTCTTTAATAATGCCGTTTTTCGTATATTTAAATGTTTTGATAAATACATTTTAGCTTTGCCGTAAAAATAGTCTTTTATTTTTAAAAACACAAAACAAAGGATATTATTGTTTCTCTGCGTTTTCGAGATAGGACCAGCAATTGCTTTTGAATAATTAAGCAGATAATATCACTGTTTTCCTTATTTCGAAAACATTGAAAGGGAAGTAGGCTTATAAAAGTAATAAGACACGTAGTAGCTGACAAAACCAAAAACAACGCGCCCTAGTTCCGTGAAATTAGCTCCTAAATTTTATTCCAGGCATTTATTTTGGTTTTTCATAGCGGCCTGGATTTTTCAATTAGATAGAAGAGACGAAAAATTATTATGATTACAGAAGTACTGTCATTCGTAGATCAATTTACTAAAAGTTGGTACTATCTACCTGATTTATGACAACAAGTTTTGCAACAAGAGAGCAGCGGTGGCCCAGTGCCGAGCAGTAAGCCGTGGGTTCCGAACCCAGGCACGCATTACTTTGTGTAATTTATTTCATCACCGCTGCCTTCAAAAACGGTGAAGAAAACCATCGCGAGGAAACCGGCATGTCCTAGAACGAAAAGTTCGAAGATATGTGACATCTACCAACCCGCACTGGGCCCGCGTGGTGGATTATGGCCCACTCCCTCTCATAGAGAGGAGGCCTGTGTCCCAGCAGTGGGAACATTATAGGCTGATGATGATGATGAAGACAACAAGTTTATTGACCTAACTTCCGGCTTTCGCACTCAAGAAGGTATTCCCTTCAGAACGTATCATACGAGAAAACATCACTGCTATTATTTAGGTACCTATACCGGACCGTTCAACCCACAACAAACAAGACAATATATTATCTTTACGTAGATATAGGCAGATACGGTCAAGATAGGGTATCTGAACTTTGACACGGTATTCAAATTAGAAGGGACATCAATCTGGTCACAATAATTAACTGTTTGTTTGTGATATCGCAGCGGGTGGCACTGTGGCAGTTCGTAGCGCCAGTGATTCATCTGCATTACAAAAGGAAACTTCCAACCGAACGCCAAACAAAGCCAACTCTGTAATACACAAACACCAACTTTCCCCTTTACTACACAGTACATATATATATTATTATATTGTACGTATGTGTGTCGTAAATCCTTATTGGCGTAATTTGCAACAATAACTCGCTCGCGAACTTTTATTAGTTGCGTATGAAGAAGTATAGAGTTTTGTACGTGGCGTAATTGTTTGTACAGGTACTGTTCAAACAACTTTCTTTGTTAGCAATTTGTGCTGAAATTGTCTATAATGTGAACTAGGAATAGAATGTATTAACTTACACAATTGAATATATCATCATCATCATCATCATCATTTCAACCGAAAGACGTCCACTGCTGGACATAGGCCTCCCCCAAGAAGGGGGGGTTTTGCCATAATCGCCACGCTTGGCTGGCGGGTTGGCGATCGCAGTACGGTTGTTACAAAAGCACAGAGAACGCTGCTGCCCATTCTCTGCTAAGTCCCTTAGTCGCCTCTTACGACACCCACGGGAAGACATGGGATGGTGCTATTCTTTACGTCCGACACCATACAGAACATTGAATACATACATTATTGTAATAATATAATCATTGACGCTTAGTAGGTATCTCATAGGAATACCCCGTCAACACAGCTTTTCTAAAAAGTTTGTGAGTTAATGAATATGACTGAAATCACATTTTTTAAAAACACGAAATTATACGCCACAAAATAAGTTGTAACATTATAAAGACCGATGTTAGTTGAACGGGTACAACAGCGTCGAAAGTGAAACGTAACATAAATCACCTGAGTTGGACCCTTGTCAGGCTGCGTGGCCGGCGCCAGTAAATAACAGGATCGCCGCATGCCGCTGACGAGGCATTATGTAGCCCTGCGTAGCCTCGCGTAGTCCTACGTCACCTACGCGGCTACGAACCCCTTCGTAGCGCGTATCCCGTAGCACCATCCTACGTTCGCGCACCCGACACCATTTTGTTAATTAAAATACAAACATGATTATGAAAGTATCTTAATACAACATTTCTGAAATTATGATTTACTGTTGGATACTTCTCGTATTTTTGTGAGCGACTTTTTAGGATTAATGGGCGTTACGCCCAGTGGACATGGCACATTTTTTGGGTACACTGGTTTGCTCAGCTTTTAATCCACAATCACATTGTCTGAGCAAACGTGAATAAAAAATAACAGTATTATACGCATAAATGGAAGTACCATTTATGCGTATAATACTGTTATTTTTTATTCACGTTTACTAGGTGTATTAGACGAACAAGAAAAGAAAGCGTTAACTTGCTGCTTGACTGCGCCACGCAAGTGTATTTTTACTACCCATTAAATATTATTGCTGATTGTTTTGATATAAATAAAGTGTTCTTGAAAAAGGTATAAATACCAAGTTCTCATTTTATTAATAGTACCTATTACAAATTATATTAAACTATAATACCCTTTTAATCAGCAACGTTAGCAAAAAGCTCTTAATAAAAACTTTACAAGTTTAGATTAAACGACCACTATGTGCTTTCCTGATTAAACTCGCCATCAACTCATTACACTAGAAGGCTGAAGCACGCTAGAATAATGATTTCCTCAGTGCTAACTCTACAAGGCAATCTAATTAATATTATATTACAAAGCAAGTCTGTTGTTCGGTAACTGAAGGCAGTTTCGTTACTTTGTTGGCATTGTTTCTCCCCCAATTTTCACCTTCAACGTTAGGTACTAAAATATGGTGTGAATTATTACAGCAATTATTCAATATCAACAACAAAACTGAACAGCCAACTAACTTTTGATTAATTGCTCGAAAACACCTTGCAATATGGCTTTAGTAAAAGAATTTAATTAAGTTTCTAATATACCTGGCCGACTAATATTAAGTATGAAAGTACCTGTTCTATTTATTTATATGTTCAAGTCACGATATTTAGAGTTACAGTAAGTTTACTGAAAAGTAGAGCAATTATGATTACTAGTGTACACAGTGGCCAAAGCTAGCCACTTGATAAGAAGTCTTAATGGATTACTCCGAACAATTGTGATGGACCACTTGTGAACTGCTGTTGATATTAAACTGTATCTCTATCGGATCTTTGTTTAGAGGATTTCCTTGATAAGCAAGTAGGTATTAGCATAAGACAGAATTGTTTGGCTTTACGGTGAGCAAGATTCTATTATAAGATTTAGTACAATGTGTTTGAAATAAGAATAGGCACGTCAGTGAACTCTATCTGTCAACTGTCCCTAAAACAAACTACTTATCTAATGATGTATGAATCATTTAATTCGTTCATGTCAATGAGGTAGATAGGTGAATGAGAAGCAGATAGTAGTTACAATACAGGATTTCACCTGACATCATAAAAGCAACAAGAAAAAACGCGCCCTAGGTAAGGGCTCGTTTTATTTACCTAACCTAATATTGAAACTTAAAACATAACAGATAAGCTTTTTTCATTTTCAACAGTTTTAAACTTTTTCTAATACCCTTATTTTTTGTTCCAGTTCCGTTTCATGATGAAACTTTTGGCCATATCATCAGCTTGCGGGCCACGCTGTGTAAACGGGAACATACCGCTGCCAACCTTCAAACACTACGTCTACTTCATGTTCGCACCAACACTCCTCTACAGAGATCAATATCCCAGGTAAATTAACTGCACGTTACTTGCAGAAACGCTCCACGTCTCCGTAATATCCTGAATTAGGCAAAGGCAGCGAGAATTTACCTGAATCAAATTATGTAGCGAAGAGCTGACTGGTGTAATTGAGCGATTGGGCTGTTTGAGTCAATTTGAAATTAAGGAGTAACTTGGATTAATGAAGTAACATACCTACCTACTCGTACTTACTTAGTTCATTTAGAGACTAGCTGTTGACCGCAACTTTGTTCGCGTGGAAATTTGGTAGTACAGACAGCGTCATTAAGTAGTTACCCCCCTGGCTTACTCGGCCGGACTGTAGAAGGTGGGCTTTTATCTCACATGTGTGAGAAAAAAATAGTTCTTAAGTCCTTACCCTAGATATAATCGAACTCCTTGCTAAATTTCATTATGATCCGATCAGCCGTTCAGTCGCGAAAAGGTAACAAACAGAGTAACTTTCGCGATTATAACATAAGAACCTACCTATGGTACAATAATTTCAACGTTCATAGATGGTTTAACTTACAACGACAAATTAACTCGAGTCACGACGTAACAGCTATTACATTCTCAATCCGTGATTGTGCCTAATTAAAGTCACAATATTTGGAACTAATGTGCGCTAATATATCAGTCGGAGCCGTCACGATACCTGTCGTAAACAGCCATCAGATGGTAATTCCACACAGCTCAGCCGGCGGTATTTGATTCGGTATTTGCGGTGGCAAATTGCTTGATCGACGCTTTCCTGTTTTTGGGTGGAATACACAGAACACTACCTACCTTTTTGTCACAATGAAAGCATCTAATTGTCATAAAGCTCGTTCAGTCACAGTTCAAAGCTACTTTTCCAAGTTATGTAAAAAAGTGTTACAAAAGTTTAAAACCTGCGTGTCGTTCGGCAATGATGTATTTGTTTAATATTCCGCTTTAAGTACAGTGCAAAAATAGAAATGGTTAATGAATTTTGTATTTCACTGTACCTAAACTTAACAAAAGCCGTGTTCTGTAAAAAAGAAAACAAACGTTTGATACATGAGGACCATTTCAAATAAATGGTTCTGTGCTTCTCTGTTGTCGTAATATCGGTCATTAATTATTTCTACAGTAATTATATACTTTGAAGGTAATATTACCAATTATTTTCTATATAAACAGAACAAAGAAGATCCGATGGGGCTTCGTGGTGTTCCATTTCCTGGAAGTGGGGGCAGTAGTATTCTACAACTGTTTTCTTTGGGAGAGGTTCATCATGCCATACTGGTCTGATTACGGGAAGGAGAAAACGGTAAGATAATCCCTCTTTTAATTACAGTGCTCGTTTCATGGGTTGGCCCTACCTACCCTCTTTTAATTCATATTTTATGTTCCCGTATTGGCACTGGCCGAAAATAGGCCCGGCTTTCCCTTTTCAATAGGATTAAAGTGTGGAATGATTGTAAAATATAATTACAGTGATGCATGCGATCATTTTAACTTTACTTTAAATTTTACCATTGCTATTTTGCATTTGCATATTTTTACTGTAGCCTAAGAAATCTTACCTGTACGATGCTATTGTATGTATGCATTACTTACTACGTACTTATTTTGTAAGACAAAGGAGACTAGTCTCCACGACACAAGGAATCCTAATGTGAAGGGTAGTGATATTCAGCTTGTGGAATGCCCTCTTGAACAATAAAGCTTTATTTTAGCTATTTTGTATTGCAAATATTAAAATATTTTGAAGGTTATAATTATTCTATCATAGGTGGAGGCAGGCACGGTGGTCCGCGCAATGTTCGCGTGCGTGCTTCCAGGGTTGATCTCTTTCCTGTGCGGTTTCTACTGCGTGCTACACTCCTGGCTCAACGCCTGGTCCGAAATGCTCAAGTTCGGCGACCGCCTGTTCTATGAGGTAACATCTTTTAACCCTCTCACCCAATTATCGGCCTAGCACTTAATTCAACAAAGTTTAGAACCTATTTGCAGAGGTAGGTGGTAACAATGTACCCCAAGCTAAGATTTTTATTTAAGAATTTTGATTAATTAAAATTGCAGTCACAACTGCTATAGGTACCTCTTATGACCATCGATGAATATAACCATCATGATGATAACCATCCATCCATTCATGTGCGGAATTCGTGATTATAGTTTGATCGTCGCCGCCCCTGACACCTGGTTGACTGACTGGGAGGTCACTGCATTAGGTCAAATACATCTATTTTGACACAAACTACATTAGGCAATATTACGTACCCCTAAATTTACACTTCCACTCTTCCAGTTGTAAGGAAGCACTACTTATACGAAATCAGCTGAGTGCCCCTAACTAAAACTAGGTACCTGTGTATTGTAAATAAGTACCTAACTCCTGAGTAGCTACGACTTTCTACAGAACGCTGCTGGCACTCAAGTTTGTCGGGTAATGTGTCTGATGTAAGTACCAACGTTAAGTAATAAACAGTGTATACCAAGACGCACCATTTTCCTGTGTGTTCATTTGTTTTCCTTCGTTTAACGTATCCATTAGATAAGCTGAATATTTACAAAATACCTCATATGGTATTTTCTTACATACCTAAATCAAATCAAAATATTTTTATTTCACATAGGCCTACGAGGGCACTTATAAAAAAATTGTGCGTGGAGTCCCTCCGCGCGGAAGAAGTGAAACTTTGGAATGTGGAAATGAGTGCTTTCATACCCCTAATATACCCATACCCAACCTTGATCACCCATCCACATACTGACCTCGGCTACCGTCGCTTAACCTTGATTACCCATCCACATACTGACCTGGGCAACCGTCGCTTAACCTTGATCACCCATCCACATACTGACATCGGCTACCGTTGCTTAACCTTTATCACCCATCCACATACTGACCTCGGCTACCGTTGCTCCTTGATCACCCATCCACAAAATATAATTTGCACGCCATCTTGCGTACCTAGTAGAACTACGTAGTTACAAATCGTGTAATACTGCCATCTATCAGGGAGTTTTAGAAAATAGCGTTAAACGTTAAACTTCTTGGAAGTCGCATAAGAAGTTTCACTTCAAAAAAAAGGTGCTCGGTTCGGGTTAGTCGTTTCCTATGGATCTGGCAAGGAACTCAATGGATTACTCTTTTAAAATCATTTGGTTTTACAATATTTATATGTTACAGCGTTGTACTAAAGTATGGGAGGACATCGTAGGCCCGACAATAAGTCATTGCTTATTAAAAAACGTAAAACAAAATAAAAAGTTACCAAGGATCTAGGAATCTTTATGACCTACAATGCCCATTACAAACAATTAATCTAGTCTTTTTGTATTTTGTATAGAGTAGTTACACGGATGTGCTGTAACTAGGTATTCTGAACAAAAGGTGTACTTAATGATTTAAACAATATTGTAAAACATCTGATTAAAAAAAGAAGATTGAGAATAGTTAGAGAGAGATATCCACTAATTTGTGCCGTTTATGAGCTACCAGGGAAGCCGCATGTGCGGAGGGGTAAGGCCCAAACTTCTCTATCTTCAACGTAGTCCTTAATTTTGTAATATGCTTTTTTATGGACACGTTTGATATAATTTATAAACTTACCATCGGTCAGTTTTGTAACATACGTGGGTAACCAAAAGTTTCGCTTTGGGCGAGAATAAGTTCTTAGAAATATTTCTTAATACGAGTGCCAATTTTTGGTACAAGCGTAGCGCGTACCGAAATAGGTGGGCACAAGTTAATAAAAGACCAATAACGTACAGTTGCAATTTGCATACAAGATTTTATCTACGAAGGAAGGAATAAAACACAGATATAGACAAATAAGTATTTTTATCTACTTCGGTTTCATATCATTTCTCATATACATGTCTTGATTTTGGTAGTCAATTATTAGTAGCCGCAACTGCTCTATTTGTTATATCTGGTGGAGTATTTTCAATATCACTTGATGTTGAAGACATTTTTAATACAATTTCGAATAAAATTTTACTCAGAATTTTTTTCCGCGTCCACTTTTTTTGTATTTATTAAGTATAAGGCAAAGATCTTGTAGCCACAACAGCCAAATAGTAAGTATACGATACATTTTGTTTAAGTAATCTTTATTAAGTATAAGGCAAAGATCTTGTAGCCGCAACAGCCAAATAGTAAGTATACGATATTTTTGTTCTAACCTTGTTCCATTTTTAAAAACATCATTTACATTGTCTCGATTTCGAAGTAATAATTACTATAGGTACCTGGCTGTATGTTCAGAAGGTCTATGCTTGTGTTTTAGAATTTATGACGATTCGCATAATGCAACTTGTGTCGTTAGGGGTATCATAATGAAACCGCTGTCAATTTTGTAATTCGAATATAACGAAACCGAAGTAGATAAAATATTGTTTTTGCGAGCAAAAACTTATAGGTAGTGAGTACCTACCTACCTACCTAATTAAATGAGTTTCCAATACGAGGAACTTGTCAACTCTGCTGCACACTATCCGCAATTAAATCCTACATATAATATATTTGAGTTTAACTAATTATTACAGGACTGGTGGACGACATCTCGTTACTCCCTGTACTACCGCCGCTGGAACCGCGTGGTTTACTCCTGGCTTCGCGATCACATCTACCTGCCTCTGGCGCCGAGTTTAGGACGACCTCTGGCTACGTTCACCGTGTTCTTTGTAAGAGATAAAACTACCTGATACTTACCGTTAGCTAATTGTAAATCTAAAGGGATACTTTTTGAAACTAGTTACAGACACAGCGAAAAAATTTATAGATTTAAGTATATTCTACTGACATAATTAGGTACGTACCTATGTTGGTCTCGTCTTTCAGAATTTCGATGTAACGTTGATTTTACTATCTATCTACCTACCCCCTAACTACCTACGTACGAGCGTGTTTCCGCAAATAACAAAGATCATTTATCAAACTAATTGATATAAGATCTTGATCCGGTGTTAGTAATTCATCTCTAATTGAACGTCGACCTACATGAACTGGTAATTAGATATTAACGAGGTCAACAGCCGGGCTCGCTTTGTACCTACCTAGACAATTGACAATAGCTATTGTTGACTGCACTGGAATAATAAGAGGCCAACAATGAACCTGAATATTTTATGAATTTCAAAACAAACTAGAATTCAAAAAGAAATTATCAGCTATAATGACAAAAGATGAAGCGAAATGCTTTTTCCTTAACGGTCAAAAGATAAACAAAGATCCCTGTTTCACGTCCGACACAAACGGGCGGCCGTGCATGTGACAAGATAAGAGGCTCCCTGCTGAAAGACCAGCCGAGCCTTCTTCGCATTATATCTGACGTTTATGAACAATGACGTACTTACGATAACACGACGTAAACAGTTTTGTTATCACGTAAACTAAGGACCGACTTGCGATACCTAGGTACCTACCAATCGTTGCCATCAATTATGGTAGTTTGCTGTCTGCTACCTCACTTGCTTGCCTAAACGCTTGTCCACTAGCTAAACTTGTGCTACTGCGGAGAAAGCAAACAAAAGAAAATTGTCAGAGTAGAGCTTGCTATGCTACATGCAACAGTAGGTACCTTTGCGTGAGTGCTTACTCCCGCAAAGGAACACACGTGTCGCATATGGCCCAGACTTCACCAAACCTGAGAAGACCGGAGCTGAGAAAATGTGTAAGATTCGACCAATCACAGGATAAACGAGAGATGATTTCCACTAATATATTACAAATATGATTGGTTGGTGGTTTCCGCACGTCTCTCCGCCTGCTCGTCTCCGTTTTTGTGTAGGCCTTAGGGCCGTAGGGCCTTACAAAAGTCACAGTCCAAGATCGAGAAAAGGCCGTTACACGATTGGTTACACGTTATATTTTTTCCTTTTTATAGGTATCATCTGTAGCCCACGAGGTCGTCCTGGCGTTGTCATTCGGCTTCTTCTATCCAGTGCTTTTTGTCGAGTTTGGTGTGTTCGGCGTCATAATGGTGCCACTGACGGCAACAGCTGGGCGTCGCTTCCCAAACGCCTTCAACCTTCTCATGTGGCTGAGTTTCTTTATTGGAAACGGTAATTATAACGTAACATCACGCCTGTAATGCCCGAACGGTTAGGTAGTAGTGTACTTGTAGTACACCCACATTTCGCTAGTTATGTTTAAGTCATCGTAGTCTTTGTGTAAGTCCCATGCTTGCATGGGGTACTAGGGCGTGCCTAGAGGGCTATCAATCGGGCACAAGGCCAGACTACGGGGCTGCTACTGAAATACTTGATTGTTATCAAGTCTTTGTCCGACCTAGGAATCGAACCCATGAACAGCAATAGCGCCCGCGACGACTGGACCAGCGAGGCAGTCAAAGGAAACAGTACAATAATTACTTGCAACAATTATGTTCGAATTGGCACAATAAAAGCAAACCACTGTGGAAGCAATCACAGTATTGACGTAATTAAACAACAGGGCAGGAAATCATTATTGGATTAAAACCACAACGCAATATTTTCATCCCTTCCTTTACAGACTAAACGTGATTGGCGCATAGTTTTCTTCATATTGATAACGTCGCACGGTACACTTTAATTACTTTCCTAGATTTGTACGCTATTTCAGTAACATTCTGTGAGCACCTTTCAGTTTGGAGACGTGTGATGATTAAAACTAGGTAGGTCCCTTCATTAAATGTGAATACTGCACTAGAGAACCTATTATATTTCATAATTTCATATTATGATATTCTCAAGATATAGACGTAAATATTTTGGTTAAAAAACTAAAGTGTTATCAGACTTCCGTTGTTAACTGTAGACTATGTTTACAGAACTGGCAAGGCACACGTGTTAGTTACCTAATGTTTACCTACATAACAAATCTGTCCAAATAAGATAACTTTGAACTGGCGTTTCATTCCCGCAATCGGTTTAATTTGTTCGCACACCGATATTGAACTTTATTTAAATTATTTACTGTGGTTTATTTATAGGACTCGTACTGAGTTACAAGTATTAATACTGATTACGTTTCAGGAATCCTGTGGAGTCTATACCCGATGGAGTACTTCGCTCGCCGGAACTGTCCGCCTGCAGAAAACGACAGTTTCTTCATACCAAAGTCATGGACGTGTCCTGAAGTCGTTTTGAAACCCGACTGGTCATTCCAGAATCCTCTGAGCACATTTTATACTAAGTAAAAATTAAATATTACTAACATGGGTTACGTTCGCTTTAATAATTTTATTTTTATACTTTTATAAATAAAATATGTATTTGAAATATTTGTTTAGAATTATTGTAGGTACCTATTGACGCAAACAAAGAGAACTAACGAGAGTAACCTTCCGGATACTATTAAAAGTACCTAGGTAAGGATATATAAATAAATACTGTTCTGACCAAATTCTAAAAATTCCTCATTTCAGGAATGTTAGGTACTGGTTCTGATAACTTTTTTAAAGCCCCTGTTAATTGGCTTACAAGGGTTTAACGTTTCGTAAACCAAAACAGGTCGTCATATTGTTATTCTCCCTCTTCAATGCCTCTTCAATGGGTCGACTTCAAGTTTATTGACGGGCTTCACGCACAAAAGCCAGTGGAAAAAGCTAAACTTTTACATCTATAATTTATCAATTATTAGTAAGATTTAGACAGGCTTGCATTTAAATATAAATTTTTATTGAAATCATTTATTAAATATAAAAAATAGTAATTACAATAAAATTCGGCGTCATATAGAGTAATCAAGTAAATTGTTATCGTGTTTCGTTCTATATATTATGCAATGTAGAACCTTTTGTTGGCACACATATGATAGTCCAGAAACAAAATAAACCTAAGCATAATAAAATAAATTCTATGGCCGCATATTAACTTAAATATAAACATAAATCAAAACCTCGTGAATTTAATTCCTTACTTGCTAACATCGAGTCGAAGCTAAAAGTCTGACATCCAGTCTTACCAAGGGGTATCGTATTACCCAGTTACTGGGTTGTGGAGGTCAGATAGGCAGTCGCTTCATGTAAAATACTGGTACTCAGCTGCATCCGGTTAGACTGGAAGCCGACCCCAAGATAGTTTGGGAAAAGGCTAGGCAGATGATGACTTGCTAACATCGAGTATTGTTATTACTAAGAAATAAATACTATATACTTTACTAGGACTATGGGAAATGAGTGTAGTTGGGAAAAACAGGAATGTAGCCAGTTAAAACTATTGAAGCTATATCATAAAATATATCTCATCACATTTAAGGAAGGAATCTAAAATATAGGTACAGTATTCAATTGACTTAAAATTGTTATTTATGTAAATATAGTTAAAACATTACGAACAATTGCCTTCAGCTCATCATCTCAACCATCCAACGGCATTTCCATAGATTAGCACCGTGTTAGCAGGACACACACACGGCACACCTGTCTGTTAGTTGCACTTCAATCAAACTGCATTGGCATCTCTTCACAGCCCTTACTGACTATTACAAGCACTACAAATATAACGATAGTACACTTAACATAAAATATCAATAAGATCCAAAAATGTTCGGCTTCAACTATAAAATTAAGGATTAACATCCAAACAAAAATGGATTGAAATAAAGGGAGACTAAATTGAACAAAAAATTTACTTTTCTGCTGTACTACTAGAGAAAACTCAGTAATTTAGTGACATGATAGTTTTGCATCTCTAATTAATCTAATTTGTGTAGGCCTAAACCTTTTGGACCTTACCATGTAAATCTAATCATTGAATTTTGAACACCTACATTTTACGAAATAATATAAAACATTCAATTGCAACTACGTAGATTCAAAACTGTGCCAATTTGTGTGTACTTTAGATAATGATAGAACTAATTTTTGTGACACGTAAAGCTTTAAATATTTTAGATCCAATGGTAACATTTTGAGCAAAGTCCCTGTCATGTGCAATATATCAGACTTTTTGTAACAGTGTATAAATTTATGTATAAATTTTCAATGTTTTACTAAATGCATGGCAGTGTGGGACTTTGCTTATAACAACATATAAAACTTTGTTTACACAGCAGGGGTGCGATCCAATTCCTTGAATAATGACGACGACATTCTGAAAGAGATAACGTAAACAATTTAATAGAGCAAACAGAAACACTTTGAGAGTTATCAGCAATGCACATGCAGCTGGCATGTACAGAGATAAGCTATTTCCCACAAGTAATATAATATTACAATGGGAGGCCACATTGTAATATCCAAGCTTCAACTACCACTGTTTGGAAATTGACTTTATAACAACCAATGCTACATAATGCTATAATGTAAATATAGACGAGTAACTACTGGTACAATTTACAAACACAGAAGAATAATAACTCACTTGCTTATCATATGCTCATATATGTAGCTGGGAATTATTGTGATGTTTACAACAGATGGGCTGGCTTCAATAACTTTAGATATTTCCTTATCTTTCATGCCCACAACATTTATAGTGTTTATTTCCAGTATCTGATGATCAGTCAGTAAACCATTACGAGCTGCTGATGAATCCTTTACCAAGCCAACAATCTTGCCATCTTTGAACTGGAATCCAACATGGCCAAGAGAATCTTTGTGGAGAGTTATTGTCCTCTCAAATGGTCTGAAAACAAAAATTAAAAAGCTTGTAGTTTCTTATGTTGTCGTAGTAGTCTAAAACCAAAAGTATTTACTTTTTGCAAAAAATTATGATGAAATCAATACATAGACAAAAAAAAAATCATTGTACATTCACAAAGATCCATTTAAATTAATGTAGGAGTAAATAATAACAATACAATTTATTACATACCTATCACGAACAGCCATTGAAATACCATTAGCAGGAGATTTCTTCAGCAATCCATGGCATTGGTCCATTGACATGCCAGCCAGAGCGACATTGTTAATCTCCAAAACTTGGTCCCCGAATCTCAATCCAGCAAGTGCAGCGGGGCTGTTGGCAGCCACGTAGCACACAAACACTCCATTGTTCACTGAATGGAGCCTCACACCACACTTCCCATCCTTGTCTTTGCACAGTATAACAGGCCTTATAGCCCCAGTAACCGTAGCCTTTGCCAAAGTTGTTGATTGAGACGACAGAGGTGCTACCAGATTACTTATGATTCCACGTGGCTGAACCTGTAGGTAATAAAAACCTGTTTTTACAAGCTTTTATTTTTTGTACATAGTAATGTCAGTATAATGTGCAGATAGGGCATAATGATGCTTTATTATACTCTTCACTTAACAATTGCACAACAAAATGGTAAATTTGAGAAATAATAATTTATTATAAAATAAATAATTTCTTTTAAAATATGAATCATCATGCTCTTTGAGCATAATTAATATTAAGAGCAGAGAAAGGTGACCCTGTCATTTTGAAAGAACTTCACTACTTCTATTTTTGCTAATGAGTCTATCATTAACAAAACAAAACTTACCGTTTGCAGTTGGTATTCTGGCATATTTCTTGCAATAACATCACTAGACAGTTCCAGGCCCATGTATTCCCCCAGTGCTGGATACATATGAGCTGAAGGGGCGCTGGCTGGCATGGGAGCAGCAGGTGGAAAGCTGTAAGAGGGCGGCGCCTGCTGATGAGCCATCTGAGCTCTCGCCATCGTATCCACCTTCATGTCCTCTAATGATGGGTACAAAGACATCTTGGATATAGAAATATACACTTTTTAATCCACAAAACAAGAACCTTATAACGTTATGTCGACGTCCGCGTTAACACTATTTTAGTGACTAATTGGAAACACAATGAATCATACGGCCATAACAACAAAAAACCCCTTGATAAAAAGAAACGATTAGTGATGTGCCACATCACTAAAACTGAAGAGTAGGTTGCCAGTTGACATACTTTATTAGTTATTTAGTTAAGTTTTACATTTCAAAATCGATTAAAGAGTCATTTTTAGACTATCCATTGATCAGCTGCAATCAATCATAAAAATAGTGTTGAGGTACTTTCTCCAATTTCAGGAACACATTACACTTAAAGTCATTATTGCCCAAAAATAGTTTTAATTTGTATTTATTTATTTCCTTACGATTGTCCCCGTGCCAATTTCTGTCCGAATCTGACCAATTCTATTAAGTCTGTTAAAATCATTAGACGATTTTTAGCATACATCATACAATTTTGTTCTTCACTACTGACATTAGATGACAGATCAAAGAAGGCAGACCGATGTCACTCATGTCAATCACAATGTCAAATTGTCAATAATAATAGAATCTATGTGTTATGTCGAGTTGTTTTTTGTAGATTAGAATTAATTAATTATTGTTATTAAATATGGATATAATAAATAAATTTCAGTAGAAACTAGTTTTCCTAACTGTTTTTGAACTATGGAAGGAGTAAACAGTAAACGTACTCCAAGGTAAATTTGTATTTCAGCCCATCTAAAATTTAAAACATTGTTTACTTTTCCAAAATGATTTGGTTGAATAACACTATCACTTTTCAGCCGCTGCCGGGAATGGGAACGGGTTAGACGTAATAAATTCAACGATGCTATAAGTAAACTTGGAGAAATTGTCAAAGCCATTCATAAAAGTAATTGTCCAGCAGAAGATAGTGAAGATGTACAGTATCCGAAGGTAGAAATCATCCAGAAGGCTATTATATACCTGCGTAACTATGTTAAGGACAAAACACAATTGAGTAAGTTGATACAGAGGTAAAAAAGCTATTTTTGAAAGTATTTTTACATGATTATTTGAGTATAGTATTATGGAAGCATGTTTTGTACACACGAAATTATCGTAGCTTTATGTTCCTTGACTGCTACTAATATTACAATGCGACTCCTTTGAGTGTTTTTCAATATTCGTTATAGTTTCGGATTTAGCCATCCATGCCTACTTGAAAAATTCACCCTGTATAAGATTTCATGAGACCTTAGACCATAAAACCTTATAACACAAAGGTAGGATTTTTGTCTTAGATCCATAAGTAATATTCAAAGTATGGTGATTGTTTAGTTCATGTTTCTGTGATGACAGGTTGATTATCGCAAATCTAATCTTGTTTACTTAAAGAATCAAAAATCTGTATAAAAAATGCATATCTTACAAAAGCCTCACAAGTAAAAAGAAAGGTACTAATGTGTAAGAACTATTTTGGTGTTATCGTACTAGCCTCAGTTTATATTTATAAGTGTGGAGTGTAAACCTAAGCAAAAATCACACTCAAGCTTTAAGGGTAGATGTAATATCTTTTGATTTCTTGGCCTTTTTTTATTTATATTCCATAATGTCCATCCAAAGGTTGTCTGGAAGATATCGCTATCCCTATCAGCGATAAGACCGCCGTTGTAACCATCTTCTTCTTCTTCATTATGGGGTTTTGGTTTCCGCACTTAGTCCCTTAAGTGGACCATTGTGCGTGAGCCATAGTGGCCGTTACTCCAACCAGCCCACCTCCCTCCAGAAGCAGATCACACTTCCCGGTCTACTCAGGGCATCCGCAAGGGAACCTGGTGTTCCCAGGGTCGCCTCGCGAATCTTGGTGACACCGGTGCACTCAAGCAGCACATGCGCCACCGTTTCCTCCGCATCCATGCATGCTCTGCACAGGGGACTGTCAGTGATTCCTAGAGTATGAAAGTGTTTATTCAGTGAACAGTGTCCAGTGATGGTCCCCGCCACCAGACGCAGAAGGCGCTTGGTCAGCTTTGCGTCAAGAGACGGCATAGCCTCCTTGGACTGCCTACACCCTGGTGTCGAGGTCCACCACTTTTCCGCCTGTGTTCGAGTGTGATCCTTTAACCAGTTATGTAGCTGCTTGAAAGGAATGGGCACAATGGGTTCGGGTCCGTAAGGTTTTGTGCTGGATCCTCTTCTGGCAAGTTCATCCGCCGCATCGTTCCCCAGGGATCCACTGTGTCCTTTGATCCATTGTAGTGTTACCGTGTTGTGGTTTAGTACCGTGATTCTTTCTAGGGCATTATGGCATTCTAGTATTAGTCTCGACGTGATCTGATTACTGTTTAGGGATTGGAGAACTGAGGCACTGTCGGAAAGTATTCGAATATTGGTATTCGTAACCTCTCTGGCCTCTATAGCGTGTGCCGCTTGGATTATACCTACACACTCAGCTTGGTAAACAGAGTTGAGCATTCCAAGGGGTTTGGATATTTTTATGTGTAGGTCATCGGAGAACACCCCGAAACCTGTCCCGTCATCGGTTTTTGATCCATCATTGTAGATTCTTAGTTCCTTTGTACCTGAGTAGTCACACAACTCCGCTGTCAGTACGATGTTGTAGTGTTTTTGGAAACAGTGGGACTTCAGGGTTCTGTCGATGGGAGATGCCATCATAGGTTGTTCTTTGATTGCATCTATTCTGATGCGTGTGTGTTTGATTCTGGAATCATTACTTAAGGTGCCGGATGCTTCGAGTCTGAAAGTCGCTTTTGCCGCCTCCTCTCTTACGACGAGGTGTAGAGGTGGGAGCCCCAGCATCACCTGTAAGGCGGCAGTGGGAGAAGTTCTCATGCTACCGGTGATTGCTACGCAGGCAAATCTTTGTAGTTTCTCGAGATCCTTTTGTGTCGTACTTAGATTGGTCCTGGGCCACCAAAACCAAATCGTTGTAACCATAAGATTAGCAGTTTTGTAAGCCCGTTATTTTTCGGGCTTACAAAACTTCAAATCTTCCCTTATAAGCTAATCCTCACTTATAAGTATAAACATTTTTGGTGTACAATAAAGTTTTATTCTATTCTATTCTTAAGTTTTACATATAGTTTAAAGTTGAATATTGTTGTGTAATAAACACCTAACACTACATAAATATTATGTTACTAAAAACGGGCCTAATTCTGGGTCAACTTTATTAACTACTAAGCATAATGCTGTTGATAACATTGCTGTTCTTCAAATAGAATAACAATTAACAACAACAATTAAAATTGAGTCAGCCCAAAATTTGATGATGACTTTAGCACTAGCAGTAGGTTCTGTTAATTTTAAGTAGATATTCTTTGATTGATATATTATATATATATATATATTGTAGCAACCCAAATACCCATTAGACCAATAAGAGCGTCTCGCGGGCGCGTGCCGATACGATACACCGAGTAGGGTTGTCGCTGTCCCTTTCCCGCACGGCCCTAGACGGCGTGTGGCTGATGCGCGCGGTGCCGCTAGTCCGCTGCCTACGCGCAAAGCACGCATACGTGACTCGCGCTTAATAACCATTGTCCGCGAATAAGAATTCCGAACTTACTATTTTATGTTTGTGAACGTGTACCTACTCAATAAACTGTTTACTCAACTCTAATCAGTGTTGTTTCCGTTCCCTGAACACCTCTTCTCATATGTGGCGCTCCAACGTGTTTTTCGTGTGACAATAGTTTCCTACCTAAAGTATATAGTGTCTACAGTTTTGCAGTGACGAACTAAAATGCCAGTGACCAGGAGTAGAGCGGCTAGTTTGAGTCGGAGAGATGATGCACACGATGCATTTCCCGTCCTCTCGCGACCAAACACGCCGCCCGTGGCGTCCGCCAGCCAAGATGGCGACGACGCGTTCTCTTCGCCGCGTGCCGACGCAAACGCTACGTTCTCTAATGAAAACGTGGCGATGATTATAGCTTCTCTCCAACGCTCTCAAACCGAAGCATTTAGGGAGTTGCTCACCTCGGTGTCGCGGGTGAATGCATCTACCCCGGAATCACACGCGCCACTAGGGCAGAACACCCTAGCCCGCTGCAAAGCAACCTTCTCCGGCCGACCGAAGGAGTCGGTTGAAGCATTTATAGACGCTATAGAAGCATATAGCGACTGCGTGCAAGTAACGGACTCAAACATCCTACGCGGCTTAGCCTACCTATTCAAAGACGAAGCGGCCACGTGGTGGCAAGGAATAAAATACTCCGTGTCGTCGTGGCGGGAAGCAAAAGATAATCTGATAAGTGCCTATGGTGACCGCCGGCCGCCTCATCGGATATACATAGAAATATTTGCTACGCCGCAAGACAAAGAAAACACCGACATTTTCGTGGCGCGCATTCGCGCCCTTTTCGCGCGGTTGCCTAAGGACGACATAACCGAATCGGCTCAATTAGATATGACGGATGACCTACGGACTCCTCCACAGCCGAATAAGGAAGAGGCTACGTAGAGAAGAGTGTCATAATTTCACCAATTTACTCCGCCTCGCACGGAACATAGAAGATTCGCTCGACGAGAAAACCAACATGACACACACGGCGAGCGAGCGGCGAGCACAACCGCCGTCAACATCAACGCCGTCTACACAATCCGCCGCTCGTGATAACAGCCGCGCCCCCGCGCGCGATAGCGCCTCCTCAAGTAGGTACAACTACGGCGCGCACGCCGGCGCCGCCGCGGCGCGGAGCCCGCCCGCTCCGCCCGCGCCTGTTCCAGCCGCGCTCCCCGCGCCTGTTCCAGCAGCGCTCCCGGCGCCTGTTCCAGTCGCGCCCCCTGCGCCTTTTCCACCGAAGCAGGACTCCACAAAGAGGCAACGGCCTACCTGCGCCTACTGCAGGAAGTTCGGCCACGCCAAGGAGCATTGCCGTAAGTTGCAGATTCCAGGTGAGCGTGATAAACAACCTAGTGATCATAGTTTTTATTCCGTTAAAACTCGTGCGTCTCACTATGTTCACTCTATTGATAACGATAGTAATATTATTGTGCATTGTGAAAGTGATAACGGTGATAACAGTGTTTCGTGTCCTATACAAGGGGCAAATATTATTTCGCAATCTTTATTTTCTAATAATAAGTGTATCTCATCCTCATCCAAATATAATAAGAAAAAGGAGAATGCCCATTTTGATAAGATAAAGGAGAATGGACAAAAATGTTTTTCCAATTTTTTTTTTAATAATGTAAAGGATGATGGGCAAAAATTTTCTAGCAATATTTTATGTAATAATGTTAAGGGTAATGCCCATTTATGTTTAACCGATGTATGTTTGTGTAACGATCGTTCGGGACCCTCTATTGGTCGAGATTTACGACCAATTTTTTATATTTCAATTTTAGGGTTTACCGGCTCCGCGTTGATAGACACGGCCGCCAAACATTGCATTGCGGGTTATACGCTATATACTCTCCTTCTACGTCAAGGTCATCCCCTCAGCTCTTCCACACGCGAAGTTAAGCTTGCCGACGGTGTAATCCGTACAATGGATGTACTTACCACCACGTTAGACGTATGCTTAGAAACGGTAGTTATAACGATTCCTTTTTTAATTTTTCCCGACTCGACAAATAACGAGACGTTGTTAGGTATCGATTTTATAACCGCCGCGGGAGTAGTTATAGATTTTCACAAAGAAGTCTGGTATTTCAGTAAAATTGATTCAGTACAACATAAATTGTACTTCGAACCTACCTCGCGTGACGTGTCCTGCGCCTCCACAGATATACTTAGGGACGATGAAGGTACTCACCTTAAACCAGCTGAGCGACAAGCGCTCGCTGCCGTTCTCACCAGGCACGCACGCGTCTTTAAAGCAGGGGGAGGTCCAACACCGTATGCGGAACACTGCATTGATACAGGTGAGCATCCTCCAATTGCTGTTCCTCCTTACCGGCTAAACCCTTCGAAAAAGGAAATGATGAAGGCTGAAATAGGTAAGATGTTACAAGATGACATTATAGAAGAGTGTGAATCGGCTTGGTGTTCACCGGCGCTGATGGTGCCGAAATCCAACGGTGGTATCCGCTTCTGCGTTGACTACAGGCGTTTGAATGCAGTCACCAAAGCCGACACATATCCGATGCCACGCATCGACGAGTTACTTCAGAGCACAAAACGGGATTGCTACATGAGTACGCTAGATCTTCGATCCTCATATTGGCAGGTTAAGGTTAGGGAAGCTGACAGGGACAAAACAGCTTTTGTCTGTCCTCTAGGTACTTACCGATTTAAGAGAATGCCGTTCGGTCTCCGCAACGCGCCAGCCACCTTTCAGCGTCTTATCGATCGTCTCCGATCCTGTTCTGCTTTACAAGATGTAACTTTATTAGCATATTTAGATGATTTGTTGGTTATATCTCAGGGTTACCAACAACATCTGCAAGACCTCGAGGCAGTATTTAAACGTCTGACCGAGTTTAACCTCCATGTAAATAGGGAGAAGTGCGCTTTTGCTCGAGAAAGCGTTAAATATCTCGGTCACGTAATAACACAAAAAGGTGTTTCCACCGACCCAGGGAAGGTGAGTGCTGTCCTTGAGATGAAGGTACCAGGTAATCTGAAGCACCTGAGAACCTTTTTACAAACATGTTCATGGTTCAGAAAATTCATACCTAACTTCTCAAAAATCGCTGAACCATTGACTCGCTTGACCAGGAAAAGCCAAATCTGGACTTGGGGCTCAGAGCAGACCCAAGCTTTTAAAGAGCTGAAGAGTCTACTGACCACAGCTCCAATACTGGTGCAAGCTGATTTCAGTCGTCCCTTCATTCTGCGAACTGACGCAAGTAACTACGCCTTAGGCGCAGTTTTATTACAGGGCGACGGCAATCAGGAAAGGCCGATCGAATATGCTAGCCGACTCCTCAACGCAGCGGAACGCAACTATTCTACGACAGAGCGGGAAGCACTCGCTGTAGTGTGGGCGGTGGAGCGTTTTCGTCCTTACCTAGACGGTCAACCAGTCGTGATTGGCAGTGACCATCAGCCTCTACGCTGGTTGCTATTGCTATCACTTAAATCACCAGCAGGTAGATTAGTCCGTTGGGCTTTAAAGCTTCAATCTTTTGATATCCAATTCCAATATACCCCAGGGAAGGCAAATGTCGTAGCAGACACGCTGAGCAGACCGATTTGTTCTAGCGAAACGAGTGACAGTTGTGGTGTCTGTTCTGTCATCTGCGATCTACCCGCCAAGACACCTAGTCAACTTCGCCTAGAACAAACTTCGGACCCTGAAGTGGATAAGATTATTAAAGAGCTAGAAGGACCTGATGATGTTGCATCTAAAAGATGGTTAGAAAGAGGTTATCTCATGGATCAAGGAGTTTTGTACCGTTTCAATCCGGACTCCGAGAGTGAATCTCCTCAATTAGTCATACCTGCCGGCGAAGTTGCAACTATTTTGAAGGAGTTACACGACTCTGAAACAGCTGGCCATCCAGGCATCGATCGGACATACCAGAAGGTAGCACAGCTGTATTATTTCACAGGGATGCGGAGAATAATCACCGATTATATCTTAGCCTGCATCCACTGCCAGCGGTATAAAGCTAACAACACCAAACCCCCAGGCCTACTCCAAACACCAGTCATGAGCCAGCGGAACGAGGTGTTGGCCATGGACTTGTTTGGCCCACTACCTGAAGGAGACCAGGGGGAGCGGTGGATCTTTCTCATTGAAGACACAGCTACCCGATGGACGGAGCTGTTTGCTCTAAAGGAAGCAACAGCAGAGGCCTGTGCTCATGTCCTCATCGAGGAATATTTCATGCGGTTCGGTTTACCTCGCAGGATCATATCGGACAACGGTGTCCAGTTCGTTTCAGCAGTGATGCGACAATGCATGTCAGTCCTAGACATCAAACAAAATTTTGTCCCGCTGTATCATCCACAAGCTAACCCTGCCGAGCGAAAAAACCGAGACCTTAAGGCAATGCTGGCCCATCTCGTGGGAGATGACCACACCTCTTGGCCCGAGAAGTTGCCAGTGATCCGTTTTGCTCTCAATAGTGTGAAATGTCGCACAACGGGTAAGTCACCAGCTTATTTGACCTTTGGTAGGGAGATGCGGTCACCCACAGAGGTCGTTCACGACCTTCGTGCCATCAGAGCCAAAGAAAACTTTGTACCACAAGTGACCCCTTACCTCGAAAACTTCCTACATTCACTGTCAGCTGTTCGGGAACGCGTCGAGATCCAGCAGGACAAAACGAAGCAGTACGCCGACGCTTCGCGCCGACCATCTGACCCCTTCGAGGTAGGTGATTTAGTCATGCTGAAATCTCATTTGTTGAGCAAAGGGTCGAAAGACCTCACTTCAAAGTTCTACCCTCGCCGAGATGGCCCTTATCAGATCACAAAAAAGGTGAGCCCAACAACATATACTATCGCGAGCACAGAACAACCAAATGTAGATTTAGGAAAATATCATACGGAAGACCTTACACGTTACCGAGGTAGCGACGAGTCCTTACCAAAACCCGTTAATCCTAAACGTAAACGCGGACGTCCAGCTAATGCTGATGTTGGTAATATACCAGTCCAGGAGCGAGGGCGTTCTCCAGAACTGGAGGGGGAGTATGTAGCAACCCAAATACCCATTAGACCAATAAGAGCGTCTCGCGGGCGCGTGCCGATACGATACACCGAGTAGGGTTGTCGCTGTCCCTTTCCCGCACGGCCCTAGACGGCGTGTGGCTGATGCGCGCGGTGCCGCTAGTCCGCTGCCTACGCGCAAAGCACGCATACGTGTCTCGCGCTTAATAACCATTGTCCGCGAATAAGAATTCCGAACTTACTATTTTATGTTTGTGAACGTGTACCTACTCAATAAACTGTTTACTCAACTCTAATCAGTGTTGTTTCCGTTCCCTGAACACCTCTTCTCATAATATATATTTATTTTGATTGATATATATATGATAGATATTCTTTGATTCTTTAATTGTATGTTGTTCCAAATAAAATAATTAATAAAGAAAACTTAAAAAAAATAATAATTGCACAATCATCTTCACATTTCAATTACAGAAGCAGAAATATTAGCCTTACAAGTGGAACTAGACACTGAGAAGAACAAGAAACCGAAGGGCAAAGATGTATCAACTCAAGTGTATTTGAGCCAGACTAAGAAACGTAAAGGTGAGAAGGTGGTATCTTTAAAAGTAAAACTGTAGTATTTAATAACAATAGTATCATCATCATACTCTTGCCCTCATCCCAATTCATTTGGGGTTGGCCCAACAATTCCACTTTCGTCATTACTTCCTAGAACTACTTCATTCGTCATTACTTCTTATTAGTGACACTATTTAATGGTGTAATAATATGGTATGTGTCTTTTATTCCAAAATCAATGGGTTCACTTCCTGGATAGGAATATTGATTTTTTTAAGTCTTATGATTCAGTTTTAGTTTTCATTAAATTCATTTTAAGTTTTTAAGTTTTTTCATTTTAAGTTTTTTTCGCTATTCCTCATAGTTTCGGATTTGGCCATCCACTGTCCCACACCCACTAAAAAATTTCATCCTGTATAAAGTAAAGGATAACCTGAAAAAAAGTAAAGGATAATCCTGTATAAAGTAAAGGATATCAGTTGGCCGTCTCTCGCGGTCTTGAGTGTGCGTGCGCGAGGTCAGTGACCGATCGTAGCGAAAAATGTCGATAAATTCGAAAACAGTGTAATGTTCGAGTTGTAACATTGTTATAAGTGAATTGTTGTCTTACTTGCAAAATAAAATTGACACTATGGACAATGATTATACTGTTAGTTAAAGTTTTATTTCTACCTATTTCAGATGGGAAATATGCAAAACTATTGAAGTTGAAGAAAAACCAAAGTCAACAAGAAAAACTTGAAACCAAGAAGTCTGGACTAACTGCAGCTCAAAACAAATTACCCTTACTAATTCCAAGATCAACTTTCATAAATAAAAAAGGTAGGTACGATCAGAATTTATACAACTGCTGAGCATTGTTTATTAAATTCCCTTTAAGTAGTTTCAATACTTCCCAAGGCAAGCATTCTTTACTAGTTAGTCTGGCAGCTGACAGTTAAGTCTAGTGCATAATATCACAGCTGCATCAAACAAAACAGTTTGGTGACATACTTGTGGTGGAAGATGGTTATACGATACGCCAATATTAAATATAAATGTTTATTTATTTGAAAGGAGAAAATAAAATACAAATGCACCACTTTTGTATATTGTTTCAGGTTCAGAAAATACAATAGTGGTACTGCCGGCGGCACCATACATTTTCCCTCAGAGACCACTATTGTTCCCGTCTGTGCCACCTGCTATAGTTTTAATAGACCAAAATTTACAACCACTAAATAAATCACCTGTTCCTATAGTCAATAGAAATAATGGAGATATCACCAAAACTACAATGGTGAATATTGTACCGATATCTGCATACTCACGTCCACTATCAGCTACCAAGAGTAAAAAGAATAATGTTAAGTTAAAACATGTTATTAATAAAAAACCTACAAAGAAATTAAAAGCAGTTGTTACTACTGTTAAGGAAACTGCGAAAAGTACGGAGATAAAAGATAAACCGGTGCTAGAGGTTTCTAAAGAAAGTAAAAGCACTGAATGTTCTAATAGCGAAAATAAGGAAAACAACAAAGTAACAGCATGTAGCAGCATCATTAGTGGTGATAAGAAGACGGAGAGTGATAAAATGTTAAGTAAAGACCAAACAGCCAAGACAGATAATATGCGAAAAGAAGAGAACACTAAAAGTGAGAAACCAGGTACTAATACTGCTGGCAAAATATGTAACAAAAATAAAGACAATGAGGTTCCTGTACTTATTGATAAACCTGAATTTGCGGAATCAATCGTCAAAGGAACATCAGGTCTAGTAGTTACTTCAACCTCTTCTACTACCAAAACAAACACAGAAAATATAAAGACATCTAACGAAATCGCTAAACCAAGTAAAATTTTGAATGGCAAAGAAACAATTGCGGAAAATAAAGAAAACAAATTGCCTAGCATTTTACCTTTAGATACAACATTATGCGATAATGTCGTTGATGGAGGTAATGCACGCCTTGAATTAGCAGAAGAGTTTTTAGCTACGTCACCAACCGCCGCATTCCTTATGTCTTTTCCACTAGTGTCTGGAAATAGGGCAGATAGCCCTGCTGAGGAACATGGCCATACCACAGCGCAAGCCATCCCGAAGGATAATCATAAGAGACCCGAATTAGTGCCTCCGCCTCTACCATACTTTGAAAAACCTAACAATAACGATATTAAAGTAAAACCAGTTACAAACAAACTTCCAGATATATGCAATCTTACAAATAAACAAAACGAACAACAAAAATGTGCTGTGAGTGTCGTAACAAAAGAATCCAGTATTGTTGCTGCAGTAACTAAAAGTTCTAGTACAGTGACATTGCCAAATGTTTCCAACGAAAATCCATTTTTGAACTTGTCAGTGCCTTCAATAATAACAACTAGTTGTTCATTAGGAGACACCACTTTCGGATTGGATTTCGATTGCAATATTAGCAAATCTGTACCAAGCCAGTCCGCTGGTTATGCTAGTAGTAACAACTTCTTCTACAAAGGTGATCCATTTGCCAAGAGTGCTATTTATAGTACAAGCAGTATTACATCCAGCCATGAATTTAACGGACTTGGCCTATATCCCTGTGCAATGGAAAAATATACGTCGAAAAATAAGACAGATTATTCAAATGTGGATGACAATCTTATGAAAATTGGATCGTCAAGATTAACATACGATATTGACTTGGGCTGGTCGCACAAAGGCTTGGATTTTGTCAATTGCACAACAACCACAAACACTTTCAACAAGGACAACATCTTAACGACTACTTCCACGCCATTCACGACATCTTATAATCCATTCAATCCAGATTTTCATGTCCCGTTAGTTGCAAATTCTAATAAGAAAGATAACACGACCAAACCGACCTCCTCGTTTGCTGAAACTATTACTAGTTTTTACTCTCAACCTGCTAATTTATGGACTGAAGACGTACCGTTCTATACCAATAATAACATGCCCAAAACTTTAACAACCAAAAACCAAAATTATACAACATTTGATCCAGTGTATACTAACGGCAATTTAAAAGTAAATACTAACAAACATTACGAACCGAAAACGGTTGAAGTAAGCGTTGAAAGTGGAATTAAACCGGGTAATAATATCGTGACTCAACAAATTCCCGAAAAATATACCAAAAAATCTCCGAGCAAAATGCACATCAATTGGATGACATCTGAAACAAGATCTGTTCAAAACAACTGCAATCCGATACATCCTCACATAAAAGAAACTCACAAAGCGACCTACAATCAAACAGATCATTCGGTTAAAAAACAAGACCACAATGAAAGTAACTATTTTCCTATAACGATGCATAATTTTCCAACACAAGCACCGCAAGACGAGTTTCAAGTGTGGCCATCCACTAGACCTTTGGGAACCACTGAAATAAGTATAGATCCACCGCCTATCAACTTGCCGACATTAGTTGGTGATCTGGCACTAGGCCCGCATGATAAGAATAGGAAAATAGATGCACCGAATCGTGGGGTACCACACGCTGACATACAAAATTGCGGTAATTTCCTCTCAGTCACGCAGCTTATGAACCGTTCAACCGATAATATGGCTTCTCGATATCAGGTTCCAAATATCGATACATCGAAGACAGTCCCTGGAAAGCAAAATATTAACCACTTTTCAAACGAAACTAACCGCAAAGCTATGACACATTTAGATAATCATATGTCACAACCTTGTTACGTGTTTAACGACCCTAAATTAGTGAACTCATATGAAAGTATGGCACATAATCAGTTTCCGCCAAATAAAACGAAATCTAATAGTAAAACGGAAAAGTCTTCTAAAACTCAAAAGAACAACAACTATTCAACTGAAGCATTGTTAAGAGGTGCAAATGGTACGCAAAAAATTCAAGATAGCAACAGTGCGAAATTTATGATGCCACCCCAGAAGTACACGGATTTCAGCGCCCCTCAGGATAGCGCTGTGGCACAAGTCTCACATTTCCCACCAATTTTGGATTACTCTGATAACAGCTACGCTACCCAACAGTACTCGGGCACAACTTTGTACAACACTACTACTAATACCATGTCGAATTCTTTTTACTCCAACTTCATGCCTGGCAGTAGTAATCTAATGTCAAGTAATTATACCAGTGGACCATTCACTGGCGACTTTATTGATTACAATCAGACTGCTGAATGCAACTACGGAAACCACAAATATGAAGAGTTGAAAATTAGAAATAATTCAACAGTGTTGCAATCTGAGAAGGTGCCGCCTTCTTACAAAAGCTCAAGACGAGAGTCGGCAACTAAGCATAAACTGGAATGTTCTAAAAAGGAATCGAGTAAAAAGTATCAAAGTAAAAAAGCTAAGATCAATAACGAAGTGGAAGAATGGAACGATCCGCATTTGTTTTGGCAGAACAAGGCGTTGAATAAGAAGCATCCTAACTTGATGTCGGAAGAGTTGCCTTTTCCGAACTATGTGGGCAACCAAATGCCATCGCAGTACCAAACCGATTTCTTCAATAGCCACCTGATGCCTGCTAACGTGCAAGGTATGGGACACAACATGGATAGATCGTTGGCCAGTTTTCCTGTCACGTCCCGTGCCAACTTCAACTTAAGTACCATATTTCCGGAAATTACTATGGTGAGTGGTTGTTATGTCTATTATTTAGTTTTTAACCGAATAAAAGGACAAGGTTATGTTTACAGCCATGTATTATGTCATGTATTTACACCGATTTGTCCGTGACTACTGCGCCGCTTTACATGATTCAATAGGTAGAGGAAGACCGTGCGGTGGTCCCATAATAATATAAATGTTATTAACTTTACTTGAGTTATTTATGAGTAAATCTTACGTTTTCTTTTTCTTATTTGCCTATATTGATGATCTCTTAATCTCATGAAAACTTCTACTTAGTTGTAATGCAAAATGAACACAACATAAGTTCGTGTGGAACACCACAAGTTAAGTTATATACTGCTTTATAGTGTTTTTTTTGTTAATTCCACACTTCGTGACTTCTTAGCTCTATACTATTGATGCAAGTTGTTCAAGTGTTGGATCTTTTCAGATGTAGCATATGTATTTATTCCGTTCATTGAGGAACACTACTGTACAGGACGTTTTCCAGTGTAACATGGCCTCGCTTTGATTTTCCGAACAATGAGAGATGTGCAAAAACCGGTTTTGTATAGCTTGCTTGCTTTTGTGCGGACATACGCACAAAAGTGTCTGCTCCAGATTAATCTGCTCAGTCTCATGCCCGGTAGTCCTCGCTCGCAGCCTAATTCTCTTTTTTCTAAGGAAGGGACCTTCTTCATGCATAGATCATAATCTTTATAAATAATTAAATTAAATTGTAAAATATTTGTTACAGAAAGTGCAATGATAGTTAAGGTGACGCGAAGGTCGCAACGACGCGCCGGGTGTAGTGCTGTTGCGACGTTTTTATTTATTATGTAGGAACATACTGTATAAGTTATTACATTATATTCGTTAACAGACCTGTTTTAATGTTATATTACACGAAATTATTGTAATGAAAATTTGTTTCTCTGACTGACGCAGATTGATACCGAACTTAGAGTGCAGCACGTCATTGGTGCAGCATGGTTATTTCGGCGGTATAAAAACGCCTGAAGAGCGCTAATGGTAAACATTTGTTAAATTGGATGTGGAAATAGGCTTGGGTCTACTACCAATAATTCGGATGGAGTGTAGTTTCTAATGATGGATGGATATGGAGATAACAAAAAACCATATTATTTATAAATTTTTAATAAGTTCCCTATGAAATCAGGATTTAGCAAAGCCGACTGCAATAAAAGTAACAAATGTCACACAGAAGATTGTGTGGTACCTATTAGTATAGGATCCCAATATACAACGACCTTCACCGAGCTGGTTAATAGATGAAACTTATTTATTATTAAATTTAATATGTCAATAAATAAATAATAAAAAAAAAATACTGACTGATATTTTCTAGACAACCCATATGCAATATATTATTGCATATGGGTTGTCTAGAAAATATCAGTCAGTATTTTTTTTTATACATTTCACCGGTTTGGTTATTAGACAAATTCCATACCAATCGAAAGTATAAAGCCCATATAATATGCAAACGTTATGTTGCCTTTTCTTTTCCCGTCACAACTCTCGGGTAGGCAGGTAGGTATAAACAGTAAATCGATACTAGTAATTTGCACCGGTCTGGTTAATGAATAAAAAAAGGCAACCTAACGTTTGCATATTTTATGGGTTTTATACTTTCGACTGGTATGGAATTTGTTTATTAGCCAAACCGGAGAAATGTATAAAAAAAAATACTGACTGATATTTTTTTTTTAAATTATTCTTTAATCATATCCTGGACTGAAATTTTTAGGCAACCATATGCAATATATTTATTGAGATATTTTATATCTAATAAGTTTCATCCATTAACCAGCTCGGTGAAGGTCATTGTATACCGGAATCTTAGGCTTTATTTACTTTATCGTTCATTTGCCACGGCGCGGCGTGACGTCATTGAAGACGGCGTGACAGTTTCAAGTGTTTGTGGCGGTTTTAAGCCAGGATACACTAGGGGACAAATGTCGTGCGACACGTGTCGCCAGCGACGTTGGGTGAAGTAGCACGACGTTGCGGGACTTCGGTCGACATATCTGGCAACATCGCGCGACACGGGTCCCCAGCGACGTCAGATGAGGTAGCGTGACGTTTCCGGACTTCGCTCGCCATGTCTAGCAACATCGCGTGACATCGTACTTTACATAGAACTTTCCAACCCACCTTCTTCTCGTCTTTTTCTTTGAATTATAATTATGTACCCCGCAGCCAACAACACTACCTCGGTGGGTGTCATGATATCGACTGCCTTGTGAAACAAAACTTCGTGATGTCGCCAGATATGTCAGGCGAAGTTTCGCGAAGTCGCACGACTTCGTCTGACGTCGCTGCGGACATAAGTCGCGCGTTGTCGCCATATTTGTCAGGCGAAATCGGCCGGCTTTGCTTGACATGTCGCTGATACATATCGTGGCACATTTGTCCCCTAGTGTATCCTTGGCTTTAAATTGGGTTTTCAAAATGTAAAATACATCTGGTAAAACTTAGATAAAAAATAAGCATTTAAATATAGCATATATTTTCTTTACAATACGTTTCAAGGTAGCCAACTAACCAATACCTAGTACTAACCACTTATTCTAGTCAAGCAGCATGGCGGTGGGGGTTACTTCCGACTATGTTCAAGTGCAACCATGCAGCACTATGCGTAAAGGTGTAAAGCGACCCTTCACGAAGCTGTCAACCAAGCATTCTGTACCTCAAATTTTGCTGGGAAATGGCTTGTTTTTGGGTGAAAAATCTCGTTTTACGGGGGATTTCAATGTAACGCATTCAAAACATTGTGCTAATGGATGCATTGAATAGTACGGTGATCGGGAAAGTGTTGAATGTAAAACTATAACATTCAAAACTTCTTTTAAAAAAAAACTTGTGAAACAGTTGGAACTTTGACCTCCAATATCTCTGTACTAGAAGGTTCCCAGGAAAGGTCCAGAACAAAAAAATATCGCCATGACGCCGATAACAAGTGCCTTTCGACTTCGTTAAGGTCTATGTAAACCCTTTATTTAACCAATTATGTCGTTTTCACCGGGAATATCTCAACAAATACATAGGTACTTAACTACTTAACACTAAAATCGGTTTACGGACGATAGTTTAACGTGACAACGTCATAACAAAACATTGATGAAATGATTGCATACTTTTATGAATAGCAAGCCGAACGCTCAAGCCGATCGTGCCTTTCGCTCGCTCGTGCTGCGCTCTTGCTCCGATCGTAACGTTATAATGAGTCATCCTTTTTCGTGCGTGCAGCCGGCGTTCTCGATTTATTAGACGTTATCAAGTCAAAAAAACTTTTTGCAAAAAAGAACGTTTTATGTCAAGCAATACGATTAACAAGTAAAAAGGCGGTAAAGGCGCAAAAGTAGTGCAGAAAAAATGTTCTCAGACAGCCATAGTTTTTATCGTCTGCAGCTGAAACGCTTGAGCGTTGAAGTTCAAACATCTGTGAATTTGTAAGACATTAATAAAAATATGATAGAACAAAATGGATCACGGAAGTTTACCAGGAAATTTTATTATACATATTATATCAAACTCACGCTGCGCTAATTTTCCCTGTTATATAGCCATTTCATACAACTTTTTCGTGACTGACTTTATCTCTTTGACTGTTGAAAATATTACTCGTTAGGGAGAACGTAGGTACCTATTGATGACCAAAATCCAACTCTAAAGAGGCTCATAAAATGTCATAAACGTCAGCATTTTTAAATCGACACAAATGTGTCTGGTTTGCCCTTTTTCCAGCCGTGGTTTAGAGGCTAACTCGAGTCGTGAGTAAGATCAGAGACATTGATACCATTATAATGAGATCGTCTGTCGTCTTTGTAGACAAAATACTAGCATGTTTTGTTTTTGCGAACTCATTGCAAATTGAAATCTTTGCCTTTCCCGTGGCATTGCTTAATTAGATTTATTTTTAGGGTTCCGTAGTCAAGTGGAAAAAATGGAACCCTTAAAGATTCGCCTTGTCTGTCCGTCCCTATGTCAGTTGGCACCACACATTTGAAAGGAGAGCAGATGTTTTGTATGAACCGCTACAAAAAAATTATGTGAAATGGGGGTGGCCCTCCATACCATGTTATTGAAGTTTTTTAGGGTTCCGTAGCCAAATGGCAAAAAACGGAACCCTTATAGATTCGTCATGTCTGTCTGTCTGTCTGTCTGTCTGTCTGTCTGTCTGTCTGTCTGTCTGTCCGTCCGTATGTCACAGCCACTTTTTTCCGAAACTATAAGAACTATACTGTTGAAACTTGGTAAGTAGATGTATTCTGTGAACCGCATTAAGATTTTCACACAAAAATAGAAAAGAAACCATAAATTTTGGGGTTCCCCATACATAGAACTGAAAACCAAAATTTTTTTTTTAATCATACCCATACGTATGGGGTATCTATGGATAGGTCTTCAAAAATGATACTGAGGTTTCTAAAATCATTTTTTTCTAAACTGAATAGTTTGCGCTAGAGCCACTTCCAAAGTGGTGAAATGTGTGTCCCCCCCCCTCTAATTTCTAAAGTAAGAGGAGGAAAATTCTGAAAATATTTAGGATTGTAGAAAGTAAAAAAAACTATCAACGAAAATTGGTTTCAATAAGATATGATGTTTAGTTTTTGAGATATGGGACTTTTTCATCAAACTGCAGCAGTAACTTTGTTTTTCATAAACATACTATGAAAAACCAATTTAGTTTTGCGGTTGAGTGTAAGTTTACTAACTAATTCTACTAAATAATGAATGACAGTTCAAAATATTGTTAGGGGCTATGGAACCCTGTGTGCGAGTAAGACTCGCACTTGGCCGGTTTTTTTTACAACTTATTTAGTTGCTTGAAGAGTCTAGCGACCGGTCGCCTAAAAACTTTTCTCTTAAGTCAATGGTTGATGAGATCTTCGCTTCTAAAGCCGTAGAATATGTGTCCAACCTAACTCTTTCCTTAGAAATTAGAAAAGAAGAAAGCCCCCCCTTCTAATTTCTAAGGAAAGAGTTGGAAAATTGTGAAAAATGTGGGTTTGTAGAACGTAAACCGAAAATTAGTTTGGATAAGTATTTAGTTTTTCAGATAAGGGACTTTTTAAGTAGTAATTCGAAAAACTACAGCAGTACCTTTGTTTTTCATTAAAATACTATGAAAAACAAATATAATGTTTACTTGCTAGCTGTTAGGCAGCCTGTCTGACTGTTTTGAAAGCATTTCAGACAAATCTATGTAGAAGTGTATTATACAGCTGTAAGACATTTGATAGACTTCCATTTATCACATGTCTGCAAAACACGCACCAACGCGCTAGACTCAAACAACACTAAAAATATACCCAACATAATTAAAGTTAAAACTAAACGTCGCTCTCCTGCCCTTGTCTCAATTAATTTGTTGTCGGCGCAGCATGTCATCTTCATCTTAACTTTTCTATTATAAGTATGTAGTTGTCATACAACAGTCCGTAGTCACCCCTTTTTTAGCCGACTTCCTAAAAACAGTGGAGGTTCGCAATTCGGTTTGAAATTTTAGCCAAATCACCGTTCACAGTTACTTTATAGCCATCCATCCATCAAAATACAAAACAATAAAATAAAAAAAGTGTTTTACTGTATCTACACTCTGATTCTGTATACCTAAGTTGCACATTACAAGAAATCCTACTCCGCCAGTTGAAAGCTTGCGTTATCGTTATCACCATCAGGTCACGCTGTGGTGACATGCCAACACAAAGTACACAAACTCCCCCGTGGTGCCACGACTTAGATCGAAAGGATTAAAACTTGCTCCTCTCAACACAGCTGTTGTTAGGACTTGGACACAGTGCTTGTGAGTTAGTTACGCTGTTGACCTAGCTGCTTAAAGTTGCACTGATATCTTGAACTGAGAAAGTTTTTGGTTTGAACTTTTCATGCTCCTGATTCAATTGGAACTTTCGACGCTGAGCCGAGTGTTCAAAATCCATCAACGTGCTTTTAAATGGGCTTAAAAGCACGTTGGGTAAAGTAGAAGTCAGCTAGGCTTCTACTTTACCTAACACAGGCCACACAAGCTCAACGCAGGCTTGATAAGCCTATCCAAAACTGCACGCGCCGCTTCCTGTCCTAGATAATGGTGTTATGATAGACTCATGCCAATTTATTGAATAAGAATCGACCCACTTTTTAATGTAATATATCTGAGTACCCTCTCAATTAATAAACCCTCTCTCATTAAAGCAAAGTTAAGGGATAAAATAAAAACTTGACTTTATCGTGACTGCTTATAAATGGATTTAAGGCACCATCTGAAAGCAATCGAGATAAAGACATGATTAATAGCTATAAGATCTTCCTCTTTGTCTTAAGTTTTTGGAATGAACCCAGCTGATAACGATTTTTTCATTAACCCGTCGCCCCGTATCCGCCCAATACTGAATATGTATCATTTGGCAGCCGAACAAAATCGACTGAATCATTCTGTTATCAGTTTCCTGAACGTTCCTGCTACCTGGCAGGCAACGAGTGTGAAGAAATGCTTTACATATTGGTGAGTTACTACATTTTTTGCAGACATGTAAGTATTTTGTTACACGTAAGTATGTCGAATTCGTAAAACATGAAGAGTGGACGTGTCTAGCATCACAACCATAAAGGTATAGAACAAACCTACTAAATAATAAGCGATGTGGGCTATTTGGTGTTTCATGCTTTGATTTTACAACCGTGAGGACGTGAAAGAATTAAGATTATCCCGAAACACCCAATGGGATCCATAAAAAATCGGGGAATAAACATGATTTGTTAGGTGGACATATTCCTCCAGAGAGGAATATGTTCATCACATGGCAGATCAACCTGCAAGGAAACTTAATTTACAGTTAATGACACGTTCGTATACCTATAGGTACCTAATTTATGTAGCATATGTTACCTACTCAATGTACTTATACATGTAGTGCAACAAGCATGCTCGCCTTGACCGCACTCCGGTTATGTATAATGTCATGTTTCCATTCATAATGCCATGCTGATGATAAAATATTCTTAATCATTGGAGGATTTCACAAATTCACAGTGAAAACGGAAGTCCAATGAATTTTGATGAGTATGTATGATATACGCGAAATTTTCTTAATTTAAAGTCTAATCTTAAGATAAAGAATTTTGGTTTTGATTGTACATTGTGTGATTATTGTAAAACACGTACATGTTTTGAAAATACATAGTTCGTTAAACTTTTTTAACCCCGATTTTATCATATTTTAAAAGCTGTGTGTGTGTGTACTTCATTTTATTTAGCAAGTTCTCAAATCTTAGAAACTGAAACCTCTATTATAAGCGACTGATTGTAGAGGGTGGATTATCCCAAAAAGTATCAGTGTATCGAGAAATGAGTCATAGCAGAACAGTTCTGAGTTCTGACGACCACAGATCAACGTCATCACAATTTCACCTTACCAGTCAGTCAACTCGAAAACTGGATGTAGTTTTGTATGTATGTTTTAGCCCGCCAGTCTATTACTGTCATCCGCGGCGGTGACACGCGCGCTCTTTCATCCGACTCGCGAGTCGCGTGTAAACTTTACGTAATGGCGGGAAAATAATTCTACACTGCGTATACATCTAAAATGTGAATTTAAGTGACCTTTTGAGTAACGATTATCGTTAAATAAATTCTAAACTATTCAGTGAAAAAGTTGTGAACTTGGACATTATGAAGTTTTTAACTTGGATATTGGTGAGCATTTTGTTATATTATATTCTTTTACATATCTGTAAATAATAAACAATTGTTTACTTATCCATTGGTGTGATCTAATAAATGTTTAAAACCTTTTTTCTGAACTACCGAGGTACATTCTAATTTTTTCTCAAAAAATAAAAAAAATCCATAATTTATGCGCTCTTTCACTTGGTTGATCATATCAAATTACAAACATAATAAAGTTTTTTGAAACTGCTTTGTATCTTGATGTTATTATAATTAGTAGACGTGCCTAGATTCGTAACAAATAATTTATACTTATTTATATTTTAGACAAAAAGCTCCTCTAAGATTACTTTCCATAACTTCCAAACTTCTGAAAATCTGTAATACTTAGTATTTGTTGATGCTATCGGACTCACGACAGTTGAATGGGAACTATACCTAAGTAAAAACTTCTAGAAAAATAAATGGGTCTTTCCCAGAGAAATGTAAAACTGGAAAGAATATAGACCTCCCATAAAGAAAAAGCAAGCTATTGTAGAGTGACTAATATGCTATCGAATATAAAGGCTGGAACTTTCACATTAAAAAAAAAATCATTCTAAAATCATTTATTTATCTCATTTTCATCATTATCATCATCCTCCTGCCCTTATCCCATTTTTTTGGGTCAGAGCAGCATGTATTCTTCTTCCATATTTCTATATTACACTACACGTCATTTCATCAGAAGCCTCCTTTCTTGCCATATCATGCTTCACACAGTCCATCCATCGTTTCTTGGTCTCTACTCCTGTACCCATCCACATTCATACCCAAAACTTCCCTTTCAATTTATCTCTTTATATTTACGTAAAGAACAAAACCTGAAGTTTGACCAAAATGTAAACTACGAGACATCAACAGCAACACTTTAGGGATCGATAAAACCGAACAAGCAACTGATCTAGGAAAGGGTGCTGCTCGTGCTCACTCACCTTACTTAATATACTAAATTATCTACGGCTTGCACATGACCGAAACTATTTTCTAGCTAGACGCTCATAAACCTGATTATTATGATCATTATTGGAGAAACCTAAACTCTACAAACATCCTACCTGGAGAATGCATCAATAGCAACACAAATATGTTTACTTAAGGTGGAAGCGACACGGTGGCCCGCGAAATTCAAATTTTCTTACCTTTTTTGCAATTTGCCGGTCAGTGTCAGTTTTTATGTCGAAGAAAATATGAAACGCGGCCTTATCTAATATGGCTTTTCTGAGTTATAATCATTAAAGTCATCAATACAACCCCTTTAAGTTCATTTAATCCCCTAGAATGACTTTTTCATGAAATATTCATTAATTGGGATAAAATGAACTTAAAGCGGTTGTATTGATGATGTTAATGACTACAATTATGTAAATACGTACGTTTTACAGCCGCGTATCATATTTTATTCAACATAAAACCTACTCTGACCCGTAAATTGCAAAAAACGTAAGAAAAATTTAATTTCGCGGGCCACCCTGTCACTTCCACCTTAACCGAGAGAAAAACCATTCACTATTTCACGTTTAAACTGACTTCGTAAAATAAACATCTCTACCTCTCCTCACTGAAAGAAAATCAACCTAAACAAATGGACCTAAAATTAAATTTACTATTCTCCGGAAGCCATTGGAATGAATATTATTACTGTCTGACTGGGATCCTCCATTTGCTGTGATAACAATCGCAGAACTTAATTTTATTTTTGCTGAAAATAGGGACGATCAGTGGCTTTTACAGGAAGCCTTAAACCTTACAGCTGAAAATAGTAAAAACCTTTTAGATAGTGCTGTCGGGTTGCTAATTTTTCTAGATAAGTACACAAATGACAAAGAGCTAAGGTAAACTCTTAAGTATTTCTAGTTTCTTACTGTTAGATTTTTTTTCCAGAATTCACCTACATTGAGGTTCCTGTCCCTGACGGTTTAAGGCTAGGAATGCAATCAATAATTCAGTTCAATCTTTATATACTTTCTAAGAATAAAGAATTAAAAACGATAATATTATAATTTAAAAAATAAGCTTTAATAAAATATTGTCGGAAATTAGAAAGCTGCCAGAAATATATGTAGGTACAAGTTTAAGAACCTATGTTTCTACTTTCGGGGGAACATCGTGAGAAAGCCGGAAATGTTTTAGAACCAAACTTCGAAGACATGTGACATCTAGCAACCCTCGTGTGGTTGTTTTTTTTTTGTACTAAATTACGTTTGTTCTGTATGGTGTCGGACGTAAAGAATAGCACCATCCCATATCTTCCCGTGGGGGTCGTAAGAGGCGACTAACATACTAGTAATTCTCAACACGATTGATGTAACCAAGATTTTGTAACATAGGTATTTTGATTTAAAAGAGTGTCCATGGAGTTTCTTGCCCATTCTTCTCCATAGAGATCTACGCTTGGGAATGGGCAACTACAGTACTTTCACAAGTTATTATGTCTTGTGACTGGGACTGTAGCTTCGCGTTCTTCTTTTTTGTTCTTTGACTTTCAAAAGTGCCTGTAATGGTCTAATTGAAATAAATGCTTTGAGTTTGAGTTTAAGGGATTTGCCAGAGAATGGGCATCAGCGTTCTCTGTGCTTTTGTAACAACCGTACTGCGATCGCCAACCCGCCTGCCAAGCGTGGCGATTATGGCAAAACCTCCCTGATGTCAATTTGGCGTTGGGGGGAGGCCTAAGTCCAGCAGTGGACGTCTTTCGGCTGAAATGATGATGATGAAATGATAAAATTACGTTTATCCGGAACTCGCCTGATATAATCCGAGGGCTCGGCCTAGGGCGGAGCACGCTTGCTTAGAACCTAGAAGAAACTGATCCACTCGAACTTTGAAGAGATCCCGATTAAGGTGATCACGGAAGAGAGAAGCCGGAAGTGAATTCCTCAGACCACGCGCAACAAATGTAGAAGCAAAGCACTTTTTTTATCATCGGCCACTGTCTCTGCACAGAAAATAGTCCTATGTGTCAGCAGTGGGTAGGTATGCTATATGCTAGGTATTTTTAAAAGGCTCTAATTTAAGAAAAACAGTTCTAACTTGGGTTATTTACTTACTAGCTGTCCGGCGCAACTTCGTTTGCGTCACATTTTCCCCGTTTTCGCAACATTTTTCATTGCTGCTCCACTCCTATTGGTCGTAACGTGATGATATGTAGCCTATAACCTTCCTCGATAAATGAGCTATCTAACACTGAAAGAATTTTTCAAATCGGTCCAGTAGTTTCGAAGCCTATTCTATGCAAACAAACAAACAATCAAATCTTTCCTCTCTAAAATAAAGTTTAGATTAAAGGCATTAAATTTAAAAAAAAACGGACAAGAGCGAGTCGGACTCGCACACCGAGGGTTCCGTACAAATTAGTATTTTGTAAAGACTATAATTTCTTATGATTTACTTACAAATGACCAGACTACAGATGTTCAGTTTTCAGACTTTTCCCTGAACTTGTAGTATGTAATAACATTGTAATTGAGATGAGTGTCGAAATGTACGTTTTTACGGCATAACCCGCCGTATCTTGTTTTTACGTTGAATTTTGATTTTTTCACAACTTTAAGGGACCGTAGACCTGAGTACATGGTTTTAATTTCAACTCGATACCTTCACGCGTTCTCGAGATAAAGGGTCTTGACAGACGGACAGACAGACGGACAACAAATTGATCCTATAAGAGTTCCGTTTTTAGGGTTCCGTACCCAAAGGGTCAAACGGGACCCTATTACTGATACTTTGCTGTCCGTCCGTCTGTCTCTAGGTTGCATCTCATGAACCGAGATAGTTAGCCAGTTGAAATTTCTACATATTATGTATTTCTGTAAAATCTACTATATATAAATAAGTCGGGTTTTCCTTCCTGACGCTATAACTCCAGAACGCACGAACCGATTTCCACGGTTTTGCATTCGTTGGAAAGGTCTCGGGCTCCGTGAGGTTTATAGCATAGAAAATTCAGGAAAGGTAGGGTAGGGTAGGTAGGTAGGGGAGGTAGGTAGGTAGGGTAGGGTAGGGTAGGGTAGGTAGGTAGGGTAGGTAAGTAGGTAGGGTAGGGTAGGGTAGGGTAGGTAGGTAGGTAGGTAGGGTAGGTAGGTAGGGTAGTTAGGTAGGTAGGTAGGGTAGGTAGGTAGGGTAGGGTAGGTAGGTAGGGTAGGTAGGTAGGTAGGGTAGGGTAGGTAGGTAGGGTATGGTAGGTAGGTAGGGTATGGTAGGTAGGTAGGGTAGGGTAGGTAGGTAGGTAGGTAGGTAGGTAGGGTAGGTAGGTAGGGTAGGTAGGTAGGGTAGGTAGGTAGGGTAGGTAGGTAGGGTAGGTAGGTAGGGTAGGTAGGTAGGGTAGGTAGGTAGGGTAGGTAGGTAGGGTAGGTAGGTAGGGTAGGTAGGTAGGGTAGGTAGGTAGGGTAGGTAGGTAGGGTAGGTAGGTAGGGTAGGTAGGTAGGGTAGGTAGGTAGGGTAGGTAGGTAGGGTAGGTAGGTAGGGTAGGTAGGTAGGGTAGGTAGGTAGGGTAGGTAGGTAGGGTAGGTAGGTAAGGTAGGTAGGTAGGGTAGGTAGGTAGGGTAGGTAGGTAGGGTAGGTAGGTAGGGTAGGTAGGTAGGGTAGGTAGGTAGAGTAGGTAGGTAGGGTAGGTAGGTAGGGTAGGTAGGTAGGGTAGGTAGGTAGGGTAGGTAGGTAGGGTAGGTAGGTAGGGTAGGTAGGTAGGGTAGGTAGGTAGGGTAGGTAGGTAGGGTAGGTAGGTAGGGTAGGTAGGTAGGGTAGGTAGGTAGGGTAGGTAGGTAGGGTAGGTAGGTAGGGTAGGTAGGTAGGGTAGGTAGGTAGGGTAGGTAGGTAGGGTAGGTAGGTAGGGTAGGTAGGTAGGGTAGGTAGGTAGGGTAGGTAGGTAGGGTAGGTAGGTAGGGTAGGTAGGTAGGGTAGGTAGGTAGGGTAGGTAGGTAGAGTAGGTAGGTAGGGTAGGTAGGTAGGGTAGGTAGGTAGGGTAGGTAGGTAGGGTAGGTAGGTAGGGTAGGTAGGTAGGGTAGGTAGGTAGGGTAGGTAGGTAGGGTAGGTAGGTAGGGTAGGTAGGTAGGGTAGGTAGGTAGGGTAGGTAGGTAGGGTAGGTAGGTAGGGTAGGTAGGTAGGGTAGGTAGGTAGGGTAGGTAGGTAGGGTAGGTAGGTAGGTAGGTAGGGTAGGTAGGTAGGTAGGGTAGGTAGGTAGGTAGGGAGGTAGGGTATGGTAGGTAGGTAGGTAAGGTAGGTAAGGTAGGGTAGGTAGGTAGGTAAGGTAGGGTAGGTAGGTAGGTAGGTAAGGTAGGTAAGGTAGGTAAGGTAGGGTAGGTAGGTAGGTAAGGTAGGGTAGGTAGGTAGGTAGGGTAGAGTAAGGTAGGGTATGGTAGGTGGGTAGATAGGGTAGGTAAAAAGTGCATTGCAACGCATGCCGGGGACAGCTAGTGCCGCTATAAAAACAAATACTAAAAACAGAAGTCCGACTCGCACTTCGCCGGTTTTTTTCCTTTTGAGGTATCTAACCCTAAAATATATACGGTTAAAGTAGGTATAACAATTTGCAGGGAGACAAGATTACAAAATTACTTTCACTTAAGTACGGCTTTAACGTTTTAGATCGTAAAATCTAAAATGGTAATCGTAATAAAGATCTTGTTTTTAATCATTCCTTGTTTTAAAATATTGCAAGTAAAACGTACTGATACACAAGTAGCTTATGTCTAGATTTTTTTGAAAAACAAAGAAATGGATTACTTCTAGTAAAAGTTCAGGTACACAGTTAGGTACAGATTTAACTAAAAAAAAGCTCATGAAGTCTTACGTAACAAACGAGCGCTACATATTTACAGTAATTACAGGACTAGTGAATAAAGGTACCTAATAAGAATATTGTGTTAATAATATGAAGACTCTACGAACTCTACCTATGCACAACTACTCCGACCCTTCCGTGATTTTCGCAACAGAGTACCAGAGATAGGTAGGTTAACTTGTTTACCAACCGGAAAATAAAGCAATACGACCCCAGCGCCTCCACTAAGTGAGGCACGGAAAAAATACGAAAAGACGCAGATTTCTGAATAGTTTCTGTTACAGGCCCTTGAGGTAAATTCAAATTGCAAACCATAGTCATTTTGGCAAGCATGCTACATGTTATTTTGTGTTTTCATTCAGAATTGCAAAGGTGACAAGATTAACAGGAAACTTGCGAACTTACGACCTTTTATGTGAATTAAGTGTGAATTTTCCTCCTTCATTACGCAAAAGATTTACAAATAAGGTGGGTACTTTAGGCATGAACAGAATGACTAACCCTTTGTTCAGATAGGTAAGACCCTTGGTTGACTGGTAGAGAATGCCAAAGGCATTAAGTCTGTCTTTGCTTCTTTTATTTGTGCGAAAAGTTTAATTAAATAAATATTTAGTTCATCAAAAATCTTTCAAATTGGGTGGATTTTTCCGTTGTTGCGTGTCGATGTAGGGTAACGGTTACATTAATCTCATTTGTTTATACATGCGGGCTAAGAAATACATAATTGTCCTATTTTCTAAACCGGCAGTATCGTAAATCGAAGACCGCATTTATTGTAGTAATTAACGGTTATCATAACACAGCTTCGTAATATTTATTAAGGTTAACGTTCGTCCATGGCCTCACCTAAATTCTTGCTGAATTAGGAAACTAACGAAAAACTCAAAGTATTTATTTCAATGAGCACCATAACAAGCTTTGTCAAAAACAAAAAAGATGAAGCTACAGTGCCAGTCACAAGTGATAATAACTTGTGAAAGTACTGTAGTTGCCCACTCCAAAGCGTAGATCTCTATGCAGAAGACAGGGCAAGAAACTGCACGGACAACTTACATGCAATAACGAATTCGTTGACAAACTGAACTGGTTGGTTTACAGTGATACAGGATAATATCCACATGAATGGCATGACATGATACAACAATGTTAAACATGGCATTAATATGTATCAGGTGAAGTTACAAGAAGGCTGCGCCGGCGCGCCTGGGATCAGACATTGTTCATCGATGATGCGGGCACAATCGATAGTTCCGCAATGTACGGGCCCACCCCGCATGCATACAAATGTTTACTGTTCACTTACGCCAAACGTATTGATAGCATCAATGGTACTTTCAAATAATAGTGAGTTTTCAAATACGTTATCATTATCATTTGATTAGAGTAAAAAAATTAAAGATTCCGGAAAATACTGCCGAGGAATCACTACTTGAATGAAACTTATTTTTGAATTGTTCACGTATTCTCACAAAAAAAAAGTTTCCCGCATTCTGTATCAGCAAGTTGACAGCAAGTAATAAAGTACTTAATAAATAGTTGCTCGTGTTTGTTAAGAATTTTAAAAGGAACCTACTAACGTAACTTATTGGCGTTCACGTTACACTGGAATTTAATTAAACTAACTAGGAGCTTTTCCTTGGCCATTCACGGAGTTCGGTGTCCAATACTGACGTAATTAAATAGCTATCAGATGGTTTAGATTTCCTTTTGTTATCACAGAAGATGGTAGAAGTAAAGCTTTGCGAAGGAGTTCGCCTGGGGTAGTCATACCTCCGTACATATTTCTCTGCTGCCAAAGAATTGCTGTGTGTTCAGCATTTAGTGGGGTTGTAGTTCCAGGAACATGAGACCAACGGCAGCTTCAGCTTTATCTTTGGGAAGGCGTATAAGCAATGCATCTTTAACGCCTCTGGTAGGCATAGCTGATTACCATAGGCGGCAATGAACATTTATCTTTCGATGGGTCATGGAAATTTTGCTACCCATATATTTTTTGTTCGTTTTTAGGGTTCCGTACCTCAAAAGGAAAATACGGAATCCTTATAGGATCACTTTGTTGTCTGCCAAGACCCTTTATCATGGGAATCCGTGGAGGTATCGAGTTGAAATTAAAACCATATACTCAGGTCTACAGTGCCTTGAAGCTGTGAAAAAAACAAACTTCTAAGTTAACGTAAAAAAACCGGCCAAGTGCGAGTCGGACTCGCGCACGAAAGTTTCCGTACCATTATTTATAAAAACGATCAAAAAAATCACTTTTTTGTATGGGAGCCCCCCTTAAATATTTATTTTATTTGTTTTTAGTATTTGTTGTTATAGCATCAACAAAAATACATAATCTGTAGAAATTTCAACTGGCTACCTATCACCGTTCATGAGATACAGCCTGGTGACAGATGGACATCTGGAATCTCAGTAATAGAGTCCCGTTTGACCCTTTGGGTACGGAACCCTATAAAAGATACGGCCGTTTATGCCGCACAAACCTATATTTATTTCGACACTCTCAAGGAAATCAAAATGTATAGGGTACTCACTTCCCGTTGACCTAGAACTATGAAATTTGGCAAGTAATATTGTCTTATATTACAAGTACAGGGAAAAATCCGTAATGAATTCATATTTTTTTTTTAATGAAATATTATTTTATGATTTATTTAACGTGCATAACAAAAGTGAATTTGTACGGATCCCTCGGTGGGCGAGACCGACTCGCAATGTTCGGTTTTTTTATATCTTTCTTCGATGTCGGGCATCAGACTGATTCTAGTAGTCTATTAACTTCTCTCCAATAACATAAGAAACTATCTCTAACGAGAGATTTTGAAAAATATTGGCAAGTTCGCATGCGCCCGAGTCGCGTTCCGCGGGCCGTTGACGCCATGACGTGATGACGTGGTGACGCGGCAACTATGTCAATGCCGCGCCGCGTGTCGACTGCACTATCGCATAATTCTTATCGACCTCTTCGATACATTGGAAAACAACAGCTATTAGACACAAAATCGCATGTTTCGTTACATAATTGAAGAGGTCAGAAATTATTCCACGTTTTGGATTATGTAATACAAAACCGGATTTACAAAACGTTGGGCATCTAAATCAAAACAACAAGGCAACTTTGCAAAAAATTGGTTTTAAAGCCAACGAACTCAAATTAATGAATTAATTAATTTCACAAAAAAACAGGTTCGCACCTACTGTAGTAGCCTTAACAATTAACAGCTTTCCGTTTTGTATCTTACAATAACAATAAAAACGCTAAGTTCTTTCTGACTCCACTAAAACGAGTGGCGTTTCAATACATACAAACATTCTGAAAGGCTCATATTAAGGCCATTTGGCTAAAGTGGAAAATTCGGAGATGGCGTTAATTGAACGTAACCATCCATTCTGCCATATCCTGAACGCCGGACCACTAAAGCGAGGGAGGACTCCATCAATAAATCTCCGGTATTTATTGCATTTTCCTTTTATTCTGATAGAGAAGAGTTAGATCCTTGTCTGCATCTACTAAATGTGTCTTACCGCAATTTGTCTAATGTAAAACGTACGTCTGATGTTCTAGCAAAAAATATAAGAACATAACAAGAACGTCCTTCAAAAAGTAATGAGCTTTTTTTTTAATAGAGGAGAATAAGTTCTCTCAAAGTTTTTTTTTAAACAAAACAGTATATATACATGTATCACTAAAATAGATAGATACTGTTAGAACCATTCAACTCAAATAATCACCATAGAACTTTAAGTAGATTCGGGACTCTATTCTAATGAATCCTCAAGCCGCAAAAAATAATGAACAAGCATGCGTGCAAAACACTCTATAGGTTATAACACCAGTGTTTGTGCCCATAAGGCTTATATTAAACATTGTACACATGAATAAGTGACCAATTAATCTACCTTTGCTATGGCTTTGGAACAAGTTTCAAAATACACTGATTAATAGCAGATAGGTACGCGATACGTAGAGACAGCACCACGTAATCAACCTGTTTCTAACACAGCATTAATTTAGACGTGTAGGTAAACATGGTCATTTATTTAAAGCTACTATGTCAGGATTTCGATATTAACCTGATACGGTTAACGCAATTTGCATAATAAGTGTGATTTTAGTGCACATGCTATAGTATAAAAGCTTGCCTCTTTTAAACTCTATGTAGAATTTTCGATCCATTTCTTAAAGTGAATTTGTGATTATAAATTAAGTAAGTAGCTACTTAAACCACTACAAGTAGATAACTAATCCAAAGACATGTTTGAACACTAAAATTGACAAAGATCAACCTAAATGTGGTATTTAACATAGATCACAAAGAAAGCTACTCAAGTCCTTGAGTTGCCTTATTAACAAAACGACCTTTACAATACTTTAAAGCAATAATATCGATAAGTTTAATACCGATCGGTAGATAGCCGACCAACAGCTCCTACTTTATGGTGGTCTGATCGCGAATGATAACCAAAAACGTTTACCCACTTTATTACTGCACGCAATTTGTAGTTAAAACTTTTTTGGTCAAATCTTCTTTTATGGTACCGTCAATACTTCGTGGGTCAAACTTATTTTCTTACGAAAGCCCTGAGCAAACAATGTTGGTATCCACTCCAATATTCCGCCGAAATCGGTGTGTAAAAGGTTACTTCTAGGGCTATAGATCTATAAAATAACCATAAAGTGGAATCAACTCCAGGTTTGTGCGAAATTTTCAATCATTCTTCTGCGTACTTTGAACAGCCGATAAATAAATGTTGGAAGAAGGACCCGAAGTTCGACAGCGTCCATGAGTAATTAGTTTGCCGCCTGTTACCAACTTGTTATTTTTTTCTGTACCTCTAATAGCTTTTGGACTGTCCCATAAAATATCGTAACATACAAGTATTTTCCTAATCCTAATGGTTATCCATTGGGTAGATATATTACTTTGGTCTATCTGCCGTTTATCTAACGGCAAATTATAGGTTGGAACATGGAAAGATAGAAAATAACAGTAGGTCAAAGCAGCTTCGAAGGTCTCTCTTCGCAGAAATATTAAGCAATAAACACAGCAGGATAATAAGTGAACATAAAACTATGAAGTGAGATATTGCGCATAAAAAACGATAATTGACACATTCAGGACAAGATCATTGACGATCGAGACGATTTAATTAAAGATATTCTTTTAAGACAATACGAAAGGAGATTCGGTCTAATGCAAGTGCAATGAAGCAGAGAAGGGACGGTTTTATGACATTCACTCACTTAACCCGGTCATAGTTACATAAATATCTCCCACGGGAGCTATTTTTAACAACATTGTACACAAAACAAGAGCCCGTCTAGTGTCGGCCGAGTGTGTGTTCTGCCGACAACGCTGTCATGTTGATCGTCACATCAGTTTTTAATACTTCCCATAGCCATTAGTCTACTTTCTGAACGCTATCAGCTAATAGAGATGTTTCTTCAAAAGAATTCAAAACAAATGCTGCGAAATTTTTACACTCGTAACATAAATTCGCAACAAGACTTTGAGGCCTTGATAGTTTATTTTGACATTTGTTTATAATATATGAACGCGAGGGTTTATAATTAGATTATATCTCATTCCAGTGTCCAGCACCGTTTCTTTACCTATACGTATGTATACATATTTATATCGAAAACTACTACTACCTGGTAATACATAAACATTTCACTTATGCCACATGTGGTTGTGAGTACCTAAAGGCAATTTGCGGATGGTAACTTTCACAATGTGAGACAAATTGTATGCTTCACACACGATCATGTTGCCTTTCGGATGGACCTGTCACCTCGCCAGACAAGTTTTGTGTACCGCACTCATTCGAGTCGTTACATAAACACTACACTTGAAGGAATACTTAATATATTACTATGCGACAGAATGGCCATTCAAACAATAATAGAGGAAACCTACGCCGAATATTAAACAGGAACCGTCTTGCCAACTGTGGTAACTGTCTCTACTGGAGTTTTAGCCAATGACTTGGAATCATAGGGTATATAACGACGGTGGTTGTGTTGTGTTGTAGTTGTTGTTGATAGTCTTTGCTTGGAATGTAATGTTTTTGAGGGAGCCTGCCGTTTTGCCGAAAAGATTTTGACAAAATTTCACTACCCAAACAAATTTTAGCAACCTTTTTATACCAATGCAATATTTGGAATAATTTTAGTACGCACTTTTTCAATTGGTCAACAATCTTTAGACAACAAACGTTAGGTCAAATGGTTTATTCCCGGTCGTCCCCACCTCGTTGTCCCCACTGGGTACGAATGGAAAAAAAAAGGTTCGTTCCTCCCCAGTGGTGACGATTGGAACTTTTTATTTCCCACTCGTTCGGCTACAGACCGAGAGTCAAAATGCAGAATTTGGATATAAGAGCGAGTGAAGCGAGCTCTGGACTTGGGGCACCCCGACTTCCCTTTCGTGTTAGGTTACTGTAAACCCTGCAGACAGAAATAGGAGCGTAGCGGGGCTACGTCGACTATGCTTTTTAGGCGAATATAAAATGGGTCCATAGCGGAACAGTGAGGACGACCGGGAATAAACCGGTCAAATAATTTGATACGATGATTTTATTTTTAGCAGGCTATCGAGTACCGAACTAGTTAGACGGGGTTAATTATTAAAATAAATATGGTTAGGTTAGAACTGTGACCTCAGGCAGAAACGACTAGATTTTATAGAGAGAAATATGAAAAAAAAAAAACTAAAAAAAAGGCTACCCGAAACTGAATAAAACTGAACTGTGTTATTCCAACTGAAATATTTGACTACATAAAAATTGGTAAAAGTACTAGTTGGTAAACAAGTTATTATTTAAACGTGAGATATTTTGCTAATAAATAATTGGGCAAATGAAATTTTGCGGAAAACAGTTTGGGAAGTGATAATTTGTCAATTTCTTTTCGATGAAACATAGGTAACCCGTTTTTTGAACTTATTTGAAAGAAAAGCAACTTTGTAGTACAAGCAGTTTCTTATTAAGTAAAAATTTTTGTAATTAGCCAAGGGAAATTCAACTGTAATAAAAATAAGAAAGATTATGTATTTATATTTAGTTATATGTGTATTTATACTCAGGTAATAGTATAGGTTAAATTAGGTAAGGCACAATAACACATTTTTCTCTTCCTTCTCTCACACACTATCGTCTACATTTCTTTTTCATTTCTCCTTTCGCAGGTCTGCTGGCAGAAATTTTATATGAAAAAAGCAGTACCTTTGTACTCTAATATTGTAGATATGTTTTTTTTTTCCTATGTTGTCTACTGTGTGCACATAAATAGTAAAAAAATGAATAAGAAAGACTTTGGCCATGAAGCACTAATTCTATAACCTCTCAATTACAAATTAAATCATTTGTGCACTTCAGAATTTTTCTCATGTGTTTCAAGCAATGAAATAACATAAGGAAAATTCTGCAGTGCATTATGACGGTTACCCAAAAAACATTTGTGTAATCGTTCTAAAGGTTAATCAGAGATTCAGTAACAATTTACATAATACAACGATAAGCGACAGTGTCACCTTCCTATTGTTCTGAATTTGTCAGTACTTACAATAAACTTTCCCTAATTCCCCTATTATATGGAAATTCGGCACTTCGCATTTCAAGGATATGACGTTGACATCCCCATTAAGCTCAGTAATAGAACGTCGTTGTTAAATCTGGCGCTGTTATGTCGCAAATGTCTATAATTTGGGACGATAAACATTAGTAAGCTTTAAAGGCTAGAGCGTGTGTTTAAAAGTAGGGCCAACCAGGAGCCCCGCCATTTTACGAGCTGGCAATATTGGAAAAATGTTGGCGGCACCTGCACTCCAAACGATTTGCTGCCACGACGTTTTTTTTTTTAATTGTTCGTTAGCTCTACTCCACTTCCTCGGTCCATTTTTCCGGGATAAAATATTGTTCCTTCCGTAATGGGGAAGCTTTAATCATATTTCGTTCATGTATAGCTTTTCTTTTAGAAAATCTCTATAGCAGCTACTTATCCTGTACCTATTCATTGATAATTGATAACTTCCACGCTAAACAATCCGACCTAAAATAATACGAAACTTTAAAAAAAAAGGGTAGGCAAATAATATGATCTGAATGACTTTTAGATATAATAATATATATAATATATCCGCCAGTCTCTTGGGCACGTTACCAGCTGACAGCGTTGAGGAGGAGTTTTTTGACGCCCTTTTATAATTTGTTGTTATTTTAGTTTTAATTATCTAGTTTTATGTTTAGTAATTAATTTAGATTTAGAAATTAGTATTTTAATAAATTCATGCTGCCTTTTAGATATATGAAAGTAACTTATTTATACTTCATGTTAAAGTCAATGCACGACTGCGTCCATAACACTAAGCAACACACAGTTTAAATCTGCTAAATCACTACTGGTTGACCTTTAATTCCGACCGAAAATTTGATTAATGTCAAAGGAAAATACTTCTTGTCACTAAAACATTTTATTTTGTTCACAGTGGCATTGGTGTTGGGGCTTACTGGTGATATCATTAAAATATTCATACGGAGAGAAGTTCACACTTGGCTATCTGACGGGGTCGGAGCGACGGAATGGAGACTACAGCTACCAGAGACCCGGGAGAGTCATTTCAGGTATCCATCACAAGCTAATTCGTGTGAAGGCATAAAGACGAGACAAATGACTAGCAATGAGACTTTATAATAACTACGCACTTAAAACTTCATCACCTAAGTTTGCATGCCAACTAGATACTTAATTCACCCAAGTTCGAAAGTAAAATACCCCTCCAAAACGTCTCGCCCGTTCTGTGCCACTTTAAGAGCTTTACCATGTCGCTAAATTTTCCATTAACGTCAACACTATCTATAAAGTGACCCAAGTTTTAAGTAAAATAGTTCTTCAGAGAGTGATGAAAAACGTAGTAGCTGCCCCTTATATACTATTTACACAAACGTGATCGTGTTTATATTACACTGAAGCCATCAAACGTACATTTGTATATTCTGACTGACAAATCGAATTGCTTCAACAAGATTAATGGCGGCAACACTTGGCGCTAAATCCAATTTATGAAATAATTTGCTATTGCAAATAAACAATTGTGTAACACAAATATCGCACACCCAGAACAACACTGTATTATGTCGGAAAATCTTAAAATCGACTTTTTTATTGATTTGAATAGCCAAAAATTGTCCGCGCATACCACGAAGACAGGCGTATTTATATTTACAAAAATGTTCAACAGATGGCGTGCTAACTCTCTATTGTTGAAGACGCGCTGCCAGAGTCATACCGCCAACACAAAACTATTTCTAGTTGCTACTTGTCACCTTAGGGAACAGCACGCAGTTCCTTTACGCAACAGCGTATTATTTTGTGATAATGCGTTGTTGTTGAATGTAGCATCTATAATACTCCGAATTATTTCGTTTTAATTCAGTGTTGGTGACTGTGCTTATACAACGTGTTTGATACTATTTCGATATAGTTCTCTGTTGTTGACGAAGGTATGTTTGATTTTTTATATTATTTCAAAATAGTTCAGTATTGTTCGTAAAAGGTGAAAATCAGTTAAATGATACACTATTGATGGTAGATATAAATTATGTCCTAGTTTTGTTAAACATTGATTATAAATATTTTTAATACTTGGAATAGTTACTTACATTATTATTGAAAAGAAATATATTTTCAAATTGTATTTTTCTTAATTTACAAGATGATTTTTTCTTTTTTTTGAGATAATGCACTATTGTTGAATTAATCAAATTTGTAATTATTATTTGGCAGATGATGAGAGGTTGTGGTCTCCTGTTACTTAAAAAGGCAATGGAAGCAACCACAGAAGAAACAAGACCTTCTGTTCAACAAATCAGCATGGCAAAGGACGTCGTAAATACATCCGTTGCAGCACCAACCGACGGGACGTCAGCGATGGCAGCATCAACCGAAGGGACGTCAGCGATGGCAGCATCAGCCGATGGGACGTCAGCGAAGATGGCATAAATAGATAGTACGTCAGCGAAGGTGGCATCAACCGATGAAAGATCAGATAAGGAGGTACCAGTTACTGTTTTATCTGATCATGGCGATGAAGAAGATTTTATTGATGATTCGGATACGGATCCTACTTCTGTTGTACCTGTTAAAGGACTATCGCGGCCTCTCGTAATCTTTAGAAGATTATCTTCTCCTTCCTCCTCAAGCTCCTCGTCAGGCTCCAGCTCCTCATCGTCAAGCTCCAGCAGTTAAAGTAGTTCATCTGATGATGAATCCGATAGGCCGGATCCTTCTACAGCGAATACCCAAGGCGATTCCAATTCTACTGCGACAAACGCAGCTTCAACTTTTTCTGCTATTGAAACTACTCCATCTGTGAGCGAGCCTAAGTTAATAAGAAAGAGAATACGAAACCCAACCGAAGGCTGAAAGCTTAAGACATTGCGGAATACAGGAAAAGAGCATGTTTCTTTAACAAATTCTACAAAACTGATCGCTGAGCGTCAAATACTTCCACCTTGTGGCGACAAATACAGGTTGAATTGCAGAACTAAAATAGACGCAATGGTAAGACAAGCCATTTTAAAACAGTTTTGGCAGCTGGGCGATTTGGAGACGCAAAGAGAATACTTATTAAGGTATAAATACAAGAAATTAAACCGAAGTATAGGTACATCACTTCTCAAAAATTGAGGGCTTTGAATTCGGCTTACCTAAATGTGTGAGTACCTAAATGGTCAAACGGGACCCTATTAAGTATCCGTCTGTCACCAGGCTGTATCTCATGAACCGTGATAGTTAGCCAGTTGAAATTTCTGCAGATTATGTATTTCTGTTGCCGCTATAACAACAAATACTAAAAACAGAATAAAATGAATATTTAAGGGAGCCCCCCTTAAATATTTACATTATTCTGTTTTTTGTTCCCATACAAAAAAGTGATTATTTTACTCCGTTTTTATAAATAATGGTACGGAACCCTTCGTGCAAGAGTCCGACTCTCACTTGGCCGGTTTTTATTTCCTATTTTTGATTAACAGAGTATTTTTTAAGTTATTTTTTGTTTTATGTGATTTAAATGTTAAAATTAACACTATGGGTCAAAAACGAGTACTAGTTTATGTTCAAAATATAAGTACCTACTGATTATAATACAATTTTGTCTTTTATTTAATTCTTTAATTGGTCTAATCCTGAAAACAAAACAAATGAGTCATTATTTTTTTATTGAATCTGATTAAAAAATGGTAGAATAATAGTGCATTATTTCAGAATCAATCAGTAAAAACCACGTAACTCGAAATAATTATTTTTTATTTCGTTCAGTCATTCCACAACAGTGAATTAAGTAAAAAATAACCGTTTTTTGCTTTAATAATGCGTTTTGAATCAACTGAACTAAATAATACTGATGCGCAATGGATTCTTCACATGCAATGTGCAGGACATTCGCAATAACTGTGACATAACATGAGATAATGGTTTTTGGTCGATTCTGAAAAATTAGCTATTTTGACTTAGTTCAGTGTTGTTCTGGGCGTGCGATATTGACGTTACAATTTTGTAAAGGTAAACATAGTCTGTTATAATTTTATATGTTTTGTTTAATACAGGTGCCATTTCGATGGCGATTGATGAGGTGAACGAAAAGCTTCTTGGTCCAATGGGTCACTCGCTAGACTTCGTCGTCGCGGAAACTTTCGGACAAGAAGAGGTGTCCATTCGGCAGGTGTGTTACCTTTGAATAAATAACTTTTTATTGCCCTCATGAACTTTAACTTGAATTCTGGAGAATAAAATCTTGTGAAAGTATTCCAATTTAATTCGTAGATACTTTTTTCCAATCATTTGCAAAATTGCTTAGGAGTTCATTGGGAGTGCCCACTCACTCGACGACCATTATTCTTTCACAGGTTGTGAACACAGATTACTCTCGGGAAATGTTATATTATTGGTGATATCTTAGGGACCTACTTTATTCTACTACTTATGCTCTCTAGACACGATATTATGTTTTCAACTTATCATCGAAAAATAAAAACGCAATTCTCAACAATTTTCGAAAACTGTTCTAAATATTACTGGATTTATTTGTATAGAAACTACACAAGGTGTAAGGGACACCGACGCGAAAACTCTTACCACGTATTCAGGACATCATCCTGAACCTCCCCACATAGATATTTCAAACCGGAAAATTAAAAAAAAAAGCTTTTCCATACATTTTGACCGTGTATTTTATCCCTATTGCACTTTTGTAGGAAACAGCTGTTATTTTTCCGATGAAAAATTTCTATGTGGGGGTTTAATTTTAATAATTAAAAACTAATAAATAATTTAACTAAACGAAACACAAACTATAAAATGACATAAAAAAACTCATCGCTAAATCATATTTATTTGTAAGCTTTTATTTTTTTCCGAATATACAAAGCTCGTATTTTATTCTTCGTAAGAACTTCTATTTTATTCGCGTCGTACAACAAGCCTGTCACCATAATTCACACCAAACTTTATTACATATTGAATTATGGGTAATTCGATACGACAAGGGGATACAATTCGATATTCGATAACGTTAACGATATGACATGCAAGCTAGATAGGTCCTAATCCTAGGTCATAATCATAAGAGTAAAAATAAAATGGTCATTACGTACTCTAAAATTTGTCTATACCATCGTGCGTGATTTTATGCCAATGTGTTACTATAATATTGAACAATAAATGAACTAAACTAAAAAATTGAATGTTGAACCGATAAATTGCAACTAACCAGTCAGTAGAGCCAGATAGACAGTCACCCAACGCGCAGTAAGCATGAGTTTTATTGGCAATAGACCGAAGTTTAACAATCACCATAACTCGATGGCACCAAGTATACGCTTGATCCTATGTCATTCCAATTATATCTGCAGTTTCCCGAGGAAACAAATCCCATTGAATTACATTAGTTTAACTTTAGAGCTTCGAATTGCTACTGCCTCATGATCCTTACGCGTAACTTTAAATGAGGGAATGTTCCGTTTCTTATCTAGTAAATGGGCTACTCAGCCGTTATTGCATGTTTATTTTCCAATCCTCTTAAGCATTCAATCTCATTAAACTAAGCAACAGTATACAATAAACCTTGATTTAAAACTGTACTTTGTTGCAAAGGTCACTGATAAACGGCGTTTATCTATCTGGGAAGCTTCAAGCACATGATATCACGGATGCATCAACCAGAAATGATTCCATGGTTATTTCTGCAAAAAGCAATGACCCAGTAAAGGTGGCCATCGAAATGCAAACAGCAAAACAGGTGCACGTCGTTGAAGCATCTTATTAGTTTAATTCAAGCCAGTCTTCGCATGAAACCACTTTGGCGCGCGTGTGTACGTATATTACCCACTTACCTGCAAATAGACATTACCAATAAGAAATAACAATGAAGGATTGGTACGTATAATAGACACACACTGTCGAGGTATGTTGGTAACAAATGTTACATACCTGAACGAGTTAAACAATAGATAGCCGATGATTTCGTCATTTTTGATTAAATGATGGAAAACGTATTTCGCGTCACATTTATTACGGGGATTTCTTCACAGATAAGGATTTCTGAATAGAGAATTTTCTGGTTCAGTTAAAACCTCTAGCTCTAATTAAATTTAAAAATAAAGTTCTTTTGGATACGGCACCGCAACAGCAGAACCGTAATAACCGGCGAAAAAGATTTGGATTCCAGTCCAATATGGAGCATAAAATACGGCCACAAAATCTTTTTATTGTGAAAGAGAGCAAGTAAAGAAGATTGGGTCACCATTAATGCCACCCTCAGTTCAAAGCCTGATGTATCAGCCTAGCTAACGCATAAAATGGTAATCGCGGATTCCTTTCCGGCTCACTGAGATTCTTGTAAACGTATTTTCTTCGGGAAAACTTTTATAAGTGCTACATGTTTTCCAATACTTTTTCCAAACCGATAAACGAAAAGTTCTGGGAAGACTGTTATAAAAGTATATGTCTATTACATCAACTGACAGGATATTTTAATAATTTGTTATATTAAAAAGTTGCGTTCTTAATAGAGATAGAGATGAAAGAAAAATCGTTCAATCTTTCTTTTGATCTCGATTTGTTTATACAAATGTATTTCGTTCCAACTCTATGTAAGTAGCTGCATGTAGAACAGGAAACATCGAACATAAATTTCGCTGTTACAGGAAACACTATCTTTACAAACTTTTATCTATTAGGGGTATTTGCCTGCGAAATTGATGTTGTCGCGGAAAGCTGACAGTCGCGATTCACGCGGGCTCGTCGAGGGTTCCGTAAAAAACGAGAGCATCACTCGCTGTCTCTCGCATGCTTTGCCACGTCATTACACTGTACCCAGAAATCCTAATGGGATGCCGACAGAGAAAGTTGCAGGTCACTGTTACCATGCCCATACACGCTGTAAAGACATGTTATTACTGGCGCGCGTGCCTATGCAACATTATAATACTAGATTGGAAAGTGTCTTTGTTCGCACTTCAATACAGCACGCAGGAATTAGAGTAGTTAAGTACCCACTCAATGTCATTACGATACAGATAATACTATAATAGCTGTTCACGTTTAAGTACAAGTAGAACAGTACGACGACTAATTGCTGCAAGTCATTATCGGTGTCCGTGTGCCCTCAATTTTAAATAATAAAATATTCTGTTCCTCTAACATCAACTCATTTCTTGAATAATGGGCACTATTAGCCGCTAGCGGGTTGTTTCCTTCAACAATAAATATTCTGCTTCGTTTGTTCCAAAGTTTTAACGGATAATAATGTTCGGTTTCCTTCGAACAGCTTTTCGTTCAGAAATGCGTAATAAATTAAGTTACTTGAGCCCTCTGAAGTTGATTGTGAAATATTTATTGATAGAGGATAACTGCCAGTAAACGGAGAAGAGAATATTGGCATTAGGCAAATGTGGCTATAAAACGCTTGATGGATAAAATAAACATGTATGGACAAGGCTATTTGTGAGACATGGTTAGGTAGTTGCTATTTATTATGTACGGAACTCATGACAGTTATTAACATTTGTTTGGACTTTCCTCGCATCAGTGCAAGTTTGGAGTAATACCTATACGACGAGATGCCATTACTAGTATTTTTACGTGGTTATTACAATGATCATACAAAAACTGTAGGTAAACTAACTTGTATTTGGTTAAAACAATACGTAAAGAAACAAAGTTTTTGCAAGCCTAAGCTTAAGCTTTTGTAAGCTTTGCTTATCCAAGTAGAACCTATCTTAAATGGTAATTGTAGTCTCTCCAGCTTCTCTGATCTCCCAGTTAGCAAATAAACAAATTAATTCGTATTGTTTTAGGTGCTCTGTTCAAATCTGGCACAATACTTGTTTATTAAAGCATTACCTAGGTGTTGCAATGCAACAGCTAAAACGCTCAACAATCTGTTTTCATTGTTTAGTCCTCAGCATGTAAGAAGGGGCCAAACCACATTTGGCTTTTAGTTCACAACAACACAAGTCACTTTAAATAATCTCCTCGTTTTAAAGTCGGTTAATTAACAAAGGCTTTTAAATAAAATCGTGGCGACCACGACGTTGAACATTTTAAAGTTGTTAAGTTTTTACAACTGCAACAGAACCCTTATGATCAAACTTATTTTTACGAGCCGCAAGAAGTCTTCGTTTGAAACTTCTTGAGCTCGTAAAACAGACAGAAAATTAATATTTACACTGAAAAAACTAATAGTTGAATTTCTGAATGTTGATTCCTTAACAGTTGAGTCAACAATAAATTACGTTGTGACAACCGTAGTACTACATTCAATATAACAAATTTAAAAAAGTTAAAATCTAATTGTTGTTACAACCAAAAAAATGGGTTAAGCTTACATATTTTTTCATGTATAATCGCAGAGCGGTCAATTTAACTAATAATTCGGTAATGTCAACATAATGTTAAGTGGAATCAGCAAATGAACTTAGTCAAATTTACAAAATTGATTCAACTATTTGCAAATGTTCCCATCAACTATACGATTAGTTTAATTAACTAGTGTGAATAAAGTTGTCAACACCTTACATTTAATTAAATACTAGAATCAACAGATAAATTTAGTCAAAATAACAAAAATATTTAAGCTTTTTCCAGAAATTTAAAACAACTAATTAATAATGTTTAAATAACCATATTGCAAAAGTTGTAACAACAAGCGAACGTAGCTAAATTTACAAAATTGATTCATCTATTTGCAAACATTGTAAACAACAAAGCAAATTGGTTAAAATAACTATTATGAATAGTTGTCAACACCTAACATTTCATTACATAGTAGAATCAACAGATACATTTAGTCAAAATAACAAAAATATTTTAACCTTTTGCTAGAAATTTAAAACAACCAATAAATAATGTTTAATTCAACCATATTGCAAAAGTTGTATCAACAAGCGAACGTAGCTAAATTTACAAAATTGATTCAACTATTTGCAAACATTGTAAACAACAAAGCAAATTGGTTAAAATAACTATTATGAATAGTTGTCAACACCTAACATTTCATTACATAGTAGAATCAACAGATACATTTAGTCAAAATAACAAAAATATTTTAACCTTTTGCTAGAAATTTAAAACAACCAATAAATAATGTTTAATTCAACCATATTGCAAAAGTTGTATCAACAAGCGAACGTAGCTAAATTTACAAAATTGATTCAACTATTTGCAAATATTTTAAACAACAAAGCAAATTGGTTAAAATAACTATTGTGAATAGTTGTCAACACCTAACATTTCATTACATAGTAGAATCAACAGATACATTTAGTCAAAATAACAAAAATATTTTAACCTTTTGCTAGAAATTTAAAACAACCAATAAATAATGTTTAATTCAACCATATTGCAAAAGTTGTATCAACAAGCGAACGTAGCTAAATTTACAAAATTGATTCAACTATTTGCAAATATTTTAAACAACAAAGCAAATTGGTTAAAATAACTATTGTGAATAGTTTTCTACGCCTAACATTTCATTACATAGTAGAATCAACAGATACATTTAGTCAAAATAACAAAAATATTTTAACCTTTTGCTAGAAATTTAAAACAACCAATAAATAATGTTTAATTCAACCATATTGCAAAAGTTGTATCAACAAGTGAACGTAGCTAAATTTACAAAATTGATTTAACTATTTGCAAATATTTTAAACAACAAAGCAAATTGGTTAAAATAACTATTGTGAAAAGTTGTCAATACCTAACATTTCATTACATAGTAGAATCAACAGATACATTTAGTCAAAATAACAAAAATATTTTAACCTTTTGCTAGAAATTTATACAACCAATAAACAATGTTTAATTCAACCATATTGCAAAAGTTGTATCAACAAGCGAACGTGTAGCTAAATTTACAAAATTGATTCAACTATTTGCAAATATTTTAAACAACAAAGCAAATTGGTTAAAATAACTATTGTGAATAGTTGTCTACGCCTAACATTTCATTACATAGTAGTATCAACAGATACATTTAGTCAAAATAACAAAAATATTTTAACCTTTTGCTAGAAATTTAAAACAACCAATAAATAATGTTTAATTCAACCATATTGCAAAAGTTGTATCAACAAGCGAACGTAGGCTTGATTATGCCAGTTTCTTGTTCGACAATGGTTGTAACTCAAAACTAATAAAACTAGATAGGGTCCAAAACCAGGCATTGCGTGTTGTCGGTGGATTTATAAGGAGCACCCCAATACATGTGATGGAAAGCGAACTATGCCTTCCACCACTTCATATTCGTCGGAGATACAAGCAAATTTATATTAAAATCAAAATCTTTTCGCAACAATAAAACTCTAGAATCACTAGTAAACCTTTCACTAGTTACAGGTTTAAGCTATTGGCAGAGCAAGAAGTTGCCATTACTTATTAATATTTTTTCCCAATATAATTCCGTTCCGATATACTCAAGTATCCAACTAGGAATGTTTTCACTTGACAAGTGGGTAAGTAGCGTGAAAATATCTCATATAATATTTGATAACATTCCCTTTCTAAAGCTAAACGCCACTACAGTATTTTACAACTAAAACACCTATGCACTTCATTTATACAAGAACAATATTCTGGTTATCATACAATATTTACTGACAATTCTAAAGACAAACATTTAGGAGGCGCCGCCTTTTTGGATCCCATCCTTCGGAACAGCATGAAGCTTAAGATTGATTCAGATATTTCTTTAATGCATATTGAATTGATTGCTATATTAGAAGCTTTATCCTATATTCTGTCAATAAATGGCGATAAATTTGTGATTCTGACAGACTCCAAAAGTTCGCTGCAACACCTGGCTCGGCACACTTCACACATGCGAGGTATTCCGATAGCCTACGTTATATTTGAATCGATCTTAAAACTTCAAGCTAATGCAAAACGGTGCGTCTCCAATGGATTCCGTCACATATACAGTTTGATGAAAATGATATGGTAGATATGCTCGGCAAACAAGCGTGTATTGATGGAGTTCCCATAAATATTACTCCACTGTATTCGGACTATATTGGAAAGGCCAAAAAAAAGTGTATAGACCTTTGGCAGGAGTATTTTGATGAAAGATCAAAAGAAAAGGGTATTGGTACCGAACTATCCAGTCAGTTATTATGTCTTATGACTGGGACTGTAGCTTCATTTTTATTGTTTTTCGACTATTCAAAAGTGCCTGTAACTGGCCTACTTGAAATAAATAATTTTGATTTGATTTGACATTTAGACAAAATAACAAAAATATTTTAACCTTTTGCTAGAAAGGGCATTGGGTAAGTTTGTATGGACCAGTGGCATGATTTTTTTTCACAGCGGCCATTACGATTATTGTTGCTAACATATAGTGGAATAATATGATAAAATGACTCCTAAAATAATTTTGCCGATAATTATATCGGAGCTGAAATATCTGATGTTAAAGTTGTGTTGTTTACTACAAACAGTTTGCATACTGTTCTGTTATTTTATCGAAAATTAACTATTTCCTTTCGTTTGCCATAAGTCATTACTTCCCAGAATTTGATCCTTAGCGGCGACACTATCGAATGGTGTAATAATACGGGGTGTCTTTTTTTCAAAAGTAACGGGTTGATTCCTGGCTAGGAATATTGATTTTTCAAAAAATCAATGATGCAGTTTTGGTTTTTCTCAAAATCGGCTCGTGACTCCTTTGAGATTTTTTCGCTATTCCTCATAGTTTCCGGTTTGGCCTTTCTGGACTTGAAAAATTCAGCCTGTATATCTCGGCTCCGATGCATTTTGGAAATAATTGTTAATAGAAGAAAATGAATGTCTTATTGTACTCTTACTAATGAAATATTTTTCATTAGTGGCCGCAGACTTAGATAATCATGCCACTTTTGCCCAAACCCCTTTGTTGACGATGGTATCGTAGTCCGCCCGTCTTTTTAACTATTTAAAAGTTTAAGTAATATTTTTAGTAAATACTCTTGTATACTTACCTTATAAGTTTGTTTTTTATTACAGTTGTGTTTTATTCTTTTAAATTAAATGGAACGCCAACAGGAACGGACTGCACGCGGGCGCTCTCATTGGTCGATGCGCGACCCCTCACCCCGCTTACCGCTGCGGCCGCCATTGCATTATGTTTGAAACAGTAGTGCCAAAAAATCACGCGACGACTCCGCGCGAACCTATAAACTCCCGCGCCGCATTCCGTTCCTAGTGGTCTAATTTACCAAAAGTTCATGCTTTTCTTCCTTTCTCACGACCAACCACCACCTAACAGCTACAAAGTTGGTCCATCGAGCCGTATCTATTGGTAGTGAGAAGCAAAACCTGTGTAGCAGGGATGTCGTTGTTCCGAACGCCGGGTGTTGTGAAAACACGTGCACAAAAGAAAATGGAGCAACTGACTAACGACAAGGAAAAACAACTTGAAGTAAAATCAGAGCTGCTGCTTGGCAGTAGGGATGCAGTGAAAGAAGTCGGGAAAGTGCATTCAGATAACGGTGTACGCCCACGTGCTAACTCGAGCTTGAAGCGACAAGATGGCAGCGAGTGCAAAAGTTCTCGCAACTCACGTGCGCCATCGTCATTATTACGACGGCAGCAACTGGAATATGAAGCCGCTCAAGTCAAAGCCAAAATTGAAATGCAAGAAATCCAAACAAAGGCTCGCATAGAAAAAGAATTGGTCGACAAGAAATTGGCCATGGACTTAGCCGAGTTGGACTCGAAATCGCGCTGCTCTTATCAATCTCCATCAGCTTCCTACAAAAGTAAAGTGGAGAATTGGCTGGAAAAGTCCGTTGCTGAACCCGGCACGTTGCACGATCGCAACAAAGCGACTGTCGGCGGCGGTGAGTGCCACCGCAACATTGACGGCGACGAGATGGCTATTCCACCTACTACCGCGACAAGTACTCATCGCGCCATCGAGGAGCTGACCAACGCGATTAAGAAGGCTGTCGACTCATCTAATTCTAACACGGGCAATACAGTGCTGTTGTCTAGGCTGGCCACCTCGAAGGATCTGCCCCTGTACTTTGGGGATCCGTTGGAATGGATACAATTTCGGGAAGCGTTTTATGAATCGTCACGAGTATGTAAGTACAGTGATAGTGAAAATGTGTGGCGTCTACGGAAGTGTTTACGCGGCGACGCAAAAGATGCGGCCGCTGCATTACTGATGGGAGCAAGCTCGCCCCAAGATATCATAGAAACGCTCGAACTGAGGTTCGGCAGACCAGAAAACGTCATGCGGCAAGTTATATATCAACTCAAAAAGTTATCACCACTTCCACACTCATACCACGCCGAAATTGTGAAATTTGCCATAAAAATAAAAAATTACGTCACCGCCGTAACTACATTGAAACAAATAGATTACTTAAAAAGTCCAGAGTTGTTAACAATCGTCGTATCCAAATTGCCTACAGGACTCGTTAACAAATGGGTAGAATATCTACACGAAAACCGAGTACACACTGAAACACCTAAATTGGAACTACTGTCCAAATTCCTGTATGGGGAAGCGCAAAAGGTTGCAGAGTCGGGAGTTAGCCACATACAATACCAGAATGAATATAACAAAAATAAACAACATCAGAAAAAGCATAACGATAATCATTCCGTGCTAACATCTGTTAAGGTCAGTGACCCCGACACTGCCGGCAAGTGCAAGTTTTGCAGAAGGATCAAGCATGCGTTGCCAGACTGTAGTCAATTCAAGCGAGCCATGAGAAAGGATAGATGGCGATTTGTTCGAGCAAACAAGTTATGCTTCAAATGTCTCGGTGCTCGGCACCCGGATAAGAACGAGTGTACTGCGGAAAACTGCAACGTTGAGGCCTGTGGTGGGGCTCATCACCAGATGCTGCACTGGACGAAGCCAGAAGTGGCGCGCCGTGAAACTTCCGCGCCACCCAACGACACCGCGACGCCGGACTCCGCTAGTGCCGCCGCTAGTGAGCTCGTCTCACACGCCAGCACCCGCGCCGCGCAGTGTCACGAAGTGTCAGTGATAAAACCAAAGATAAATGTAGTGCTTAAAATAGTGCCGGTCACTATTCATGGACCCAGGTCAAGTGTGGCTACGCATGCGCTTCTAGACGACGGCGCAACAGTGACTCTCATCGCGGCCGACCTTGCCGACAAAGTCGGGCTGCACGGGGAAAGGGTCACAATGCGCGCTTCAGGTGCATGGGACTCAGAGTTATTGTGCGAGACTGAGATAATTAAATGTAAAATAAGTAACAGTGATGGTAACAAATTCGACTTGCGTGCTCGTAAACTCAAAGAACTTAATTTGCCCTTACAATTATTCACCTCTAATGTAAACTATTGTGAAAACATTACTTGTAATAATAACCCCATAATATGTGACAGCAATGTTAAACCTAAAATTTTAATTGGTCAGGACAATTATGATTTAATTGCACCTATTTCATGTAAAAGGTATAAGCCGGGCGGACCATACATCACACAAACTTTATTAGGATGGTGTGTACACGGAGCTTGGCAAGCTGATATTACTGGTAAGCGCGCCGAGCACGTCAACAACATCGGCAGCATTGGCGGCGCCGGCGGCGAGCCAGCCGCAGCGCACGGAGCAGCGACATCGTGCACACTCAGACAAGGTAAGCCTGCCGCGCACGCGCTCCGCGACTCGTCACCGGGGAACGGCAGCGCGGGCGCGAGCGGGTCCTCATGTTTTGATTTTATTACATGTGTAAATAAACCACTGTGTCAGTCAGCTGTCGTTAAAGATACCTTCCAATGTAGTACAGACATTGATTTAAGCCAATTACACGATTTAATTCGTTGTTCATTTTCACTCGATTCAATTGGTATCAGTAACAAACCGCGTCAAAATATTGAAGAATTGCGAGCCGTAAATATCCTTAACGAGTCAGCTGAGTTAGTTAACGGTCAATGGTCGGTCAAGCTTCCATGGAAGCACGATAAATTTGTTATGCCGGACTCTTATCCCGTAGCATTAAAAAGATTACACTCGGTAGAAAGAAAAATGTCTTCTAATTCAGAATATGAAATTAGATACCGCGAACGTATTGAACATTTACTTAAAAACAATTACGCACGAAAACTGACTGAGGCAGAGTGCAGGTTCGATTTCGAGTCGGACCACGTTTGGTATTTACCGCATTTTGGTGTAGACAACCCAAACAAAAAAAAGTTGCGGTTGGTCTTTGATGCCGCCGCCAAAAGTGACAATATGTCACTTAATGACTTTCTACTTCAAGGGCCTGACTTATTACAATCTTTATATGGTATAATGTTTAGGTTCAGGGAGAACCGTATAGGAATAATAGGAGACATAAAAGATATGTTTTTACGTATTAAAATACATAATAACGATCAAAATGCCTTTAGGTTTTTATGGAAGGAGAAAGGTAGCAATGTTGTAAATAAGTATGTAATGACGTCACTCATTTTCGGCGCAAATTGTTCCCCGTTTGTTGCCCAATTTATTAATCAAAATAAAAATGCATCTCGATTTAGTCAACAAATGCCTAACGCTGTGAAGGCTATAACAAACAATCAGTACATGGATGATTATATTGATAGCTTTTCTGATGAGGAGGTAGCTAGGAAAATAATAAAAGAAATTTCATTTATCCATAATGAAGGTGGATTTAAAATGTGTAACTATCTTAGTAATGTACCTAATGTGCTCAGTGACATTCCAAAAGACAGTCTTAATGACATAGCAATAAAGTTCAATTTTGATAAACAGGCGGAGCGGGCATTAGGCATATTGTGGTTCCCGCGCAGCGATCTGTTAGCTTTAGATTTATCTTTTAAACGTATTCCGGAAGATATTATGCTTTTGAAACGAATACCTACTAAGCGCGAAATGCTGAGTATTATTATGTCTATTTTTGATATTCATGGGTATTTGGGACCGTTTACCATCAAGGGAAAAATATTGATGCGCGAAACATGGAAACTTAATATCAAATGGGATGAGAAATTGAATGATAATTTATATGATTTATTCTGTAAGTGGATTAATCAAGCTAAGGAGATAAATAATATTAGAATTCCGCGTTGTTATTTTTCCTATGATCAAACGGGTGATAGGTTAGTTAGTTTAGAACTTCATTTATTTTGTGATGCATCGCCGAGCGCGTACGCCGCTGTCGCATATTGGCGTCGCGAAAGCAGCAACGGACAAGCAACCGTATCGTTTATCGCGAGTAAAAGTAAAGTTACTCCATTGAAACCGGTTTCCGTGCCCAGACTTGAGCTACAAGGAGCCGTATTAGCATGTAAGTTAGCTAATAGTGTTAAAAAGGAACATCGTTTACAACCTAATTTAGTTTTCTACTGGACAGATTCGACTACAGTTTTACACTGGATTAAAAATAATTGTAGAACGTACAAAGTATTTATCGCGAATAGGCTAGGAGAAATAGATGAGTTTAGTAAGTCCGACGAATGGCGATATGTGCCCACTGGCGTTAACGTCGCAGACCTGGCGACAAAGAATAGTGATTACGTATTGACAAGTGATTCGGAGTGGTTCTCGGGTCCGTCGTTCTTACACCAGCCGCGTTCTTGCTGGCCGCAACAGCCTGAAATAAAAACAATTAGTGATGATATATTAGAAAAAGTACACGTTGTTCTAGATAATAATATAATAAGTGACTTACCTGTTCCCAAACCAAGTCGATTTTCTAGTTGGCTGCGATTATTACGTAGTACTGCAACTGTTTTATTGTTTGTCGAAAAATGTAAGAGGAGTGAAATTAAAGTAATTAACGAAAAACTGATGAATCAAGCGGAAGTATTGTTACTTCGTTACTCACAAGAATGTTCCTTTCAAACTGAAATAAATTTGCTTAGATTAAACAAAGAAGTAAATAAAGATAGCCGTTTGAGATCTCTCACCCCGATATTGGACGAAAATAAGTTGTTACGCATGGGCAGTCGTATCGGTAACGTAAAGGGCGTAGACCAGCTCACTAAATACCCAATAATTTTAGATGGTAATGACTATATCGCGCGACTAATCGTTACTCAATACCATATAAAGGCTGCGCACTCTAGTAACGAGATGGTAGTTAATGAGTTACGTCAAAAATATTGGCTCATTCGATTAAGACCTACAGTTCGTACTATATCTAAACAGTGTTTAATTTGCCGTTTTAAAAGAGCCATGCCTTTGCCGCCACGCCTAGGTGACCTACCCGAATGTCGTCTTACACATCACCATAGACCATTCACCATGTGTGGAGTAGACCTATTCGGGCCTATGGAAGTCACGATCGGTCGGCAGAGGGCGCGCAGGTACGGCGTACTATTCACTTGTCTCACGGTACGCGCGGTCCATATTGAAGTAGTTCCAACTCTTACTACTGATTCCATGATAATGTCACTTCGTCGAATGGCCGCTCGTAGGGGTTGGCCACACACCATGTTTTCGGATAACGGCACAAATTTGAGAGGGGCTGACACGGAAATGAAAAGGGCTTATAAAGAACTACTTCATAATCAACAAGCGTTAATAACTGAAGCGCTAAACAAGGGAGTTGAGTGGAAATTCATTCCTCCGGCCAGCCCACATATGGGTGGTGCATGGGAGCGTCTTGTTAGGAGCGTTAAAACAGCTTTAAGAGTTGTTCTAAAGGAAAGAGCTCCGAGAGAAGAAACTTTGCTTACTTTCTTGTGTGAAGTTGAGAATATGATAAACGGGCGACCCTTGACTCATGTTTCCGTCGACCCACGCGACCCAGAGTCTCTAACACCCAATCATTTTTTGCTAGGTTCTTCATCCAATCTCCCACAAATAGGTATCTTTGATGACAGTGACTTATACCTTAGAAAGCAATGGCGTATTGTACAACGCCTAGCTGATTTATTTTGGTCCAGATGGCTCCGAGAGGTATTGCCTACACTAGCGCCCCGCAAGAAATGGGACCGCGAGGGTGCACAGCTAAAGGTAGGTGACCTAGTTGTAGTTGTGGACCCTGCTTCCCCTCGGAATGTCTGGCCAAAGGGAATCATTCATCAAGTGTATCCGGGAGCTGATGGACGGGTAAGAACCGTAGACATTAAAACTAATACAAGTATTTTGAAACGTCCCGCAACACGAGTTGCTTTACTCATGAGTTTTGAGTGTCGTAATGACGACACTAAGGGGCAGGATGTTGACGATGGTATCGTAGTCCGCCCGTCTTTTTAACTATTTAAAAGTTTAAGTAATATTTTTAGTAAATACTCTTGTATACTTACCTTATAAGTTTGTTTTTTATTACAGTTGTGTTTTATTCTTTTAAATTAAATGGAACGCCAACAGGAACGGACTGCACGCGGGCGCTCTCATTGGTCGATGCGCGACCCCTCACCCCGCTTACCGCTGCGGCCGCCATTGCATTATGTTTGAAACAGTAGTGCCAAAAAATCACGCGACGACTCCGCGCGAACCTATAAACTCCCGCGCCGCATTCCGTTCCTAGTGGTCTAATTTACCAAAAGTTCATGTTTTTCTTCCTTTCTCACGACCAACCACCACCTAACAGCTACACCCTTCAAAACAACAATAAATAATGTTTAATTCAACCATATTGCAAAAGTTGTAACAACAAAAATTGATTCAACTATTTGCAAATATTTTAAACAACAAAGCAAATTGGTTAAAATAACTATTGTGAAAAGTTGTCTACACCTAACATTTCATTACATAGTAGAATCAACAGATACATTTTGTCAAAATAACAAAAATATTTTAACCATGCTAGAAATTTAAAACAACCAATAAATAATCTTTGTTTAATTCAACCATATTGCAAAAGTAGTCCGTGTACTGAGTGTACTGTACTATGTATGAGTATGATTATGATCAACACTGACTGAAGACACGACTGTAGTGACTTCACGACGTATCGTGAAACGAAACGTTATAATCAGTTCTGCCAATATAACACGCCTATCACTTATCGGTTTGGCTGAATTAGTTAGGTTTCCGGCGGAGCCGCATAGCAAAATTAAAACCAAAACAGGGTTCCCAACTAAGGGATTTTCCCCCCAAATTTAGGCGGTATATAAGTGGGATGGGATTTTTTTAGGGGCTTTATATTCATATTCATATCTTTATTTGCATTCCATAATGTGTGAAGAAGATCTTCACACATTATGGAATGCAAATGCAAATTTAATGGGCTTAAAGCTGTGGTACAGTTACGGACCCTGTATAGTGTTATAGTTTTAGCTGTTTTTTTATTTACAAGTATTGGCCCTGAAATAACCCAATTTAGCTAATCTACTTTATTTATTGATCAAGCGACACGATAATGACAATGAAAACTAGAGCAATTGATAAAATAAAGCTGATTATTTGCTGTGTGATTGTGATTTTTAATACATATTATCTGTTTGATTTTCTGTGTGATTATTTTCTGTGTGATTGTGAATTTTAATACACATTTTCCTTTTACTTACTTAATTTTCTTTAAGGCCTAAACATTAATTGCAAAAACAATCGATGTTTTAGAAACATCGATGTATTTCTCAATACATCGCATTAACATCGATGCAACCGATCGATGCATTACATCGGAAAAAACATCGATCTGTATTTTAAATGTCCACCCCTAATCTATTGCACTTTGCAGGAGCGTTTTTTGAATTTAGAACATAACAATGTTGTATGTATCGGCGTGCTGGCGCTCCTGAAATGGATTTCATTTGCTTTGTCCGTAAATTCGATACTTCGCGTTTTATTTTTTTGAAAATAATGACAACATTTCCATGCTTGCTTGATAAAAATATATTTAGGGTATTTTTTTTCAAAATTATACAGAATCTAGGGTAAATTGAAACCAAGCCAAGGGTACTGTAAAAATGTGACCTGGCAACACTGTTTACTTCAAATCGAAGCGCAAGCGCGCGTTTGTTGTTTAGGTCTGCCCGTGTACTCTTTGTCCCGTGTACGTACTGTTAGACTGTAATTTGAAAAATTAAAAGTGGTTTAAAACGAACAAAATTAAAGGTGAGTTTAGTGATACCGTTGATTCAGTGATACCTTACGTAAATATGGAAGATTTTGAGAAATCACTGGTGCCAGTATATCTCCGAGACTGGGGTTTATCTGAAGAGACAATTAAAAATTTTTGTGGTAAGTACCTACAACATAACATAGGTTTTATTTATCTCAGTTTATGTACTCAGTACGTAGAGCAGCACTGAGTAGGTAGGTACCTAATACGAACAAGAGGTAATAAGTTAAATTAACCTAGATTTTATGTAGATTGCACCTAGAATATGTGGTAGAAGCAACGTGGGTAGGTATACCTATACATAATAGTACAATTATAGGTACCTTGTAGTAGCCACTGGCCAGTAGCTATGGTACTTATGTACCTAGTTATTTTTTTTATAGTAAACTACCGAGTTCGCGTACCGAAACTACGATAGGTTAGGTGGTAGGTAGGTATAGTTATGGAACTTACGTATCTAAGTAATAATATTTGTTTTGTTTTTCAGATAATGAAATCACTATAGATTTACTCACAGAAATACAGGATAACGATCTAAAAGAATTAGTGCCGCTTATAAAAGAAAGAATATTATTCAGAGTCGGTGTGAGGAAGCTGGAAAAAATAACTCATGTAAGTAAACCTAGCTCGATTATTTTTATTAGGTATTTTAATCTTACTTGTTGGTGAGATTATAGGTAATTACTATTATTACCATAGGCTATGGAAGCACTAACAAAATGTAGTAGGTATATCAAACTCGGCACAAAATGTTATTTTAACACAAAAGTAATGTTAACTTGTTACTTTGAGTAACCTAACTTGTATCTACCTAAGTTCATTGGTTGTGAGGCCTAACAAGCAATCACAATGGCCATTCGTAGCGATTTACTTCTAAGCTTACGCTGGTTAAACATTGGGACTCAGGCCTCTAGTACTACGTATATTAAAGCCTAGGTACCTATTTGCAGTAGGTTAGTTTTTTATTTTATAAATTCCTAGATTAAGTTACCTACTTATCACCTAGTTATAACCCGTGCGACTAAAGGCGGAAACATACTTACGTGTCGTGGCGTGTCGTGACGCGCCAGAAGCAAATCGGTTTCATACATTTAATATGGTTAAGGACATATTTGCATGGCGTGTTGTCTCGCAACGATGTATGAAACCGAATGCTTCTGGCGCGTCACGACACGCCACGACACGTAAGTGTGTTTCGGCCTTTAACTTGAGGCTCCGCTGGAATGCGACCCCTCTCCCGCACCCCGCGGCACCCCGCACTCGCCTTCGTGCGGTCAGTACCGATAGTATCAGTGTAGTTACATCTTATATTAGTACCTAGTTTTGAATCATACGATAATATTTCTGTTGAGTTTTTGTTGTTGACGACACAGCGTGAAGTCTCTAGTTAAGTAGCACGAATAGCAAACTAGAAAATCTAAAGTTTTAACTTGGTTTATTATTTTACAGGAAACTGCATCGGAAGACACAAATTCTGCTCCTGCAAGCCCTACAACGTGCTCTAGTCGTAGTAGCTTATGTTGTAGCGTAAAAACGAATGCTGACCCAAAACAAATACTTAATGTAAGTTTGAATTCTTCATAATTTTATTATGACACACACATTTTCCTTATGTTCCTTACTTTTTGTACACATGCTTCTTACTTTTTTTTGTACTGTTCTATTTTAGTGTATAGATATACCCACCATTCTTAATGAGAACAGTTATGGAAAACTGGTTCTGGCCCGTCTGAAATCAAGCGATAAGCTTGATGCAACTAGCAGGTCATATCTAACAAAAAGCATTGTGGAGTGGTATATTAACAAATATCAGTGCATGAAAAAAGAAGACTTCATTGTTTTATCAGAGGCTATCACTCGCTTTGTTCCAATAGAACATAAGGTTTTATACCTATTTATGATACCTCTAGTACATTCTTTACCAAGTACCCTACCTACCTAGTATAAATAAATAATAGTAGTTCGACGTACCTAGTTAGTGACAATAGTGAGCGTTATGTAGGTATCTATGATGTGTATCTCTGTTATATTACTTATTTATGTACCTACCTTTTATATATTTTTCATCTTTAAAGTCATACAGTAGTCGTAGAAAGCGTAGTTATCGTAGTGCGACGTAGTTAGTGACAATAGTGAGCATTATGTCCCTGTCTATGTATATATATCTGTATCTCCGTTATATTATAAATGTACCTACCAATATACTTATCTATATCTTTCATCTTTAAAGTCATACAGTAGTCGTAGAAGCGTAATTATGATTCCTTTCAAAAAATGGTCATAATTTGACACATACTAGTGTGTGTAGTAAATTTACAAAATTGATTCAAATCCATACCATTTGTCATGTTCACTATCCTCTAGGAAACCTACTACATCCCGGCCATAGTTACAAACAGAAAAACGATTCCCGCCAGAGGAAAACTAGTGGACAGGTATAATAATCAAAGACGCGTCCTAAAAAAAGAGGGGATCATATCAAGGAAACGCAAATATAATGATGATGATAAACAAGATTCTGAGGTCGAAGAGAACATAATCATCGGTAATACTTTAGTACAATAGGTATTATGTTTGTTTAAAATACCTACACATCGCTTTGCAATTATTTATCATACCTCTGTTTTTTGGTTTCAGAAAACGAAGAGCTAGTCATCTGGCTAAAATACCATAAAGAACCGTTCCAAGAGGTGCGCGAAAACTGGCTGGCAACAAGAGCGTATCGGGTCGAGAAAGACTATAATGATAAAACGAAACAACTGCAAGATATATTACAAAAATATCCTATTTTGAAACAAAGCTTTGGATATAAACTGGTAAATTGCATTCAGATCTATTACTAACAGACGAGACTTTTGCATTTATATATTGATAGGGCCTCTATTCTATTATTTTCTTTTTCCTAAATCTAACATCATATATGTTTTTATAATATTTTTTAGATTGACATTGACTTCGAATATCGGTATCCAGATAAAGAAGTCGTTCTGTTTGAAAAATTTGATAACTTCATGGAAAAAGCATACACAATTTTCAAAAATGACGTTAAGTCGTTCAAAGAGTACAATGCAGTTTTCGAGAAAAATCCAAATGAAGGTTAGTTTGTAAATGCACAAAGTAATTTACTTTGGCATTGACTGTATGACAATTCAAACACCCATGGCTGACTAGACACCCTATTTTTTAAACAAGCACGACTCATCAAACGATACGATGAACTTACGTACATACAAACATACATAAATAAACTGCTAAACTCATAACCCTCCTTTAGTTTTGCCGTAATCTGGTAATTAATTTATTATTTTACATAGATTAATTTCATTTCAGATACGAAAGTATTCATAATACTGTCTCTCCTGTGCGGCAAACTAGTCCCTTCAGTCGCACGAGGCCGTGCAGCCTCATCAAAGAAATTTACGAAACCATCTATCTTGGAAGCCCGGGACAATTTGGTCCTGCATGTTAAGGTAAAATGGAATAATAATTAAATAATTAATGCTGCACATATTTTTTCACCCAGCACTATCTAGCCTCAAAGTACGCAGAGCTTGTGTTATGTGAACCAGATGACTGATTACATAGATACATTTTTTTTTGTAAATACGTAGGTACTTATTAAACATAGAGAAAAACTTAATATTAACTTCAATGAGAACACAAAATATTAAGTAAATAAGTATACTTAAATTAAAAAAAATGTTCCTACCTAGTTTACAAAATTCATCTGTCTTTGTGTTTGATGGTTTTTTTTTTCTTTTTAGACACAAACTGACATAACAAACGTCCTGGTCAAACGGCGAGAAGTCCATCTCGAAAAAAAGTTGACCTGTCAACCCATTGTGGTTTGCGTCGGTCAGTCAGTAGAAGAATTGGAAGCATTTTACGTGAATTACAACGATGTGACCTACCACATGTCAACACTTCTACAGGCCGTGGATATATGTTTCAAGATCTTCCAGGTATTTGACGTCCAATACCCCTCCGAATGCCTACAGCAGTGGATGTTCATTCAACACTATTTCTACAACATTGCAACGCCCCATGACGTCAAATTTCCAAGCGTTTGCTCGTTGGTCGCCGACCTAAAGTGATGTTGAGGTAATTAACGTGTTTATAATAATGGTATTGCATTATCGCTGTTATGTTTGTGCTAGTGACTTAGAGTCAATTAAAGGTTTATTCCTCCACTTTACATACATACATAATGGTTTATCAGAATATCATTGCGCACAGCATACATGTCGTAGACTATTTCAAAATGAAAAAAGCTTCAAATGCCATCTTCTGATACACAAAGAACAATTTGTTAAATCGTTAGAATCTCCGAACGGTAGCGTAATAAATAATAGTGAGTGCGAGGTCTTATTGCAAGAACACAATCGTAATTTAGTTGGTGCAGACCAACTAAATTACGACTGCGTTGAAAAGCCTCAGTCACAAAATAACAATGTTCAACTGGAAAATGCTTGTAGTACTTTAGCACAAAGTGATATATCGCTGCAACAATGTGGCATTTCACAATTTTCTAAACAATTGCCAATGGATGAAACCATAAATAATTCTTCTAACACATTTTCTGTAGATGGATGTTTAAAAGATTTGCAAGATTCAGCAACAGGTTTTGCTTTATCTCTTTATAGCAACCCAAACTTAAATAGAGCTACAGCTAAAAATATTTTACTTGAAATTACAGATAATATTACCAAAGTGATTGGAAATACTATACGACATTGTATCTCAAATACTCCACAAGGTAGTTCTGCTATTGAATCAGTATTAGACGCATGTTCATCTCCATTTAAAAACGTAAATACAGAATTTAAATTGTTAAGATATTTTGAGTCAACTGAGTACTACATAAAACCAACGCAATTTGTTATAAACTCATCTGTGAGACCATGCGTACAAAATTCTCTGAACGCCATGCAAACTAAAACAGTGACCGGTACAATGATCTCATTAAGGGCTATGTTCAAATCTTTTTTTGAAATTCCGGGCATTTTTGAAGCTACTTTAGCAAATATGCACGTATTAAAATCTCAAACTGATGGAAATATTTCCAATTTCATCCAAGGAACTCTATGGAAATCGAAAATTTCAAAAATGATTGGATTATGTATCCCATACTTTTTGTATTTTGATGACTTTGAGACAGGTAATGCTTTAGGTAGCCATGCTGGAAAACAGTCTATAGCAGCCACATACGTTAGCTTTCCAACAGTTCCTTCCGAATACAACGCGTTATTAGAAAATATATTCGTTGTTACATTATTTAATACTTCATTGAAAGGATTTGGTAAAGATTCATTATTTCATTCACTTGTCAGTCAAATTGCAAATTTGGAAACAAATGGTGTTGAAATAGTTATTGAAAATGAGAAGCACACAGTATTTTTTGTTCTTGGATTAATTACAGGCGATAACTTGGGCTTAAATTATCTGTTAGGGTTTAGTCAATCTTTTTCCAGCAACTTTTATTGTAGATTTTGTAAAAACCACAAGTCAATTTTGTGTAAGCAAGCTGTGCAAAAAGCTCATGATATTTTAAGGGATAAAGACAATTATACTGCCGATTTGCTTTCAAATGACTCTACTATGACTGGCTTATACGCGGAAGGCGACAACATTTTTAATACAATACCTTCATTTCATGTCACTGAAAACATGGCTGTTGATATAATGCATGACTTATTGGAAGGAGTTTGTCATTACGATATCTGTAACATGTTATTACACTTTATAGATATTTCTAAATTTTTCAGTCTAATCACATTAAACAATCGCTTGTCGTCATTTGATTATTCTGGCCCGGAACTTCAAAATAAAATTGTAACTGAAATAACATACAAAAATTTAAAAAATAAAAAACTTAAGATGAGTGCATCTGAAATGTTAGGTTTCGTAAGCATTTTACCATTTCTTATTGGTGATCTTATTCCTGAAGATGATGGCATTTGGAGCTTATTTTTGAATTTATCAACGATAATTGATGTCTTAATGATGCCTGAGATCAACTATTCAACAATAAAATATTTACAATCTATAATTCAAGAGCACCACGAGCAATATCTTCATTATTTTACCGATAACCTCAAACCAAAACATCATTTTATGGTGCACTATCCACATATTATTCAATGCATAGGACCTTTGAAACACATTTGGTGTATGCGGTACGAAGCAAAACACAAACAACTGAAACAAACAGCTCATAATACTGCATCAAAGCGCAACTTGCCATTAACTTTACTAATTAAACAACAATTAGTATTTGCACAAAGAATTTATTTGAAGCAAGGATTCGTTAATAGAATTGTCTGTGGTGGTATTGATGATAAGCCTTTAACTACTGAATGTTCTCTTCTGACAGTGAATGGTGTATTGTATTGAAAATTATCGAATAAAATGGGTTAGAAACTGCGGGACGTTATTTAAACCAGGCTTCGTTGTCCCTATTGTTGAAGATACTGTTATTCTATTTTATAAAATAATTTATATACTCAAGTTCGTCACAGGTATATTTTTGTTTTGTAAACCACTAAACTATATAGGCTTTAATCAACATCTTCAAGCCCATAATATTGTTATTGAAAGTGTCCCGAACACTCAATTCAAATGTATAGATATTGACGATATATCAACTTTTCCAACGGTTTGTCATATAATTAGTAATGGAGAAGTTTACTGCAAGATAAAACAATATTTTTCAACAGATAATGAATGACTTGCAGCCTTACAGTAATAACTCAATGTACGTAACATTCCGCGTGTATGTAGGTACTCGCCGTTAGACTTTATTTTAAAAATTAAAAGTGGTATTATGTAATAGAACAAAATAAAAGGTGAGTTTAGTGATAGGTACCGTTGATTCAGTGATACCTTACGTAAATATGGAAGATTTTGAGAAATCACTGGTGCCAGTATGTCTCCGAGTCTGGGGTTTATCTGAAGAGACAATTAAAAATTTTCGTGCTCTTCATTTTCCGAAACGAAAAAACAGTAGGTACGATAATAGGGTGTCAAGTCCGCCATGTGTTGTTTAGAAATAGAGTCTGTCATTGTAATGGTTAGGTTTTTTCTGGTGTTAATGCAGGTTCATACTGATTGGTGGCATTCTAGGCAATTTTTCATTTAAGTATGTTTATATAGCAGAGTATGTCCTGTAGGTAACTACCCTTAAATTCCATTATTTATATAAAAAAAAGTGTCGCTACCAGTAGGTCTAGTCTGTCATGCAAATGTAATTACTACCTACCGTTTTTTGGATCGTAGCAATTACGATTATTGGTTGTTAGGCCTAACAACTAATGGCAATGGCCTTTACGCTACGATCCAAAAAACGGTAGCTACATTTGCATGACAGACTAGACCTACAGGACGTTTAAAGTCGGGCCTTGCAACATAGGTTCCGCTGCTGGTTAGTTTTAGGCTAGCGTTCATAATGAACGAGTTATAAGTTAAGTTTGTGAGTCTGTCAACTGTAATGGTTAGGTTTTTTCTGGTGTTAATGCAGGTTCATACTGATTGGTGGCATTCTAGGCAATTTTTCATTTAAGTATGTTTATATAGCAGAGTATGTCCTGTAGGTAACTACCCTTAAATTCTATTATTTATATAAAAAAGTGTCGCTACCATTAGGTCTAGTCTGTCATGCAAATGTAATTACTACCTACCGTTTTTTGGATCGTAGCAATTACGATTATTGGTTGTTAGGCCTAACAACTAATGGCAATGGCCTTTACGCTACGATCCAAAAAACGGTAGCTACATTTGCATGACAGACTAGACCTACAGGACGTTTAAAGTCGGGCCTTGCAACATAGGTTCCGCAGCTGGTTAGTTTTAGGCTACCGTTCATAATGAACGAGTTATAAGTTAAGTTTGAGAGTCTGTCAACTGTAATGGTTAAGTTTTTTTCTGGTGTTAATGCAGGTTCATAGTGATGGGTGGCCTTCTAGGCAATTTTTTTATTGTTATATATAGCAGAGTATGTCCTGTAGGTAACTGCCCTTAAATTCTATTATTAATATAAAAAAGTGTCGCTACCAGTAGGTCTAGTCTGTCATGCAAATGTAATTACTACCTACCGTTTTTTGGATCGTAGCAATTACGATTATTGGTTGTTAGGCCTAACAACTAATGGCAATGGCCTTTACGCTACGATCCAAAAAACGGTAGCTACATTTGCATGACAGACTAGACCTACAGGACGTTTAAAGTCGGGCCTTGCAACATAGGTTCCGCTGCTGGTTAGTTTTAGGCTAGCGTTCATAATGAACGAGTTATAAGTTAAGTTTGTGAGTCTGTCAACTGTAATGGTTAAGTTTTTTTCTGGTGTTAATGCAGGTTCATACTGATTGGTGGCATTCTAGGCAATTTTTCATTTAAGTATGTTTATATAGCAGAGTATGTCCTGTAGGTAACTACCCTTAAATTCTATTATTTATATAAAAAAGTGTCGCTACCAGTAGGTCTAGTCTGTCATGCAAATGTAATTACTACCTACCGTTTTTTGGATCGTAGCAATTACGATTATTGGTTGTTAGGCCTAACAACTAATGGCAATGGCCTTTACGCTACGATCCAAAAAACGGTAGCTACATTTGCATGACAGACTAGACCTACAGGACGTTTAAAGTCGGGCCTTGCAACATAGGTTCCGCAGCTGGTTAGTTTTAGGCTACCGTTCATAATGAACGAGTTATAAGTTAAGTTTGAGAGTCTGTCAACTGTAATGGTTAAGTTTTTTTCTGGTGTTAATGCAGGTTCATAGTGATGGGTGGCCTTCTAGGCAATTTTTTTATTGTTATATATAGCAGAGTATGTCCTGTAGGTAACTGCCCTTAAATTCTATTATTAATATAAAAAAGTGTCGCTACCAGTAGGTCTAGTCTGTCATGCAAATGTAATTACTACCTACCGTTTTTTGGATCGTAGCAATTACGATTATTGGTTGTTAGGCCTAACAACTAATGGCAATGGCCTTTACGCTACGATCCAAAAAACGGTAGCTACATTTGCATGACAGACTAGACCTACAGGACGTTTAAAGTCGGGCCTTGCAACATAGGTTCCGCTGCTGGTTAGTTTTAGGCTAGCGTTCATAATGAACGAGTTATAAGTTAAGTTTGTGAGTCTGTCAACTGTAATGGTTAAGTTTTTTTCTGGTGTTAATGCAGGTTCATACTGATTGGTGGCATTCTAGGCAATTTTTCATTTAAGTATGTTTATATAGCAGAGTATGTCCTGTAGGTAACTACCCTTAAATTCTATTATTTATATAAAAAAGTGTCGCTACCAGTAGGTCTAGTCTGTCATGCAAATGTAATTACTACCTACCGTTTTTTGTATCGTAGCAATTCAATTATTGGTTGTTAGGCCTAACAACTAATGGCAATGGCCTTTACGCTACGATCCAAAAAACGGTAACTACATTTGCATGACAGACTAGACCTACAGGACGTTTAAAGTCGGGCCTTGCAACATAGGTTCCGCTGCTGGTTAGTTTTAGGCTAGCGTTCATAATGAACGAGTTATAAGTTAAGTTTGTGAGTCTGTCAACTGTAATGGTTAGGTTTTTTCTGGTGTTAATGCAGGTTCATACTGATTGGTGGCATTCTAGGCAATTTTTCATTTAAGTATGTTTATATAGCAGAGTATGTCCTGTAGGTAACTACCCTTAAATTCTATTATTTATATAAAAAAGTGTCGCTACCATTAGGTCTAGTCTGTCATGCAAATGTAATTACTACCTACCGTTTTTTGGATCGTAGCAATTACGATTATTGGTTGTTAGGCCTAACAACTAATGGCAATGGCCTTTACGCTACGATCCAAAAAACGGTAGCTACATTTGCATGACAGACTAGACCTACAGGACGTTTAAAGTCGGGCCTTGCAACATAGGTTCCGCAGCTGGTTAGTTTTAGGCTAGCGTTCATAATGAACGAGTTATAAGTTAAGTTTGTGAGTCTGTCAACTGTAATGGTTAAGTTTTTTTCTGGTGTTAATGCAGGTTCATAGTGATGGGTGGCCTTCTAGGCAATTTTTTTATTGTTATATATAGCAGAGTATGTCCTGTAGGTAACTACCCTTAAATTCTATCATTAATATAAAAAAGTGTCGCTACCAGTAGGTCTAGTCTGTCATGCAAATGTAATTACTACCGTTTTTTGAATCGTAGCGATTACGATTATTAGTTGTTAGGCCTAACAAAGTGATATCACTCGATTGTTAGGCCTAACAACTAATGGCAAATGGCCACTACGCTACGATCCAAAAAACGGTAATTACATTTGAAAACTTAGGTAGGTACGTATTTCATAAATCTACTAATAATTGTTAGTTTGTTTGGCAAACTTTGACCTTCTCTCGCTAAAAGTCTATACGTATTGGACGATTTGCTAGTTACTTAATTTGAATACTATAAGTTTTATTATGTTTTTTATGGTTAAATAAATGTGCTGTGTTATGGTTAAATAAATGTGCTTTGTTATGGTTAAATAAATGTGTAATAATGATCTATAACTTTTTATTTTATTGTCTATACTTAGATTTCCTTTATAGGTAGGTAAGTATTTTGACGAAAGTGTATGGTAGAATAAGCCTGCATTGAGTCGTGTCAATATTATATTGGTATTTTGTAATTAGCTAAGTAATAAGTTAACCTGAAATGTAAAAGTATTTGTTTGTACAGAATTTACTTTAATATGATGTTTGTAAAATCAATTTGCATTTTCACGGAAGAAGTAGGTATAATGTTGAATTACGCTTTGTCGTAAAGCTACATTATATACATACACCTAGAGGTGTATGTATGTAATGTAGCAATAGGTTAGAATAGCATTTGCACTTATCATGCCGGCATAGTCCAGCATCAAACCTAAATCACCGGACAGATCATTTATCGTAACCTACATGGTAAGTACAAAATATGTTATTCTAATCTATTGAGGCGTATCGTTTCAACATTACCCTTTTGTCAAAAATACTTTATATTGTAGATATTACTAATAAATGCAGGTTGATTTTACCAAAAACAAGTAATTTTAACTAAATGTCACATGTCAATACTAAATGTAGTACAACAGTCAAGAATACCAATATCGAAGGTTAATTTTACCACTAAATTTAGGTTATTCTAACCTATTGTTAAATGTCGATTCTACATTACACTTTTGTCAAACATACTATTATGATCTAGGTAGATTTTACCAAAAAGCAGAGGTTCATTTAACAAAACACCACAAGTTGTTTCAACTTAAAAATACAGGTTAAGTTTATCATAAATATTAGGTTGTTACAACTTAATTTCACATGTCAATACTACATTTACAACAGTCAAGAATACCAATATACACAGGTTAATTTTACCACCAAATTTAGGTTATTCTAACCTATTGCTACGTGTCGAATCTACATTACACTTTTGTAAAAAATACTATTATGGTCTAGGTAGATTTTACCACAAAGCAGAGGTTCATTTAACAAAACACCACAAGTTGTTTTAACTTAAAAATACAGGTTAAGTTTATCATAAAAATTTGGTTGTTACAACTTAATTTCACATGTCAATACTACATTTACAACAGTCAAGAATACCAATATACACAGGTTAATTTTACCACCAAATGTAGGTTATTCTAATCTATTGCTACGTGTCGAATCTACATTACACCTTTGTCAAAAATACTATTATGATCTAGGTAGATTTTACCACAAAGCAGAGGTTCATTTAACAAAACACCACAAGTTGTTTCAACTTAAAAATACAGGTTAAGTTTATCATAAAAATTAGGTTGTTACAACTTAATTTCACATGTCAATACTACATTTACAACAGTCAAGAATACCAATATACACAGGTTAATTTTACCACCAAATTTAGGTTATTCTAACCTATTGCTACGTGTCGAATCTACATTACACCTTTGTCAAAAATACTATTATGATCTAGGTAGATTATACCACTAAGCTTAGGTTCATTTAACAAAACACCTTGTGGTGTTTTTGTTGTTTCAACTTAAAAATACAGGTTAACTTTACCACGAAAATCAGGTAGTTACAACTTAGCACCAGATACTTAAAAATACAGGTTTAATATTATAGTTAAAATAACTATTTCAAAATAGTGTTAAAACAACCTAACTGATGGTTTGGTTAAATTTACCTGTTACAAGTAAGTGTTAAACTAACTTAGCTGGTGGTTTCGTTAAATTTACCTTACAAGCAACACATTTCAGATTAATTGTTTTAACTATTATTAAAGGTAGGTTCTATATCAACAAAAAAAAATAGTTGAAAAGTTGAATGTTCTGATAACCTATAATAAAATAGTTGATATTACCATTTCAAAACAGTGTTGAAACAACCTTACTGGGTTTGGTTAAATTTACCTTTTAAAAGTAACAATTTCAGTTTGTTTGATTCAACAAATCTTCTATGTAGGTTCTATATTAACACAAAAAAAAGGTTGAATAAATGTTGATTCAACTAATTAATTTTTTCAGTGTTTAAGTAAACTGCAGTATTCTTGGTTGTCCTTACATCTATAAAATGTATGTACCAATGAGAAATGTGTGGTCATAGAGTTATAGGGTATACGTAAAAAAATTACTCGATCAAATATATGGGACGGCTGTTAAAAAATTGACACATTTACAATGTCGATCCCATGGAGACTCCACCCCCTAAATATTACCACGTATTTCTGATACATGCTGTATAACCGCCTATTCACGTTCTGTGGTTAACACTTACCTAAGCCCATTTACTCCGAGTGATTGCGTCGTATAGGTGGCGGCGTTGTGGGCAGCCAACGTGTCGGCGTTCATCGGACCGCAGGAGACGTGTGTCCACGAGGGCCGCATGGCCGCAGCTTTCAACTTGCCTATGGTTAGCTACGTAAGTACCCTTCCCATGCAATAACTAAAGCTACGTTCACAATATGCCCCTTTAACTAAAGAGAAGACTGTAGAAGGAACAGGTGTGTTTAATTGACTTCGTAGTTATTGCCCCTGACTGGCTATACAAAGGACATACTTCAAGGAAGTAAAAGAGACGTATGAATATGAACAACTTTTATAAATGGACAAACTCTGAAAAATTAAAGAAATAATCAGCGGTTTCTCACTTTTGTCTAGTTAAGCGAATATACTTAGGTAGAAGATGTTCATTTTAATGAGTAGGTACCCCCCCCCCCCCATTCATACTCATTATCATCATCTTCTTGCCATTATCCCATGTTACTTGAGGTTGCAACACGTTATTTTCTTAATCAGTGTTTAGCATTAAAACACACCAACCCCTACTACTGTCTCCTCTTCCACGATGCACGATGTTGTAGCATCAGCATCAGTTATTGTTCCTACCGACTCCTAACTCTATAATTCTGTGAAGTTCTGTGCCAGACATTGACATGGCATGAAAGGAGCTGTTCTATTATTAAACGCTAATGTTGTTAACCATCCATTACGATGGCTCATGCTCCATCAGTATTTGCCCAACTTGATCAATCAAACTGTCAAAATGCAATTTAGCTTTTATCGATTCATGTATTCACACGCTTTACCTGTATCACTAAAAGGTTATCGTGTTCAAAAGGTTTGACATTAAGTGGTTCTAGAGGTAGGTATGAATGAATGCTCCCAATACCTACTAGAACCAACAAACGGCTGATAAGAGAAACAGCTGAAATGGCTTAAGAGATAGCAGAATGAGTCACTAATACAAATACCAAAAGTGAAAAATCTACTTTAAATATACAAAACATAAATATTATGGGGCCGCCATGTAGGACGATACCCAGCTACGGTTTACAATGAAACTTGACATCTTCAATAGGCAGACTGCCAAGAGTTTCCGAGTTAATTGGATAAAGAACAATATACGTTATTGATGTCGAGTTGAAGGCAACGAAACTGCAAATGCAGTCAATGTCTTATGTTAATGTAATCACATTAACAATCGAGGGCCTTACGATCTTCACGGAGTAGAAAGATTGTGTACGGTACACTACAATTCGTATTTGGCGGCAGCAATAAAGCTGTGTTGTCACATGACAATTAACACTCGTTTTAATCGCTGGTAAACATACATACCGTTTATAATTTGGATACTTACCTGCATTCCATTTAAGCATTTATGGATGTGCTTTAATTGCTGTGATTCATATTTTATACTTGCTTACATATGGCATTTATCATACTTCGCATCCAGAAATGGTGGCTGAGCGTCATTTGCGCCGTTTTTAATCCTTCCAGCAAAAATTCGGGTAAGGTTTCCCTTTTGAGGTTTCTTTAATTGTATAATCCTGATGAAAAATTGTAGTTGAACCTTTATTTAAATGAGTTTTTTTTCTTTGTTTGTGGTACAGTACTGCCGCGATGTTGCCAGCTCAAACAAGCGGGTGTACTCCACGTTCGTGCGCACCAGGCCCTCGGACATCGACATCTCCCGCTCAGTGGTCGCCGTGCTCACGCATTTCAATTTCATGCATGTAAACATTATAACAATACATTTCACTTAGCTCATTTATGTTCTTAAATATTCTTTGCAGAGAAATTTCATTCAAAAATACCAAAGGAACACTATAGTTTTGTCACATCTTCTGTAATATCTTCCTTGTCCTAATAATCTAAAAAAACCCTTTTGTCGTTATTCTGTAAAATTTGCGCAATGTTTTAAAATTTAATTCTGTTGCCTCAAATCCCTTACTGATCTCCTTTGATGAATACGATCCATTTATAAATTTAACTCACCGTAAAATTGAATGGTTTCTTTATGTATTAACGCTTGGTAAAAGGCAGAATAAATCCACCGTAAAATACTCTGAAAACTCAAACTAATTCATCATTTATTCCGCAGGTAGCTGTGGTGTACCTAAAGGCCCCCAACCACGACTTTTCACGTTTAGCGCTCGCAATAATAGCGGCGGCGAGGGACAAAGAAATATCAGTCCGCACTGTCCATGTGTACAGACAGCCTTATTACTACGAGAACAGACGGGAAAACTTCACTCGTAACCCGTTCCTGGACATAGTTCGCGAAACGTACAAAGATACCAGAAGTACGTGACAACTTATAATTATTTATATTGAGAACGAACTCGCTGAAACATTTTCAAAGTAAAATATTGTATATTGTTGCAGTATACGTCTCCGTTGGATATTATCACGATCACATCGGATTAATGTTGGCTTTGGACGCTATGCAGCTGCTGGATTCGGGTAAGTGAAATTTATACACGGTGCTTTTTCAGCTACATTTCTTGGTCATATTTTCAGAGAAGAATAATTCTAAGGTGCACTCGTAATAATTGTTGAATAAAAAAGCAGAGCTACCTTGGAATGTAATTTAACCACATATATAAGATAAGAAAACATTAACCTTCCGCTGCAAAAAATCTCTGAATTCAACGTTAGTTATCATAAAAACGCATTTATGGTATTTTTCTGAAGCATCTGTTTTCACATCTCATCCAACCTAGGTTTTTTCTATTAGCATCAATCTTGCCCTCCCTTCCCTACGTGAATAAAACATTTTCATCACAAAAGAACACGGGATTCATATGATTCTATTTATCGGCATCGGCATCAAAAGAAAACTGCCATGATTCCTGAAACAATATATGAACGTATTTGCAGAAGCTAGGGCAATATCGAGAACTTAATCCTACACTGAAACTAAGTAAAACTTTCAATATTAGGTTACTTTTTGGGAAAAGGATTTTTTTTGTAGAAAAATCCAATTCTAATCTATCTATCAACTCTGTTTGACATCTGAGCCCGCTCGCTCTGGTTACGCTAGTAAGATCCGCAACATACAGACCATGTGCTTCCCACAAGCTCTGAATGCTAGCTGAAGTTAGGAAATTAATTTCGCTTGTTACACAAGATAGCCTTTTATTAAGTTCGACTAAAAATTGTTCCATTAAATTGGCAAATTTTTTTGCATAGAAAATTTTATCAAATGATGAAAGATTTATTTTACGTATCTCGTTGCTTAATTTAATCAAAATAATAAAAAAACACACACAAAATATTTTATTTTACATAGGCCTACATGGGCACTTATAAAACGTCGACAAAAGAGGCACGTTTAGGTAGAAAAAGATAATAGTGAGAGAGAAAAAAATACAAAGCCTACAACGTCTACACATTCACAAAAAAAATATGAATGAAAAAGAATCTATACAAAAGTAAAAATAAAACAAGAACAATAAATTAAACAATTGACACAAATGTAGTCATCAGTACTGTAACTATTCTGCACAATGAATAAACGGTGCAATGATTTGAAAACTATTGTAAAACATCTGAAAAAAAAAGAATGGAATAAATAAAATTCGGCATAGTTAGAGACGTTTACATATTTGTGTCGTTTATGAGCTACCAGGGAAGCCGCATGAGCAGAAGGAACTACAGCCAAACTTCTTTATCTTCAACGTAGTCCTTAATTTTGTAATATGCTTTTTTAATAAGGACACTTTTGATGCAATTTTTAAACTTACCATCGGTCAGTTCTGTAACTGACTTTGGCAACTTATTATAAAAGCGTATACTGTTTGTAAGAAATGACTTGCTAGTTTTTGTTAATCTATTGTATTAAAATATATATATATATTAATATATATATATATATTATATTTGTATTAAAATTTCGTGTTTACTGCGTGTGTTTATATTATGGAAGTCGCTTCTAATTTTGAAAAGCCCTCGGTTTTAGCGGACATATAAAATACATTCTAAGATATAAAGTGAAGGCAGAGTCAGTAAATCGATCTCTTTAAATTTTTCGCTGAGGGACTCGCGAGGACCCATTTTATAGATCGCGCGGACTGCTCTCTTTTGCAATATAAAAATTGAATCAACGTCTGCTGCCGATCCCCACAGCAGAATTCCATAAGACATAATACTGTGGAAATAAGTGTAGTATACTACCCTAGCTGTGGCTACATCAGTCAACTGCCTTATTTTCCTAAACGAATGCAACACGACTACTACTGTTATACTTACTTTCGTTAATTGTAATAAAGTATGGAATTGCCGTTTTATTGTAATAGGTACTTCGAATTGACATAAACTTCGTGGTTTGAGATTTTTGAGTGAAGAAGAAGTTTCTTAGAAGTTCATTGTACATTGACATTTTGGGAGGTTTTGCCATAATTGCCACACTTGGCAGGCGGGTTGGCGATCGCAGTAGGTACGGTTGTTACAAGAACACAGAGTACGTTACTGCCCATTCTCAGGCAAGTCCCTTAGTCGCCTCTTACGACACCCACGGGAAGATATGGGATGGTGCTATTCTTTACGTCTGACACCATACCGAACCTTTACGTCCGACACCATACAGAACACGAAACAGAAGCGAAAAATGCAATGGCTGACCCCAGGTCAAACGCCGCAATAATGTCCTAAAGCAAAGCTTACCAATAAAAAGGTAATGGTAACTGTTTGGTGGGTCTCAGCATGGTGTTATTCACTATAGCTTTCTCCGATCTGGTCAAGCAATAACGGCAGATGTCTACTGTGCCGAACTCCGAACAGTGATAGCAAAACTAGCAGTGAATCAGCCCCGACTCATGAATCGATCTTCACCATTATTGCTTCATGATAACGCGAGACCTCATACAGCACGAGAAACCGTTTTAACTCTACAGGAACAGCAATTAGAAACCATTCGTCACCCTCCGTATTCGCCAGACCTTGTTCCAACGGACTACCATTTTTTTCGTGATTTGGACAATTTTCTACGTGATAAAAAGTTTTCTTCTCAGGAGGCAGTACAAAATGCTTTCACACAGTTTGTCGAATCTAGATTACCAGAGTTCTATCGCAAAGGCATAAATGACCTTCTTATTAGATGGCAGCAATGTATAGATAATAATGGAAATTATTATGAATAAATAAATGTGTTAAATTATTAAAAAAAAAACGAATTTCAATTTTTCAGTACAAATCGTCAATTACATACTTTAACCCCTAATATATTCAACTACAAAAAACATTTAAAAAAAATCTTATTTTTTGAGTCATGTCATCCTTGCCGCAAACGAGCGAAGTATGAAATATTTTTCTTTCAGTTGTGTAAATCTATTTGTACATTATACAAAGCACCCTATTAGCGTTGTAGAGCGATGTATCAAAGAGTGTCTGTGCAAGTGAAAAGCTTAACTACGTGCGTGATTTCCATAAGCCCGCGTGTGAAATATTCGTCTAGATCTTCTCTTTGTTACCCTGACACCAACACCCCATTATTCGAAAAGCCTTTAGCCGCGTTATTCATCCTCACTTTTCATGGTACATTAGAAATGAATGTAAATACATACATAATTACCGAAAGCTTTTATGTAGATTCGCGTTAGTGAAACAAAGCTCGCAATCACTATTCAAATCTGTTTCTTTGAATATTGAAACTTAAGCTCGTTGAAAGCTTGAAAAAGCTTAATCTGCCACCGTATATCGGTCCTGTCGGTTGAAGAAAAAGGAAAAATAAAAGGTTTTCTACCATTTATTCACAATATTTATCCAGAAGCTCTGCACCCGGAACTTATACAATCGTAAAAATGTTCACTCAAACGAAAATATCAACACATGCCTAAAAAATATTCCCCACAGTGTATCAGAGCTATTTTAAGGTTTCCTCAAACACATAACACGAAAATAGAAAAGAAGAGCAATCATGTTTGTGACAGATAACTAATAAACCAGTCTATTTATTTATTATAACACATTTTAATGACATGGTTTTCTATGCCTCTGAAAGATTAATGCGAAAAGACGAGACAACGATAAACGATGGAAAAGAGAATTTTCTTTTCAGATGATATAAGGCTAAGAGATCAGATTATAGAAACGTAATAAGCTTAAAGATCTTGGTGAACTATTGAATAGTTATTGGAGGAAGCATTGCGGATCGTCGAAGCGAGCACTATTTGCCTCGCGAGGGCACATCGATCACGTGACGAGCAAATATTCTAGCTCTACACAAACGCTGCTATTCAATTTGCACCCGCTTTTCACTATTATATGAGGATAATATATTATGGATGTATCAACAGTAACAAAACCAATAATGCTATATTTTTCAAACTCATTTTATTCCCCTGTTTATGGATCATGGCGTCCTAATCATTATTGAGTGACACGTTTAATAAGCCTTGGCAAGATAAACAATGGTTACAGCTCTTATCATCGGAACGTCAGATAAGTATTAAATCCATAAAATGTAACTATTATTGACAACTAGATATTTAACAATCTCGGTTATGACTATTAAAATGGCTGATTTTCAGATTTTAAAACTCAAACAACGGAAACGTAGAAGTTTAATAACGTCATATTTTGTTTCGCGCGCAGTTTGCACCACAGACATTAGTGTTAATACCCAAATATGTCGGATTTTCATGTGAAAGCACAAGCTCTGGCGAATAATATTTGCACAAACAGTTTTCGTGCGCATACCGGCCATTACAAGAATGAATGCTAAAAGGATGATTAAATTTTAAATAGAACCGTCTCGGATTTTATGAAACCTCGGTGTTAACACGGAATAAAGGAATACGTCTTTTGTCTTTAACTTGTGCGTAAATCCAGATGATGTTACAACAACAATAGCAGCACGAGATGGATGATTAAATTAGATGTTAAACGTGTCTGGGACTGTTAAATCCCGACGTTGATGATAAACAAAAGAATATGATTTTAGACTTTAATACTAAAGTTTGCACGCGACATTATTCATAAATCTGAAAATGGGTATTACCTCATTTTGTTTCATAATGTTTCGCTTGTCACGCCTGGGTGGCTTTAAGGTTCCATACCTAAAGCCACCCAGGCTTAGTTACGGAAAAACGGAACCCTTATAGAATCACTTTGTTGTTCGTCTGTCTGTCAAGATACCCTTTATCTCAGGAACGCGTGGAGGTATCGAGTTTTAATTAAAACCATATAGGTACTCAATTCTACAGTTCGTTGAAGCTGTAAAAAAATCAAACTTCTAAGTCAATGTAAAAAAAAGATATATACTTCCATTTATGCCGCAATAAACGTATATTTCGACACTCTCAAAGGAATCAAAATTATAGGAAGGAATCTTTCCGTTGACCTAGGACTATAAAATTTGGCAAGGAATATCGTCATATACTACAAGTACAGAGAAAAATCTGAAAACTGTACGTTTGTAATTAAATCATAATAAATACATATAGTCTTTACAGTACAACTATTAATATGCTTTGTACGGAACCCTCGCACTTATCCGGTTTTTTTGTAAATATAAATGCATGTCTCATATTTCGCCTATAATAGCCCAAGATTTGGACAGAACAGCGTTATTGTTACCATGTAATTTATGCTGCCGAGGAAGCTAACCCAATTAAGGCCTTATGCTGGGTACTCAATTCCTTTACCATCTTCTATAAAAAAAAATATTATCTTTCATAGGTGAATACGCAGCTATCGGAGTGGACGTGGACAAGTACGAATCAGAGGAAGCAATCCGCTACCTTTCCGGTCCTTTACGTAAGGAGCCGGGTCACCGGACTGCTCAAGCGTTCCGGTCTTACATGGCAGTGGCTCCTTCACCCTCCCCATCATACCCAGTCTTCGCTAGAGAAGTGAACAGGAGGCTGCAGATGCCGCCGTTCAATTTCACCAACCCTTTACTGGCTTTTGGTGGAGGCAAAGTGGTGAGTACCTACCAAGTTTGTAAAAGTTTAACTGAGCTACTGAGGTGTTCCAGATCAAATTCAATTAGGTATCTGAGTACCAAGATTGTAAAAGCTTAACTGACCTACTGAAGTCATCATCATCATCATCATCATCATTTCAGCCGAAAGACGTCCACTGCTGGACATAGGCCTCCCACAAAAGGGGGTTTTGCCATTAACTCACTAGTGAAACTGATTTGGACATTTTCAACACCAGTGTTTCTCGGCTCAAGCATTTATGAGTAAAAAGCTTTTTTACGGTTAAGTGATTTGTTTGTATCTGAATTGTAGTTTTTAGTTTTTAATTAAAATTTTTAGTTCATAGTTTGTTGTCCCTCGTAACTTGTTATAGTAGGTATTTTGTACTACCTTTTTCTTTCGTTGTTTTTTTTTTGTTACTGCGTTTAACTGCGGAAACTTGTAAAGGGCCTTCAAATCCGCATCGTTTATGACCGTTGTTTTTATTAGCTGTAAGTTTCCCGAATAGCATAAAATAAAATAAAATAATCGCCACGCTTGGCAGGCGGGTTGGCGATCGCAGTACGGTTGTTCCGTTCTCTGGCAAGTGCCCTAGTCGCCTCTTACGACACCCACGGGAAGATATGGGATGGTGCTATTCTTTACGTCCGACACCATACAGCGTTACCTACTGAAGTAATCCAGGAATTTTGTTATTTTAAGGAAAATTACACAATCGCCTTAATTTTGATACTGGCGAAATGTGGGTTTTATCAACCCTTCGAGAACTAAACTCGTGAAGATAAGTGTGTGTTTACGTGATTATCAAGGAAGATGTTTTAGTAGATGTAAATGTAGAATCTGTTGTTTCAAATCAAATCAAAATCATTTATTTCAAGTAGGCCAGTTACAGTCACTTTTGAATAGTCAAACAATAAAAATGAAGCTACAATCCCAGTCACAAGACTTAACTGTGAAAGTACTGTAGTTGCCCATTCTAAAGCGTAGATCTCTATGGAGAAGAATGGGCAAGAAACTCCATGGACACTCTTTTAAATCAGTAGCTTGTTACAAAAACCTTGGTTACATCTTTCATGTTGAGATGGTACATTATGTGAGAACGATGTAGCAAGACGTGCACGTTAAAAGTGTCCACAGTGAAACAAAAAAAAAGACAATTTATAAAATAAAATAAATAAGTAGTTCGAAATAAGCCGTGGCAACTAAGAGATGACCAGGCTCAACTGACAGCGCCCGTTCACGAACATGACGCATGGATCAGCCATCATTCAACTCAACCATTTTGAGGTGAACTAAATGACCCGACACACGCGCCACCATCTGCGTGACATTTAAGTGAGCATAACATACTCTTAACCACCAGGACACATTGAAGTCAATAAAAGACGTAGATTTTCAGTAAATGATAGCTTTCTAGTACATAGTGCTCACACAATATGGGCTATGCGACTATACAAAACTAAATTAATCGAATTTATGCAATGCAAAGTTAGTTTATACAACACGTCTGTATTAAGGTGCTGTTAAAACCAAGACATTATTTTTGTTGTAAAACCGTATCCAGAATCCACAACTCATAAAAACATAATGTAACAAACGATTTGAGAAAGAAAAGTCGTTAGTCGTGTCATTGTTTAACTTAAAGATTTAATTTACTGTTTCTTGGCAAGAGAAACACACTGCTGTTTTTGACGTCGTTAACACAACTATAGCATTAACATAATACAATAATACACTATCAAACTAATTAAACAGGATGTTAACACACTGCGTTAATTAAAACTGCATCTGACACATTGGTACATCTATATACAGTGTCATATAGTCACATGAACATGGAAGTGATTACATTAGAGGAAATTATGCATCGCGTCCATTTTACCCTTTCGTAATTAAATCTGCATCCTCAAAGTAAATAATTCAAAGGCAAAGACTGAGCTCGTCCCCGCAGAAGGGATGTTTTAATCTAATGAATGAAGTCTACGTAAAGTCTTACTTATACTATTGCGTGATGTTCTTCCATTCGACATTTTTTCATTGGAACAATAGGTAACAACGGAGAACAGCAGTCCGTTTACGTGATAGCTTTACATCTTCTTCCGGATCAACAACCGTTCTGAAGTCTAATTGGTTTGTTCGAGAAAGTTATTGGCTTGTAGGGGCTAGGATTACTTTGTAATAAAATATAGGCAGATATGAAATAATATGAGGAAAGCAAACAATGTTTGTGTAAATAAGGAAACAAATTGGTAGATTAACACCTCTAGCTTAATTTGTATTTGGATAAAGGGTCCCGGAAATTTTACACTCCTACATATAAAATAGTGGAAGGCATTTTACCTGAACACCGGACCCGCCCGGTTATCTGACCCTCTAAATGAGTTTTCGTTATTTCACTGCCTTTTTGACCGTTTATTCGACCCCTAAATGAATTCTCCTAAAGTTGACACCAAGCTTAATAGCTTCCCGGGATTACCGCACCGCATGTGAAAAAAGGTCGCTTTTGGTTCATTAACTTTGATTTAAAATGAAGAAGTTTTAACTTAATTACAAAGCTTAAAAACACCTAAAACTTTAGGAATTTAAGGAACAGGCGGATATGAATGACTTATTAAGTAATTATGTTTTTTTCAATAGATTCCTGTGGAAGCAGCATGGCTGCACGACTCCGTGTGGGTGTATGCGCGTGCGCTTGCAGAAGCGCTCACTAGCGGCGAAGGACCGCGGGATGGCAGGGCATTAGCAGCAAGAATGAGAAACACCACCTACCACAGCGTTATGGGGTTAGCAGACTATAAATTTCAAAAACGATTCTTTTAAAACCATAGGTCGATCTGATTGGCCTCTTTTGCTGGACGCACATCCGAAAAAAAAAACTTTTGCTTGGATAGCATTAAATACAAAACTCAAAAACTTAAACGCATAACTTTTCAGTAATAAAAATAGCAATTTTTTTCGCGCATGATTTTTGGGAATTAAGGTAATTTGCAACTCCAATCAGAAATAAAACCGGTCGCTGAAAATCCGTGCAATTTTATCTACCGCAAAGTCAGATAACAAACTGACTTACCCTATGGTTAGGTAACGGCGACGTGCTTCTTTTGTAAGGCACATCTTGCCGATTGTGGCTTAGGTAACAGAATTAGGAGCGATCGAGTGATATAGCCGACCGCTTAGATTGCCCGAATCTGGATCGGTACTATACAGTGGTGATTCTGATGATAACGGTAGAATATTCAGAACAAATTTCACGTGAAGTTGAGACTGTACACGTTTAATTTGACAGATATATGTAAGTTGTTGAAAACTGTTGCTATTTACTTGCGGAACTTTAAAACAAAACGTGTCACGTCAAAGTTCGTGTCGCACTCCGTTTCACCTATTGCGTGTTTTCGTGTAGCGATAAAAGAATTTTACACCATTTCCTACTACAATGGGTTGACATTAAACGGTCAAAGCTCGGTCTGTTTATATTTGTAAGCCTGCTTTAATTAGGTTGACCCATTAGGGTTTCTAATCTTTACGATTTTTGGTAATTTCCATGCTGCAATGAAAAGTTGAGGAATGGTTTATAATTACTTCTTTCTTTGACCTTTTTCCTAGGTTTGCTCTTTGCACCATAGTCCATCCATCGTGTTATAGCTATTTGCTTTAGGATTGTCACGGCCAACGTGAAAGTTCAGAAAAAATGACGGCAAATCAGATGTATGTATGCAGTCAAGTTATCAAAGTCACGTTTTTTTTTCTAATGTTCAGGTACTGGGTTCACATGGATGAGCAGGGCGACGCCGAGGGCAACTACACTTTGCTGTCCATCGACCCCTCAAAACCACCCGGCCTCTACCCGCTTGCAGTACTGCACAAGTCCGCACCGGTAATGTATCCTATACATAAGCAATCCTCCCGAAAGTCCTTAACATTGGAAAGACCATGAAATCCAAAAATTTATTGCGTTTGTCATGTTATCAAATTCTTCTGTGTCTCGTACTAAACGTTTTTTTTTTTAAACGTTGCCCCACATTAGGAATTTCTCCTGTATCGTTGGTGCGTTTACAAACATTTAAACTCACATACACAAACAGTCAGACCCGGAACAACTATCTGTAGGCCATAGAAATATTAATTCCGTGCGGAGATCGAACCCGCGACACGAAGCGCAGCAGTCGATCACGCAACCACTGCGCCAACCGTGCCGTCTGTAAGTTAAAACTGCATGTTAATAGGAGATAGTAAATATGACCGGTGACATAATAAAATAACAGAAACTTGTATGTAGGTATGACACATTGTCAGAAAATGTTACACTGTCGACTTATTTTCAACATGGCATAATGATTCATTACGGCCATTACACTAACAGACAAGTGATAAGTTGCACCTATTCGTCACTAGTACGAACTATTGTAAGCTCGCCGATAGTTTACAAAACAAAACTAGATTCCTGCAATGCCGGCCGTTATAAGCAATAGATATAAAATATAGTTTGACTGGTGGATATTTTCGTTAACGTATAAGTTTGTAACAAATTGCCGTGCAATAAGGTCAATTTTATAAATATTCGCATAAAAACACTTACATCTACATGTAAATAGATTCGTTATCAAATATCCGAAACACGTAGGTACGCACAACGATACTCGACGTGCCCCGAATAAACGGCATCTTTTAACCGTTTACGTCACATTTTGGCTTCGGAGATGCACTCTGGTGCCAACCGACGTATGGATTCAAATCTGAAGACGCTAAGGTCCTTTTAACTGGAACAATCTGTAATCCTATAAGCGTTTGAAATACTTATTTACGCACGTATGTAATTTATAATCGCAACCTATTTCTACATCAATCTGTTTGATCTACGAACAATTTTACGCCAATTTGTTTAGTACAGAGAAAAACGTTGGTTCGTGGAAATCTTACAAATATTTATTTCACGCAGGAAGTGCGATTTTTACGGGACATGGAGTGGCCAGGTGGACGGGTGCCCCTCTCCGAGCCGCCGTGTGGGTTCAGAGGAGAAAAATGCGTCAGTAAGTAACCATAAGTCTTTTTTTTATAAAATAATGCTTTTACACGCTTCCATTGGACACCCGTTGTTGCGAAGAGTGTATACACTTTCCCCTTAATGCGCAACGTATGTTGGAAGCTAATAGAATCAGCAAGTGGGCTGGAGCACTCCATTACCAGCGGCCGGTGGACGCGACCATTTTGTTTACTGGCGTTCTAAAAAACTAATATGTACTGTTAGAGCTCGGGTCGGCATTAAGCGCAAGGTTTGTAAGCGACAGTAAGTGGGGTGGGTCGTAAAAGCGTCGTTGCGAATCGTAGTGAGTCGTAGTGACAAGCAATGCGGAGCACTGGCCATCGAGCGCACGCGACGCCCGCTGCGCCGACATCGCCGCCTAATGCTTGCTACATAAATACATATAGCTTCACACTACTTACTAACATTTTCTGGACTCACATATTTACTACTCGGAAATTCTTTTAGGCACTACATGTAGAGGCCCCTAATAAGTCTGAAACAAGGCTTTCTTCAGGTCAAGCGAAAAGTGTTTTCAGTTTGACTAACGTTCATTTATGCGTCAACATGGTACTCCGGATATTGTACATTAAAATTCGTATTTATGATAATTGGACCAATTAAACATTAATCTTAAAATCTAATTAAAGTATCAGACCGCCAACTTCCAAACTCCGGGCTACTACTAAGAAATTCTTAATGGAAAAACCCAATAGCAATTTTTGCCCGACTCGGGAATTGAACCCAAGACCCCACGCTAAGCAGTCGCGCTTGCGAGCGCGTGACCAACCGGGCAGGTACTCAATAGTAAACGGAAAAGTAAAGTTATAAACTTAAAACAAACTTTATCACAAGTATTTAAAAAAAAATTGGAAAGAGTTGGAACTTTGACCTCCAATATCTCCGTAACAAGAAGGTTTTCAGGTATGGTCCAGAACAAAATGATCGCAATGACGGGGAAAACCAGTGCTTTTCGGCTTCGTTAAGGGTCATTTGCACCCTTTATTCCTGTGAAGACATTCGTTGATAATAGTAAGTTTAAGTAATAAGAATAATAATAAGTTTCCATAAGTTACGAGAATAATAAATTACGTTTTTCTGCTAAGAACTTTGTGTCCATTTCAATTTGCAAAGCTTTATTGACACAGAGCCTTTTCTTGAAGGAATTGCACGAAGGAAACGAGCCTTCATTCTATTAAACGATAGCGGCCAGCCAGGAGCTAGGGGCGAGGGTAATAGTGGGCAGTGCCTTAATTTCTTTGTGGCTTATGTCCCTTGAGAATGCGATGCGAAGGCTTTCATACGGTATGAGGAAAGTACAATTGTTATTTTTCATTTAATTAAAATCCAGACTTGGTTTTAATGTCTTGGGAATTTAACATTAAGCCTCGGTAAATATGTACTATTGGATTGGGGAGTAGATGGCTACAAACGTAAATTGGTATTTCTAGCTGAATAGGTGGTATAATAATAATGAGAGCATCGGTGGCCCAGTGGTGGCAGCCCCGACTTACGAGCAGTAAGCCGTGGGTTCGAATCGAACCCAGGCAGGCGCATTACTTTGTGTAATTTATTTCATCACTACTAAATTGAAATTAATTAATTCAAAAACGGTGAAGGAAAACATCGTGAGGAAAATGTTCTAGAACTAAAAATTCGAAGACATGTGACATCTACCAATCCGCACTGGGCCAGCGTGGTGGATTACAGCCCACTCCTTCTCATAGAGAGGAGGCCTGTGTCCCCGCACTGGGAACATTATAGGCTTATGATGAAGTGGTATAATTGCTATACCTTATTTGTACTTACCTACGTCTGAAAGATTGTTTGAAGCAAAGGAGAAATACTTCCTTTGCTTCGAATCTTGAAACGTAGGTTATTTTTGGTATGACCCAACGCGCTGAAAGGAAGCCAGCGCCGTTTTTTGAAACTAACTCTAAATTGAATACAAACTTTTTTAAAAGCAATTAAAATTCTACAAAGCAAACTGTTTCCATCGTTAAATTGAATTCTGAACGTTCATAATGACGTTATATTCCGCTGTAGTTTCGCTAATTCACTAAACAAATAATGAACTGGAGTTAGGATTACATGTTTGTAGCAAAGATTAAAGTCGTGTCATTCACCTCAGCGTTGTTTTGAAGTGTACTCTATCTTTCAGTCAATCTGGTGATCTACGGACTACTTACGACTAGTTTGGTGGGACCGGACTGTCTTTAACGACATCGTAAACTGAACCTTAACTCCTGCTTTCAAGTGCACTAACTAAGTTGTCTGACAATGTAATAAAATTGAAGACTAATATCATCAGGCAAAAGTAAACATAGCAAGAACATCACGCCTGTAATTTCCGAAACCTTAGGCAGAGGAGTTCCTAATAGGACACCTTCATTTCGCCAGTTATGTTTAAATCCCATGCAAGGGGCCGAGTCTATTGCCATCAACCTGGCACAAATCCAGACTCCGTGGCTGCTACTGAGAAATTCCTGATGGAAACACCCAATAACACTTTCCCAACGTGAAACCTGAACCGAACCCCTCATGATCAGCAGCCGCACTTGTGAAGACTAGACCGACGAGACAGTTCTAGCAACAACTTCAAGTAAAACCAAAATAGTTTTTTTTCGTTTCATATTTTGATGGTTCCTTTGAACATACGCTGGTTATTTTCATAGGTATCGATAAACCTGCATGTGAACTTGTAGATTTCTTGGGAGGCGGAAATCAGGTGCAGATACCAATCGATGTTGATGGACTGTAAGTTTCCTTTCTTCCAATCAGGTCACATCGGAGCCTGGGCTCTTGGAGCATCAGGAGGTACCCTAGCACTCCTTGCCCTGGCTGCCCTCGCCCTGTACCGAGGCTGGCGCTACGAACAAGAGCTGGACTCACTACTCTGGAAGATTGACTTCCGCGAGCTACACCTGCCTGACGAAGAACAGAGAGCGAACAAACTGAGTAGGTAAACCGAACTTGTAAATGTTGTTTGCATGCGCTAACGCTAATATTAGCTTGAAGTACTCTCGGCAAAGGAGATTCGAGTGCAGGATACTGATTAAATTATCCTAGTGACACACACACACATAGGGTACGTATCCGGATAGGTGTTTTTTTTTTGTTTATTGCTTTTTATTCTTATTGCTAGCAATAAATGTACTCGCTATTATTAAATCTTAGCATGCCTTTTTATCTGTTTCATAGTCTATTCAAAAAGTAAATGTTTTGGCTCTGTTCATATTTATCTCCTTTGCCGACCGTACTACAAACAAACAAACACAACACAAAAACAAAACAAACAAAACACAAACAACAAAGCAAAAACAAACGAACAAAGCAAAATAGATTTACTCACGTCTCCGGTCTCACGCTGTGTTCAATTGTTGATATAAAATATTTCAAACCAATGCTTCAGCGAACGGTTTGAAACAGTTCAGGGCAATAGAAATAGATTTTGTGAACATATCTCTAACTTTTCCATTTACAAATTCAGGTCTATTGGCGTAAGATATAAAGTTCAAATTTGATAAAATGTGTTACTGCAATTGCTTTCGAGAATAAATCACATCTGGAAATAAATAAGAGAAACCAGAAGTTTATATAGTGTTGAGTTGAACGCTAGTTTCTATTAGCATCGTTTTCACCTTTCGGATACAGTAGAAACGTAGAGGCCTACTATTCCAATGTTTGTATCATCAGTGTTTCCGGACGGAATCATTACTACCTGATCTACTGGAAACAATACATGTCGGGATAAAGGAAAATGTTGGGCGAACATCGAAAACTTGACGAAAGTATATTGAAGCGTGACGCGGAAAATTTTACGAAAATCGCTATCGTGTTGATTTTTGGGTTCGTTCTAGTTTTATCGCTCTCATTTATTTCAAGACAGCTCCCTTCGTCAGATTCACTCCTCCATCTGCAACCAGCTTTTAGTCGTAAGCAAAAGTTCGTAACTAGTTGATCAGAGCTGAATTCTTCCAGCAAGATAGCAATGCGGGCGGGAACGTCACCTCATCTAACAATGCCGTGGGAGGGGAGAAGAACGGTGGGGGCAGCACGGGCGGGGTACGCTCCAGTCAGGTGTCCCTCAGCTCCAACCCGGACCTGGACTTCCGCTACTCCGCCATCTTCACCGAGGTAGCCTTCTACCGCGGACGTCTACTCTCCGTCAAACGAGTGCGGAGGCACCACATCGATATCAACAGGGAAATCAAGAAGGAACTGAAGATTGTAAGTTTTAATTTGATTCTTTATGATTATACTAAATGATAAACAGCCAGTACCATATCAAAGTTAAAACGCAATTAATTTGACCGCTTTGTTCGACTTTCGTAGGCTCTTATCCAACTCGTAGATCCAACTCAAAGAAAAAGATTTACCCAAGTTATAAATAGAGTCTTTGTAATTTACTTTGATATATCCTTACGGCATTACATGAGGATAGCTCAAAGCCTGCCCTCGGGCCGCAAAACAAACAAAACATTTCTCTTCCAAGCCCTGTATGATGGAGGCACCGACTGAGACAAATCGCTTTAATACATTTGGATTTACTGAACTGACGCCGCAGGTACTTTGACTATAGTAGAATAGAAATAAATAGGTGGGTTGGGTTTATCCAGCGATATATGTTTCGCAATAATCATGTTTATGAACAGCTTCCATCATAGAGCATTCGGTTTAGTAACATTGCTCTTATTATTAGCGTGTTTACCGCTGGTTTTGTCTGGTGCAAGAACAAATACGTAAGTACTTATTTCAATTCTTATATTCGTTGGATAAATTTTGTATAATTATAATGATTGTAAATATTACTCGAAGAAATAATTTCCAATGTCTTCAGAAGAATTAAGGCTTTCACTGCAAACAACGTGAAGTGCCTATAAAGAGGAATTTGTTCAGATGTGGACCTTCGTAGTTCGCACTAACTTACACCTGTGTGTTCAGTTTCAGTTAAGAACCAACTTTATTTGAACGTCCAATTGCGAAAACTGTAATAAAATATTGGAACTGCTGAACTTACCTCGTAACATGTCGGTACGACGACTTTAACCGTTAACCATGCTTTAGTACAATATGACATGTGACGAAATATGTTATTCTCTGAATTTTGGAACGTGAGCCCCGCGGCTCAGAGCAGCCGTATTAGCATTCGTAACAACATGAGAAATATTTATATCTAACATAATATCTATATTAGATAGATAGTTAGCTTATATACAAGGCAAAGAATATCTGTTCCATACATTTTGACCGTGTATGTTTTACAGTTTTGTAAGAAACAGTTGTTAAAAAAATGTTCAGAATGATGTACTGAATACGTGGTAACCCTAGCTAGATCGTTTTATTAAAGAATGGGAGGAGTAGCCGGCTCTTTACCGATAACGTTAATTTATTACTTGGACCACGCCTCAAAATCATGCAATTTTAAGGCTAAGGGCAAGACCAAGCGTGAATGTAACTGAAGATAGTGGATTTAATTAAATCACAATAGCAGATAGATTGTTGAGCAGAACAGCTTCTAGGTACACTATCTTGGAATTGTGCCCGCTCATTAAAGCATAGCTGATTATCTGATTTGTGGGTAAATAAACTACCAACGCCTACTACGTTACGAAAGCGTTCAGAATCAATTGACCACATTTACAGGTATACGTGTCACTGGCTCTTATTCCCAATAACTGAGTCTGATTCATTTGATTTCACACTATTCAGATTTCGAAATATTCAGTAACGTAGCGGCATCCACCCCTCCAAATAAAAAAACACGGCTAGGGGCGAGTCGGGCTCGTGCGTGCACAAATGTCCCGGCTGTCAATTTAACGTACTTTCTGAGGCACGGAGGAAACTCGATATGTAATGAGTGGTTACACATCCACAGACCAACCTTGCCAAGCGCGGCTGAACTTGAAGAATGGTCCAAGTGACTGTTATTATTTAGCCACGACCTCCAACAGTTGCCGTGGCAGTTGGCAGTTGTTGTGGTGCTCAGAGTAAAGTGGCTGTGACATACGGACGGACAGACAGATACACGGACAGGACGAATTCATAAGGCTTCCATTTTTTGCCATTTGGCAGCGGACCCTAATAAAACAGCATGACTGTCCGCTTCATTGATATTCTGTATCTACGCTATATTCGTACATGCAGCTATATCTATATATCTAAGAGCTATTGTTTCTGCAGCTGTAATAAAATGTGTGTGTCGGCAGATGCGGGATTTGCAACACGATAACGTGAACGGGTTCGTTGGTGCGTGTATCGAGCCGCCGAATGTTTGCGCCCTATCCGAGTACTGCACTAGAGGCAGCCTCAAGGTAAAATACTGCTATAAATAATAGCGGAAAGATTTCAATCTTTTGCAACATATCGTACATATAATTGAATATTTTGCATCCCACAGGATATTCTTGAAAATGAAGACATCAAGCTGGATAACATGTTCATCGCGTCTCTAGTTGGAGATATAATTAGAGTGAGTTACAAATCCATTTTACCTTCACGATCATTTCGCGGTTCGTAACAGGCAAGGTCGTATTCTAACTATTCTAAGACAGCAGAAACCGTAGCCATTCATGAACTAATCCGAGTCTTATTCGACTTCACCCGGCCAAAATAACTTGCATAACTGCAGATATGTTATCAAATAAAGGGGTTTGGGTAAAAGTTGCATGATTTTTTAAGTCTGCGGCCACTAATGAAAAATATTTCATTAGTAAAAATACAATAAAACATTCATTTTCTTTTATCAATTATTTCAAAAATGCATCGAAGCCGAGATATACAGAGTGAACTTTTCAAATGGGTGGAAGGCTAAATCCGAAACTATGAGGAATAGCGAAATACACCCAAAGGAGTCACAAGCCTGATTTTGATAAAAAAAAAAAACTAAAACTGCATCATTGGTTAATTGAAAAATCAACATTCTTAGCCAGGAATCAAACCCGTTAATTTTGAAAAAAAAAAACACCCTGTATTATTACACCATTCGATAGTGTCGCTGCTAAGTATCAAATTCTGGGAAGTAATGACATACGGCAAACGATAGGAAAGAGCTTATTTTTGATAAAATACACAACAGTATGTAAACTGTTAGTAGGAACAACACCACTTTGACGACTCCGCTACTGAATGTCGAAGTTTGAAATGTACTTCAGAGATTTCAGCTCCGATATAATTTTCGGCAAAATTCTTTTAGGTCATTATTACATTATATTCCACTATACGTTAGCAACAATTATCTTTGTGGCCGCTGTGAAAAAAAATCATGCCACTGGTCCATACAAACTTACCCAATGCTCTTTCTAGAACTGCCAATCTAATCAGTTTTTATAATTGTGGTGAGGTACCGTACCACCTAAGGCTAAAACTAAATGTAACTTGACCACTTGAAACTGTGACTTGCTTGGTTTTCTGCCTTCACTTTTGCTCTGTACTGTTATTTTAACTAAAGTTTCTCTTCTAGGGCATGATTTTCATCCACGAATCACCGCTACAGTACCACGGTGCTCTGCGACCTTCAAACTGCTTAGTGGACGCTCGCTGGGTGGTCAAATTGGCAGACTTCGGACTAAAGGAGTTCCGGAAGGGGGAACTACCACCATCGGAGTCTAATGCTTTGAGATCTCATATAGAAAGTAAGAACTTATTGCTACCACATCTTTAAAATTGTACAGCTTAAAATCATCTCAACCTACCAACCTATGTAGTTTGGTGGTGTCCGTTTCAACCACGCGGCCACCTCATAATACTTGATGAAACTTTGCCAGGAATTAGTCCTAATTTGTTCCTATACACACCTCTTTTCGTGAATTTGTTCCAAAAAAAACCAAGGCGCTATGACCAAGAATAGTTGGCCGCTAGAACCGCCACTTGCCGTAGTCATCGCCCGTGATTACACAGAAAATATATGATGGAGATAGACGAATTATGCATCAAAAGAAAGGTCTTAATTTGTTCCATTTGTTTCAAAAATAAAAAACATCAAAAAGTAAATAAATGAAAAGTTATGCAATATTTAGTTTTCAGGTTATGAGTAGGTAGGTATCTCACCTTATATATCAAATTATTAGAAGCTAATGTGTATGGACAATTAGTCCCTAATTTGTTACAGCGAATAAACAGAAAAAAATACTAGAAAGTAGGTTCAATGATTTGTTAGAGTCGATTTTAGTTGGCCGCTCGGACGGCAATATGCCTAAAATACAATGGCGTTTATCTCGTTATTAAAAGCAGGTTTAAGCTTAGTTATAGTACTAATTGACGGGTAACGTAACCTAGTTTGGATAAACATGGAGAATATAACTGCAGCATTCATATTTTAGAAGAAATTTACAAAAAATCTGTAGTATGAAACCGTATGAGAGTAGGGTGACCATGATTACATTGGTACGAATGCATGTTTTTAATGTTAGACTCAGTTTGAACGAATATGCGGTTCGTTTTGCGGCCATTGTCTATTGTTCTTAATTGTTTAAAGTATTTACTGATTAAATTTTCGTTTCATTGACTTTCCACAGGTGTTTTATGATGGGAACGATTCCAGAAAAAGGATCTCTATTGTTTCCAAACTATTGTTAAAAATATTTGTCACAAGGGGTTTGAACGATTATTTTTTGTTGTGAATATAGTCATTACTGTGCTGAATTTTAAACTGTGTGCTCGTACCTCGTACGTATTTAATTCCCGAGATTTACGAACTACTAAGTTACTGAGACAACTATCACTAAATCCAGAAGTGTCTAAGAGTGCTTAGCTATGAGTTGTGTCACTTATATGTTGGATTTGTTAATGTGGAACTCACCACCAAAAAGTATTGCAGAGGGATCCAAATGAAATGCGGTAAGTTAAATTTTTACTTTTTCATGATGACTTGAAGCAAGCCTGCTTTTGGATGCTCCCAAACGAAAAAATCTCCTTTTGAAAATCTTATTATTTCTTTATTATTATTTTTTTCTTTTATTATATTTTGTTATTTTTTTTTGGATTAAGAACAATAGACAATGGCCGCAAAACGAACCGCATATTCGTTCAAACAGAGTCCAACATTAAAAACATGCCTTCGTACCAATGTAATCATGGTCACCCTACTCTCATACGGTTTCATACTACAGATTTTTTGTAAATTTCTTCTAAAATATGAATGCTGCAGTTATATTCTCCATGTTTATCCAAACTAGGTTACGTTACCCGTCAATTAGTACTATAACTAAGCTTAAACCTGCTTTTAATAACGAGATAAACGCCATTGTATTTTAGGCATATTGCCGTCCGAGCGGCCAACTAAAATCGACTCTAACAAATCATTGAACCTACTTTCTAGTATTTTTTTCTGTTTATTCGCTGTAACAAATTAGGGACTAATTGTCCATACACATTAGCTTCTAATAATTTGATATGTAAGGTGAGATACCTACCTACTCATAACCTGAAAACTAAATATTGCATAACTTTTCATTTATTTACTTTTTGATGTTTTTTATTTTTGAAACAAATGGAACAAATTAAGACCTTTCTTTTGATGCATAATTCGTCTATCTCCATCATATTGTTTCTGTGTAATCACGAGCGATGACTACGGCAAGTGGCGGTTCTAGCGGCCAACTATTCTTGGTCATAGCGCCTTGGTTTTTTTTGGAACAAATTCACGAAAAGAGGTGTGTATAGGAACAAATTAGGACTAATTCCTGGCAAAGTTTCATCAAGTATTATGAGGTGGCCGCGTGGTTGAAACGGACACGTTTGGTGAAGTTAATTTTGTAGGGTAATCCATCTACAACTGGGATTCTCCAATATTACTTTTGCCGTTCTTCAGCTTTAAACATTTCACTGTTCTGTCTGATATTGCTAAAGCATTAAATCTCTTTTTAGCCAAATGTCTATATTAAATAGCCAAATTCCTATAACTTTCACAGGTTTAGCTTATTTATCGCCGGAGTTGCTCCGCTCAGCGGGGTGGGGCAAGGAGACAACGAACATGACAGTAGAGCTATACGACGGCTCCCCACAATCTGACGTGTACGCGTTTTCACTAGTGCTGTACGAGTTACACACGAGACGAGGTCCCTTCGGAGGCGACGCCCTCCCAGTGCCATCTCTACTGCACAGAATAGCTTCACCCGACACTGCGCCATACAGGTAGGTATGTGTCTGAGCAGGCAACGTGGCCTAAGGTCTACTAACCAACACAAAAAAGGCCTGCTCAACTGGACCAATAACATAACAACTGTTCGCCAGATAAAAAACTTGACATAACAAGAAGTACATTTTTTCTAGACACTAACGTAATTTTGTTTTAGGAAGACAGTGGAATCTTAAATTAATAAGTAAATCGTAGTATTTCTGAATTCCAGACCTCCATTGGAGCCACTGACTGGTAGTTTTGACTGTGTACGTGAATGTTGCACCGAGTGTTGGACAGATGAGCCAACAGCTCGGCCAGACTTCAAAGCTATCCGCACTCGATTACGACCTCTACGGAAGGGCATGTAAGTACTTTACATTACAGAATGTGATTGTAAAAATATACAACCGAATTGAGAACCTCCTCTTTTATGAAGTCGGTTAAAAAGTGGACTCACGAGTAACTCAACATCTTCAAATCTATTGCAGGAAACCAAACATTTTCGATAACATGATAGCAATGATGGAGAAATACGCGAACAATCTCGAGGCTTTAGTGGATGAAAGGACAGATCAATTACAGGAGGAGAAAAAAAAGACTGGTATGAATTCAAAGACCTGACATTGTTTTTGAAACGCAAATGCATTATTATATCCTTAAAATTGTTTTTCAGAGGCTTTATTAGAAGAAATGCTGCCAGCACCCGTCGCCGAGCAATTGAAGCGAGGGCGACGAGTTATGCCAGAGAGCTATGATTCCGTGACTATTTACTTTAGTGATATTGTTGGCTTCACAGCCATGTCTGCGGAGAGCACACCACTACAGGTAAACACCTACTTGGCTTGATAAAACCTATGTATGAATAACCTAATACAGATTTGATGATCAGGTGCCCTACCCTGACGTCTTAAATCAGTATTGCTTTTTAATCTTATTCCAGAGTGGGAAAGAGATAGCGTTAGACATCCTCTAAAGCTGCGTCGTATGAGATTAAAACAATACTGCTTTATGGCGTCAGAGTAACCCCTCAGATCTATTAGTCACCTTTGAGCCTGGGTATAAGTAGGTACCATTTCATTTACGTTTCTGTAATTTTACCTCGTGTTTTTTCTGTTTCCAGGTGGTAGATTTTTTGAACGATCTTTACACATGCTTCGATTCCATATTAGAAAATTTCGACGTGTATAAAGTGGAAACAATAGGCGATGCTTATATGGTGGTAAGTGTGAGCACTAGATCGTTTTTCCTACCTGGATTTTCAGAATGAAGATTTATATAGTTTCTTACTTATTTCCAGGTATCAGGCCTACCCATTCGGAACGGTATACTTCACGCAGGCGAGGTAGCATCAATGGCCCTTGCACTACTATCAGCCACACGAGCCTTTCGATTGCGTCACCGGCCTGACCATCGACTTATGCTTCGCGTTGGATTACATTCAGGTACCTACTTACATAAACATTTTCGATTATCATAGAAGTGTGAAAACAACTTTTATAGTATCAATGTGCGAATTCAGTAATATTTTGGCCAGAATATGTATAAGCTAATCATCTCACCTGTTCAGGTCCAGTTTGTGCAGGCGTAGTAGGACTAAAGATGCCCCGATATTGCCTGTTTGGAGACACAGTCAACACTGCCAGTCGTTTCGAATCGACAGGGGCGCGTAAGTATCTATTTCAACAGAATTCAAATATGGTATTTTGGCGGCATAAAGTCACCTTTGCTTACTTAATATTGAATATTGTATTTCAGCCCTGAAAATCCACTGTAGCCAAGCGTGCAAGACCCTGTTGGACCAACTAGGCGGGTACATTCTTGAGGAACGAGGCATAGTAGCGATGAAGGGCAAGCGGGACCAGGTGACATATTGGCTGAAGGGTGAAGAGCCCACCGCGGCCGCAGCCAGGGCGCGGCGACGCGCTGCGAGGGACAACGTGCAGCCGCCCGGCAGCACCGACAAGCGAGGACAACGCAGCTCGCTCAAGACTAAGAACTGGAAGAATCAAGTCGGTGGACTACATAGGTAATGTTAGACTTTTTCTTTTACAACATATAGTCTAAAATCGCTCGTCTTTTAGTTGAGGACATAAGGACCAGAACTTAATAACATTACTAACCAGAGCCCAATGAACTCTTCATTTTACAGATGTTGCAGTTTAGAATCTCCTAAAAAGTTGCGTTTCGCTTCTGGGAATCATTTAGAATCGCACACGGACGGTGTTCTACATCACCGCAGCGATGAGTATCTCATGGAAGTAAGTACTTTCTAGCTATTCTGATGGTCTGGATAGTAGGTTATGAAGCAGAGTACTATGTGTAATTCGTGTTTTCAGGTGGTTGGCGAAGGTAGACTAGCTCCAGCGCAACGATGCGACCTATTAGAAGCACCCAGCCTCCGGCACGAATACACGAGCGTGTCGTGTCCCATTATAGAGCACACGGAATGTGTCCACACCGCGCCGGCCCCCACCGCCGCCACGCCCCTGCTGCTGCCGGACAGCGCACCGTGCGACACCAAGCAGTGCGACACCAAGCAGTGCGACATCAAGCAATGCGACATCAAGCAGTGCGACATCAAGCTCGTGATCAACGGCTGCTCGTACAACGAGCGCGACGGCGCCGGCATCCCACTGCTCGCGGACGCATAATGCGTGAATTTGTACTTACGATGTAATTCTAGTCAATGGTAGCGACATGCATCTCTAGCTACTGCGACATTTCAAGCATAGCTCGATCTGAGTCGCAGCAGTTACTTATATGTGCGAGACTGGTCGTCTCGTGAGCGACGAAGATCTTCTACCTTAAGGTTGGAGGTGAACACTCTCATGATTTAAATTAAGTCCTCACGATATTACCTCACCTCTCGCTTCTCGAATGACACTTAATGTAATTGTGATCTACGTCAGTATTATTAAGAGACCTTGTTCAATAGAAATTATTTAATAACATTAAACTTATTTCACAATTGACGGTAACATCGTTTTACTTACACATATTATTTACAACATCTCATATAATATACATATAATGTAACATAGTGCGTGCAGCTGCTCAAACGGCGGACTCAGTGTCGAGGAGCGGCGGGGCGCGATGCAGCTCGCTGCCCGGCTCGCGGCCCGAGAAGATGCCGAGCAGCCACGACGGGATGGCGAAGCGCGGCGCCTTGCGCGGGCCCGCCTTGCCGTCGGCCACGTTCTCCAGCGAGCGCCAGCGCTTGTAGAACTCGATGTAGCTGGCCTCGGGCGCCTTCCGCCGCGCGCGCTCTTGCTTGCTGGACAGGCTGGTCTTGCGCAGCAGCGGGCTGTCCTCGTCGCGCGGCGCCTCGTCCGTCACGATGCCGATGATGGTGCCGTTGAACACGGGGTCACCGCACACCGTGGCCACGCCCACGTCGTGCTCCAGCGAGCGCGCCGCGTGCATCCGGCGCAGGCGCACGTCGCGCGCCGGCAGCAGGTCCAGCGACTGCGCGCGCAGGCCCCAGCGCGCAGCCGGCTCGTCGGGCGATCCCGAGCACGCCGTGGACGATGCGATGGAGCTGAGCGCGTGCCTGCACAAGACGTACATTACTGACTGCTGCGCCGCTCGGCGGAGGCCGGCGGGGGCGGGTAGGGCGCTTACCTGGGCCGGGGCGCCTGCTCGGGGCGCGGGCGGCGTTGCGACGTCGGCGACGAGCACAGCGGCGCGGGCAGCGAGCAGCGCGACCCACGCATGACGTCACCGTCGCGGGCACCGCTCGACATGCGCTGCCGGATTGTACTGCCACCGCCGCCACCTGCACATACCATAACAATTGTTATTGAAACTGAAATTGATTCAAAAATACAACGCGATTTCATATATTTGCAGTGGGGTGCATTGTGTCGAGTTCATTTCGCGGGTAGATTTAATCTAACAATAGGAAATATAGACAAAGTCATAACAAAACAAACCACTCCACGAAAACCACTCCGCGACATCATAACGTGACGTCGCGCCACCACCAAGAAAATACCTGATAGTGAAGGATGTCTGGAATCCGCCAATCTGGGACTTCGTCTGGGTCGACGGAACAGGGGACGTTCCTCCCCTTCGACGGCCCTCTTCTGTATAGCCTTCTCTGTGGCACTGACCAACCAGTATGTCTGGAGCTATAATACAGAAACAAAAGTTTACAGTTACGTGTCCCCTTGTAAAACGCTCACCAGAAAACTTCCAACAATTGAAATATGAGGAGCAAAAATCGAAGTCCAAACTCCAAATCGAAACGTTTAGCCAGATCTGGCCCCTTATTCACAAACGCTCAGATTCGATTTCGATTTTATAAATCGTTTGTCTATCTTGTTTTGGCATTACGAAAGCGAGCGAGATAGACATAAGACTTCCCGAATCGAAATCTATTCTACCTATTTCTAGTTATCCATTTTAGGACGCAAACAACCATAAAGGACATTTTAATATATATTTGGTATCTGGTGGATAGTCCAATCTTGTTTTCTCACAAATTCCAAAACTTCCGAATTTTTTAACAACAGTGCCCTCGTGATAATGTACAGCATATTTTTACTTAAGAGCGCACCGAGGGAACGATACGTAATTTCGAAATAATTCCGTGCGTATGATCCCTTGCTGCATCGTAATTACTTAACTTTTAGTAATGAAATAAATTTGTAAGATATTACAAATTAATATATATATTAATTTGTAATATCTTACAAATTTATAGAAATTAATATAGAAACACGATTACTTGTAGTTTTCTCGATAGAAAATAATGCCAAAGTAATCTGTAAAAAGAAAATAATTCCTCAGCACGGCGTAAAACCTTCACTGAAGATCATCAGCTTTTATATAATAACAAAACTAAATTTTTTGTGTAACATATACTTTTTAGATTTTCAAAATGTGTATTGGTTTTAATAATATTAAGGAAATACCTAAATTTGCGCGCGTTCCGCCCTTTATAACTAGAGCCGCCACTCTTCCCGGAGCGTCTGTCTTACGCACACATACACGGAGCGCATAGATACCTACCGCCAGAAACTCGGTGCGCTCTTAAACAATTATAGCACAGCGACCAACCTGCCCTTTCCCCTTGATAGGAATAGCGCCTCTAGGCTCGACGATGTAGCCGCCGATCTTATCGAGTGCATGCTTGCAGCTCGGAGAGATGTGTATCTTGAGCGGCTCGCCATTGGACTCCATACGCGAAGCCGTGTTCACGGTGTCACCGAACAGGCAGTAGCGCGGCATCGTGAGACCCACCACGCCTGCTACTACTGCGCCTGGAATATAAATCATTAATTATTTCATCGTATGTGCTGCGTTAATAAGTTTTTGGTTTGTAAAAATTGTCATTCGTTTACTGAATGAAAGACAAAACAACAGGAAATCGAAACACTTTTAGGAGTATGAGGAACAGGGTGGAAAGTTCTTTATACCCTTTAGAAAAAGGGAGGATCCTCCGACCAGACGATGTTATGTCTGGTGGTGGGCAACTCCCCAACAGCTGTTGCTGGGTTTCTCTATAATATTGAGAAAACCGACAACATCTGCCGGGCAGTTTTTGATTCAGACCATATTAGTACTTCAGTTTTATGATAGATGGCGCTGTAGTACTTTTGTTATAAGTTGTTTTTTGAAGGTCGCTACACACTTTACAACCCCTTTTTAGATCTGGGGTCAAAGTATCGTATAGTATATATAAATAGAACTAATCTCAAGTGAACATAAAACGTGTCATTCAAGTTTTGCAAAAGAAGGGTATTAAGTTAACACTTACCAGTATGAATTCCTATCCTAAGCTTGAGTGTTTCATTTGGTCTATGAGATATTTTGTGACTTTTGACTGCATTCAACAATTCGAGCGCCATGGAGGCAATCTCACCCACGTGTCTGTCGTTGTTCCTTATCGGGAGACCAGATACCTGAAAATACAAGAAATAACATCTTAATATGTTGTTGCATTTTGAGGGTGGTAAACCAAAAATGGAAATAATGTAACTTACCACCATGTACGCGTCCCCAATAGTCTCCACTTTGTAAACATCGTAGCCTCTAATTATTCTATCAAACACAGTGTATAGATCGTTAAGGAAGTTGACGACCTGCAGCGGCGTACTCTCGGCTGACATGGCAGTGAAGCCGACGATGTCACTGAAGTAGATGGTGACGGAGTCGAAGGACTCCGGTTCCACGCCCTCGCCCGTCGTCAGCCGCCGCGCCACCGACCTGCAACAACCACCCTCATGTACACCGCGCTTAATGCCGGATTTACATTATTGTGTAGTGTAGTGCCTTTTGAAACAGCGTTTGCCAATCAAAACTCGTGATTTTACGTCACCGTGAACAGATTCGTTTGATTGTCTTATCCCGTGCCACGACACAACACAACACAGTAATGTGTCCGCAGCTTAAAACGTGGGCATCACCATCCACACTTGTACGATATTCTGATAAAACACAATATCACTCCAACTTACCCAACTACTTCAAATCATGCTGCTAGTTTCTTACTGAGAGCTACGGATAAAAACATACACTAATAAAAAACCCTACAATTATGTACAGTTCAATCACAAGCACTATAGTAATAAAACTTAACTAAAAATAATTTACAAGAAAAAACTACATAATAACAGTTTGCATTTAGATACAAAAAAAATACTTAAATTATACATATTTTAAAAAGTGAGAAGGTCTTAGTTTAATGAAAGTTGGTAGTACTATTAATATTAAGCATGCTGATCTATCAATAAAAAATATTAAAAGTGCAGTATATTTTTGAAAAGAGTTCACTCGTGCCCCAATACTGAAAGTTCACCATAGAAACTCTACAAAATCACTTGCAAAAAGCTATAAAACCAGTTAACTACTTCACTACTAAACCAGAAAACTGCCATCACCGACAACGACGTCACCCGGACCCGCCACAGAACCCCAAGCAAGCGCTATGTCTACTCAAACTGGGTTAATGAAAGGTGAGCCACGTGTGTCACAATGTCGGAACACTTCAGTGAAGATTGTGACGTGAGCCTGCCACCTGTGTGAGGCAAACCATATTAAACTACAATCACCAATAGGGAGTTAATTACCTCAAGACATTTTCACGACATTTCTATAATGGATTCAACCTCCACATCTGGAAAAGAACACAAGTACAACAAAGTGAATACATTAAATTTTTAGACGACGTACCACTGTTTTACATCAAGTCCATGTCGATGTTTCATGTGTTGATGAATGAACTATATTATGTGTATTAGTTTATTTATAGTACCATTATCAATCCGAGCTAACAGTATTTAAGCGTCAACAACGTTCATGATTCAATAAATACCAAAGAACCTAAAGTGTGGTTAATTCTATACATAAATCACGCTAATGTTTGTAAGATAATACACTCCCATTTTATTGTACAACACACTCTTTACAGAAGAATAGATAATAGTGACGTAGAGCAAAAGATTATTCCTGCAATAAAAACAGCACATAATTACCCGTCGACTTGACTGTTAACAATTTCGTGTACCTACTTGTACGGAGATTCACAGAACGTCTAAGTTAGTTATCACATCGCAGCGATGAGACTTGGACTAAATGTAAACCAGTAGGCACACTACTGTGACATCCGGGTATGTGATACAGCTTGTTGTATTTGCGTCTTCCTCAACTGTGCTCACATGTATGTTATTATTAATTACACCGATTACATAACAAACCTTCAAATTAGTAATAATATAACGATTAGCTGATGACGCTAACATACACAGAATATTAATGACATGTACATGCACATCTCAGGACGCCGCCTGCGCGACTAGCGCGTCTATAAACATAGTAAAGCTTGTTTCTTTTAATGCATTCTTAGACACAAAACTATACTAATGTTCAAAAATATGCGCGAATGGTTATTGATTAACTGATACGACATCAGTTTTATATACAGAACATTTAACTTGGATAGAACTATTGTATTTGCTACAGGAGTTTATAAATATTGAAGAATAATACAAAGATTGACTTACTTTGGTAGCATCCTATGTAATAAGTCTTCGGTTTTCTGTTTCTCTTCGATCAATAGCCTCGTTCTCTCGTTGACTAGTTCTTCTAAATTATTAGCATATTTCTCCATCATGTCCATCATTTGGTCCATTATGTTTCTTGATCTGAAATATTTAACGTCCAAAACGTTAACATACCATACACGGCACACTCTTATAGGGTTCAAAATCGTCTGCATAACGTGATATCGTAAGAAATGTTCCACTCACTTTCCAGATTTCATTTTCTTGAGGCGGCTTCTGATAATGGGGAAGTCGGGTCTCAAGTTGGGGTCCTCGGTCCAGCAGTCTTTCATGCACGCCACCACGTAGTCCTCGGGAGGTGGGTCCAGAGCGTCTATGTCAGGTCGGAACAACTCCTCGCCGTCTAACTTTGGTCTCTTCAAACGCTCTACTATATCTGAAATAATAACCAAAACTTCAATACGCGAAGAGTATTTTCGTGCGTGTAGTTTTGACGCTGGCTGTACAAGACAAAAGGAAACTATTTGTTTTCACTTACCTTTAGGTTCTGTCCCCGTCAAACCAAAAGGCCCTCTTCTAGCTATTATTTCATATAGAATTATCCCAAATGCATAAACATCGCCCTTCTGCGTCCCGCCAACCGTGCCGTTGGGGTTATCCATCTCCCTTAGCAGCTCTGGAGCCTTCCATAATAAGCCTGCAAATTGAACAGAGAATGTTAATATTTTGTACAATTGTATATTGGTATATATAAAGGATATTATTCATAAATCATTGATATATTTTCGTCATGACATCTTACCTCTATAATATTGATGCTCCCCTATAAAATCGTTTTCAGCACAAGCTCTAAGCTCGTGGAGTCCAAAATCAGCAACCTGCGAAAGATTGTTGTCCGTTCATCATCTATCCGTTAGAAATGTACCTACAGGTGTATAATTTGTATTGAAAAATATAAATTAAAATAACTGACCTGCAGCATCCACCTAGACGTAACAACACAATTCGAGGATTTGAGATTTCCGTGAAAAATTAATGGCGAAGTATGAATGAACATCATACCCTGAAACAAAAGAATATTATTTATACGTTCATGCTTGTTGAAAAATAACACTTTGATGGTAAAGTTAGCACTGGAATAAGACGTACCTTTATGAGATCATGAATTAGCGAAGATATAAACATTTTGTCCAACTTTATATCTTCATTTTCGATTATATCCTGGAAACAAAACCATATTTATTGTATTGCAGTTACGTGACATTTGAGCAAGTGTTTGACATCCATACTAATATTATAAATGCGAAAGTCACTCTGTTTGTTTATATGTTTGTTTGTTACCTTTTCACGACTAAACTGCTGATCGGATCTTAACGAAATTTGGCAAGAAGATAGATTTCAACCTGGGGAAGGACATAGGCTATATACCATCACGCTACGACCAATAGGAACGGAGCGGCAAGGAAAAATGTTGCAAAAACGGAGAAAAATGTGACGCAGACGAAGCTGCGCGGGACAGCTAGTTTCGTAATAAAATTCCAACAGCTAATTCTGGTTGGTTGGCTGATACAACCACGACCTGCGTTATTTGTCTTTGAGTTATTGACATCACGTTTAACATTAATTGAATGTAGCGTGCTCGTGAAACGCAGCGACTGTAGTAAATAGCAACACTTACATACAAGCTCCCTTTGGCACAGTAGTCAGTGAGTAGGAGAACGCGCAGAGGTTCCACGACGGCGCCGATGAACGAGTTCAAGTTGTCGTGGCGCAACTCGCGGAGTAGACGCATCTCCTTCATTATCTCACGTGGAATGTCCTAGCGAATTAGAAGTATTTTTATTAACTACACGTAATATAGTGTAAATAAAAAGTGGAGAGATTTGGAAGAGACCTACACTCAGCATTGGGTGGCCAAAGGTTGAAGAAGAAGAATATAGTACTTAGAAACTATGTTGGTTATAAATAATTGCAAGTTTACACAGTTATGCCGATTGATTCATTTTTGTTGAAAGGCATAAGTGGGAATTCAGAAAAATAAATCACAGAAAACAATCTCTGCACTTACTTTCTTTTTGGAGAACTTGAGCTCTTTGATCCTGACAACGTTTCCCTTAAACTGCGCAGTTGTCGTGAATATCTGTGTGCAGCATTTGCTCTCGCATGATATCCCGCTCGCTAAACTCAGCTGCAACATAAACAATTTATTCGAGGAACGTCGGTTTTTCGACCATTTAACAACCACATAATAGCACATAAAGTCTGCACTGTTTTCACAAAAGCTAGCGCTTGCCTGCGCGTCAATTTCTGGTAAGGGGTTACCTTACTAGGCGACCACACGAGCCCACTGCCCAAATATCCAGCTATCTCTTGTGGGTCTATCTTCCACAGGAGACCCTCGATCTCCTGCTCGATCTTCCACTTGCGGTATATGCTGATGGTGACGACGAGCGCGCAGAACAGAGTCACGGCTAACGTGCCCGCGACCACCAGAGACGTTATTTGAGAATCGTCTTTGGGACACTTCTCGTTGAGAAACCCACAAGAAGGCTCGTCTTCTGGTTTGACGCTGTCGGGCCAGTCGATTGGTAGACGAGGGTTTAGTTTATACTCCTGGAAAAATTAACATCTTGTTTCGTTATTGGGTTAAAAAAAAATTGTGAACGTGCGTCATTCATTACAACTGAAACCTTATTACAATGACATTAGTCACATAATGTGCCTTCGTAAATTGCATCATTAAATTATCTCGTGAATATATAATAAGATGCACTCACAGGAAACTCTCGTTTATTCTGATGCTGGAAGTGGCCGACGGGTATCATGCTGTAGGAACAGTTGACGTCGCCGTCGCGATATTTGCTCGGCTTGAAGGCGAGCACGGAGAAATTGCCCTCCGAGTCCGCTCGCTCGTCCAGTCGGATGGACATGCCCGATATACCTGCGGGAAGTGAGATATTGTTACTACAACGTTGTAATTGATGAAATTACAATTTTTTGAAAAGTCGCAAATGGTTAAGACTACTTCATGAATTATTTTTTGTTTCAACCACTTACTAAATAATATTTTAAGTCAAAGATTGATTCATTTTCAAAAGCCGAAGTTTTTATTTTTTTATAAGAAATCTGTATAAAGTAACAAACTTACTTTTGTATGGTGAACTTTGTATCATCTTGGCGACGATACGCGTCCCATTGGTGGCGATAGTATGCAGTTTAAACATCGTCAGCATTTCAGTACGAGTCTCTTCCTTTATGATTTCATCCAAAGCTTTCGCGTAAAGTTTCACCGAATCATATAAGTACGCAGCGTAGATAGAAACAAACTGCAAATGGAAAATTATGTTGAGATACATGTTTTAAGTTTGCTAATATATTTGGGTAAAAGTTTATACTTTTTGCTTTTTGCAGTCAATTTTTGGAGAGTACACATACACTCACACACACACATACAAGCTCACGGTCACGCACACGCACACGCACACCCACACGCACACGCACAAGCACACACACACACATGTACTATCAAGGAATAAAAAGGTCAAGCGGCATGTTACAAATTCATCATCATTTCAGCCCAAAAGACGTCCACTGCTGGACATGGGCCTCCCCCAAGTGTCGCCACATTGACATAACATGGGGGGTTTTGCCAAAATCGCCACGCTTAGCAGGCGGGTTGGCGATCGCAGTACGGTTGTTACAAAAGCACAGAGAACGCCGCTGCCCATTCTCTGGCAAATTCCTTAGTCGCCTCTTACGACACCCACGGGAAGATATGGGATGGTGCTATTCTTTACGTCCGACACCATACAGAGCTGTTACAAATTGCATGCAACTTATTATGTTTCCTAGAATTTAACCTTTTCAAACTCGTACTGTACTTATAAAGATTCTAAAATCACATTTATTTCATGCAAATACGGTTCTGAGCTCCCAAAATTAAAACAACTACCTTATTAAACTTATTCCCGAATATGGAGTCTCTGAACTTGAAGGGTTCCAAGGTGTTGTACTTGCGGACTTTGTTGGTGAACTCCTCATAGCTGCTGGATGGTTCGGAGGAGACCACGACCAGTAAGGACTGCGCGCGCTTCTTGAACTCCGGCGTGTTCGGACATGTTAGCTTCGTTCGGTCTTCAGTTTCTGTGGAACATAATGATAATGGAACATAATGAATAATTAATAAATAAATAAACATAACATAACATAGAGGAGCTCGTGGCTAACAAATAACAGCCGCCCAGGTCGATCTTTAAGGTTAAACCGTGCTTGCCGAGGTCTGTGGATGGGTGACCATAATTACATATCGAGTTTCCTTCGTGCCTCGGAAAGCACGTTAAGCCGTTGGTCCCGGCTGTCATTTGTAGATCTTTGACAATCGTTACGTGTAGTCAGAAGCTAAAAGTCTGACATTCAGTCTTACCAAGGGGTATCGTATTACCCAGTTACTGGGTTGTGGAGGTCAGCTTGGCAGTCGCTTCATATAAAATACTGGTACTCAGCTGCATCTGGTTAGACTGGAAGCCGACCCCAAGATAGTTTGGGAAAAGGCTAGGCAGATGTTGTTGTTGTTGATCCTCGAAGGGTTAAGCTGAGGTATACCTAATAGTACACCCACATTACGCCAGTTATTTTTAAGTCCGACCAGAACAATTCCAGACTCCATGCCACATCATCATCATTCATCATTTCAGCCGAAAGACGTCCGCCGCTGGACATAGGCCTCCCCCAAGTTTCGCCACATTGACATAACACGCAGGCGGGTTGGCGATCGCAGTACCGTTGTCACAAAAGCACAGAATACGCTGCTGCCCATTCTCTGGCAACTCCATGCCTGCTACTGAGAAATTCTGATGGAAAAACCCAATAACACTTTGCCCGACCTGGGAATCGAACCCAGGACCACATGCTTAACAGTTGCGCTTGCGACCATTAAACCGACGAGGCATTCTATGTTTTGGGGAAAGTATTTCATCCTGTATAGCTACACCTTGTATAGCTAATACTTGTTCCGAACGATCGGATATAAAAGAGCACGGCAATTATGGAACTCAAAATATATAGCTTAATTCCCTATAGTAAAAGGAGCAGGTTGTATTGAGCGCTATTATAGCTGTCCCTAGCTTACTGTCCTGACTGTGCTCATACAGAGCTGTGAATATGACACAACTTACGCAAGAAAGCGAAACTCTTGCATTGCATATGCAAGAGTGAATGAACATTACATGACATTTAACACCCTCGTGTCCAAAACACATAAATCAGAATATATACACTAATATACATAATTTCTGTTTCAATTAGATTTGCAATTGTAATGTTTACGCATTACGAACAACGTGACGACGCTTTGGTTTAAACAATAAGGAAAACGGAACTATTTAACAGTACTGACAAATACGCAGAAATTATTGTAGTTACAAGTTACGTTACCATTTTTTTTAAAGTGCTATTGATCTAAACTAATATAATAAAGAGGTAAAATTTGTTAGTAAGGTTGTATGTAGGGGTAATCTTCGGAACGATTGATCCGATTCCGAAGAAAATTATTTCACTAACGGGAACCCACGTTATCCGTAATGTGTGTGGCTACATTTTAAACGTTCCCGTGAATTATTTTCCGTACATAACGCGAGCGAAGCCACGAGAAAAGCTAGTTTTAAATAAAAGCATATATTTTATTTACTTACTTATAAGATACTTCAAGGCTTCTTTAGGCGAATATGTCATCATATCTACAAAAATTACCATGTATTCGCCCTTGGAAAACAGCTGATGAGAATCCATGGCCGTCATCATATCTATGAGGCCAGAAGACGAACCCAAGAACACGTAAACTGAAAACAATAGAGGAGTTCTTACCTACATGATAAGTTACCTATATTGATTTTTAATCACCATCACACAAAAACAAGTGATCATAATATGGAAAAAATAAATTCCGCAGAGTAAAATTACTCTTGTACAGAGTGCCAGGTTGAGGTTAATAATGAAGAAATTCTGTTGTGCTTTTATAGTACCGACTCGTCACTTAGAAGCAACAGAAAAAGACCAATAAAAGATGATGCTGATGGTGATTCACCCACTTACTTCTGGTCTTATTCTTGGTATCCTGTATGAACTGGTACCAGAAACCAGGAGCGCAGCAGGTCATCTTCTCCTCGCAGCACTTGAAGCCGTCGATGACCGGCCGCTGGTGGTTCACTGTCATGTTGTTGTTCTTGGCGTGGTTCTCAAGCGTCAGCGCCACCGTCACCCACGACTCCTCGTACAGAATGGAGAACTTGTTCCATCGGTAGTACCGTAGGAGCGATATTACGGATTTTGTTGCCTGAAATCATAGAAGACATAAATTTAACCACTTGTTAACAGCGCCTTACGACATTTCATACAAACTTTCAAGTCCTTATTTTCCGAAATGACTGAACCGATTTTTATGAAACCTTATACGTATAAGCAGGATACATGGGACTAAAAAATTACTAAAAAACATTTTCTAAAAATAGTGTTACAGCTAAATTAGGGCCTTATCATACTAGCGGATTGCGAACGTCCTCAAAGCGGAGCGGGCGCGCAACGAATACGTTACGGGCTCACAACGAACACGCCGCGAATGCGCAGCAAATTCGTTGCGGACGCGCAACAAGGCCGCCGCGAACAGCAGAGTGGACGCCATTTTGTACTGTCTCGTACTGTACGCAGTCGTCCGCTCTGCCTCACATCAGACCGTAACTAAACACGAATGTGAGAGGACGTATGTATCATCATGGATTTTTGGGAGATTAAAATTAAAATTACGAGCCTTTCTTCAGGTGACACTGATAATCTCAAATGTGTGTCTTAAAATGTAGGTCTTGACATTCGCAGGTAGGAACGAAATTGTTTTGGATTATCTTTTATTCGTTTGCAAAAAAAACACAATGTAATCGCTCTCTTCCATTCGATTAACTGATAATGGATCTTCCCAAATTCGTCGATGCTTTCGTTTTCGTCTCCGGCGTCTTCGAAGTAATAAAGCCAACAGCAGTGTTTCCTAGTCGGAATCCATTTTGTTACTGAGTGTATTGTACGTCGATAATTTGCTACAAACACGCGACGAAAACGTAACCTATTTGCCACACGTCCGCGACGTCCTCGCTGCGCAGCCGCGGCGTGTTCGTGACGCATTCGCTGCGCGCCCGCCCCGCCCCGCAGCCGCTCTCAAACCGCTAGTATGATAAGGCCCTTAACCCGATTATAAATTATCTACAGAAGCAGAAATATCCAATTTTCTTTTTTTTAACTTTTTAGACCTATGTATCCTGCTTATGCGTATTAAGTTTTATTAAAATCGGTTCAGTCATTACGGAAAATAAGGAATTGAAAGTTTGTTTGAAATAAAGTGTAAACGCTCTTAATAGTTTTGATGAATGAATATAGTACTATGTATCGGCCTAATAAAAACTCAGGATCAGAGGGATTACTACGACTTCTTAGAGCAGTATTGTTTTAATGTCACTCCAATGTGGAAAAGAAACAGAGCTATAGATGACGTGAAGCGCCATCTCTTTCCCACTCTCGAATAATATTAAAACAATACTACTTTAAGACGTTATTGTAAGCCACCAGCCCCCCTATTCACAAACGCTCGGTTTCGTTTTCGATTCGATAAGTCGTATGTCTATCTTGTTTTGGCATTACGAAAGCGAGCGAGATAGACGTACGACTTTCCGAATCGAAAACGAAACCGAGCGTTTGTGAATAAGGGGGCAGGTCCGTATGCGTAATAGACATCTGAGTATGTCATCAGGTTGTGGTTCAATGTGGCACCTGCTATTGTAAATTAAAAAGTAGGCAATAATAATAAAAATTATAGGCTGTAGTAATGTAAGTGCCAAAGGATAAATCCTCATGTGTGCGAAAACCATCATAATGGCTTACCTGTGCGCCAGGCGGCTCCAACCTCGCAAAGTTCGACAATGTCGAAGTTTGGTAATCGGAGCATCTCTGAAACAAACAAACACTAGTGAATATTAGAAGGATGACTTAACTTACAGCGTTTTTATTAAAGAGAAACGAAATATCCGACTACTACCCCGTATCCGGCCCGATGTCCAAAAATAAGCCGGATATGATTGATATTTCGTTGGATACCGTGTTTTGATTATTTTACGAAGCTTTCATTATGTGAAATTAATATTTCAATTAAGTTATTATTTCTTTAATGTTACGTAGTAAAAAGCAAGAAGCTGGTATTGAGGCTGGCACGTAGGGTCAATTTACGTTTTACATGGCGCGACCCTTCTGCACAAAATCTCATCATTATGCTTACATAAATAATCATCCTGACCGTTTGCGGTCACGGTGGCTTAACTAGGCGGCGACTAGCCATCTGCGCATAGATATTATAGTACACAAGTTTGACTGCTGGCACAGTTGTACTCTCTCTCCCCTCACCCTCTTAGTAGAATAGAACGGCAATCCGGCACGATCAGAGAGAGATCAGGCGCAGGACTAACGGTTTAACGTGGTTTCCGAGGTACGGAGGTATCATACCGCCAACTACCAAACTCCGGGCAGCTATTTAGAAATTCCTAATAGAAAAACCCAGTATCACTTTTTGCCCGACCCGACAATCGAACTCAGGACTCCACTCAGCAGTAGCGCTAGGGAGACCGCGAGACTCACGGAGCAGTTATGCTTACATAAGAGATCATTGGAAGGTTCCTGGACTGTGCGATGATCGCCTCAGTGTGACAGCGGCCCTCGGGCCCGAAGAAGGCGACGACGCCCGAGCAGCTCATGTCCGTGAGCAGGCGCGTCGCCGTCACCGTGTCGAACTTGGTGTCGTGCCATTCTAGGGACAACCTCACGTCGGGCAGCAACTGCGTGTTGTTGTTCAACTGGAAGGAAAATAACGTACATTTACACTTATCTCCAGAGATAGATCTATCATTGAATTTTGAATTAATTATTAAAACTGGGTTTAATGGGCTAAACCCCTTTGGGATAAACCAACATACCGGTTTAAAACTCTACGTACCTACGTCCATGACCTATACTTGCTAAAAAAGGGATAAAACGCTATCTGCCTGTGGGATAACTATAACCACATAGTAAAGCATAGATATTTATAGGACACTTATTTATGTAAGAGGTATTCTAAAAGTTAACTCAACTTGTTTGCCCTCGAGCTAAAAATAGCTACGGAAGTGTAGATATGATTTGCGCTGATCAAATAAAGTTTTATCATTGTACGCGTCCAACCAAATTTAAAGTGACATTTCATACTTCTAAAAGTACTGAGAGTAATTACATCGTCTGGAATTTAAACATAAATGAATCAGTCGAAACCGCATTGGAATCAGTTTTGCATTACAGGCCGGTTACATGTGATTTAATGTGATACTAAAAATATTACACGGTATGCCAGATGAGCCTAATGGAAAGATCCACAGCGTCCTTGACTAGATTTATTTTAATAGGTATATCCTATCGGGTTTTATATGAATTATGGTAATGGATAGTAATGCGAGCAGACCTCCTCGAGAGCAATGGAGAGTGCCCCGGAGATAGTGAGGCCCTGTCGGTCGCGCAGCTCGCCGGTGAGGCAGGGCAGGTATCCGATGGTAAGGTTGAACTGCTTGTTGGCGGCCAGCGAAGGTTCGGCCAAGAGGCTCAGCGCCGCGAGTAGCAGCACCCGCGCGCCGCGCCACATGCCGTCGCCTTCACTACGACACGCTCACCTTGGAACCACAAAAGAAAACATCAATTAAGCTATTGATACTAGGATTCAGTAACGCGTAGTTCTCTGAAGAGTAACACAGAATCATCATCACATATGCGAAGTATTTACCCTGATTAATACCTATGAGGAGGATGTCTCGCGGAATAAATACAATTTCAATGTAATCGTCAGATATGTATATTTTACTCAAAAAAAAAAATGTCTAAAGAGAACTGATTAACCAGATTTCTTCGTTGAAATCTCCGTTATCAAATTAGAATAACTCCCTAGTTATTCTAATTTGATAACGGAGATTGTCTCTATGCGGTGCAGTGGTCAGTAAGCCACACATCAGTGTTAACTAAACCAGTATAAGCTAGCCTGTTAATGTATACTTGGTACTAGGCTAGCTCAAAGTCAAGGTGATACCGACGAAGCGACTTGTGGCCAACTGTACTTGCTTGCAGAAAGCATTTTTTCTATGGCGACATAATATCAAGATAAACCCTTAGGGGTTTCATAAAACTCAGAGTCATTGTCCTATTACGATAAGAGAATGATTGGTTGATAACAGACGATGTGAAACAGTATGCGCTTTGATGTCGCACAGCAAACGCAATTATTGTGATGGCAATTTAAACTTATCATGATAAACATAGTAATGTATTTGTTGTAAGGTGAAGATAAAGAAATTAATACTTAATTACAATCTATTAATAAACACTTTTAAATTGTTCGTTTGCCGCGAATTTTCCATAATCTACTAGCTGATGCGAAGCCAACGTAGGTGTATGATTGCATCATAGTAAACAAAATAACGCATAATGAGATTAGTGTCGCAATAAAATTACAATGTTATCTTGTAAATAACTTTTCAAACCTCAAGAGATTTCACGGATTGGAATTTTATTGTCTTTCATACACAGTCAAAGATTAATATGTAATAACTTTAAGTTTTTAACAGACTAGTTCAGACAGTCATAGCTGTTTTAAAGTACTGCAGTAGCTGCCCCAGACAAAACACAAAAAAGATACAGAGAAACGTAGCACAAAGAGTCACTTGCACATTTGTCTTTCCCTCTGAACTCGACAAAAGAGCAACCTATAGTGAAACTCAAAATCTGCAATGTATTCAAGTAAAATAATTTATCGAAAGAAACATGATGGCGACAATGAGCGTGTCTATTTCTGTAACTCAATAAAGGGAAGTCTTCCTGCAGCGCGTTTTCCGCCCTCAAATGTAGGAATTGCTTCCATGCTGTCAAGTAAGTAATTGGCTCGCAGCCGGCGGCCGATTAGACCAATTGACGTGCCGCTGTTTTGACAACATGCACCTCGTCTTCTAAAAACTTGTGTTCAAAACCCGCTAAATAGGTAAAACAACTGCTTGCAAAGTAATTGCATTTTATTTATTATTTCATTTATGTAGCCCGATAATTATTCCAGATGGTGTGGTGCAGTAGGAATTTTACCACTCTCGTATACATAAAGACTATCTACCCCTAGAGTCAATAACCGCACGTAGCCCGTGTAGCGCGGTGCCGCATGCCGCGGAGTCAGCATGTTGGTGGCACCTAGCAGGCTGGGCTGGCCGCGCGCACTGTCCCAGGCTACCTAGCCGCAGGCAGCTCATTGGAGGCGTGCTCACTGCCCGCACAACACGCACGAATCCGCACGACCGCCAGCGCCTATGAACCACGATCTCGTCATGAGATAACGCCCGCGATAACGTTCTCCACTGCTATTTTTAGAACTTAATAAAAAGGTAATGTGATTATGATTACATTTCACGCAATGGCATACGCTTCATGCATAACGTTTAAGTTGGAAGTCAAACAATGGCATTTTATATTTAAATATACGACCGAAAACGGTGTTCTAGCTGAGCCCTGAAGCTTTGTCTAGCTGTTGTCAGTTGAGTTTCATTAGTTAACTACTTGCTCTATTTCCTATCATTTTTTATGCTAACGTCTGCGTGCCAATTGTCGTTCTTTCCTCAACGTAGAAATAAACTGAATTCTAGATTCAGTTTATTTCTGAAGTCACAACCAGGTTTCAAAAAATAATTGTATATATTTTTTTATATTGTGACCCATCTATACTAAGACGCTATCGGATCGTGCATCGTCAGCCGTTCCTCGGCTAGTGGTTTGGTCGTACCTACATAGGATAATCAAGAAGCTGATTATTTCAGGACTTTTCATTTGCGATTAATACAAAAAGGTACGTGGATTAACACAGCAAAGCAATAGCACAAATTAAAGGTGGAGTTAACGAATGAAGAGTGTATCTGTTAATACCCAAACTACACATTGAAGTCAATACCACCAGAGGTACTAAACTGCTAAATAAAATGGTTAATTGTTTATACAGGCTAAACTCTAACCAGAAATCAAAATTTGTGATAAATTCTGAACTTACTTTCCATGTCATATACTACAGAAACGAAGAAAAATTGCTAGAGAGAGAAAACTATGCACAATAATTGCACACACCAAGGTAAAACGTGACAAGTGGACAGACAAAATTTAGTTTATCCAATGAACACTTGTAAGTAGATCTCGCACGGGTTTAACTAACTGTAAAGTTTGTCCACAACAATACCTTATTTATGGGGGTCACTCGTGCACTTAAATGTCAAGATCGTAATGCGCCCCCCAGCTGTGCCGGTCACGTTTTTCCTAGAAATCGTATGTTGTTGACAGTAAAAAAATATCTGTCTATGGATTCGCCTCCGATAGCTCCGAAGCATACACTTTTCTACCTAATTTTGTGCAAAAAAGTTCCATTGATAGTCTACTTCCTGAAGCAGTTCAGTCTAGGAAACAACAAGATATTTACCGTAAGCGAGACAAAGAATGCTGCGAATGACACATCATACCACCGAGTTAATTTTCTTGGCTCTGCTGGAATTAAGTACTTCCCTTTTTTGTCACCCTAAAGTTCTAATCTACGAAGTAACTAGGAACTACTTACTATCTTCGTCGCGGTAACGCAGTGTTTACTGGTCCCGGCGTAAGTATAGTTTATATCAAATGGTGAAATTAAGACCTATTGGATGACATAAGTTTTTCTGCAACCTACTGACATTTCATTACAATACCGATTCTTGATGTATGTTTTATTGAGTACTGTAGAATATAATTTATGATGGTAGAACATAAGTCGCAGGGGCCGAGAACTGAACCCCACGGGACACCATCAAGTATCGTTTGACACATTAACCGGAATTATCTAGTTAACACGCATTGACATTTGACGCCTTTTATCAAAGAACTATGATAAGTTGATAACATACACCTATGTGTAGTACTTACTCAAGTATTTTCAATATGATCCCGTTAAGAATTAGTACGAATGCGGTCAAATGCCTTTTAGTTTTCTAAACACACTTTTTGAAACCGTCAAGGCGGCCTCAACCCACCTCATCTCTTGCTTAATCAATAAAGGTGGATCGTATTTGTAAAAACATCGATTTTTGGTAACAACAATCAAAGATTCCTCAGTTTTCTCTTTCAGGATTATCACTGTTCACTATTTGAGTCATTAAAACCGCGATTTTTTTACAAAATGATTTGTTAGTTTTTTCCGACCAGTGCAAAAATCCTTAAAGTTCATAGTCTAGTGGAGAAAGTCAATCTGCAAAGGAGCCACTGCCCAATCGCGTGATTTATTACTAACATAATTTTAAACCTCGCATACGGCAGATAAGCAGATGCCTAAGTATATCCCTTTCATGTAGTTCTTTATACCTGTGGATATTTTACGTCTAAGAATCGCTGGACTCCTCCATCAAATTCAAAATCGATTCCAACTTAAAATGAGCGTAGACGTCATGCTAGGAGTTACTACAAATTTGGTGCTATATTTGAGAAAAAAAGAATTCAGACAACAGCTGTATATTATTAAAGCCAGAACATACAACGCACAACATCTCTATGCCACAATAGCAAAAAAACGCCAGGTCCTAACTAGAATAATAATGAATAATAACCATTACTTTCTGACTAATGAGAAGACACGACGTAAATCGCTATGTTATTCCTGGTAAGTACGCCTTATGGTTCAGTACGTCACACATTTATTCAAGTTAATATTTGTAACCTCGACTTTGGTTACATATTTACCAAGTTATTAATAGTACGCCAAATACATAAGCTAGAGGCTGAATCAGCAGACGGATAACTTACATCCAGTACGAACTTGGCAAGTAGACGTTTGACACTTAGTATGTACTAAGTGTTTATTGATTTTTGAAGATCAATTCAAGTAAATAGCGGAATAGTATATCTAGGAAGGTACCTGCGTGCTATTAGAAGCTAAAGAAGCATCAGTTATATGAGATTGAATCTTATAATCGTGTTCGACGGATTTTTCAACCTTTTTTCTTTCCTTACCCCCAAAGATGATGATGCCCTAAATATGGCACTAGAGATCACCAAATAGAGCAATGAGAATCGAGACCAATAAATCTTATAACAGGTAGGACGTAAATACGGACCTTGTGCACGATTTATTTATGGAAACTATTATAATATCATTACTATTTACTTACCCAAATAATAACCGTGGGTTCGTAGTTAGCTAAACTAATGGGGCATTCCTTGTTTTCTGCGGTATATCTATGCGCGTAACACGGTCGGCACTCATCATCATTTCAGCCAAAGCTGCTGGACATAGGCCTCCCCCAAGAAGGGGGATTGCCATAATCGCCACGCTTGGCAGGCGGGTTGGCGATCGCAGTACGGTTGTTACAAAAGCACAGAGAACGCTGCTGCCCATTCTCTGGCTAATCCCTTAGTCGCCTCTTACGACACCCACGGGAAGATATGGGATGGTGCTATTCTTTACGTCCGACACCATACAGAAGCACTCGTAAGCCGTTAAATAATTTACAGTAATTCTGTTCACATTAGCAAAATAACAACTAAAAGATGTGCTAGTCTCATAAATAAATAGATAGTTAAGCCAAGCCTGGTGTTGTACTATGTATGCTATGTGTTCAGGGAACTTGTGAGTTTCCCGCATAAAACTTGTTTCTTTATTCTTCTTCGTCAACCCTTGGCCACCCAATGCTGAGTGTAGGTCTCTTCCAAATCTCGCCACTTTTGGCGGTTATGTGTCATGACTATCCAGCTTCTTCCAGCCACTTTTATGAGATCGTCTGTCCTCCTAATTCGTTGTCTTTCCACATTCCTCCACCCCGTCCATGGTGTCCACACCAGCATTTTCCTCCCCCATCCTCCATCCAGTCTACGGCATATATGGCCCGCCCATTTCCACTTTCTTTTTGCTATCACTTGAGCTATGTCCGTGAGTCTCGTTCGTCTCCGTATTTCGGTAATTTTCACCCGGTCCTATGACGGGGTGAAAATCCCTCTATAGGGAGATGCCCAACATGGCTCGTTCCATAGCTCTCTGAGTGACTTGAATACGGTGGATAGTGTGTTTGGTTAGCGCCCAAGTTTCAGCCCGGTACGTGATGGCTGGGAGGACACACTGCTTTCTTTATAAGTAATATCCTCTTATTTTTTTTTTAATTTTTGCGAGATTTATATTGGTCTCCTTTGATTATTTACTTCCCGACCTATGTCATAAAATCATTATGTGGCTGGATGACAAAAAGTTAAATAGCTTGAATCTAATCTAAATTAAGCAGAAGAGGACATAGAATGAAACGACACGGTATTTAGCAAAACCCGACATATTTTTTACAAAACAGACGATATATAACTCTAAATCGTAGCTAATGCCTCAAAAAGAAAGCAGTGGGAATATTTTAATGAAGTAGCTACAAATTCTTGGCGCTATTGTATTGTTCACTATGCTCTTTCGTAGCAGTCAACAAACGCTGCTTCCGTTGAATGCCAATTTTGAACATCGCAACGTTGCACTTCTAAGCAATACCCGTACCTACTACGAATTGATGATTGAGAAGTACTTAAATCTGCAGTTTCCACTAATAATATAGAATTGTACCTATGTTTCAGAGAAAAATTTTGCATCGGCCAAAATGTTAACACAATACTCAAGCGGCTAGTAATCTCATCAGCAGATGCTGATAACATAGATTGTGATGATTTGAAACAGAGACGCGAGTTTCTGAAGAATTATTGTTAAGCAGATTCGGAAAAAGAGTGGATCTTAGTCAATGGCGCATTGTTTTTTGAGTTTGATCTTGCACAACAGCATCAGAACATGACGAATAATAGTTATGTAACCGAAGCTTCCAAGTTATCAAAAAGTACTGCGAGTCTGCGACTAGGAATTAACTAGAAGAATACAGAATATTAGCAACATGCGCTTGACTACAATAAAAACATTGAATGTGTCGCAAGCGGAATAGTTCGTAGCGATATCGATCTGGCCAAGGCGATGTTTGGCTTGCCACTCCCGACCGCACCCACCCTAAGTTAATAAAAAATCGACCACCCCTCGTCTCAGACGACACACTGACACTATATTGTTTTACTTGTAAGGTTGCGATCTGCTTTTACATACATTGTTCATACTGCCAATATTTACATTTATAACACTAGGTATCTCACACCTACAAATTGGAAATTTAGTAGTATTACCTTCATGGTGCAAAAGAAAATGATGAAAGTATGGACAAAAGAAACCTTATCACAGGAAACAGCTTTTTTCAACTTTCTAGAGGTTATATTGTAACTACGAATCTTGAAATCCAGAATCGGGGCTACGAAACTGTCGTACCTACCACTAGTACTGAAAGTATCAAATAGAAATCGTAAAATCTTAGACAGACCCCATTGCCTAAGTAAGAAACTGTGCGTACACTATTGAAGAATAGAACTTTCGAATGAAATATAATCAACATGGCAGAAACTAGATTGGAAGATTCGCGTGGATCCCGTATTAATAACAAAGCCACTGGTTGAGGAGACCACCTTTACGATACATCTAAGCGAAAAGAGGTAGTAAAATTGAAAATCTTAATTCATGATTGATTTTGCGAAATATTCAGCCAGACATGACTTGGCCACGTGGCTCTGGTTGCAGAGGAATAGCAGCTAGCTGGTACAAATAGAGTTTGACGCCGGCTGTGACGTGCTCCCTCGACAAACGTTACACGCATAGATCAGAAAGAGTAACAAGCAGTGGAAACATCTGTCACCCCCAAAACAACCTAGCTTTTTCTGGGACTCTTTACAAAGATGATTGTGGTGATTTTAATGATGAGACTGGCGGTATACTGTAGTGATAATAATATTTTGCGTTAAACTAGTTGCTCATGAAGTTACAGTTAATTTTTTAGTATTTATAATAAATGAAATTGATTGTGTTTGTTGTACATATTGATTTAAGTTTTCCTCGAACACGCATTTATTTATAATAAATGTATTAAAATAGGACAACTCATTAAGTAGTAGTATGGTAAAATAAGAGTTTACATAAATAGCTTTACTTCATGCAATCCCACCATGATTACAGTTCATATAAAATTAGATGTACCTACTTCGTAACAAATCCGTAGGATTCATAATTTTCCTTGAGTGTTTATAAATAGATGAGTTTAAAATAGAACAATACAGCAATAACTCATTAAGTTAGTGGTTTAAAAAGTAAGTAATTTGTGACAAATTGCTTTAGTCTTGTGCGTCTGTTAAATAAAATCATTAACATAACAAAATTATTCAAGTATTTATTGAAAATAAATCACAAGACACTGTGTAAGATTTTTTTTAGCTTTTACATCACTCAAGTCACAAGTGTCACCTCTCTGAAGTTGGCATGGCAAATATAGCAGGCAAACTAATAAAGTACTGGATAATTAGCCGTTAATTAACCGCTAATTAACCATGGAAACCAAAAATTTTCCGCTTGCCGGAAAACGCGAAAATCGATTTGTATGCCAACTTCAGGTGAAGTTAGCATGCAAACATTTTAAAATCGGTTAGGAAAGACCTAGACAACTGTACCATGGCTCATAATTAGCCGTTAATTAGCCGCAAAGTAACCGTGAAAACCAAAAATTTCCCGCGTGCCGGAAAACCTGGAAATCGGTTTGTATGCCAAATTCAGTGGCAGTTAGCATGCAATCATTTTAAAATCGGTTAGGAAAGACCTAGACAACTGTACCAAGGCTCATAATTAGCCGTTAATTAACCGTGAATACCAAAAAATTCCCGCATGCCGGAAACCCGAAAATCGCTTTACGTGCCAAGTACACCACAAGTTAGCATGCAAAATTTGTAAAATCAGTTAGAATTGACATAGCTGATAAGCCGTAAATTAACCAAATAATAAAAAATAATAAAACGTTTGAAAAGATAGTTTTTAAAAGAATTGTTACATGTTGTATAATCACGAGAGCAACTTAAAATGTGATTTTTTGTTTGTTAAGATATCTTAATGACTTTGGTGTCAAATGAAAGATCTAGGTCTAAAACCATTTTATACGTTTGATTCAGGTAAATGCGTCCACGCGTTTAGGAGATAATTAAGAATTAGTATAGGGAAAATGTCTTCATCAACAGTGGTTAATTTGCGTCTAGTTATGAGCTTTGCTTGGTAAAGTCACAGAATAATTAGTACAAGTACAGAAGAGGCACTTTGCGAACCAATTAATAGAAATAGCGACTCCTGCCTTGCTCTTTTCTAACGCGTAACTGTGTCGGTCTCTGGCGCGGTATGACGCACTAGCTGTGGTCCTAGGGTTGTCAGCTAACCGCTGCTACTATAATATTCATCGTCTATCTACCTGACCACGTAATCTATCTTATGTTTGATGCGTATGATGATTACACGGTCAATTAGGTGGATAGACAATGAATATTAAAGTCCGTCATTTGTAATTAACAAATTAAAACAAACCTTCAATCTTTAGGCTACCTAGATAGCTCTTTGTTTAAAATTCCTCATTAACTTACAATAATAATATTTTCACATTTTGCATTAAGAGCGTTTATACTCTACGGCATTTCATATAAACTTTCAAGTCGTTATTTTCCGAAATGACTGAACAGATTTTAATGAAACTTCCTACGCATAAGCAGTATACATATATCTAAAAAGTTACAAAAAAAAAACATTTTCGAAAAATAATGTTACAGATAAATTAGACCGATTTTTAATTATCTATAGAAACAGAAATTTACAATTATCTTCATTTTTAAAAGACATTTCGAAAATGTTTTTTAATAACTTCCTTTAACTTTTTCAAACGTATAAAATGGTTTAAGGCCTAGATCATTCATTTGACACCAAAGTCGTTAAGATATCTCAACAAACAAAAAAACACATTTTCAAGTTGCTCTCGTAATCATACAACATGTATGAAACACGTAACAATAATTTTAAAAACTATCTATCAAACGTTAAATTTATTTTGTTATTTATTTAATTTACGGCTAATCAGCTATCTAGCCTTGGTTAAGCTGTCTAGGTCTATTCTAACAGATTTTACAAATGTTGCATGCAAACTTGTAGTCTAGTTGACATGTAACGCGATTTTCGGGTTTTCCGGCACGCGGGAAATTTTTAGTTTTCACGATTAATTTGCGGCTAATTAACGGCTAATTATGACCCTTGAAACAGTTGTCTAGGTCTTTCCTAACCGATTTTAAAATGTTTGCATGCTAACTTGCACTGAATTTGGCATACAAACAGATTTTCGTGTTTTTCGGCACGCGGGAAATTTTTGGTTTTCACGATTAATTTGCGGCTAATTAACGGCTAATTATGACCCTTGGTACAGTTGTCTAGGTCTTTCCTAACCGATTTTAAAATGTTTGCATGCTAACTTCACCTGAAGTTGGCATACAAATCGATTTTCGCGTTTTCCGGCGAGCGGAAAATTTTTGGTTTCCATGGTTAATTAGCGGTTAATTAACGGCTAATTATCCAGTACTTTATTTGTTTGCCTGCTATATTTGCCATGCCAACTTCAGAGAGGTACAAGTGTCAATCGGTCTAAGCCGTACTCAAGATATCGAATATGTCCAGCAATTATGATTTCCGCAAACAATGGTTTAGTTTTTTTTTCAAATGTCTATCCGGCAACTATCTGGTTTCTGGCCCAATTTACTATCCCGCCGGATACTAAGATGGTAAGTAGTAATATCCGGCTGCTACCGGATACAAAATCAATTAAGTTAATCCTTAAACGCACACGTGAGAATAGATAGATATTATCAATGAATGGATGTTTGTTACTCTTTCACGCAAAAATTACTGAGCGGAATCGGAAGTAATTAGGAGATGGTTAATAACCTGGATTAACCCATACGATGCTTTTTATCCCCGTAGTACGATCCCGCGGATTAACTATCGAACTCCTCACGGGTCTAGCCGCGAGCTTAAGCTGAGCTTTTTAATAATCATAAAATTTACTTGATTTATTCCTTAACTTCTTTTCTGTAGCGCACAGCAAAAGAGTGGACTAAGAGTGAACCGGCTTCTTCTGGGTAAACTCGCTCCATCGTCGACTTTGTCTCTGTCATCTCTGACCTAAACTAGAGTCAAGAGCAAACCCATCTTAAATAAAAAAAGTACCAAAAAAATATGCTTTTCCCAAATCCAATTTTTTTTTACCGAATTACCGTTAGTTTTTTTATAACGTTACCAATTACCGTTATGCTAGCGATAAAAAAGTAACGATTTAAATAACGATACCCGTAAGTACGTTAACGTTACCGAATTAGTAATTTCAGTACCGGTAAAAGTAACCATTCTTTTGTCGATGTCGGTGATGATTTAGACAAACAAGTAATCATTAGAACAACAAATGGATAGATGTATTTGGCGTACACGATGTTTGTCTGACGTCTGACTATAAAATGAAATAACCAACGCGCACGAGCGCGCGCGATTCGTCTCGTTTTCGCAACGCTATTTAGATACTGGTAAATCCTGACATACGTTATTTTAAACGTTAATATTTAACGTAGCAAAACGTTACTGTTTTGGTAATTTTACCGGTATATTTTTGGTAACGGTGACCTTCCCTGTCTACTTGTTAGGAAGACAGCTCCATGACTATATTCGGCCGAATATCGGCTAACCGGATCATCGGATGGCCGGATATGCGGCCTAATCGGACCGCTATCTGTTTTTGTCAGTTTGACTGTAGTATTTGTAAAATTTATTCGAGTACAGCAGGTATTAAATACCTAAATACTTTGTGAGACTGGTTTATAAATATAGATGTATTTATAAACCAGTCTCACAAAGTATTTAGGTATTTAATACCTGCTGTTCACGAACAAATTTTAGAAATACTACAGTAAAATACCTACTGAATAATTTCAAAACCAATATTGGAGTACATACCTAATTAAATGCAATGGTTTTATCATACTGGTGTTTTCTATGCTTATTTGCAATCGTCATATTATATTATTTAAAAACAGCTTATGTACACGTCACTAAGTATGTGTAATGAATTGCCTTTTGACCTTGGCAATCTTAAAATAACCAGATCATTGCAGAATTAAGTAAAATCACAGTATGAAATGATTTTGAATACTATTAACCTGATTTAATAAATTTATACGTATATTGTTATAGTTTGAGGATCAACTTGTAATCATTGCTACATTGCATAATGTGCACTAAAGCCTGGTTTTCACAAGCCCAGTAGGTGACCACCCAGTAGTCAGCAACTGTACATTCTGCTGTCTATACAGTACTGTCACTGTCCCGACGTGTTCCCACTACTGGGTCTGCATAGGAGACAGCAGTACACAGCTACTGTGTACACAGTACTGGGTCAGGTGCTTCTGACCCATTGCGTTTTCACGAGGCCAGCCAAAATGGCTGATCAGTGTGATATAATTAGGACAAATATACGATATTGGCATTACTTCTTGGTGAGCATTTGATGGAAATTCTCAAAAGTCAGAAGACAAAAAAGAAAAAATATGGACAAGGTGTTGGTTGCAGAGGACAAATTTTGGAACAACTTCTACGATCATGAAAGAACTGCGCACTCATAATGAACATGAATTCAAAAAAATAATGAAAATGACACCTTGCCACTTTGATTTTCTTTCGAACTAGAAAAAATTTGACTGTCCAGGCGTTTACTGTCCTTCGGCACTAACCGGCCACTGTCTAGTTGCATTCGTATGGAGCCAGTGCTGTCCTAGTAGGAGTGGGGGAAGGTCAGTGAACAGTAGAAACAAAATATTTTGAAGTTGCTGACCGACAGTAACTGACCGGTCAGTACTGGCTCAACTTTGTTTTCACCCACCCAGTAGCTGACAGATAGTAACTGTCCTTCACTGTCCGCTAGCTACTGGGCCTGTGAAAATCAGGTTTAATATAAAGCGGGCCGGCAGCCGCCAGAAACAGGCATTTTACGTTGAATCTACGATTCAAAGAAAAATGCCTGTTTCTGGTGGCTAAAATTCTTTCCGCACCAAAAAATGTTCGCCGACCGCGACTTTTTTTTTGTTTTGAATTTCCCTTAAGACATTTTTTTTCGTTTTTGAATAACTTGAAATTCGCCGAATTTATTTTATATTTAATTTTGGTTGTGGCGCAATACTGTGACCTGTGTGCATCCATTAAACTAATTTAATAATGAACATTTATAAATGAATAAATTTAATGCTAGAAAAAATAATCAAATCACCAAATTTTTATTTTATAAAGATTTTATTCTAAAATCTGAGCGTACTCGCTACGTTTCTCGGAGGAGATAAAAGATAGAATTCGTAAGGAACGAATGCTCAAGATTATTTGGTCAGGGTATCGCCTTAACTCTTATGAATGTGGTTTTCTTGAACATTTTCTTGGCTAGTTATCTGTGAAAAAGTACCAGTTACCAATTTCAAAAGAATTTTTCGACTTAAAATTCGTTAATTTTGAAATAATTGAAGAAAATAGGAAATTTAAAATATAAACTTGAAATGCGAATTTCATCGACAACCTTGACCAAATTGGCTTTTAATTGATACACAAAGGTCACACTAAATTGCCACCATAAAAATCGCCGAATTTCAAGTTATTCATAAACGGAAAAAAGTAGTTAGTAGGTAGTTTTTCATGAAACTTTTTTTTTACTTGGTTTGAAAACCTAATTTAGTTTTGCTGTTGAGTGTATAAATTGACTTAAGAACTTCGATCAATAATAGAACTAGATTAAGGATCAGGAACAAAAATGAATCGCTAAAGTGTCCACGTTTGCACAGACGTAAACATCTATATTTCATAGAAAAAAGTTTAATAATATTAACAACTTCAGTTTATTATAAACCTTAACACTCTCACATAAAGTTTAATAACAATTGCAAAAGATATTTATTTAAGTCTTTTCATCCGAGAAAGCTAAAAGGCAATAAATTTAAAATGTCGCTTGAAAATAAAAAGTCATGAGTACAAAAATATATATTCTAAAATATATCTTAAAATCTAAGTGACAAGGTTAAAAACATTACGTTGACAATTTCGTGCTTACACTAATTTAGAACTAGACGTACTTCTTGGTATTACATTTCAATGCTCAGAACACAGTAAGTATTGAAAGACGTAGAGTTGCAGAATAAAATTTTTTTTAGGCCAAGGCTCGTTTTTTATGGTGGCAAATATTTTTTTAAAAGTAGTAGACTGAGTAGTAGGTACAATTTTTAACCGACTTAAAAAAAAGGAGGTTGTCCATTCGACTATATTTTGTTTGTCTACCTATTTCTCCACCAATAATTGTAAACCGATGTTTAAAATTCTTTTTTTTATTCGAAAGCATATACTCTTGTGGTGGTCCTGTTGTCACCAAGTCCTAGAGAAGTCGAGGCAACCCTCAAATTATATAGGTGCATACAATGTTTTTCATGATCTAACGAGGCTCGTCACGTATTCCTGTGGTATCATCAGAACTTAAACTTGTTGAACCTGTAAAGAAACATGCGCGGTTTATTGAAAACAGTTTTAAAGTATATCATGAAAATACCTACAGGTATAGTTTTCTTCCGATAAAGATTTTTGTAATCTACGCCTTTGCGTGTTTCCAGTTATGTCCAAACTATCAAAATAAATTGAACATATTCTCGAATGGTTATAGGGTTTATGTATTCTGCACATCGAAATGGTTCGCTAGAAAATCTACAAACAAAAATAATATATAAAATAACAACACTACTCCATGTATTGCCGGTTCCAAAACAGTCGATGTTTGTAACAATAGTTGGTGCGTTGTTGCAAACATTGGCCAAACATCGAAATATTAGCTAATTTAATTATTTTTACTATTTATCCTGTTTTTATTTCACGAAAAAACACAAAAATAATATATACTTACCGAAATAAAAAAATCCTTCCAAAATAGTGGTTTTACGGTGGTTATTTTCACAGTTTTAAAACGCGCACTACGGCATTTTGACGTCTTAACGTTGGCTATGCTTGGACAATACTAATTTGAAATAAGACCACAAAAGTATTTGTGGTCTTATTTTTCGTGCCGTTTTTGAAGCGCTCATCGGGAATCTAGTACTATTATTGATCGAAGCTTAAGAATGATCGTTAACAATATTGATACTAAATTATGTTGAAGAGATTGAATAAAATTTGATTTCAGTGATCTTTTGCTCCTATAAATGTGTTTAGTGAATCATTTAATTAAATTTTCAAAGGAACACATCATCTGCATAGCATCACTGCTTCGCAGAAGGAGGCGACGCAGTATAATGGCCTTGACTGCACTTTTGGTTAAGTAAAGTAAGTGATAAAAACAAAAGCCATTCAATCGGAGGCATGGGAAAAAATATTCCTGCTCCTCCTACCAATCGGAGTTCCGATCGGAGGACAGGGAAAGACCCCCATTTCCCAACTATGTTAAGGTTGGCTTCCAGTCTAACCGGATGCAGCTGAATACCAGTATTTTACATTGAGCGACTGCCTATCTGATCTTCAGAACCCAGTTAGTACTGGGTAATATGATATCCCTTTGTAAGACTGGTTGTCAAAATTTCGGGCACTGTCTACCTGTAACAACTGTTTCAGATCTACAAATAACCAACAGTAGGCCAACGGTTTAACGTGCTTTCCGAGTCACGGAGGAAACCCTAAAAAAAAAAACTATTTTGATTTATCTATTTTTGTAAATATATATATAAATATGCTTATTATTCTCATTGTCATAAAAAAACTTTCATAATAGCACAAGAAAAAATCTGGACAGATGGAGCAAGTCAAAGAAAATATTTAAAATTTTCTAATTTAGGCCTAAAAGTTAATGAAAAATGTTCCAAAAAATTACCTCCATATCCATCCTCCAATTTCCTCCTTATCCAAATGTCTACATGGATTTCGATTTATGCAAATTGTCCCAGTTCACTAAGAAAACAACACTTTGTATATTATATTCTAACTAGTGACCTGCCCAACTTAACAAAACAAAGATTTTTCATGCTGCACCAACTCCAAGTAAATTGGGATAAGGGCATGAGATGAGAATGAGGATGATGATGTAAGTTAAATTAAATATAATATAAAGTATTTTATGTTATTTAACATTCCTTGAAATTCACTTGAAAATTCAATAAATAAGTAGTAAAGAATTTATGATAAATAGGAACTTGGTGAAGCACCTTAGCCTGTCCAAAAAGACCATCAAAAATGTTTATTTACCTTATTTCTTGTTGAAACATAATAAAGTAACCAAGTAATCAATCAAAAAACCTACATGGGCACTTATAAAACGTCGCCAAAGGTGCACAAATGTTGTCATCAGCATGCGTAGCATGACCACTGTAGAAAGGAGTTTTGTCTACTCAAGAATCAACATTATGACAGATAGGCAATGAAAATGTGTCAGTTTGTCAATTCTTCCGTCTACATAGCCCGTTTCCACGGTGATCATGCTAAGCGTGCTGTGCTGTAACTATTCTGAACAGTGAATGAACTATGCAATGTTTTGAAAACTATTGTAAAACATATGATAAAAAAGAATGGAAAAAATAATATTTGGAATAGTTAGAGACATCAACAGATTTGTGTCATCTATGAGTTACCAGGGAAGCCGCAGCAGCAGCAGGCAGGCAGGCAGGTAGCAGAAGGTACTAGAGCCAAACTTCTTTATCTTCAACATAGTCCTTAATTTTGTAATATGCATTTTTAATAAGGACATGTTTGATGTATTTTAAACTTTCCATCGGTCAGTTCTATTACTGACTTCGGTAACTTATTATAAAAGCGTATACTATTTATAAGAAATAACTTGCTAGTTTTTGCTACAATCTAAATTTGGGTATTACATTTTCGTGTCTACTGGGTATTTTTATATTGGAAGTTTTTTCTAATTTTGAAAAGCCCTCAGTTTTTGCGGACATATTAAATACATTCTAAGATATAAAGTGAAGGCAAATTAAGTATATCAATCTCTTTAAACTTTTCTGAGGGACTCGTACGGACCCATTTCATAAATCACGCTGACTGCCCTCTTTTGTCATGTGTTAAGGTGAAACATTCTGACTGTAATAAAGAGAGACAGTAATGGATCCCATCAAATTAAATAACCAGAAAAAAAAAATGAGGAGTAAGGACAAGTTATAAACGTTGTGAAGAACTGTAGTAAAAAAATTAAGTCTGTGTAAGCCCTATAAAACTTTGCACACAAAAATAAGATTATTACTGAAAAGTTGCTGACCATTCCAGATCGTAATTTGTAATTTTTAATGGTTTCCCATTCAAAAAATCACAATCTGTACTGTAGTTATGTAAAACACATAATTTTCAAACATTGTAGTACACAGGGAATCATCAATGTAAAGGTTTTTTTTACCTAAAGTCCAAGTGAATCACAGTTGAGTAGTACTACAAAGTAACCATACATTACTAGATTACAAAATATATTTTTAAGAACACTGAAAGAACTTAGCAATACTATACCATATGTAGATCACAAATTATTATTATTTGATTAGTTTAATTACAAACTTATAGACCTAAAATAACAAGCATTTTAAGAAAACATGCATTACTCACCATGAATGTCAAATTATCCTGTTTGAATTGTCCTGACGTTTCCTTCATAGGATCATAATATCAGTCATAGGAGAGTCATTCAATATGTAAAACCACTGTATAACTATATTTCATTTCACATGTACACAAACTGAATATAAACTTCAAAAATGTTTACAAAGGAATCAAGCTTGAATAGCATAGTAGGTTGGATTCTAAAAATACATCAACATGATAAAACAGTATGAATGTGTTAACTTAAAGCAACACAATGATGACAATATGTAATATGGATTGTGAATCCGGATTAACCGCTTCACGTGCGTGATAGGGTAGTAATATTGATAGGCTGCAACTCATGATAATACCAAAATAGATACATACTATGCACAATGGAAAATATAGAATAGATAGAATTCCAAATCAAAATTTCTGGTAATTATATGTCATTCCACCAAATACAAATAATTAAAACCTCATAAGTTTAACGCCAATCTAAGGTACAAACGAATTAAAGAAAATAATAACACTGATATTATAATCGATTATAATTTAACACTGGACTTTAGAAAGTCGTAGGTACTCATGAATTGACCTGTTTACTCAGTAAATATGTTATAGAATTACGCTAACGACGTATAATAGAATCCAAAACCTTTTAGTCGATAAAATCACTGTATTACAACGAGAAACGCAAAAACTTGTTGCTTAGCAAAGTATACAAATAAAATATCTTCCCATCCACCATCACATAACCACCACTACTTGACAAGCACAGCACCATACTCAAAAGTATCGGTAAAACGATACGACACTACTCAGCTGATAACCGTAACTTAGTTACATCAGCCAACCTTTTTAGTCGATTTAAAAAAAAACTAATTGTGAAAACCATGGAATTTACTCAGTTTTGCCCTAAAATTTCTTCCTGATGGGAACGTCAAGGGTTGGTTGGTCTACAGACGACCACACACGCGTATATCATTCGTTTGTTGAAGGCACGATTTGTTCAGTGTAGACCGTGAGAATCGATCCCGTTTTTGACGTTTAACTTGTATCAATTTTATTAGTATGTTGAAACAACTCCCAATATTGTTGCAAATATTACAAACGCGATAGTGTTATTCTTTTCAAATCGTATAATTTGAATTACGTGGATCCCGGAAACTTAAGGTGGAAGCGAGCAGCCCTGACAAAATATACATTTTATCAAAAAGCTCGCGACATGTCAGCGACACAAAAACTGCTAGACTGTTTTATCATTGTTTTCTTTTTTGATAGAACATTCACGAATTAAAACCAAACTTCTTAAAATCCCATAAACAATTCAACCTGCCAGTAATCTTCTACATTAAATTACTATTTCCATAACACATTGAATGTCTTTTTCATGAATGCCTTTAGTTTCACAGTTACCATTCCCCTTCCGTGTAGCCTAAGATCCCGGTATTCAACGACCTTCACCGAGCTGGTTAATGGATGAAACTTATTTTATATTAAATTTAATATGTCAATAAATCTATTGCATATAGGTTGTCTAAAAAATTTCAGTCCAGTATATAATTAAAAAAAAATGTTTTTTGAAACATTTCACCGGCTCCGGGATCCTATACTAGCTCTGATTAGAGATGAGACGTATATACTGGTAGAGGTATATATACCAAGTATGTGCTTCCCAGTACATAGACCGGGTACGGACCGAAATACTGGGTATACCTTGAAGGTATGACGTCAGACGCATAGTACGATACGAACCGCTACCACAAGGTAGCGCCCAGTTTTATCGGTCGTTCGGTACGTCGAAGCAACCCGAAGTTACCCGACAGCTTACGAAGGGACCCGAAACGTCATTCGTGCTTTATGAACATTCGGTTGATTTAATTTAGTTATATATAGAAATAACTAGAATTCATTAATAACCATCGTCATACTCTTAGCCGACAGTCCTAAGCCTGGTAAAGTAGGAAGGAAAGATTTCATATCTCATAATGCATAATTACGTATAGGGACTTGAAACATCGTACCTACATTATATTGGAGGCATACCATACTTATCGCATACGTTTACTGATCGAAATCCTACCACACCCAAATACTAAACACACCCTAAGTATTTTGATACCTGGTATTTGTACCAGGTATTTAGTGATACCCATACCTTAAAGGCCGGGTATGGAGAATGGCAGGTATATCTCATCTCTAGCTCTGATTATAAGGATGGGAAGGGTTTTCTATACCACAACAATATTTTTTTAACAGGAAAGTTAAAGATAGTGCACATCTTGGTCTGGAATGCTATAGCCGTAAGAAGAGGCTTACACGATTTTTTTAAGAAATACCGGTTTCTTCATTAATTTTTCAACCATAAAATTGGTTATTTGAAACATCCTTATTGTAATGTGTATAAATGATTGATTCAAAGCAATGTTGCAAGTTTAGATTTTCTCCAATATAATTGGGAAGTTGCTTATGTGGTTTCACCAATGAATTTGTAAGAAAACGTAAAGTCATGAATATGCAACGAAAAACAGTTTTAAAAATCATTACCTGAATGACGACTGAAATTACTTTTTTAGGATAAAAATTATAAGGATTTTCTTCTAAGTATTTGATTGGAAAACTACTTTTTAAATGAATTAAGGTGAAACTTCTAACTTTTAGTGGCAATACCTTAAGTTAAGGTATGTCATTTACTTATGTATGTTTGCGACTTTGGATCTATGGTTATGAATAAAGATTATTAAAAAAATAAGTATGTCTATGTCATTGTCATTTTAGTTCTTGGTTCTCTGGTTGGTGCGAAGCTTGCGTATTCTTGTGAAAGATATTATTTTTCGTCTTAATCTTCACGAATTAAAGTAACAAAATGGGTAAAGGTTTTAATAATTACATGTGTAAAAAGTTCTTCCATCCTGCTTCGAGAGATAATTTGAAAAGGGTAAGTAATGCAGCTGTGACAATTTTTGCATTGTGTTTACAACAGCTAGTGATCAGCTGTATTTAACGTCGTAATAATTTGCTTGGGTAAATAATCATTATTTGAATCGTCAGGTATGGATGGCGGAACAGAAAACAGAGGCTTATAAAAAGAAACAAGAGGAGTTACGTGTGCAATATGAAAAGGAACAAGAACTTCATGAAAACAAGTAAGTCACAGTCTTGGTAGTACCTATCCTTATTCATAATAGTTTATCAATTTAGCCTTGAAGATTAAAAATATACTTTTATTTCAGGGCTTTGCTGAGCAAAGACAGCAAGGACAAATTAAGTTTGAACTTTATGTATGAGCCGCCTCCTGGTGTCAAGAAAGAAAGAGAACGCGAAGATAATGAACCTGAATATAAATTTGAGTGGCAACGCAAGTACAACGCGCCCAGAGAGAGCTACTGCAAAGGGGACAATGAAATCAGAGATCAACCTTTTGGAATACTGGTTCGCAATGTCAGATGCATCAAATGCCACAAATGGGGTCACATAAATACAGGTGGGTTCCTATTTTCTTATAGTTCTAGAGCACCATGTACTGCTTCTGGTTCCCATATAAAATTGGATTCAAGAAGAAAATCAAATCAAGCTATTGTTATTTTAAAACATCTGTAAATGGCGTCTTATTTTCAACTATTGGTTATCTAGGATAGTCCTCAAACCTATAATTATTTGTTGCAGATAAAGAATGTTCAATGTACTCTCTATCTATGAGTGAAGCTCGTGCCCTGCAGGCTTCAACATCTGCTCCTGAGGAGGAAGAGGAGAAACCAGATGTCCCAACACTGATGCAACAAATGCGAGATACTGGTCTGGTGATGAAAGCTGGAGCTCTGCCTCTATCTGTCACCAAGATTGAAGAGAATGACTCATCTAATCTCACTGAAATGGATCTCATCAGTCAATTAACTAAAAAGCAGAAAAAGAAGCTGTTGAAGTAAGTACATAGTAGACTGTATCTAATTTAGAACCTTTAATTACATCAGATCTGATACATAAGAAATCAGTAATTTCAAAAATATCAACAGATTTTTTTTTTTCAGAAAACTTGAGAAAATGGAGAAAAAGAAGGAGAAAAAACATAAGAAATCTAAGCATTAAGAACCCTTGCATGCATTAGGCAATTTGGTTGTGATGATCAATACTTGAGCCATTGGTATGGCAACTATTTTGTGGCCATGTAGCCTACCATGACGTCTTAAAACATTATTGTTTTACTCCTTTTCCAGTGTGGGAAAGCGATGGTGCTAGACATCCTGTATAGCTTCGTCTCTTTCCCACACTGGTATAAGAGTAAAACAATACTTTAAGACATCATGGTAGGCCAGCTGGCACTATCCCTGGTCAAAGGCTATTTAAGCTAGCAGCCTAGAAAACCTAATGCATGCATACTCAGTACTATACCAATAATAGAAAATGATAAAGAGGAGTTGGTATAATTAATGTCTAATTTAATTCTATAATTAAGCAATGTTTCTGTAGAATGTGCTATGATAACTCACATTTAGATTATGGTGGTGCACTCAAAATTTTTCTATGTAAACCAACTTTCTCATGTCAATTAAAAAAATGTTCCAAAAATCTGAGCCATGTTCAAATATCATATTGAATGTAGTGTAATAAGTGTTTTTTCTATTCTGAAAGTAACTTTCAAATGATGTAAGATTAACTAGCAAGTACATAAAAAATACCTTAAAATACAAGCATTTTTTTGTTTCATATTTTATTTGAATTGAGAATGATGTGCTCTTTTTGAAACAATAAACATAATAAAAGTAACATAATTATTTTATTTTTTCATACTCTTCCTTGTGATATTTCTCTTTCAACAGTCTTCTGCAGCTTCAACAATTACATCACAGTAACTTGATCAATAACAATAGTTTCAACTTCATTCTGGTTGTCCGATTCTAACTAACACTGAAATAAATCCACCAGTGTAGGCTGGTTAATAACAAAATGAAAAAAAGGTTTTTAATACATATCCATACAAGCCAAATAACTTATAAATCTATATCATAGCAGATCACTTTATTTCTTAAAACTAACTATCTTTAATTAGGTACCTAGTGATTATACAAATTATAAAAACTAATGAAATTAAATCTTAACATAAGTTTTCTCATCAATTTCTATGATATCTTGTCTGTCATTTCTTTCTTTCCAATGCAAGTACAAGACACATCCAGTAATAATAACTATGATAGCAGTCAATACAAACACACTTTTGAGAATAACTTTGCTTGGTGTCACAAACAACTGAGCCTTCCATTGAGATGGGTCACTTGGAGGAGCCGGAATCACAACTATTTGAGAATTTGGTATGATCTGAGTCCAACTTTTTGAATACCCTGAGAGTCCAACATTCAATGTATCCACAAAATTTGGTGTGCGATCCAACCCAAATATGGAGTAAGGTAACTGCAGAGCAAAGTATGCAGACTGTGGCAGCTGAGCACAAACACCTGTCCTGTATGTGCCCTCTTGAGACCATGTGTTGTACCCTATTTTAGGTCCAGGGAGATTGGTACCTGCAAAAATAAAACATAGGTAAATACTTGTGGAATTGAGCCATCCTAAGAAAATTTTTGTAATTGACTGCTTACCAAATGTTACTTTTCTATTATACAAAGTTCTATTATTGACTGGCATTCTTTCATTTGTCAAACCGGTAACAACAATGACTTTGATGAAGTTAGTGTCATATTCCAATTCATTTCTGAACGAGTTCATTGTGTGTTTTAGAGTTGTTACATTTTTTTTGACATATATTATGTCTAGTACACCATCCATGTAGAAATCATAGAAAGTGGCCATTATGACATCATTACCAAAGGAATCAAACTTATCCCATTGCACTTCAAATGTCCTGTAAAACTTGCACCCTGGCAAGTTGCAAGGACTGTTGTGAAGCAGAAAAACCCTGGTTTCATTAGTATTGACAGGACTGAGAGTCATTAAAATGTCTGGGTAACCATCCATGTTATAATCTCCACTTCTCATAGTGATTGTATCTAAATAAATTTCATTTCTTGGTGGCACAAAACGCCACAATGTCCCCTTGCCATCGTTGAAATCCACTTGGAGGTCATGCCACTTCTGGTTGTCATATATCAATATAGTGCTATTAAAACACTGTATATCATAACACACAGGTATAACTAAAAAGAATTGTCCGGAGAGAGCAACATCAAGAAACAGAGCTTGGCCATAGATAGTTGGATGGCCCACTAGTAGTTCAATACTATTATTATATCTAAATCCTTCAAATTCGTCATTTAACCATACTTCGACATTTGAAGTAGTTGTGACTAAAAGATCTGCAGCATCATCTTCATTAACATCTAAAAATGAGTGTGAATGTGGCAGCTTTATCATCTTAGACATATCATCACCCATCGGTTTTTCAGCAGGAGTTGTTCTGGACTTGTCAAATACCCAAAACACCCTTTCATTATTAGTATTCATGCCAAAGAGGTCAAGAATCATATCTCGATTATAGTCCATTACTAATGGTTGGCCTAATGAGGTAGCCTTTATAGAAAAAGCATCAGAACAGTTTAATGTAGACTCGCCACCCCATAATACTCTGACAGTATGCAAATCAGAAGTATCATTTAGACTTTGAGTAGTCAGCATTATGTCCATGTATGCGTCTCCATCGAAATCACCTGGTACAACACTCGTTATTATAATGTTACTAAAATTACAAGCATACACTGAAGGCCGCATAAAAGGTTCTTTGTCGTAAGCAAGATAAACTTCCACACTTGAGTAATTTTTAATGACAAACGCATCGGTTAATTCATCTGAATTAAAGTCTCCAAATGCAGCAATAACACCCTCTTTATGTTTCCCAAATGAACTCTCGGTCATATCACTTATTGCATAGCTACCGCTGATCAATACAACACTTAAAAATATTCTTGTTACTACTTTGAGCGACATGGTGCTTTGCTATATTTATTTATTTTACAAACAAAGCATTTTCTTAACCAGATGTTCTGACAATAACACAATTGACATGACAATCATGACATTGTCAGCATTTTGTCATGCGCTTCTGGATTTTACAAAACCATAGATAACGGAAAATTTAGTCGATTTTACAAAAAAAAACCGCAATTAATGTGGAAGAAAACTGACAATTTAGTGACGGGTGTCGCTAGCACAATTTGACTCAAAAAAAATCGTTAGTTACAAAAACTAATTCAATTTACTGCCGGCTTCTCTGTTCCCTTATTATTATAATCTGGATCTTTGCGTAAGTCAGTAATAACGACGATGTACGATAACGATTGTATTTATTTTATAAAACATACTGTTAACATTATTTTCATAATAGATAGAGACACAGCATTTAAGGCCCAAAAACGATGTCTCCGATCATTGTTTAAACTTAAAACTACAGACAGTTGCAAGCCCTATTTCAACCAATACAATATCCTAACACTTCCTTGTATTTTATATTTTCGAAGTAGCTATGTTTGTTAAGCCGTTAAGCGAAATCCAAATCGTTTTAATCGCCTAGCTGATGTATTCCCAAGGAACAGGCGTGACAATAGCAAGCTATGTCAAGTAACATGTCAAACGGCTTTGATGCGCAACAGTGTTTATTGCATGGCTCCAATTGTTTATAATAAATTACCTAGTGGATGGAAAAAATTTAAATACCGCGATGTTTAAGAGTAGACTACGTAAATTTTTGATAGATAAAGTGTACTACAGTGTAACTGAGTTTCTGGCAGAAAAATGTATTAGTTTTTAATTGTTATGTTATGTGTTATTTAATTGATATTTTATTAATTTTACCTAAGTACATGTCTCATAAACAATGTAAGTAAATGTTTGCATGCCGAATGGTAAAATATGGCTGAGCCTTGATTATTATATTATAACAACTATTGTACCCATATTTGCAAAAATAAAATTCTATTCTATTCTATAATTACAACATAGCGATGACTGTATCTTTCTGAAATAATGAGAAAACCTGTAATTGGGTTTTAATAGACATAAAATTGTACATTATTTGATACGAAGAAAATCTGAATGACAGACATGACAAGCAGGAATAAAATTAGAGGTTGACAAGTAAGGAGCTACGGGTGGTTCATAATAAACATACTTTCTTTTATTAATAGTTCTTTTTTTATTTCAAACTTACTTCCAGCTCTTTGTCCAGCACGGGTAGCATGACCACTGTAGAAACGAGTTATGTCTACAGCAGAATCGACAAACTGACACATTTTCATTATCTCTCTGTCATTATTTCGATTCATCCGTAGACAAAACTCGTTTCTACAGTGGTCATGCTACGTGTGCAGACACCTACATGAAAAAGTATATATCCTATCGAAAAATACAAATGAGTGAATAACAGAATAGAAAAACATTTATTTTATTGTTGTTCTAGCGTATGTACATACCACAAAATCATCTATCGTAACGGCGTGGCGTAAAAAGTATTTGCTCAACACACATACAATATCACAATCAAGAGTTGAACTCATACCTTGCCAAGATATCATATAGAATAGTTTAACATGGAATTATAAGGTAGTATTTGAGAACTCAATTTTGAAAACCGGATTAATAGAAACCATTGAGTCAAAATGCGCATCACTACGAAACCAGAGACAATCAGGGCAATTTAAAATTGGCTGGTGTGCAGTGTTCGGAACCGTACGATAATTATCGTACACATACGATAATTTTGCGCCTACGTACGATGTACGATAGCATATCATTATCGTACGCAGATTGTACGATAATTGTGTTTGTGTTTTCACTACCCTTTCATATCCATTTTTTCTTTATAAATACGAAATTTTGGCGTGTTTCATACCGAACTTGCATGGGACCAGTGAAATTTTGTCCAAGTGAATTTTAAACTTGGCGCGTTTATTGAACTTAAAGTGGAAAGGGAATCGGTTCAGTTAAACTATAAAGTACTTGCATACATATCAATATTACAATTAATATGATTTATTTATTTGTAATAGACGTTATCCTAAAAATACGATAATTTCGATCCAAGTACGATAATTTTACGCCGAATTACGCCCCTGGTACGATAGTCAGTTCGCTTCAGGTTGGTAACACTGCTGGTGTGTCAAAAAAAATTGACAACTAAGAAATGTAATGGCGAAGGATTAAGCGTCAAATCGAAATTTTCTAAAATAAAATTTCTTACTACAATAATATTCTAATCATAATCCTAAAGCCACAATTGATCTGCTGGTATCATTAATTTTGTAATTCTCCAACGCCTTATTGGAAATGGCCGTCGAAGCTGTTCAAATATTGAGACGAAATCGACCTGGTTCGAAAGCAAAGGTATTTAATTGTTTTACATAAAACCTTCTTATTATGTCTACGTTTCTAGTCATACTTATATAATATTTATAGGATTTTTGTCGCTGGCCCGACGAACCCTTTGAAGAAATGGACAGCACCCTCGCTGTTCAACAATTCATACAACAAACCATACGACGAGATCCCTCCAATCTTGAGGCCATTTTAAAAATGCCTGAAGCTCAAGATGAAGGTGTTTGGAAATATGAGCATTTGAGGTACCCTGTACGAAAATTTTACTGACGAAAGTTTTTTTAAAATTAAAAGCTAATTATCACTCATGTTTACTTGCAGACAGTTTTGCATGGAACTAAATGGCCTGGCAGTCAAATTACAAGCTGAGTGTAAACCAGAAACATGTACACAAATGACTGCTACTGAACAGTGGATTTTCCTATGTGCTGCCCATAAAACTCCTAAGGAGTGTCCGGCTATTGACTACACAAGACATACCCTTGATGGGGCTGCGTGCTTACTCAACAGCAACAAATACTTTCCTAGCAGGTATGTTTATTTCCTAGAACACCACACTTGAGTTTGACGTTCTTAAGTGTGTGTCTTTTAATGGCCTTATTGAGATTAATGGTTTGACTTTGCTCATAGCAAACAGTTACTCATTATAATAAACTTTTTACAGGGTCAGCATCAAGGAATCATCAGTAGCTAAACTGGGTTCGGTTTGCAGACGAGTTTACCGAATATTTTCTCATGCTTACTTCCACCACAGGGCAATATTTGATGCCTTTGAGAAGGAAACTCATCTGTGTAAAAGATTTACTTATTTTGTCACAAAATACTCTATTATCTCTAAAGAAATCCTGATCCTGCCCAAACTAGACGATGAAACACCAGTGGGTGAATCAGAAGCATGAGGTTTAAAGAAATAATTTGGTTCTCCATTGTGAACCAAATTATAAGACATTACTGACTGTTGTGTTCACATTGATTTGAGATGACAACTGAAGCAGTAATCATGTTTACTCTTAGCGTACCCAGTAAAAAGGTAGCGCCTTAAAAATTCTTACTTTAAAGTGTCTTCTGTTTTAGTTCTATATCATAAATATCTAGATAAATAATTACAATCCCAGATAACCAAGCTACTATTTAAAATCTAGAATGTTTAAGTATATTGTAATTTAAAACAGTATGGAGATTTTGAGATGTATGTAATCATTGCATTTACTGCTAGAGTAGGTTGTAGATGTCTGAAAGTATAAATCCCTATTTAAGATGCATAGTATCTAGTATTTAAATTATGTATGTGACTAAATCATGTTTATTAAAGATATAAACATGCAAATATGCTCTCAAATATTAGGATGTGTAATATTTCATGTGTCAAGTATATAACTATGTGTTATTTATATTATAATAGTCTTAAGAAAAATTGTGAGTTCATTTGTAATCTCCAACTATCTTATTTACTATGCACAATAAAACAATTAAAAAAGAGTTTATGTTGGTTTCTTTTGTTTAAAAGGTCTCTTAGGTTTATATGATTGGTGTTGTTTTGAGTTGCTGCTCTGCTCCTTTTGCCAAAACTTCTTTCCTTTAAGTGATTGGTACCTGTTAAACATAAAACAAGTGATAATAAACCTTAAGTTTATTTTCCCTCTAGAACATAGAAACCAAAAATAGAATATTATTTTAAGAATAAATCATTACCATTGCATTAGCACTGAAACATAACAGTAAAATATGAATACTACTGGTTTAATTCAGTATCATTTAAGCTAACAAAGCAACATAGTTTTTTTTTTTTAAATTTTGGCCCACACTCGGATTTTCTCGTGTATCGTGGGTGTTTTTACAAACAGCCCCAAAACAACTACCTGTAGGCAATACGAACGTTTGTTCCATGGGTATCTAGCCTGTGACACGCAGCGCAGTAGCTAAGCGCTTAGCCACTGCGCCAAGCATGCCCTCTTTTTATTTTCAGAGCTTTGTCATAAGTTAAACTGGTTCCAAGTCGATGATGAAACACTAACCCGATTTGGTTGCTATCTGGTATAGCTTCCACTGATAGTAATATGTGTATGATAGGTATTTGTCTTTTTACTACTAATGTTTCGAGACCATCCACTTTAGGCTCCCAATATTCCTCCACTCTGAAAATTGCAAAATAATCATTAATAATGGAATAATCTGATATGACATTGGTCTAGATTCTGATATTAATTTGGTTCTTACGTTTTATAGGACAGTTTAGTGACTTGATGTTCAATAGAAAACTGCCTCTTCAGTATTTCAGCACATGATATTGCTTTGGAAATAGCAGCACCTGCCCCACTCCACACAACAGCAGTGGCTGCCTTATCCTCAAATATACCTGATGCATGGGATAACAAGTTTGCCATCTTGCTCCCACCTTTGACCTTAAATAAAAATGTATATGATTTAAGATATTTGCGTACATAAACATTATTAAGATTGTGTAATTTTATTAATACATGAAACTATGCTTTGTTAAGTTCTGGCATAAACATCATTTATTTATAAAGCATTATCTATGGATTTTAGTTTACACATTTACATAGTCTACATTTTCTATATATTTAGGAATACACTTAAGAACAAAATAACAAATTAATGCAATAAGTTTTTGAATTTGAACTCACTTGCATCCATAGGAAATTTTCGGGCAGGCCTTTGACAGGTATTTTGTCACGTTCTAGTTCCTCTTCTACATTTTTGCCTTTGCTATAATTTTCCATTTTATGTACTTTGTTGCATTCAAAGGCACGTTTCTTATTTATTTACTGGAAATAGAAATTAACTTCAATTTCCAGCTCGGATTGTTGACACTTTGACATTGACGTTTTTGTTTATTTTTTATTTTGACATAATTTACCAGTGTTGCCATAGTACGATCACATTCAAATTATGTATGGCTGAGCAGGGGGTCTACTCTCTAACTCCGTCAACGAAGACACGGGCCCGTACTAAAGACGTCCGTCACTAAGAAATAAACCCTACTCCCTAGTGACAACGGATTCACGAGCTACGAACGGGACCATAGACAATATTAGTGAACGAATGAAAATGGCGATAGAGTTGGGCTATTTTACCGGTCCATTACCGGTTTACTTACTTTATGATTTTAATGATTTTAAACAAAAAAAATGACATTGTTATTGTTAGAAAATGACCACATTTAAAAGAAAATACGTTTTACTATGTCTTTATATGAAGAAATAAACTATTTTTGCCATTTTCGTCCGGATTGAGGCTTTATACTGTTAATACCTTTGCCTTTTTCTTTTGACAGCAATGTTGTTTTAATGAAGTGTCAATTTTTTGTTTACAAATTTTGAAATATACATAATTCGTTTTATTAATACGACACGGGAACTTTCCGTAATAAATTGAACGATTACACATCAACACCGGGACGTGCTTAATCGGCCGCCGCTATTGCAATATCAGCGGCAACCAAAACACACCAGGGCAGGGGTGCCAGGGTCCTCGGAGCGCGTTGCCACCAGTATCAAGCCGAGGACAGCCTGATAAAGAAGACTACATGCGTGTGTAAACAAGGAAGAAGAAGCCTACTCGCATCAGTGCGGTACCGCATTGACAGGTCCGATTAGTTGTTGCGTCCGGCTATTCCATCGACGCAGCTGTACATGTCCCATCTACATCATACCACGACGCCAGAGAAGGTCGTGGAGTATATAAGGAGCAACACCAAGTTCACTTTAAGAGTGGAGAGCTTATAATCGTGCCTCAAGATTAACTTCAAGTCTTGTGTGGTGCGTGTCACAAGTTCACAATACTCCACCTCAAGGCTTTTATGCAGGAGGAATTTTGGCTGCAGGGGATCGTGTATCGGTATTTTAGCGCAAGGCTATACAATTTCTCAACTCAGCGCAATATGTGGCCGACCAAGCTACAATAGTTTTTTGTAAATGTGTTCAACATGTATTAGTTTAGTAATCATAAAAGATTATTTTGTAGATTGTATTTATGGCCCTTTGATGCCTGAGAATAAAAGTGATTGATTGATTGAAACTAAGTTTGTTGCAATAATTTAAGACTTCAATATTCAAGTTATCGGTGGTTATAAAACAGCACTACTTAGAAAAAGTGTTTTTTGCATGGGTCCAATAATATTAAATAAACTAACAAACAGCATAAAAAATTGAAAATAAACTCAATGCTTTTTTGATACAAAAAATATTATTTGTAATGTGTTTTCTGAATATGTATGTCATTTCATCAGTAAAATTTTGTAATGTCATTATTTGATATCTACTATTGTGTATAATCTACCTTGTTAAAATAATTTGATAGTATTGTAATCTTATAATTTCATAATCTTATTGATACTAACATTTGTTAAATATTGCATGCCAAAACTCAGGCAGAATGTACCCGGCTCACTGTATTTCAGAATTTTTTTTTTGTGCAATATCTACATTCTATGCAAATAAATGATTTGATCCATTAATTTATAATAATACAGTTGAGTGAGTTACTGAGAGAAAGAGGGCTATCCTCTCTCCTAATGTTGCTGTGCCAGACAGGGTCCAAACTCTCTTATTTAATAACATCTTTGTACACATATGGAATGCAATAAATAATTGAGTATTGAAATATGTTTTGCTTGTAATAGTGTATAATCTATCTTGTTAAAATAATTTGATAGTATGGTAATCATTTTATTTCATAATTTTACCCATAATCTTATTGATACTGACATTTGTTAAATATTGTAAGCCAATACTCAGGCAGAATGTACCGGGCTCCCTGTATGTCAGAAAAACTTTATTGTTTCTATTCTATTCTTTTCTACAATACATACATTCTATGCAACTAAATGATTTGATAAAGGAAATATGTTTTGCTTGTAATAGTGTATTGTTGATTGTATTTTCTTTTTCAATTTTATTGGTGTCTAATAAAAAAAAGTCTCCATTTATGAAAAAACAATGCTTTTATTGTGTAAATCTTTATTTTTACTTATATCAGAATCTTCCTCCAGTCCCAACACCCATTATGTCCTGTAAGCAAAATAAACAGTTTGTAAAATATTTATTATATGTAAGTACCTATCAAAATCAAAATGTTTTTATTTTACATAGGACTACACGGGCACTTATAAAACACCGACAAAAATATGCTTGGTTCGGGTTGGTTGTTTCCTATGGAGAAGAACCGGCAAGAAACTCCATGGTTACTCTTTTAGAATCAATCAATAATTTAAATACCCCACTCTTTATGTCAAGGTAGGGTATTTACGCACAACGGCACAGTGTGAGATTTTTGGAAGTACCCACGAACTTAAATACATAATATCTAACTTGTCAATAGTTAGTTGTGTTTCGTTTTTTAATTATAATTTTAATTAGTTTAGTTAATTTGTTAGTCCGACTGTCCGAGTGTCGAAGGACAATTTGATAAATATTTTTTTTATGTTTAAATTTGTTCTCATGTAAGTGAAATGTAATTTCTTTATGAGAATTAAATGTCTTTAACCAGAAATACAAAGTTATTGACATTTTATTAAGTATTAGAAGTGTGGTTTTCTTAGAAGACTGCATAAGTACTTACCTATTTCCATAGTATACATAGTCTTTCACCTATTTCCATAGTCCCTTGTTCAGCAATTGCACGAATATGTCTGTCACTCTTAGCCCTTGCTAAGGAGTTTGATGAAAATTGAGAGCAGCAAAGACCTAAAAGTAAACAAAAACAACAGTAAATAGGTGGGACTGATTGGTAATACAACTCAATAATTTGCAGAGCTTAGTCCTTGATACTTGGATCAAACCACTACCTACCTTCATACTTGGAGGTGATAGATCCTCCCCTAGATGTTTCAATATTTTCCGTATGAGCCATTAGTTCCCGTGAATTCAACATCGGGAATACTCGCCAAATGAAAGTTTTAGTGCAAGATAATCGACGGCATCGCCTTCGATCTTCCTGTAGAGCTTCTTCGAGCATTAAAAAGCACCCACAGTATCGATTTTCTCAAAAAACTTAACTTTCGTCGACAAAACGATAACTATTTTCATGTCGTATCAAATGACATAACAATCCGTCGTAACAACTGTCAAATTCAATATTACGAACGGACAAAAACACTTAGCGAGTAGGCACAACTGTCAAATCGAGTTGTCATTCATTCTTAGTACGGGCCCCGAACTAATGTTATGTCCGTTGGTGCTGCGGAGTAGGAAACGCCCGAAAGTTCGCCCGTGACAACGGGTTTCGTGCATAGAGAGTAGACGCCCTGAGCACTTTAAACTAATGAACACTTTATGGTGGAAGCAATCGGGTAGAACGCGAAATTCAAATTTTCTTTGCAATTTGCAGGTCAGTGTTGGGTTGTATGTTGAAGAAAATATGATTCATGAACGTAACAAATATGGTTTTACACAGTTAAATCATTAAAATCATCAATACAACCCTCTCATTTCATTTAGCCCTATTGATTGACTTCTTCATGAAATAGTCATTGAACGAGATTCAATAAATATAAAAAGGTTGTATTATGTTGTTAACAACACCACGTAACAACGATAGCATAGATGTCAAGCTCAAAAGGGAAAATATTGGACGGATAAACGAAGAAAATTGTTTAGGAGTTTAAATAGATTCCATAAATTGGAAAAAAAGAGCTCACCGCCATTGATTCCTCAATATCTTGAAATATCTTCAGCTTGTTACGCGCTAAGAAACCTCAAGGACGATATTGATTTAACAGCTAAAAGCAGTATATGTATTATGCATTGGTAGAATCCAAGTTACGATACAGCATTATTATTATGTTTTGGGGGAGAAGTTATGGGTATAATTGCCTAAGAGCATTCATACTACAGAAGCGTGCATTAAGAACGATTGTTAGAATCTAACAACGACATCATAAAATGAATATTTTAAAAAAATAGGTATTATAACAGTATCAAGTTTATATGTTTTAGTAATACTCTGCCACAGGAGCACGAACGTGAACTTAGAGAGAACAGTAGATGAAACATTATGAAAAATAAAATTGCACCTAAACTTATTGCTAAACATTATACCTACTATAAATACCAAGCAGTAGAATTATTAGGTTGCCCAGTGACGTAGGACCATTGATTTACAAAGGTACTCTATTCAAAGGTTAACTTTAAAGCATTGTTGTCAAATAAATGATTTTATTCTTTATCTGAATTTGTGACAAATGATGGTATATAGTTTATTAATTTACTCAAAAATGCATGTAATGTGGTCATTATTTTGACAACCTTGTTTGAGCAAAGTCGACCTTGCCGTTCTGTTTTAAAAAATCAAATCCATAGAGATTTTATTTGAAACACAGCGGTTTGTATCTATAGAGATAGGTACAAAAAGATTTTATTCCATATTAGGCTGTATATTTCCAACTACCATTGCTAAAAAAAAAACAAAGAAGTAACTAAAGCGTGGTTCAGCAAAATTTTAATTAATATATTTTTTATTTAAATTACTTGCTGGTTTCATTTAGATTAGGTACTTGCATTTTTGAGTAAAGCACTATACAAACCTTGGCCCACAATGACTACTTCGCTGGTCACGTTATGATTGCCTCGAGCTAGCCTAGCTACGCTCTAGGCCTTTCAGCTTGGCCATCATTGCAGCCCTTGCTGTCCTCGCTGTAAAGGCCTCGGCCTACGGTCTCGGCCTTTATCTCAGCTCGTCCATCAAGTGCTGCACGCTGACCGCGCTGTGTCGGCCTGGAGCTGCGCTACGCTGCGCTGTCGGCCATAATCAGCGCGACCAGCAAAGTAGTCATTAAAGACCGCGGCAGTAATGTACTATTAGTAATTTGCCTTTTTGTACCTAAAACACTTGTACTTAAAACATTAAATATATTCAGACATTATTAGATTTTTTGCATTTTAGAGAATAGTTTTATAATAATTTGACAGAATAATATTTACAATAATTATACTTATTAGTATTTACGTTCTATTGATACAATATTAATCATGATAAAATTTTTGTGAATTTTGCTTTTTCATATTCACAATTTATTATTTTTAGCTGTAATTGTGTTGTACAGAAACATAATTCAAACACAATGCGAATTGTTTTATGCATAAATAAATAAAAATAAAATATAGATAAGTAAAGACTGCGATTTAGTAAATACATAATTTTTACGGCGGGGAATAATATTTAGAAGTCTGCCTCCCTCTGAGACATTTTCCAATTTGTGGAGTATTTTTTATATCATCCATTCCATTCTCCATTTAGGCAGACAGTGCCTGTATTAGAAGAGTCCGCTCTTTCATTGCAAGACGTGTTATACAGAAAGCAAAAACGTAAAAAAAAATTTGTTAAACTACTTATTAGACATTAACTTAAATTAAAATCAAATGTGTGTATAACTGGGTGTAAGTATGTGTGTAAGAAATGTGAGTGAGAGTGTAGCCTGTAGGTGTGACTGAGAAAACATGAGGGTGAGGGTGTGTATTCATTATCATTTTTTTAGTGTCATGGTAGTTTCTGGGATAAATGTAGATGTATTTATTGATTTTATCCTATAGCGCAGCAGATCGTATATTAAATTGCACACTGGCAAGCAAAGTCCTTGTCCTAGGGATATTTAATATCAAGTCTTTCGTTCTTTTTGCCAATATGCCAGCATCATAGGAAAGAGACTTACGTTTTTTAAACATAATTAGCGTAAGGTAAAGTTTCCTAACTGAGAGCAAGTTGCTAAGTCGATATAGGTCCTCAGTAGGATATCTCTTTTACTTAAAGTACATGCACTTGTTAAGAGCGCGTTGAGCCCTTTCCACCGCTAGAAATTTTGTTTTGGATGCACCACCCCAGACAGGTATACAGTAGGATAGTACTGACTGGACTAGCGCAACATAAATTATCTTAAGGAAATCTTTTTGATGGCCTGAATGATTACTAGCAGTCTTGGGAACGACGTATCTAAGAGTCCTGAACATCCAGCTTAGTTTCCTAATTCTATTGGCAACCTGGTCAATGTGTGGGTACCATGATGATAGTCTTTGTTCCACGATAACACCTAGGTACTTTAAAAGAGGAACTTTGTTTATTGTTGAGCAGCCACAACTATTGCGATTATGTCGATTGCAAGTATGGATTTTTACATTAAAATCCGGTTGTGTACGTTGGCAGACACTGAAGCAGATGTAATTTGATTTTGCGATGTTTAATGTAAGCAAATTAATTGTTAACCATTTGGCGATTTCAGCCAAGCCTAAGTCAGACAGTACTAAGTTTGACATTCTGACAAGTATCACCAGTGAAGACTACAGCAGTGTCATCCGCGTAAGAGAAGACTTGTGCATTTGTAACCTTTAATGTTACAGAGTTCATTGACGTAGATAAGGAACAATGTAGGTCCCAATACGTTTCTTTGAGGAACACCATATGACGTGTTTGCGTCCTCACTAGTGTACTGACCCACTTTAACCCTCTGCTTCCTGTTTCTAAGATAATCCTTGAAAAGGCTAAGAGGCGCTCCGCGAACTCCGGTACGTTCCAGTTTTTCTACAAGGATTGGGACCGAGACGGTGTCAAAGGCTTTTTTTAAATCTACTTTTCAAATTTTCTGTGCGCTGGCAGGAAGCATACCTTTATAATCGTAATCACAGGAAACTCGGACCCTGAGTCCCCGAGTCACTGATCCACAAACCGTTGTAACGGTTTCACACTGTTTAACGGTTACGAATACTTCAAGGGCAAATAATATACTTATTTCTATCGACAAAAACATGTATATAAAAAATACTCCTATCCCCACCCCGCGAATGGCTGCCATCTTGTTTTTTTAATCGGCTGATCTAGGGTATGTTCAATGAAATGTATAATAACCATAAAAAATAATCATAACCGGTACGATATCGATAACCGTTAACCAAACACAATGTATTTTAAGGAGTTCTTAATTCCAGTACCTAACATTCCGATTTCTACACCAGTAAGTAGTTCTGCACCGAATTTTAACTGTAGTAACTGACTATGCTTTTTTTTGGGATTGGAAATCATCAAATGCCTTCTCCCGCTCTGGGCGGAGCGGAAGGGAGTGTCAGACTTGACTGACTAAAACCCATCCATGTTCCTTCTTAGCCCTTTGTGTTCCAGGGCCACGGTATCTCTTTCGAACAACCCGCAGCCCTGGCAGGCATCGGCCCTCTTGGACCCCTTCCGATTTGCTGACATCTCCTTGAGGCGCGCTGGACACAAACGCGCCGTCGGCACGGCCTGTCGGACGGTGAGCTAGCCCATTACTCACCGTCCACAGGCCCGCGCCTACGGTGGCCGGGGGTCACTGGTTGCCCCCCGACGCCCGGGGCGTCTCCTGCGGCGGCTGGGACGTGACGTTCTCTCCCTCTCACGTTCCGCCACCTCCTTCGCTAGCAGGACTGCTTCGCAGAAGGAGACGACGGCTTCCCATTCCCTCTCGCTCCGGACCATAGATTGAACCAGGGCCGGACGCGAGAGGTCGCCACCGCCAATCGCCGCTACGAGGACACGGCGGTGCTCAGCCCAAGCGGAGCAGAGCTCCACAGTGTGCTCCACCATGTTCTCCGGCCGATCCTCGCAGTGGTAACACCCGGGCGTTTCCTCCCGCCCGATTCGGTGCAGGAACCTCCCGAAACAACCGTGTCCGGTGAGGACCTGCGTCAGGCGGAAGGTGAGGGCGCCGTGGCGCCTCTCCAGCCACTCCTGAAAGAGGGGACTTATCGCCACTATTGTGGCGTGCCCTGCACGGGGTTGTGACAGTCGCTCCCTCCATGTCGCCATGAGATCGCGCCGGAGGTTTAGCCGCCTCAAAGAACGCGCCCACACCGGGGCCCCGTAAAGGGCCATGGACCGCACGACCTCCGGCAGGAGGCGTTTAGACCCCCCAGGTTGGGCAAGAGCCGCTTGAACGCAGCCCCTGCCCGTTCCAGTTTGGGGGCCAAACGTCGGAAATGCTCCACGAAGTTCCAGCGGCTGTCGAGGACAAGCCCTAGGTACTTCAGCGTCGACTCGACGCCGATGGTAACCCCTCCTACTGTCAGTATGGATCCCGACGGTGGCGCATTCCGAGGCCCATGAAAGCACATGGCCTCGGACTTGTGCAATGCCACCTCGAGACCCAGTTGCCGGATTCTCTCCACGACTATCGCAACCCCGCGTGTCATAAGTTCGGCCGCCGCCTCGTGCGACCTCCCTTGTGCCAGCACCAGCGTGTCGTCAGCGTAGCAAACTACGCTGACACCGCTAGGGAGATCGGCGCGCAGCACCCAGTCGTAGCCGATGTTCCACAAGGGCGGCCCCAGAACCGATCCCTGCGGAACACCGCACGACACCTCTCGCCGGTTCCATTCTCCGGTGCGACCGGGGTAGATGACGGCCCTATCCGTGAAGTAGTCCCCGACCACACGACGAAGGAAGGCCGGTGATACCGGAGTGCCTGCCTAATGCAGCTCCAGGGCATGGTGTTGAAGGCGTTGGCGATGTCAAGAGACACCGCCAAGACAACCCCACCCCTGGACACCGCATCCCCCGTCGTGAGAGCCCTCACGCGCATGATTGCGTCCACCGTCGAGCGCCCTCTGCGGAAACCAAACTGGTGTTCCGCCAGATCCGGCCCCATCCCCACAAGGTGCCCGGCGAGGCGGTTGGCAATGACTCTTTCGAAGAGCTTGCCCACCTCGTCGAGCAACACAATGGGCCGGTATGCGTTGTTCGCCTGGAGAAGGCGTAATGGGGCCATTATTGGCACTTCATTTCAGCCCCCTCCCGGGCCCCCTGAGGGCCCCGCCACAGATGTTGCGGCGATAGCACTGGCGGCAACGGCGGAAGCGACAGTTCCAGTGGCTGCGGTGGTGGCGACGAGGGAGGCGGTGGCTGGAGGCCTCCCCTTGCCCCTGGTCCTGGTGGATTGTGCGCAGGCCCTGCCCCCCGCCCCGTGATCGGTCGGTTTGCCCGCTGCCGCACATGCAGAGCAGTGCGGCGTGGCGGAGCAAGCTGCGGCCATATGACCGGGCTGACCGCATCGGAAGCGGACGCCGCTGCGGTCGACCTCCGAGGTGCACCGACAACTCACGTGTTGCCCCACTAGGCACCGGTAACACCTCAGAGGTCGGGGTTCCAGCAGCTTCACCTGCGCCGACACCCAGCCCACCAGAAGCCTTCCAGCCTCCACTATTGTACTATCCCTTAGCTCCCTTCACATATTCAGGCGTCCCGGGTGTCCGGCGGCGTATGATAAACCGGGTGAAATTCGAGTGAAAGCTTTCGTACTATAGGTACTCAAATCAATGGAACACCGCGCTGTCCGGCACCAGCCGGCACCGACCCGAATTCCCGGCAACCTGCGCGTGAAAAGGATCATGAAATAAACTGGAATGTTCACGAAATGAACCAGTACAGTTGTAGTAGTAGTACCAGTACAGTAGTAGTTGTGAGATAAGAGAGGGTTTAAGGATTAATATAATTTACTTATTATACTTGAAAGTTTCTTGTTACAAGACTTTCATCTTTAGAACAATAAGCTTTGGGTACCTACCTAATTTAACAATTAACAAAGCCCACTTTAGGTCTCTTTACATTACCGTTATTTGAAGTGCGCAGAGCTACCTCATTTCATAGTAAGCCTTTCCAAGGGTATTCAGGACAATATCTAACATTTCTGAATTCAGAGATTTATAAAAAAAAAACGGTCAAGTGCGGTTCGTATTAGCACTCCTGCCCCCGTATTCACAAAAGCTCGGATTCGATTTCGATTCGGAAAGACGTAATTCTATCTCGCTCGCTTGTAATGCCAAAACAAGATAGACATACGACTTATCGAATCGAAATCGAATCCTAGCGTTTTTGAATAGGGGGCCAGGTTTCCGTAGCACCAAACAATATAATAACAATATTTTGAACACTCATTCATAAATGTAAAGGACGATGCGTCAAAAATACCCCCAAATCCTAACACTGACCAACAGATTTAAAATGTAAGTACCTTAGCTAAAACATCATAGTAAGGTGATCATTTTTAGGGTTCCGTACCCAAAGGGTCAAACGGGACCCTATTACTGAGAATTGGCGGTCCGTACGTCCGTCCGTCTGTCACCAGGCTGTATCTCATGAACCGTGATAGTAAGACAGTTGAAATTTTTACAGATTATGTATTTCTGTTGCTGCTATAACAACAAATACTAAAAACAGAATAAAATAAATATTTACGGGGGGCTCCCATACAAAAATAGTGTTATCCTATCGGATAGCGCAGCACGCTAGCATTAATGATCTCATTCGTGGTGCTCTAGCCACCGCCGGGGTGCCAGCTGTCTTAGAACACTAATGGCTTGGCACGTGTCGATGGGAAGAGACCAGATGTATGACCATAATGCCATGGAAGTTGGGTAAAGGACTTTGGTGTGGGATGCGACTTGCGTCGACACCTTTGCGCCATCCCATCTTCCTAGCACGGTGAGCTGCGCTGGGGCGGCTGCTGCAGGTGCTGAAAACCTTAAACGGCGCAAATACAATAATTTAATTGGTAATGTATTTGAGCCGTTTGGGGTTGAAACACTATCTAGGGCGATATCCCGAAACAAAAGGTGGGCACTCGGGCCGCATCATCGCCAAGCGGTTTGTCGACGCTTCACGTGACCAGTGGGCTGCCCTCTTTTTTGGTCAAAGAATTAGCATTGCCATCCAACGTGGCAATGCGGCCAGCCTTCTGGGTACTTTTCCTGTTGACAGCGATGTCGACAAATTTTTTGACGCCCTGTAATTTTGATACTTGTGCATATTTTATTTTTATTTTTTATCTATTTGCAGTTTGTAAATAATGTACATATGTAATATAATAATAACTCATCAAATAATAAACATACGTCATGAAGGTAAAAATGAACAGTTATAAAATTGAAAAAATGTACTTATTAAAAAAAAAAAAACTTGTAAAAAAGTTGGAACTGTGACGACCAATATCTCAGTAACAAGAAGGGTCCCAGGTATGGTCCAGAACAAAAAAAATATCGCAATGACTAGGAGAACAAGTGCCTTTCGGCTTTGTTAAGGGTTTATTTACATCCTATATAGGTACATACATCGCTCCTAAGACGGACCTATAGATTCCTAAGTCAGGAATCAGAGAGACAGGTCCTAGAGAGAATTAATTAACTAACATAATTTAATGCGGATGTCTGTAATTGTTACTGACTTTACCATAATTTCATCTAAATTCTGTGTAGGTAGATAGATACCTATTTGGCAACGGAGAGATGTCTGTTGTATCATAATCAGAGAGAGACCAGAGACGAGCCTTATTACGCCATCCTCTTTTTAAAATGGTTGAGTTCTATTAACTACCTATCTAGTGCCTACATATAGATTGATAGTAGCTTTATCTTACATAAGAATATAAATAAAGATCACGCCTGTAACTCCGAACGGTTAGGTAGAGGTGTACCTAATACATGTCGCCAGTTATGTTTAAGTCCCATGTAATAGGGGCGAGCCTGTTGCCATCAACCGGGCACAACAGCAGCTACTTAGAAATTACTGATGGAAAAACCAATACCACTTGGCCTGATCTGAGAATCGACAGGAGCTCATGCTCAGCAGTCGACCAACCACCACTGAACCAACGAGGCAAGTCAGAGGAATGAAATGTATCCATGTTCCAGGCCATGATCCCTTTTGCTAATCGTATTTATCGTATGGAGACTGGAAAAGAGACCTTTGATTTTAATTCGGTGTTTCCGACGTTATTCAGTTTAAAATCATTCCTACTTGCTAAATTACAAACCTATTATGTTACCAATTTACAAATAAAAAAACTTAAATATAATAATTTTATCGAAACTCGTTCAGCCTGTAACAGAAAGGCATACCTAATTAATTATGAAGTTAGTTTCTCAGTTATCATCATCATCATCATTTCAGCCGAAAGACGTCCACTGATGGACATAGGCCTCCCCCTAAAAGGGGGGGTTTTGCCATAATCGCCACGCTTGGCAGGCGGGTTGGCGATCGCAGTTAGGTTATTACAAAAGCACAGAGAACGCTGCTGCCCATTCTTTGGCAAGTCCCTTAGTCGCCTCTTACGACACCCACGGGAAGATATGGGATTCTCAGGTATATTCGTATTTATTTCTTTAATTAACGCTGTATCCGTATGCTTATAGAGCAATCTTAGTGAAAAAATCTTTTGCAATAAGGTACTATTACAAAAGATTTTTTTACTAAATTAGCTGAAAAAGGAAAACATTCGGCCATTTGAATGGTTTTGTTTCAGAGGTCTCGCTTTGAGAATTTTCGCCTCGGGTCACCTTTATGAATGAATCTGTATTCTATGGAGTTTTAAAAATTCTATTTTTGGGCGAGTCCCCGAGCTGGCGACCAACCTACTTGCTATTTCCAATTTCTAAGCATCAGTGTAACCTATCTACATATTTTTTTTTTAATAAAACGCTGTTTTAATAATCCGAAAATGTTTCTAAATTTTATTTCTCTACGATAAATTCCTTGTCTTGGTATGGTCATGTAATGAGGAGGGATGAAATGAAACGCATGTGATTAAAAGAGTGATAGTTATGAATGTTGATGGATAAAGAGGGAGATGAAGGCCAAAGAAAAGATGCATGGATTGTGTGAGGAATGATATGAAAGAGAAAGGAGTAAATGATGCCGTAATGTCCAACAGGGGAAAGTGGAAGAAGTACCTAAACGTGCTTCGCCGACCCCAAGTAGAATGGAGCAAATGGCAGGAAGACGATGTTGTTGATTTCTATACGATGAAAAAAAGATTCCCCTAACGATTTATACGGTATATGTATTAATAGGTATATGTATTAATAATTCCACCTTTAGTTTTCCTAATACTTTAACTCTTTAAACGATTCCTAACACGCGTTTGATCTTACCTACTCAGTAAATTTAATTTCATCTTCAAACATCTTAGAACCGGAACACTAAACTTAGCAATGTATGTATGGATGTAAAACGGGAGCATAATTAATTTGCCGCTATACACAACACAACGAAAGGTTATCTCTCGCGATGTAAATGCGTATTATAAGTCATGGCTAAGCAGATATCTTTAACTCGACATTATGAGTGGCCAGTTGAGAGTGAACCATTATATTTAATACACGGTATTTTAGTATCACTAGTTACAATGTCTCACATCTCGATTATATACCTGCTTTGTTTTTCTTTCGGAGTAGTAATCGCTCGTAATGCTTTTGTTATGGACGATCGCTTTGTGTGCACTGTCAAAACTTCGTGCTTCAACTGTTTGAAGTTACCTCAATGTTCGTGGTGCCCGACGGAGACCAAATGCTTCTCAAAGAGTCTGCCGGGCTTTGGAGGGTTCTGCTCCAATGACACCATTGTTCACGTAGATTACGGCTGTGAGTTTAGAAATAAACATTTTAAGATTTTATTCGATATTTTTGTTAAATTATGTTTGTACCTAGTTACGATACCTAAATAAATTCGCTAGATAATTTTGCCATGGTTCTTCCTAAAGTTAAATTAATGAGGTATCGTACACAGAGATAGGCATGCTTGTATATTATGTACCTATTGGTCCATGTAAATACAGCTATTCAGCTGCATCCTGTTACACTGGAAACCGAGCTCTCCATAGTTGAGATTTTCTGAAAACCGTATGATTCCTCAATGTTTACCATGGCTATTTCATACGACATTAAGTTCTTTTTTTTCCAAAAAAAAGGATTTTAATTTTTATCAAATTATCTTTACATAAAACTCTTCATAATAGTCTTCGAGAGACTTCTTGGAGAGCAGCGGTGGCCCAGTGGTAGCAGCCCCGACTTACGAGCAGTAAGCCGTGGGTTCGAACCCAGGCAGGCGCATTACTTTGTGTAATTTATTTCATCACCGCTGCTCTTAAAACGGTGAAGGAAAACATCGTGAGGAAACCGGCAAGTCCTAGAACTAAAAATTCGAAGACATGTGACATCTACCAACCCGCAATGGGCCAGCGTGGTGGATTACAGCCCACTCCCTCTCATAGAGAGGAGGCCTGTGTCCCAGCAGTGGGAACATTACAGGCTGATGATGATGATGATGATGAATAGTCTTCGTAATGACATTGCAGTGAGTTTCGACGAGAACGCAGAGTGTTCGTGCGGCAAGGGCGTTGTGGAGCGGTCCTGCTACCCGCCGGGTGTCACCGAGGGTCCCGAGTGCTCCGGCAGAGGCACCTGCGTGTGTGGACAGTGCGTCTGCAACCCTAACCCTGATACCAAATACCCAAGCAAGGTAATGAATGACATAGTATAGGTCACTTAATAAAAGGAGCATGTGCGTCATCCATCATTTTCTTTCTTGTCCTTTTACCAATTTATTTAGGTCGGCGCAGCATGTCTTCTTCTTCCATACTTCTCTATTATTACTAGTCACCTCAGTGTCGCTCCCTTTCAAAACGAAAGCATTTGTATTGCACTATTAAAATCAAACATTACTTGTGGCAGTTCTTAACGATTTGTTTGTGGTTTGTCTTACGGTTACGGTTAACTTATCCGACAAAAATCCCGTTTCATATTTTAAGTTATCTATTAGATATTAAAAGTCTCTAAAGCATCATGATCATGTTAATTTTGACCCTAACCAAAGCTATATTCTTACAGATGGTGATGGGTGAATACTGCGAGTTTGACAACTTCTCGTGTGACGATCCTAAGTGCAACGAAGGACCATATTCTTTGAGCAACCCAACCGTCGTAGCTGACAAACCCTCGAAACCTTCCGACGTTGACATCCCAGCCTCATAACGAACTAACTTTAATTTATTTAAAAAATATTAAACATGTATAGGAACCATACGTTAGATTATAGACATAGGTACCTACTTATGCTGTGTTTATTGCGTCTACGGATAATTTTAGAATTCGTAATCATAACTGTGTTTACTCAGTAACATCGGATAATTGCGAAAGAATGATAGTTAAGTCTGTACATCGTTATGTATATCAAAGTACTTAATGTGTATAAGATTTATAAAGGATGTTGTTAATAAATGGTAACATATAGACAAAATACTATCTTAAACCAACCCCTCATAAAAAATTAAAGAATCTACCCCAACGACGTAGATAGGTCGAATCAAGATTTCTGTGTGGAGTGAAAAGTTCGCAGAATCTCTTTATAGCCAGCTATGCTTAGTTATGTTATGAAGAATGCTCGGGTGGATGGCTGTGAACCGCGGCGGAGGCAATGAGGTTTTCAGGAGAAGCGTTGGAGCGAAGAAGCCGCGGCACAATTAAGAAATTGATATGAGCCGGGCGTCTGTCGCGGATGGCTCATCGTTCTCAAGTACTGCCCGTTATGGTTACGCGAAATTAGATTTCAACGAGTCTATTTTCTCTCCCACAACGAGTTCACCTTTTATTTCCTCGATATTTATTGAATGCCTGCCTTAGATGTCGGAGAGTCCCTCGCTGTAGTTTGTATGGAAGCGTTTTTAATTGAAATGTGATAATAGGTGGATAAACTGGGTAATTACTGATTACAAACACAATAGATTTTGTAACAGAACTCTGTAATCAATGTCATGAGTACGTTACACTGATACTAGTTGCTATACAGTTTTCGGAGTTAACTGTTTTTGTTTCTATTTCTTCTAAACCTTAGACGAGAATTTCCGTCATTCATCAACAACGAAAACATTAATTGATAAATGCAAATAATCAACGAATAAAACTTTCCGATTTGATATTTAATTAAAAATATATAGGATAGCTATGTTTATTTAATTTATTTAGTGTAGTCTCTTTACATGAATCGAACTTAAACTACCCTGTGTCCCCACAGAGTATGATTTAGATCTGATCTGTATTTTTCATCTGGTACAATTTAGGTCGCCACACAGCGGCACAATAATTTCTTCTCGACTTGCTGTTGGGAGTGGGACTGACCGCAGTCTAGACGGAAGGCACAATAAGTTCAATAAGTTGTCGGAAATCGAACACACTTTGAGAATAAACTTGTAACTTAGCAAGTAAAATGGATCTGTAACTAAATAAAAGTTTTGTGTTCATACATTCCGACGCTTGTTAAATTAAGGGAAGCGTTTATTTTAAGATGTGAAAATCTTTTAAGAAAAAGTCGAATTTTCTTTAAAACATTTTGGGTAAACGGCAAAAGATACTCAATACCTTAAATACCTCCTTAATAAAATAAAACTGTCAGCACCGTAACCGAATTTGTGTTCAATAATTGTGGCGGAATGCGCCCTCGAGGAGCTCGGAGGAGATTCGATTATGGAAGGAGCGCTTAAATTGTTTTAGTGTCGATCAGCATCATATAGTATACAAGACGCTAGGTCGGTAGTTGGTACTCGGTACCACGTACCGGTACCAGTAAATTACTTATATAATACTACGTCCTTATTACTTTGTTTGAAATAATTATATTAACTGGCCTCCACGACACAGGGAACACTAGTGTGGAGACCATCAGCGACCTATTTCTCATGTAATTACTTCTGAAACAATAAAGTTATTTGTAACTATGCATGTGGAAAAAAGATCTTGATATCGCCAAATAGTAGTGGCAAAAAAGCCTATAGGAATAGGGATGATGATTGGGTAACGAAAACGAAATCCTATTTTGTCCGTCAGTCAGGTAATATAAAAATATTATACGTATTTTTTGTTTCATATTTAACAAAAAAATATTTAGTTAAAACTCATTAAAGTTGGAGAGTGGGGGCTACTACGTCACAAGTACGTATAATATTTACTTACCCGTGCCATTACAACTCATGAACTCAATATAATTATCTCCGTAATTTAATGACTACATGAAAAAAAAAAAATAAGTGTCTTTCTAATAATCTACCCGATAGACAAAGAGAAAAATGGCATAATCCCTAATAGGTGTGCCGCTCATATGTTCGAGTCGATCTTATTCGGCACAAACCGAGCGGTAAAGTTTTGTTACATTAGACTTTGCCGCCCGGTTAGTGCCGAATCACTTCGTCACGAACATGTGTGTGCACCGTGGCAGTATCCCCAACAAACTTGCACTGCCAGAATGTTGACATGTGCTATTAATACCATTGGCTCTATGTTGATTCATTCTACAAGTGGTTTAGCATCCAGCAGTGAAATCGGCGCTACGGCGTAGCGCGTAGCAATATGGTATTATGGAACTAGTTGCAGGAAAATGGTTTTCTGGATACCCGTTTTGTAAGTTTTCTATTATAATTCTAATCTGTTATCTGTAATACTGTTATTCGGACTCAATTTGACTACATTACGGCGTTCTACGCCGATCGACATAATTTATTCCTATAATTGCTTCATTAGTCCTAAGCAGTGGCGGATTTACTAATTTTCAAGGTATAGGCTGTAAAGTTTTTGCCGCCCTTGCCTCTACAATTTTCATGTCCTAGATTATTTTTACAATCCAACCATTTCGTTGAAATTTCACGTGTAATAATTTTTGGGTTTATTTTTGAGCTAACCAAAGCTCAATCATGTCGTGGTTTTGAAGTTTCGTGCCTTATTTTCTTTTGTTTCGATGTTGTTTTCGTTTTTCGCCTCGATCTATTCGGGTGACTGGGGTAACCCACACGGTTATTGGAATGGAGAATGGGCCTCCCTACGGGCACGTGCAACATTGACGTCATTGATAACATTGTAGTGTTAAAAAAAAATGCAAAAAAAGGAAATTCCGTCCCCAAATTTGCCGCCCTAGGCTCCAGCCTACTCAGCCTGCTGGTAAATCCGCCACTGGTCCTAAGAGTTATCGTAATCCCATAGTAGTTGTAGGAGATCAAGTTTTTGAAAATTAGATGATTGTCATTTATAGTGCCTAACAGATTTCCATGTTTACGGCGTAGCACGTAGCAAGAGGCCGCGTAAAGTAATCAATTTGAAATAAAAACAAATATTTGCGTACAAGTACATGAAAATGAATGAATGAAAACTGAAATTGGGTTATAATTAGGTTTAAGATTTTAGTTATATGTATACCTTGTCATATGAATATGTCACCAAAACAATAATAATGAATGTCAGTATACGGCGTGGCGTAGCACTTAGCAATGTACAACGTACTTCAGAATTCTACGCTCAAATAAATATTATATTACCATTTCTGTAGCTGTGAAATGAATATATACCTAAATATATTGCCAAAAATAAAGTAAGTTACATAGTAGGTACAATACGTAACTTAAATTTCTACGGACTACGGCGTAGCACGCGTAGCAGAGCGGGCCAATACTTCAGGCATAACTTGAACTTTCCGAATTCCTGTAACGCATCAATGATCACTAGAGCAAATAAAATTTCAAGTTAGACATCTAACAGACTGAATAGGTTAAATATCTGAAAACGAATTTAACTATTGAATAATTCGCGCGGAAACGTGATCGGAGTTTTGAGAACGGAATAAGATGTCAATGGAGGCGGGCGGTGGATATATATTGCACAATAGGAGCCGAGATCACACATAATAATATGGCATTGGTATTCTGGAGTGGGGAAGAATGCGCGTTCCGCCGGCAGCGAGGCGGCGACTCCTTGGCGTGCCGCGTGCTTCGGCGTCACCGGCGGCCGCGACCCGCGCCCCCCTCCCGCACCACGCCACCCTTCACTCTACACTTCCTAATTGTTTCCCACGCGAATTTACTTAGCAAACTTATGAACTAGGCTGCCTTTTATTAATCATGTTTGATGTACTTTTCCCGATCTACAAACAAAGTGAATAAACTGACCATTTTGAAATGAGTGAGTACATCCAATACGTTGTGTACAGTGGTCCATGTCCTTTATAGTTTTCATGCGTCTTGGAAGTTGACGGAGGATGGGTTGGTTGGAATGCAAATTGATGTTACCCCATAAATAAAGGACACGACAATGCTATGAAACTGAATGAAAAGATAAATAGTTTAATTTTATACGAGTTGATGAATAATTTATCATAGCAATCGACATACATACCTATTATGTAGAAGAGTATTCAGTTGGTGAGTTATTGAAAGGAGAGCCAACTTCACCTCGTTTATGAAAATGTAAAGAAACAATTGAAGCTGCTTTCCTGAGTCATCTCTGCTCGTTCCCCGCTCATAATCATATTAAAGTGTCACCTCAGGAGCCAGAAGTAGAAACAAGTATCAATCTGGAGGCACAATCCTGAGGAATATTTAGAACGAAGGGATGAACTATGAATATTCATGTGGCCGCACTCGTAGACTCTTGAGCGACAACGAGTTCTCTTTCACCTATTTGGCATGATTTAAATAATTTATAAGAAACCGTGTGCGACCCGGCCGCGCGGGTTTTCCTCTATAATTTGGAAAGCGTTTGTACGGAGCAGCCAACATGCGAACCACGTAGGGAAATATCCTTTATACTGGCTGAACATTCTATTAAATACATGATGAATAATTTTGTTTTAATAAAGGCGGCGATAAAATACCAAAGCCTTTGCCTTCTTTGGATTCATTAACAATTTTTTGATTCAATAAACAGAATAGGTCATTTTTAATTTATTAAATAACTAAGTACTATACACATCACAACGATTAACAAACTAATAAATGAAATTAAAAATTAAATGTTTACTTGTTCCTAGTAACTTTTTCTGTTGAAGCTTGGATCGTAATTTTAAGAACTACTTAAGCTTAAATATTTTCTAGATTTTTAAAACTCAATGTGTGACAAAGATCACACGTCACAAAGCGACGTCTCTTATATGAGATTTTTAGTGTTTGGTGCTTGAAAAACTTCGAGTCCGTACAGCGAGCAGTAACACTAAATACCAAACTTTTGCTATAGATACTGCCTCGTTGGTCTAGTGGTTTTCGCTATAGATACTGCCGCGTTGGTCTAGCCGCGCCGTTGCAACCATATGATTAGCAGTTTTGTAAGCCCGTTATTTTTCATTTTTGGTGTACAATAAAGTTTTATTCTATTCTATTCTATTCTATTCTATTCTAGTAGTTTTTCGCTATAGATACTGCCGCGTTGGTCTAGTGGTTTTTCGCTATAGATAATGCCTCGTTGGTCTAGTGGTTTTTCGCTATAGATAATGCCTCGTTGGTCTAGTGGTTTTTCGCTATAGATAATGCCTCATTGGTCTAGTGGTTTTTCGCTATAGATAATGCCTCGTTGGTCTAGTGGTTTTTCGCTATAGATAATGCCTCGTTGTTCTAGTGGTTTTTCGCTATAGATAATGCCTCATTGGTCTAGTGGTTTTTCGCCATAGATAATGCCTCGTTGGTCTAGTGGATTTTCGCTATAGATACTGCCTCGTTGGTCTAGTGGATTTTCGCTATAGATAATGCCTCATTGGCCTAGTGGTTTTTCGCTATAGATAATGCCTCGTTGGTCTAGTGGTTTTTAGCTATAGATACTGCCTCGTTGGTCTAGTGGTTTTTAACGCGACTGCTGAGCATGAGGGTCTAGGTTCGATTCCCAGGTCAGACAAAGTGTTATTTGGTTTTCCATTAGGAATTTCTCAGTAGCAGTCACGGATTCTGGATTTGTACCCGATTGATGACATTAGGCTCGCCCCTTTTTACATGGGATTGTAACTTAACCGACGAAATGTGGGTCTACTGTATGGGTACAACACCTCTGCCTAACCCCTCGGGTGTTTAATGCTTTAGTTAGATGCTACTCGTACTAACTGTTGAGTGATTTCAGACAACTATTTTTAAATGAAATATTACAACTGAATGATCATAATTAAATTTAGTAAGCCGTGAGTTCGAACCCATGCAGGCGCATTACTTTGTGTAATTTACACACATCAACACGGTCTAGGGATATTTTAAAAAAAGCATAAGAATTACTATCAATGTGTTAATTATTTATATGACATGTATATTTTTAAAAGATACGTTATTTAATATTCTACCATTTTTTAATAATGGTTAAGGTACTTCGATTAAAATTTCAGGATTTTATGGAAAAAAAATGAAGCATAGACGGAAACCGTATATGAATTAACTTTTAATTTATGAGTAAAAACTGAAAAAAATAGAAAAATCATTTAATTTGTGTTTATAAACTTGAAGTTAGTAGTCTGAGAAAGCGCCCATGATGTTTATAACACATCGGCAACGATTCGGCATGCTCAGAACAAGGTTGTCAATGTCTTGCTGCGGAATATTGTCCCATGTCCTTCTGAGGTACGCAAAAAATTGATCTTCTGTAGCCAGATTTTCAGGAACTTCCTTCAGAGCTCTTCTTTGCAGCATATCCCACGCATGCTCAATGGGATTTAGATCTGGCGATTGAGCAGGCCAGTCTAAGGCCCTAACATTGTGTGTATGTAACCAAGCTGCTACCGTTCTCGCCGTGTGTGCCCGGGCATTGTCGTGCATGAGCAGGAAATCTTGCCCCATTTGTGTTCTGTGGGGCAAGATTACGGGCCCCAGCACCTGTTGGACGTATCGTTCTGACCACCCAAACGAGATCCGTCCGTCCTCCAAGACGAATTCCTGCCCAAACCATAATTGTTCCTCCTTGGTATGGGTGAACTTCCTGAGGGTTCTGAAGACGGCTCCATCGTCCAGGAACTCGCCATACACGCGTCCTTCGTGAATCTGGATGGAAGCCGAACCTGGTTTCATCCGTGAACAGCACATTGAACCATTGAAAGAAAGAAAGAAAAAGAAAGAAAAAATGTTTATTTGACGTCAGTCACGCACACACACAATAATAATATTAAAAAAGTTGCTCACGGCCCCAGTCCACGTGGTTCCGAACCCATTCTAATCGTCGTCCACGATTGCCTCTCCGTAAAGGTGGGACCCGGAGTGGTCTACGAGAGCGTAGATTGCTTTCATGCAGTCAGTTTGGTCACTCACAAGCACTTGATGTTCCACTCGCAGCCTTTGGACCAATTGAGTCGCCGTTGCATTTGGTTGAGCTCGCGCAATAATTTGCAAAAATCGGTCTTGTCTGGGGGTAGTGATGCGACTTGGCCCCCGGTGCCTCTCCGCTACTTCACCTGTGGCACGATAGCGTGTCCACAATCTTGAAATTACATTTTGGTGGGTCCCTATGGCCTCAGCAACATTACGCTGAACAGACCCAGCTTCCAGCATTCCCACAGCTCGTAACATCTCCGCCCTCGTCAAATGTTGGCGTTGCATGGCTACAATACCTCAATTTTAACTTTACCTTTCGTTTAAAAATGAAAAAAAACTGTAACTAAACGTAATTCGTATTGTTTTCTAAATTTCGCACAAATAAAAATTCCGTCTCCTACACATCAAGACATTTTTAAGCCACCGAAACAAAATAATTTAAAAAAAATTGAATTTGGAATTAGTCTAAGATAAATTACAAACAAATCGGTGTATAAATATCACGTTCAGCACATCTGTTATTAATTAGTTTTGTTTTTAAAAAGAGATAACTTATAAAATAGAAATATCATAATGATAAATAATAGAAGAAAAAGTTACACGGTCTTAAGAAATATCATTACATTTAAAAACAGCAATGTTTCGACGAACAATACTACAAGACGACAATCCGATTATGATGTCCACCTGAATTTTTATTTATAAAAGGATACTTGTTCCAATTAATCCAATCTAGATAAAATTCATAATTCTTGAATGCTAGTCTGAGTCCCATCTTATTTGAATAGTTATAACTATTCAACTGCCTAACGTGCAGTAGTAACACTGGCTGAAAACCTAACCTAGTCTTTTTTCAGTCTTATTTTGTCTTCACGTAATGAGAATGTTCGATAACCCATTATGACGTCACAAGGAAGGTGTTTAAGTGGACCTACCACTTACCTACCACTTAAACACCTTCCTTTTAACAAGAAACCTTATAGTACTTAAAGCGCCTTTGTTGGCATCGTTGATCGACTGCATGCACCGGCTGTTAGTGCATCGCCAGTGCGGGTTCGATTCCATTATCCTGAGATTGTAAAATTCTCAATAATTGCTCGGTATACACTTAAGATGGAATCAAGCTTTGCCCTTGGAATATGGCAATATGTGGTCGTGTTGTGGGTCACGCATAAGTTCCAAAAAGCACTTTTTAATTATTATGCGCCATGATATCAGATATTAGACTAAAAAATATGAAATAAAAGTACACAAAAACACAAGTACACAAGTTTTTGAGTTTTGACGGAGATTGTTAACTTTTTCCGAACTTAAAAAGACCTTAAAATTGGGCTTATGAGAAACTGTGCTAAATATAATTCTATGGAAGAGTTGAAGTCGATCGCTACTTAGAATTAGAAGGAGCGTGATCGTTCAGCTGACACAATGAAGTGGCGTGGAGGGTGGAACGGCGCGACTCGCGACGTATCATTGGCCGCGGCGGACGTAGGACGCGGTCTAAACGTGGGGCGGACGGCGGAATCGAGAAAGTGCAAACTACGTACATGGTAAGGTCTAAAAGATTTCGGCCAACACACGTTAAATTAATCAGAGATACAAATTAACTATCATGTCACTAAATTAGACTAGTTTTCTCTAGTTACCCACAGTAAAAAAGTAATATTTTTGTTAAATAAAGTCTCCGCCTTAATTTAATCGTTAATTTTTTTTATCTATTTTTGTTTGCTAATTCATAATATTTGGGGTCGGCGCAGCATGTCTTCTTCTTCCATACATCTCTACTACTTATCATCTCATCAGATACCTTCTTCTACATTCTTGCCATATCATCCTACACACAATTCATCCATCGAAATAAACCCAAAATATTTTATATTGAAATGTGCCAAAATATTTATCAAACACTTATCAATTTTGAAAATAATCTATTACACTCGATTAAAATACACAGTCATAATCAAATCTCGAATGTGTAATATAACCAAGTCGCTAATCGCGTATACCAGAGACAAGTTCGGCATGACTACGAGCGAAAACCTTCACGCTCGCATCCGCTCCACCCCCGCGCGCGCCCCCCGCCGCGCCGTCCTCTCAACCGCAAGAGTGCTGGCTGCGGGCGTCGAGTCAGCCGGAGGCCGCCGCGCCGCTGACATCGCACCGTCCCATGCAACACCACTCGTTGCTCATACCATCGAAGTTTTGCTAAGTTACTGAAGCCGCAACCATGGACGTGGACGAGTTCCGTATTCGCGGCAAGGAGATGGTGGACTACATCTGCACGTACATGAACACGCTGCAGACCCGCCGCGTGATCCCGTCTGTGGAGCCAGGCTACCTTAGGGCTGCGCTGCCGGCGGAGGCCCCGCACCTGCCTGAGGCATGGGACGACGTGATGAGCGACGTGGAGAACAAGATCATGCCGGGGGTGACGCACTGGCAGCACCCACGCTTCCACGCGTACTTCCCGTCCGGCAACGGCTACCCTTCGATCCTGGGTGACATGCTGTCGGCTGGCATCGGCTGCATCGGATTCTCTTGGGTAAACATTTACTTTATGCCTTAATTTCTTAATTAAGATCCATAATACTGGACTTACCTAATTAATCTTAATTATTTTTTCTTAATTTTCGTTTCCAACCCCGGTACAAACGAAATGTTGTCGTAACTTTTTCGAAAGTCACGCCTGTAATCGCCGAAGGGATAGACAGAGGTGTACTTAATACCACCTAAGTCCTACACCCACATTTCATGAATTATGTTTAGGACGAGCCAATTGCAGTAGTTTTTGAGAATAAACGTCCCAACTCGGTCGTCACACGATATTTTCTAAGCGGCTTTAAGAAGCAAACGATATACAACCTAAAATAAACAGCAATGTGCTACGCCGTAGACGGGCTACGGACTGTATAAAAACTATACAATTTTTTTCCGTAGGTGTTAAGGTAATCTTAAAGAAAATATGTTATCTCCCAAAATATTTTTTACAAAAATCATGAACTTTGTCAGCCGTAAGAAAACTCATGCCTAACTATAGAAATTTTTCCTTGTAAAAAACTATGAATGACATATTTTTGCTTAGATTAAAGCAAAAAGACCGTTCCGTTTTGCCATTGTTCGCATAAAAACTCTAACAACTACTATCAAAAGTTGTTTGATCTTTTAACAAAAGTTAGATAAAACACGCTGTATGAAAACGCAAACGATCTCAGTACTTAGATCACACTAAAGCAATCGACAGACTTGATTGGCGTGCAGTGAGAATGATGGATCGAATGTTAATAAAGTGGCTATTAACTATCATCTATCATTACATCGTTTGCAAAACGGATTTAGGGATACTTCAGATTTAGTAATCTTATTCTAATCAGCTAGATTCTTAGCTACTTAGACTATAAGAAATATGTCTGACTGTGGACAAGGAAATAAAGAGTCAAATGTTCCCACATTTGACTGGATTGAGTTGGACAAACATCTGCCTTTCTCTTCATAACTATGTTGGGGTTGGCTTCCACAATATACAATAACATATTGGATTACACACATTTATATACAGGGTGACAGGGAAACTCTACATACTTCAGGGGAAAGGGGCTATACTAGAGATTATTAGCAACAAATTAAGTCCAGTTAACTAGGGGTCACACCTGGATACTTACCGAGTATTTTTAAATTTCCTGACTTGCTAAAAATTCAAAAAATGCTTGCCCAAAACTAACATAATCTTAGAAGCAATAATTTATGTCGAAAATCGATGACAATTATTGGAAAAAAGCTGTAAAACGACTAGTGTTTAAATGAGTAAAAAGAGTAATTGGTTTCATAAGGTTTCCAAAAACGGTTCTAATCTTATTAACTTTTGTGCACGGAATCTATATTCTTTTTCTAAAATAATAGTAGCAGAAGTTACTCCTTATAACGTCAGCTATCTGCCAGTAAAGTTACCGTCAGAATCAGTCCAGCCGTTTCGGACATGAGAAGGAACATACAGACAGACAAAAAATGTGTTTTTGTTATAAGTAGGTACGTAGGTACCGTATTTAGGGTGAATTTTACAAGTGGGCGAGGATGGCTAAATCCGAAACTATGAGGAATAGCGAAAAATACTCAGAGTCTCGCGCCCGATTTTGATGAAAACTAAAAACTGCATCATAAGATTTTTGAAACATCAATATTCCTAGCCAGGAATCGAATCTTTTAATTTCGGAAAAAAACACACACTGTATTGCACCATTCAACAGTCTAGCGGGACTGTTGAATGGTGCAATACAGTGTGTGTTTTTATAAGGCCAATTTTTGGGAAGTAATAACATACGGCGAACTGAAGGAAAGAGTTATTTTTTTATTAAAATATATAACAGCATGCAAATAGTCGTAATAATCAACGAAACGTCGAACAAAATAACTATTTGCGCCACCTCACTTGTAAGTTCTAATTCTAAATGATTTGTGTTCTTTTGCTGTGGCCTTTAAAACCGCGAAGAGTCAATAAAAAAATAAATCAGAACATAATGTTGTAAAGATCTACTGTGCTGCGGGTGTCATCAATCAAGAACATTAATTTAAAATTACTAAAAAACATTATAACTTAAATTTTTCTTATGTTTGCCTCTATGTTATTACTTCCTAGAATTTCATCCTTATTAGCGACACTTTCGAATGGTTTAATATAATAATACAGTGTACCTAATGTTTTGTTTCAAAATCTTGGGCTTGATTCCTGGCTATTTAGATTTTTTTTTAATCTAGTAGGTTTCGTTCGAGACTCCTTTGAGTAATTTTCTCTATTCCTCATAGTTTCGAATTAGACCATCTACGCCCACTTGAAAAATTTGCCCCTGACCAACGACTTAGAGTACTTTTCAAGGCACGGGAGCATTTTACCACTAACCTCCGAAGTCCGGAGACACTTCTTGTATATACTTTCATATGCATTCAGTAAAAAGTTGTTAATTTGATATTACAAATAGAAGACACTGCAATTTTATCTATTTGTATAGATTGATAATTACTTCATTAGTTCTTTACATTAAATATATCTTGTGGATTTATTCGATTTCTGTTCCATTGCCCCGAAAAAATAAATGTGGTAAAGATTCAGAACACCATGCCTTGACATTTTAAAAGTTCAGTGGATGGGGTGTCAAGCTATCACTCACAGTAGTTACCGCGTTGTTTTTACGAAAATGTAGTTTTAATTAGATTTCTTTTTAACTATTTTCGGCTTGATAAATTAAATAAAAGTTAAATGAACGACACGCTCCTAAGTTTTAAAGTGATAGTATTTTTTCTATGTTAGTAGGTACATACATACGGAGGTATAAAACGGACATAGAGCGCCCTGAGTCAAAGACGGCCATTGCAATAGTATTGATTGTCCTGTAATTGGTGTTTTAAATAAGTAATGCTACTGCTGACCTTATTCGACAACCAGCTTTGCTTTGAACGTGTAGTAACATATTGTAATTTATATTTACCAACATAGAGTTCTCCTTTGTAAAACCTAAGATAACCGCGGTAATATTCGAGAATTGACATTTTTGATTTTCTATTAATAGTAAAGTTAAATACCTATAGGATTTAAAATGGCCGCGTAGCGTACCTTGTTGTACACTCTCGACGACGGCGACACATCAAGCCATACATATCCAGTATAACCTAACCTCAGTTTCTTTGAGCTTCCCGTACAGTAAGGAATCTGTAAGTGAAATTAATTTGGTTTTGCAAAGCTTGACTGGTCGTCTTGCGTACATACTGTTTCAGCTGAATGTAATAGAGGATCGTCTACTCACGTACAATAATGAGCCAGCTTAAATTATTGCTCGTAAAATCTACTGATTCCAAAATAGTAAATTCAAATCTACCAGATAACATTACAATTTACAAGTATTAGTTAGACAGACGCTATACATATAGTTCATCGAGTATTATTATCTCATTATTACCTATTAACCGCAAATTGTAGCCGCCTGTGATACAGGTTTAACCTAGTACAGGCATCGAAATTTGTTATACCTACCTTCATTATTTTTAAGATTTAACTGTATTTATTGTGCCAATATTAATATTTGAATAAATATATTATTATATTATATTTATTATTATTGTAGAATGCAGAAATAGGAGTTTCTCTGTTACTGTTTATTATTATTTATATAATAAAGTTTTAAACCAAATAATGATTTGCAATAGACTAACACATATTCCAAGATGTCAGCCGTCAACATTGTACTATTAATTTAGTATTGATAGCTAGCTAATAGAAGGCCGTAGGTTTGATAACAACGTTTAATTCTCTGTTATCAAATGCTTTTAAAGCTACAAATAAAACTCTCACGCAATATTGTTTGGTTTATTCAGGCATTATTTTCCAGTAATTGTATAATTTAACTGGTCTTATTATGTCATTGATTTGAACCAAAACTATTCTAAAAAATTGGACTTGACAAAAAAATGTATCAGGTCTTAGAGCTATCTATAGTATAGTATCCAACGAAATCATGGAAACCTAAAATCTCGAACATGACGCCTTATTTTTGTTTTTATTTTTGAGCATTTTCGTCCACCGTCAAAATGTCACAAGCAATAAACAGAAACTCCTTATAATAATACCAGCACTCTTCTCGTAACAGTTGTACCAATGTACCGTGCTACAGAGCAGCTACGGCGTAGCGAGTTCGATTCCTACAAGCCAAACTCTCAACCAATGTACTACCTATCTTTCTATAGCAGACAGTATTTGTTCTTGTTAGTTTGAAATGTATGCTTTAGTAACTCTTTTAGATAAATTACTTTTTCTTATCTTTGAAAACTGTAGCCTGCCTAAATGACCGATTTTCTACTAAAAAATAAACAAAAATAAATATCGATAGCGGCCGTTCACATGTTAGTAGGTAGGTTGGGATCACACATCAATTACCCAAATTCATACTGTTAAAAACAAATGCAAATATTTATTTATTTACTCCAAACATACAAATATCCTTACAGGTTAAACCCAATGCGATATTGTAGCACACTTAAAATTTAAATACTTCAACTGTTATTGACATAGCAAATTCTAAAGGCTGTTCTTGTAAATTTACCCAAAGTGCAAAAGAATATGTCTAAGTCCTCAGCAATGAGGTTGAGGCTGAGGTTGGGGTTGTTGATATGGAACTGACATGTGATAAATTATACTGCAAAATAATGGCGCAACTACACTTGGTCGTTTTTCCGAATACGATTGCTTAAAGAAATCCAACAAATGTCCAAATTTAAATGAACCGGGTCGACTACGCTGGTCTTAGGCCAATTTTCACTTCTGTGTTTTCCTTTTTTTTGTTTTCCTTTATTTTCACTTCTGTTAGGGCACGCGGCCGCAGACTTCATTCAAACTACTCGTAGTCGTTAGCCCGTATTCCAGTGCGGTGACCAGAGTAATCAATGTATATGCCGAATACGGGTTCATGACCAAGTGTAATTGCGCCATAATGTACAGATGTAGGCTGTGTGAACGGATGCCGACGATCCAATATGGCTACGTAGCACTAGCGTACCTAGTTCTACATCATCATCTGCCTAACCTTCTTCTTTATGGGGTTTTGGTTTCCGCACTTAGTCCCTTAAGTGGACCATTGTGCGTGAGCCATAGTGGCCGTTACTCCAACCAGCCCACCTCCCTCCAGAAGCAGATCACACTTCCCGGTCTACTCAGGGCATCCGCAAGGGATCCTGGTGTTCCCAGGGTCGCCTCGCGAATCTTGGTGACACCGGTGCACTCAAGCAACACATGCGCCACCGTTTCCTCCGCATCCATGCATGCTCTGCACAGGGGACTGTCGGTGATTCCTAGAGTATGGAAGTGTTTATTCAGTGAGCAGTGTCCAGTGATGGTCCCCGCCACCAGACGCAGGCCATCCCTGTCCAGACGCAGAAGGCGCCTGGTCAGCTTTGCGTCAAGGGACGGCATAGCTTCCTTGGACTGCCTACACCCTGGTGTCGAGGTCCACCATTTTTCGGCCTGTGTTCGAGTGTGATCCTTTAACCAGTTATTTAGCTGCTTGAAAGGAATGGGCACAATGGGTTCGGGTCCGTAGGGTTTTGTGCTGGATCCTCTTCTGGCAAGTTCATCCGCCGCATCGTTCCCCAGGGATCCACTGTGTCCTTTGATCCATTGTAGTGTTACCGTGTTGTGGTTTAGTACCGTGATTCTTTCTAGGGCATTATGGCATTCTAGTATTAGTCTCGACGTGATCTGATTACTGTTTAGGGATTGGAGAACTGAGGCACTGTCGGAAAGTATTCGAATATTGGTATTCATAACCTCCCTGGCCTCTATAGCGTGTGCCGCTTGGATTATACCTACACACTCAGCTTGGTAAACAGAGTTGAGCATTCCAAGGGGTTTGGATATTTTTATGTTTAGGTCGTCGGAGAACACCCCGAAACCTGTCCCGTCATCGGTTTTTGATCCATCAGTGTAGATTCTTAGCTCTTTTGTACCTGAGTAGTCACACGACTCCGCTGTCAGTACGATGTTGTAGTGTTTTTGGAAACAGTGGGACTTCAGGGTTCTGTCGATGGGAGATGCCATCATAGGCTGTTCTTTGATTGCATCTATTCTGATGCGTGTGTGTTTAATTCTGGAATCGTTACTTAAGGTGCCGGATGCTTCGAGTCTGAAAGTCGCTTTTGCTGCCTCCTCTCTTACGACGAGGTGTAGAGGTGGTAGCCCCAGCATCACCTGTAAGGCGGCAGTGGGAGAAGTTCTCATGCTACCGGTGATTGCTACGCAAGCAAATCTTTGTAGTTTCTCGAGATCCTTTTGTGTCGTACTTAGATTGGTCCTGGGACACCAAACTAAGGAGCCGTATGTGATGATTGGTCGGATAACTGTGGTGTATAGCCAGTGGGTGATTTTGGGGCTTATGCCCCAATTTCTTCCAAGTAGTCTTTTACATTGCCATAGGGCTATACTGGCTTTTGTGGTGATGTAATCAGTGTGTTTCGCCCAGTTAAGTTGTTTGTCCAAGAAGATACCCAGGTATTTGGTTTCACTTGATAGGCTTAGTGTGGTTCCAAAGAAGCTTGGTAGCTGTAATGTTGCCAGCTTTCTTTTCTTTGTGAAGAGGACGAGTTCGGTTTTGGTAGGGTTCACTGTTAGTTTGTATTCCTTGCACCAGTCTTCTACTATCCTCAAGGCTTGGCGCATAAGATTGCATAGTGTGTTTTCGTGTGTTCCATTTATTATTATTGTCAGGTCATCAGCATAGCCCACCGTGTAGTAGCCTCTGTTATTGAGACGTTTGATGAGGCTGTCTACTACAAGGTTCCATAGTAGCGGTGAGAGGACGCCGCCTTGGGGGCAGCCCTTCGCTACCACGGCTCTAGTGGTGTCGTTTACCGTAACTTGTACGGCCCTCAGTCGGAGCATGTTTGTGATCCATCCACGCAGGGTCGAGTCCACACCGTGTTCCTCGAGGGCTGCGTTGATACTATGGAAGATGGTTTTGTCAAAAGCGCCTTCTATATCAATGAAGACAGCTAGTGAAGAACATTTGTGATCCACTGCACATTCGATCTTGGAGATTACACTGTGCAGTGCAGATTCTGTTGATTTTCCTGTGGAATACGCGTGTTGTTGTTTATGAAGTGGCCGCTCCCGAAGAGGTCCGTCCCGGATATGTCGATCACAGAGTCTCTCGAGAGTTTTCAGTAGGAAGGATGTCAGACTTATTGGTCTGTACGCCTTGGGTTGTGTGTAATCGGGTTTGCCTGGTTTGGGGATGAAAATGACTTTCACCTCTCGCCATGCAAGTGGTATGTATTTCTGTGCTATGCAGGCTTGGAAGATGACGGTCAGCCATGGCGTTAGGACGTCTACTCCCCATTGTAGCAGGGCTGGGAAGATTTCGTCTAAGCCTGCGGATTTATATGGTTTGAAAGTCTTTATTGCCCATTTTATTCTATCTGCAGTTACTATGGTATGGGCTCTGGCCCAGTCTTGGTTATTTGGTGTGTGCCTTGGCTCACTTGCCCAGGTTCTGTCATCAGAGAGATTGCAGTCTGGAAAGTGGGTTTCCAAAAGGACTTTACTTGTTTCGTGGTCCGACTTGGTATAGGTGTTGTCTGAGGTTTTCAGTGAGCCGAGGGTGCGATCCTGATCAGTAGATAAGATCTTCCTTACACGCGCGGCTTCACTGTTTGATTCAATTTCTTCGCAGAATTTCCGCCAGGCTGCCCTACTGGCATTCCTGACTTGTTTCTTGAAGGTGTATTGTGTTTTCTTGTATGAGTCCCAGTCTTCTGGTAGTCTGGAGTTTTTAGCTCTGTTGAATTGTTTGCGCATGGTTTGCCTGAGCTTGCTAAGTTCCGCATTCCACCAGGGGCTACCCTTGCTCTTGCTGTTTGGATCTCTTAGCTTGCAGCAGGCGTGGTAGGCTTCGATAATAAGTTCAGATAGTTTCGTTACAGTGTCTTCTAGTTGTTTAGGGTCCATTAGGGTTTGTGGCGTTTGGTGCTGTACTAGTAGGGAGGCCAGCAGCCGTTTGTAGCCGGGTACATTGGTACGGCGTGGGTTACGCCTGGGTCCGGGTTTATCTATGTTAGCTACTAGTGAGAAGCGGATCCTTCTATGATCAGAGCAGGAAGGCTCGTTTGATACGTGCCAGTTAGTGATAAGTTTTATCGCGTTATCCGACGCCAACGTTAGGTCAATTATCGTCTGTCCGCGAGATGTGACCCAAGTGGGTTCCGAGCCGCGGTTTACGATGTTAAGGTTAGTGGAGAACAGATATGTGCATAGTACCTCTAGTGTTGGCTTTGTTGCAACCCCAAAGTGGGTGATGGGCGTTCGAGTCCGTGCAGATGATCAGATCCAGGTTGGCTACTTCGCAGTACCTTACCAGGTCGGCCATCTCTTTCGGTGGGCAGTCAGCATCCTCGCCTGGCATGTATACCGAGGCTAGGACGATATCGGGCGCGTCGCCGTCGGTTTTAAGCCTGACGGCTGTTAGGTCTCTGGAACATAATTGCGTGAGTGTGGTGGTGGGAATATCTTTGGGTATATAGGCACAGGTCCGTGGTTTGTCTGTGCCTTGAGTGTCGAGGATCAGCTTACCTCCAATATTACCGAGGCCGCATATTCTGTTATTACGGATCCACGGCTCTTGGATAAGTGCGATTGTTCGGGGTTCCATCTCCAGTGCCCTGCGTAGGCAAGCGGTAGCCGTCTGACTGTGCTGGAGGTTGGTCTGGATGATATTTAGGGGGCGGGATGTGGGGGGTGGTGGGGTGGAGTTAGGAGGAGATGGATCCATCAGATAACTCTCCCCCGTCCGTCAGTCCGTGCCGGTCTTCACTCGGTGTCGGTGACGATGAGAGCAGCTGCTCCGTCCACTTTGACGGTGAGGTTGGCATCCTCACAGCGTTGGCATCAGCCATCGCCGTTCTGGCCATTTCCTCCTCCAGCTGCGTCATAGCCACGTCAAGTTCAGTCGGTGCCGGTTTTGTCTGTTCAGTAACTGTCGGGGTGTCGGAGGGATGGGTGTTGGGGAAGAAGCGCACGTATATCGACCCAAGAAGGTACGACACCCGCCGCTCCCTCTCCAAGACTTTTTCAACTTCTTCCGGTGGGATACCCAGGGTCAAATAAGTCCCGTGGTTATCTCCACCGACCGATGTCGCCCTGTACAATGACCACCTACCGACGGTGTACCATGGGTTCTGTCGGGTCAGAATGGTCTGGAGCCGCGTTATGTCCCCGTTATACCTGGGTACAAAGAGCGCTGCTCGGACCCGGGTCGGTACGTCGGACTGCTTCATAACAGTCATAGTCGCGTCAGTGTTCGGCAGTCTCAATTTGGGCACGTTCTGGGTCAGCCAAGTCAGGGCGTTGTCGTCCTCACACCACACGTGAACCGTGCCATCCGCTACCCTGGGGTACCCGCGGGAGGATGGGATGATGGTTTGGGAGGGGTCGGCACACGTGTCCATGATGAGGCCCTCAAGGCCGAGCTTGATGTGCTCCGCCTCTTCAGTCGTCATGTCTCGGGATGGAGGCAAGAGGCAGATCGCTACGGCGAGTCGCGCAGGAATATCCCGTGTGGCCCGCGCGTAGGTTCTCTGCTCCCCTTGAGCGGTCTGGGTTCTAACGCGCTTGATGTCCCCCTGGAGCATACTCGGCGAGGCCGTATCGTCCGGACGGTCCCTCTTTGCCGCTGCCCGGCCGCTTGGACCGGGCTGTGGTTCTGAGGGGCTCGGCGGATCTTTATGAGCCAGGGTCACCCCGCGCGAGAACCCAGCCCGCTTGCCTCGTCTCTGTCTTGTGCGTGGTCGGTCTTGGGTCACCTCGGTGCGGTTCCGGTCGTTTCCTCCGGATGGTCCTGGTGCGGGCATTGACTTCTCGCGCTGGGTTTCCCCTTCGCGTACTGTTCTCTGCCCGCTCGTTTCCGCGTCCGGCTGCTCTTCGCGCTGGGTTACCCCTTCGCGTGTCTGTAGCTGGTCGCGTACTCCCTTACAACTAACCGTTTGCGCTTCGCGCTGGCTATTGCCTTCGCGGGTTCTGCGCAGACGGTTGTTGAGTTCTCTTTCTCTGTTCCGGATCTTTCCGCGCTTTGTTTTCAGCATACGTACTTCGTCCACAGAGATGAAACCAGAACCGCCAGATTCCGCTTCCTTTCCCGTCCCGAGAGAGCCTATGTCTTTCAGCCTTGCCTCGATCTTCTCGCGCTGGAGTGCCAGCGCGCGGAGTTCGTTGCTAAGGCTGGAGAGTCTCGCATTGTTAGTGTCATTGTCGGGGTTGTTTGTCACACTGTTCCGCACGATGCTCTGCTGCCAGGCATTCGTGGGAGGTGTAGCGTTATTCAGTGTCGTTGACGCAGAAGTCGCAGTCGTCTTTGGGTCAGTCGGCGCAGAAGTCGCAGCCGTTTTCAATTGAGTCGGCGCGTGATCCGCAGCCTGTGCTGTTGGCGCTATGGCCGGCCGCGCAGAAGGCGCGGCACTAAGTGGCAGATTGGTGCCCCCCCCCAGATTACGGTGAGGGCAGACCGACGAGTCGGTGTGGGATTCCCCGGCGTTGCCGGGACCCACCTGGGGAATATTATTTTTACCTTTCTGCCTAACCTTTTCCCTACTATGTCGCAACCGAATGCAGATCTATAATATATCAGAATTTTACATGGAGCGACTGCCTGTCTGACCTCCACAACCGAGTTAGTACTGTGTAATATGATACCACTAGGTAAAACTTTCGGGCCACTGACTACCTGTAACGACTGTCATAAATATACAAATGCCTGGACCAACGGCTTAACGTGCTTTCCGAGGCACAGAGGAACCCGATATGTTATGGGTGGTCACCCATCCACGGACCAACCTAGGCAAGCACGGCTTAACCTAAAGATCGATCCGATCGGCTGTTATAGTTTAGCCACGAGCTCCTCTCCTACCTTGTTGTACATACCGGTACTTATTGCAGCTCAATATCGGTGATCTACTCACCTACTCATGCAAAAATGAGCCAGCTAGCATAATTGCTCGTAAAATCTACTGATTTAAAAATAGTAACAATAACCCATTTGCCGACCGACTGCCGCACCATTCAACTCATAATCTACCAGATAACATTGTAACATACGAGTATTAGACAGACGCCACAAATATGGTTCATCGAGTTTTATTTCCTGAATAGGTATATTATTACCTATTGTATATGCAGAAATAGGAGTTCTTCTGTTACACTACTATGGCATTTTATAGTTTGCACATCAAATAATGTGTTAAAGTAAATTATGATTTGCAATAGACTGGAATTTATTACAACGTATTAGCTGTTACAATCGATAAAAGACTTATAGTTAAGTTTCAATACCTAAGGTCGCTTTGAAATTGGCCGATTACGACTTTTAACTCCGATTGCAAACTATTAAATGTTTACGATTTAAAAACCAAACGTATTTTATTCATGAAATTTTCTGATTGATTCAGGTTATTTATTTAGCTACCTAAATAAATAATGAATGTAAAAAATGAATTTTCAGAAACAATCAGAAAATTCTTTATAATTTAACTGTGTAAAGGCTCTGGAAACCATTAAATTTCTGACAATCTTTGAATTACCAGGCCCCTCAGAAAGTATTGCGAAAAAAAGTTTTTATATATGGGAGACTGGCCAGTTATTATGTTTTTCGAAAATGATTAAATAAATGATTATGATTATTTATAAGTAAAAATAAGTAAGTTCCAATTTCAAAATTTCCCTCCACATTTTTTGCGAGTTAATTCAAAGTATTGTGTCTCACTGAAATATGGATCTGCGCCGGGAACATTTTAGAGCTATGATTTTATACGATTTCAAGTGTCGCCTGAAACCGGATGAATCGTACGATAGACTTCAAATGGCATTCATGGATGAAGGCCCTTCCAAGGCAACCGTGTATCGTTGGTATAACGAATTCAAGCGCGGTCGACCAACTTTGGGGGATGACGAAAGAAGCGGTCGCCCTTTGACGGCTGTTACCGAAGAAAACGTGCTAGCAGTGAAAAATTTAATCCAAGACAATAGGCGAATTACATATCAGGAGATTCAACACATATTGAAGATTGGATCGGGAAGCGTTCACGAGATTCTACACAGCCATCTTCGCGTGAGGAGGATAGTATCACGCTGGGTGCCGCACAACCTCACCGATGCTCAGAAGCAGGCCCGGGTGGAATGGTGCCGTGATATGCTTAACAAATTTGAAGCAGGCTCTTCTCGGCGTGTTTACGACATCGTTACAGGTGATGAGTCCTGGATTTATCAATACGACCCAGAAACCAAGCGCCAGTCGACTGTTTGGGTGTTTCAAAATGAGCCAACGCCTACCAAAGTGAAGCGATCTAGAAGCGGGGGTAAGATTTTGATCGCTAGCTTTTTTAATTTGACTGGCCACTTGGTATCAATTCCCTTACGGGATCAAAGAAGCATTAATGCCGAATGGTATACTTCCAAATGTTTGCCAGAAGTTTTCTCTGTTATAAGCAACAAGCGACCAAACACAGGGCTCCGCGGGCTACTGCTCCACCACGACAATGCACCTGCGCACACCGCACTCAAAACGAGGGACTTCCTGGACAGCACGCCAGTCAAACTCCTGGGTCACCCTCCTTACAGCCCTGATCTAGCACCGTGTGACTTCTTTTTATTCCCAAAAATAAAAAATCAGCTCAAAGGGATACAATTTTCGTCGCCGGAAGATGCGCTGGCTGGGTTCGAGCAGGCTGTAAACGAGGTGTCTGCGGCGGACTGGAAAAAGTGTTTTGAAAACTGGTTTAGGCGCATGAATCTTTGTATAGAGGCTGGTGGAAAGTACTTTGAAAAGATTTAATAAAAATATATGTACGTATAGAACAATTTTTTTTAGTTTCGCAAAACAGAAAGTTTTGCGTGTCCCACGTAAGAGAAAAAAAATATCAGCTCAGACAGCTGTATATCTCGAACATCTCACGCTGGAACCATGAATAAATATTGTATGTCAGCTTATTGTGGCAACTGGCAACAAAATCACGTTAAAATACTCCCCGACTCGACTCGTAGCAGTCGTAGTAAAAGTCCTGTGCTACGGCGTAGCGGGTTCGATTCCCACAAGAGGCGTAGAACGGTACGGGCGGTACGGGCTACGAACCCCGTAGCATAGGTACTATCTTTCGATAGCAGATTTTTTTATAACGGTTTTTGTTTTAAGTCATCAGTTCGTAACTCTATTTCTATATAGGGCGACAGGTAAATAGTGACTGATACTTAAAAACGTGATTGTACTCATGATAACAAAAAGCTTTCCCAAAGAAATATTTTCCATACTCATTCACTTCCATCACAATAATACAACAGCCGTTTGAAATTCGCTTGTGCGCGCCTCTGGCCTATCAGCTCGTGATAAAAGTGAATGAGTATAAAAAAAATGTTTCTTTGGGAAAGTTGTTTGTTATCATGAGTATAATCACGTATTTATGTATCGGTCACTAGGTACCAGTCACCCTATATGTATGTCGTTACCTTATTAACCTTGAAGATACAGTCTTCAGGCCACGGGCCTAGCTGTGATATACTTTATAACTAGTGTTTTTTATTCGTAGGCGGCAAGTCCTGCTTGCACGGAACTGGAGATCATAATGCTGGATTGGATGGGTGCGTAAAATATTTTTTATAAACCGATAACAGCATTTTTTTTTTCTGTAGACGAGATGTTGAAGCTAAATTAAAATATAAAGTAGATAGAAAAATAAATATCCAGATGGATAAAAGGATAATATTAATAACATTAGAAATACAACATACTGTACTGTACTGTACCTTAGAGTAGCGTAGCAAAGGGTGCGTAGACAGCTGCGAGGCACCGTAGCACACGTAGCTTCCCGTAGCACTTTTGTAGCTACTAGTAGAAGGATGTTTCACAAACCTAAACCTAGTGATTGTTTCAGGTCAACACATTAATTATTTATTACTTATCTATATGTATTTTTACCATCTCAATTAGTGCTGAAATTTATACTTATCGATGTCTTGTTTTTTATTTTACTCCTAGTTGAAAAAAGTCCTTGTTCGTTGAAAAAATTTAAAATGAAATAATGAAATTCCAGGTAAAGCAATTGGTTTACCACCCAACTTTTTAGCGCTCGAAGAAGGAAGCAAAGGTGGCGGCGTTATAAAGGTAAACATGTTAAAGCAACCATTGAAATATTGATTAAAATTAAAAAGAGATCGATTGTCTAATCATCAATATCATTTGTAGGGATCGGCTAGCGAGTGCGTGCTAGTCTCAATGCTGGCTGCCCGAGCCAATGGCATCAAACGGCTCAAGCATCAATTCCCTAACGTAGACGATGGGCTATTACTCTCCAAACTAATCGCCTACTGCTCCAAGGAGGCGCATTCCTGTGTCGAAAAAGCTGCTATGATCTGTTTCGTTAAACTTCGCATCCTACAACCGGACGACAACGGCTCTCTTCGTGGTGATACTTTAAAAGAAGTAAGTTTTGTTGTGTTCAAATTATTTTGATCCCTAATTAACCAAATGTCTTTCTAAGTTTAGCTTATTGAAGGTAGTAAGTATAAAGGCCCAATAATTTTGCTGGGAAAATAAAAAAAAAAACTAATTTTGAAATATGGCCGAAATAAAATTCAAAACTATCGAATATTCAAAGTCAAGAGAATTGAAAATAATTCACGAAACTAGTTTTATTTACATTTGAATGAGTAGCAACCTTTTATTTGGTTACCGTTATTGTTTTTAAATGGAATTGGGCCATCCCACGGAGTGCAGGCTATGCAGGAGAGGTGCAGATAGGTGGGCGGTAATTGAAGAAACAGGACGGCACGGAGCGCGCGGCTCTCGGCTATGACGATGTCCCGCGTTTAATGACTCGCCCGTAGATGCCGGAAATACGTAGCGAGCCGAGCGGTAATGGAGCCGCATTGTGTGCCACTTTCTATGCCGCAAATATTGAAATTTCACGATACTACCCTCTTATGAGAGGTCTCTTTAATTGCGAACTCAGAAAACGTTCAAGATTTTTAAGAATGCCTTTTCGATTTAGGATACTCGTCTCTATTCAGGTCAACGCAAGTACAACTTTTTTATTGGATTCTATGCAGTATTAATTATGATTTTTTGCTAACAGGCCATGGAGGAAGATGAAGAAGCCGGTCGTGTTCCGTTTTTCGTTTCCATAACTTTGGGAACCACATCGTGCTGTTCTTTTGACAATCTCCCAGAGATCGGGCCAGTTGCCCGAAAATTTCCAAACGTGTGGATTCACGTAGATGCCGCTTACGCTGGCAGCTCTTTCTTGTGCCCTGAGCACAAATACCACCTTGCTGGGATAGAGTACGCAGACTCTTTCAACACTAATCCCAACAAACTGATGCTCACCAGCTTCGACTGTTCTCTTCTATGGGTGACTAACCGATATCTATTAACATCGGCCCTCGTTGTCGACCCACTTTACTTACAACATTGCTATGACCACACGGCCATCGATTATAGGCACTGGGGTGTGCCATTGAGCCGCCGCTTCCGTTCACTCAAGCTGTGGTTTATGTTACGGAGCTACGGAATCAGCGGCTTGCAGAAATACGTGCGCCGTCATTGCGAACTTGCTAAATATTTCGAGCAACTTGTGAAAAAGGACGATAGATTCCAAGTCTGCAATCAAGTGAAGGTAAGACGTTTATCGATCTTTTGGGCTTCGATTATATTATAAATTAATGCCGCTAGCGCGGACTCGGCAAAAACAATACCTACAACGTGAGTTCAAAGTGGTTCAAACACAGCGTTGTACGGCTGTTGTTATCTATACCTTCTTATTATTCAATGGGTTAGGTTAGGTTAGATATTAAAAAAAAAATACACGTAGTTTTGCAAATATTTAAAATATGGTGCCTCCTCTTAATTCTTAGGCTCCCGTAGACAGGCGCGACGCGGCGCGCGGCGACAAAACTTCCGTTGAACAATTTCTATGAAAACGCAATACCATTCACAATGGCGTGACGCGACGCGTTTCAGATTTTATTAGCACTTTTCGTGAGCGCGACACGCGGCACGCTGCGATACACTCCGCGACAAGAAACAAAAGATTCGTAGAATATATAATTATTAATATTATGTATCATGCAGGCACCGCGAGGCATCAACTTGTTGATTGGTTACTCGATCTTAACGTGTCGAAAAGCGATCGAAAATGCTTTTCTCGCGGTGGAAATTTTTAATGGATCCTCATCCCAATCTAACTTAACAGCTCGATCCATTCAGATCTAAGTATTTGAATCGGCGACGAAATCATCTACGCCTACGGCGTTAGTAAGCAGCAAGGTTCCTAAAACTTGTGTCACTGACTCTGGCAGGGCCACCATCAGGGATTTTAATTTTGAAAACACAAAAAAAATAGTCGCTAATTTGTCGGTCACTGGTTCAAAAGATATAAGCGTTTATAGGTGGCTGATCTGGAGAGAGTCTCCCCAGCAGGGCCACATTTATATCTCAAAAACTATGCCACCTAGCAAAGATCTGTTTTCTCCCATATTTTGTCGCCAATTAGTCGGAATCAGTGGCCAAATATCAGAATTTGTCGGTCACTGGTTCAAAAGATATAAGGGTTTATAGGTGGCCGATCTGGAGAAAGTCTCCCCAGCAGGGCCACATTTATATCTCTAAAACTAGGGCACCTAGCGAAGATCTATTTTCTCCCATATTTTGTCGCCAACTAGTCGCAATTTGTCGCCAAGTTACAGATTTAGTCGGTGTGTAATTAAAAAGATATTAAAGAATTCAATTTCCCCATACAGTGGTACAAGCGAGTACAAAATACTTTATGTAGTTTCTAGACACTATCTATGACGTCACCTCGTCACGTCACGTCGTCGCCTCATGCAAGGGCTCCAACGGTACTTCTCTAAACGATGAACTGTTGTTGGGTCCAATGTTACAAGATGACTTGAGAAGCATTATCATTTTCATTTCATGGAGGAATGTTTGTTTCGAATTAAATAAATATAAACTTATTCTGTAATTTCAACCTACCATAGGACAGCTTTACTCATTACCTATAAACAAATCTACAATAAATATATGTAATTATTTATCTAACACAATGTGCACTTACCACTAAGTCGCAGGCAGATAGATCGCTGCGCTCCGTTTCATTTACGGTAAGTAAGAAAGAGATAGATGCCTGTGTATAGACGAGCTACTTAGAACGAGTTGCCCGTCACGTAAATCAGCCAGTTTAATTAAAGTGGAACTTATTATGTATAGTTACGAACTCGAGTGTTGTTATTTCTAGGTATTCCGAAAATACAAAAACGGAGAAAAGAGCGAGATATAATAAAATTTGATTACAATTGACAATACTTTTTCAACGTTTAAGTATTTTAAAAATTTTACTAATGGTACGGTATTTTTTTATTCTTCTAACGTTAATTAGAGCTTAACATTGTAAACTGGTAAAACATTTGCATGCGACTGTACATCTTGACACCAAATAGACCAAGAGCAAGGTTTAATGTTTTCAAAGAAGTTTAAGCCACTCTAACCCAGTAATTTAAAACATAAAAACATGAATTTAATTGAGAATTTATCTCTCTCGGATATTTCTAAAGACTTTAGAACGATAAAACTAGAAGTATATTACACATATTAATAGAAATATTTTTTCTTGGTAATTTTTCGTGAACTCTTCGATCTAGCTCTTGGACTATACCTTACTAATTGAACTCATTATATCTCCTACATTAAGAACCGATTAAATCTGTGACTTGGCGACAAATTGAGACTAGTTGGCGACAAAATATGGGAGAAAACAGATCTCCGCTAGGTGCCCTAGTTTTAGAGATATAAATGTGGCCCTGTTGGGGAGACTTTCTCCAGATCGGCCACCTATAAACCCTTAAATATCTTTTGAACCAGTGACCGACAAATTCTGATATTTGGCGACTGATTCCGACGAATTGGCGACAAAATATGGGAGAAAACAGATCTTTGCTAGGTGCCCTAGTTTTTGAGATATTAATGTGGCCCTGCTGGGGAGACTCTCCCCAGATCGGCCACCTATAAACGCTTATATCTTTTGAACCAGTGACCTACAAATTCTGATATTTGGCGACAAATTTCGACTAATTAGCGACAAATTTTTTGTGTTTTCAAAATTAAAATCCCTGATGGTGGCCCTGCCAGAGTCAGTGACACCTAAAACTTTAAGTCATTTGTTTTGTAAAATCGACTTTTTTATTTGTATACATATTTGATTAATTATGATTTTGAAAGTTAGAGTAAGGCATAAGTATAATCATCCAAAAAGCTTTATGTCCATACGATAACCCAATTTTAAGATATCGCCTTCTCAACACATTAGTTAGCATAGCCTTTATAGGCCAAAGTAGCTAATTATAATAATATATTCAATCTCTCGTTATGCAGTTGGATTGAGGGCTTGATTCAGAAAGTGGTCCTCCTGGACACTATCTCAATCTGTCACTTTTCGATAGGTACGTTAGGATCGAGTAATCGATCATCGATTCGAAGCCGCGCAGCGCCGCGCCTGTCTGTGGGAGCCTTAAGTCGGGCTTAATCAAACATCTCCGATTTTCAGTTGGGATTGGTTTGTTTCCGTCTTGTGGGGAGCCCTGAGGATCCGGGCGAGCAAATAGACGAGCTCAACAAGAAGTTGTTGACCAACATCAATGCGTCCGGCAAGCTGCACATGGTGCCGGCGTCCGTCGGCGAACGATTTGTTATCCGCTTCTGTGTGGTGCAGCAACACGCCACGCGCGAGGATATTGGTCAGCTCTTTATAAATTTGTTAACACTTTCGCAGTTAAGTTCACATTATAATTCATTTTGACTTGTATGCGCAATTCATTATAGCTACGTATAAAGACAACTCGGGAGGCGGGTTGAGCGCACACGAACGAATTATTGTTCGACCCGGGTCTCGGGTGCTTAGCACCGAAAGTGTTAATGTTTTATTTGTGACATAGTTATCCGCCTACAAGGAAAGGCTATCTTTGCTGTGATATAAAATCTACCTCCATTTTGCTGATGCATGCCTGGTTCAAGTCCCATTCATATTTTATTTACCTTCACGTATTTAAACACAGTCGGTCACGGGGCCATCGTATGAATAAAACTGGTTATTCACTGAGTTTCCCGATCCCCGAGGCCCCGTCCTAGGAACCCCAATTTATTTTTCTTGATAACCTCAATTAAAAGTCAGTGTAGCTTAAAAGTACCGGCAACTGATGATATTAATTATTATAATTATAAAATTATTTCCTTTATTCATTTTATAACATATAATTTACATTTTTAAATATTTTTACAAAATTGAATAAAAAAACATTTAAAAATATAAAAAATAGTAGCCCACCAGCATCGGGAACAGGGTCCGGGCTACCGGTGGTCAGGGCTCTTGAGAGAGGAACCTCCTGACAATACGTGCCGTGTCCAGAAGTACTGCTTTCTGAATCAAGCCCTTGATCCAGCTGCCAAGCGAAAGCCTACTAAGATGTTGGTCGAGGCTTTTGGCAATTAAGCCATTGGCCGACACGACTATCGGCACAATGACTGCTGTATTCACATCCCACATGTCGACAACCTCGTGAGCCAGATCTAGATATTTGAATTGCTTATCTTTCTCTGCTTTCACGAGGTTCTCGTCATGTGGAACCGTTATATCAACAATCATTGCGCGACGCTCCAATCGATCTATCACCACAATGTCAGGCTTATTGGCAACAATAGTCCTGTCAGTGACGATAGGTCGATCCCAATACAACGTGATATTACCATTATCGAGAACTGGGTCGGGCGCATACTTATAGTATGGCACTTCTGATTCCACAAGGTTGTATTTCAAGACCACAAATAATTTTGTGGTCTTATTTCAAATTAGTATTGTCCAAGCATAGCCAACGTTAAGACGTCGAGATGCCGTAGTGCGCGTTTTAAAACTGTGAAAATAACCACCGTAAAACCACGATTTTGGAAGGATTTTTTTATTTCGGTAAGTTTATATTATTTAAGTGTTTTTTCGTGAAATAAAAACAGGATAAATAGTAAAAATAATTAAGTTAGCTAATATTTTGATGTTTGGCCAATGTTTGCAACAACGCACCAACTATTGTTACAAACATCGACTGTTTTGGAACCGGCAATACATGGAGTAGTGTTGTTATTTTATATATTATTTTTGTTTATAGATTTTCTAGCGAACCATTTCGATGTGCAGAATACATAAACCTTATAAACATTCGAGAATATGTTCAATTTATTTTAATAGTTTGGACATAACTGGGAACACGCAAATAGATTACAAAAATCTTTATCGGAAGAAAACTATAAGTACCTGTAGGTATTTTCATGAAATACTTTAAAACTGTATTCAATAAACCGCGCCTGTTTCTTTACAGGTTCAACAAGTTTAAGTTCTGATGATACCACAGGAATACGTGACGAGCCTCGTTAGATCATGAAAAATATTGTATGCACCTTGAGGGTTGCCTCGATTTCTCTAGGACTTGGTGACAACGGGACCACCACAAGAGTATATGCTTTAGAATAAAAAAAAGAATTTTTAACATCGGTTTACAATTATTGGTGGAGAAATAGGTGGACAAACAAACAAAATATAGTCGAATGGACAACCTCCTTTTTTTAAAGTCGGTTAAAAATAGTACCTACTACTTAGTCTACTACTTTTAAAAAAAAATTGCCACCATACAAAACGAGCCTTGGCCTAAAAAATTATATTCTGCAACTCTACGTTTTTCAATACTTACTGTGTTCTGAGCATTGAAATGTAATACCAAGAAATACGTCTAGTTCTAAATTAGTGTAAGCACGAAATTGTCAACGTAATTTTTTTAACCTTGTCACTTAGATTTTAAGATACATTTTAGAATAAATATTTTTGTACTCATGACTTTTTATTTTCAAGCGACGTTTTAAATTTATTGCCTTTTAGCTTTCTCCGATGAAAGGACTTAAATACATATCTTTTGCAATTGTTATTAAACTTTATGTGAGGGTGTTATGGTTTATAATAAACTGAAGTTGTTAATATTATTAAACTTTTTTCTATGAAATATAGATGTTTACGTGTGTGCAAACGTGGACACTTTAGCGATTAATTTTTGTTCATCCTTATTCTAGTTCTATTATTGATCGAAGCTGTTGACAGTAACTGTCATTTATACATAATTGAAAAATTCTGATATTTTCGTATTTTGAAACAATTTTTATTAAAGTTTATTTTAACTATTGTGATAATAATTAAAACCAGTGATTGCTCTAGGGGACTCTATTATACAAACTATAATTATAATATTTTCTTTAACCAAGAAAAGTCTAGCACTTTATACTTTTTTCATGATCCTTTAATAAAAATAAAATTTTATTTAACATAAGTATCATCTGCTGACGGTACTTATAAGGTAAACTGACTTTTAATTGTGTTATCAAGATAAAAATAAACCAGGGTCCTCGGGACGGGGGCCTCGGGGATCGGGATACTCATACTATACCCAATAAAACGATCCTCACAAACTGCGCACCGGCAGAGTTTGAGACTATTAAACAAAAGAGGCGATGTAATTTGCAAACTACTACTTTATGCTGTCAATTAACGCTACACTTATTTCTGAAAAGCTATTTCATTAACCATTTCAGAAATAGCATGGGATATAATAAGCGACTTCGCTACGGAGCTTCTGGAGGGTCCGGACAAGGAACGGGTATGTCTTTACTTATACATATTATTAAATACCAGTATTAGCAATTGTAGGTACACCTACAATGAGATTCAGAAGCAGATTTTAAACCTTTTGTTCGAATATTTTCAGGACTTGAACGAGGAGCGCGCTCGTCGGCACAAGGCTGCGCTGGCGCACAAGCGCTCGTTCTTCGTGCGCATGGTCAGTGACCCCAAGATCTACAACCCGGCCATCAACAAGACGCCTCCCCCGGCGCCCACCACGCCCTGCTCCCCGCCGCCCTCCGCTGCCGCGCCCGCCACGCCTGACACGCCTGTTGATCTGGACAAGCTCCAGCCATCTACTCCGTGAGTTTCATGTTTTTGTTGATCGGAAATGGTTCACTGCAAGAAAAGTTTTAGCATGGCACTAGCGGTCATTGGCCTATCTACTTAAATTAACTCAAAAAAGAAAATAAAGCGTGTTTGTTAATTAATGTTTGTGAATCGACATCCATCGTGGTCCTATATGGTCAATGATCACTATTCCCACGCTATACGCAACATCTATAGCAAAATTTTGAATTTCGCTAACAAGTAGGAGGCACCTAGCGTTAAAGTGATTACCGTAGCTTATGCTTATTATGGATTGCTAGTGACGAGATATGTTTGGTTAGCCAGCCAGCCCCAACAGCCCGGCTCGGTGCCTGGCAGCAGGCTTGGCTCTGTGGTCGAACAACTGCGTGCAAAGCGTGGTGACTGGTGAGTGCTACCCAGCTTCCTATGACCAGTAGTCGACTGCGTAGAACTAGGGTAGATAGATAACTTCTAACACTAGACTATACACTATTTTCTCATACTTTTTTTAAAGATTTAATCAATGTCTGCTGTTTCTTGCAGGAAGCAATCATCTTGGATCAGCTGGCCACTCGGATTCTTCTTCCAGAGTGTGGATCATGATGCTAACGATTTGCCGTTGAGGTTAGCACACATTTAGCACATAACATGAGGCGTATAATCCTCGAAGGGGAGGCAAAGGTTTACCAATAGTTAATCCATATTTTGCTTGTTGGCTGTTGTTTAAGGCCTACGTTAGGTAAAAGTAAAGTTTGAAACCACGCTGCACAGGATAGCGGCAGCTGTACGTGCGGACGTGATAATAATAAGGAGACTATTGCTATAAACCGGACAAAAAGACTTTTATAGCATAATTTTTTACCTGACGACAAAAAAGAGGAGGTTCTCATTTGACTTGTTTATATTTTTATTGTAAAACTCCCCAAACTTTGTACTGAGTCTCTGAGTCCGAGTTTAGCGATTCTTTTTAAAATTATCGATATTTTTTAATAAAAAGTGTATGAAGTTTTCCCCTAGACTTGAGAACTGGCTTACATAGCTTCTCGCACAAATTACCAATTTGAACACAATATAGTTGTAGGCTAGACAGCTGGGAATTTGTGTGTAGGCTATTCCGTTAGTGGTGACATTTAAGGGTGTGATTGAGAGCATCAAATTGGTCAATTTTCTCCATGGGACCAAAATCGTATCATCATCATTCTCTTGCCCTTATCCCAATTTATTTGGGATCGGCGCAGCATGTCTTCTTCTTCCTTAAATTCTCTATTACTTGTCATCCCATTAGAAACCTTCTTTCTTGCCATATCATCCTTCACACAATCCATCCATCGTTCCTTTGGTCTTCCTCTACTCTTAAACACATTCGTACTCAAAAATTTCCTAATGACATTTTCCTCGTACCTTCGTATCACATGCCCATATCACGACAACCGATTACGACACATCATGGGACATGGTACCGACATCGTAATCACGAAAAAATACCAGCGGACCCACACATTTGGATCGAATTGGTATGACGTTTAGTATTATATTTATACTTTTCTATCTTGCCTAAATATAGTTTTCCTGGTCGTCAGGTTCCGCCACCTGGACACGATGGTGCGCCTCAAGAGCCCCGGCAGCAACAGCCGCCGCGGCTCCTCTCCGTGCGCATCGCCCGAACGTCGCGCGCCTTCGCCCTACCATTGACCGACCCTATAATATGTAACCCTCACCCACATCACTATCACTTATTGCAGAAATAAATTATTATGTGAGCATTAAAAGAATGTTGTTACTTATTTTCCTGCGGTTTTTGAAGTGAAAACTTCTTTAGCGTCGTTGTGATTTGAAACGCGATGAAACGAAAACGCGACAGTAAAAACAGACAGACACCTTTTAACGTGGGAGAAAATGAGATAGGAAGCATTATACAGTGTTTCTTAAGGTGTGCAAGGTTAAGCAACGGTTGCCGACGTCAGTATGTGGATGGGTGATCGAGGTTAAGCAACGGTTGCCTAGGTCAGAATGCGGATGGGTGATCGAGGTTAAGCAACGGTTGCCGAGGTCAGTATGTGGATGGGTGATCGAAGTTAAGCAACGCTTGCCCAGGTCAGTATGTGGATGGGTGATCAACGTTAAGCAACGGTTGCCCAGGTCAGTATGGGGATGGGAGATCAAGGTTAATTTAAGCAACGCTTGCCCAGGTCAGTATGTGGATGGGTTATCAAAGTTAAGCAACGGTTGCCGAGGTCAGCATGTGGATGGGTGATCGAGGTTAAGCAACGGTTGCCCAGGTCAGTATGTGGATGGGTGATCGAGGTTAAGGAACGTTTGCCCAGGTCAGTATGTGGATGGGTGATCGAGGTTAAGCAACGGTTGCCCAGGTCATAATGTGGATGGGTGATCGAGGTTAAGCAAGGGTTGCCCAGGTCAGTATGTGGATGGGTGATCGAGGTTAAGCAACGCTTGCCCAGGTCAGTATGTGGATGGGTGACCGAAGTTAAGGAACGGTTGCCCAGGTCAGGCTGTGGATGGGTGATTGGGGTTAAGCAGCGGTTACCAAGACTGGTTTGTGGATGGGTGATCAACGTTGAGTTTTTGTACGCCAAATTAAATTTGAAAATGTGCAGCAGTGAGCAGTCGCATATTGTATCTACAACAAGATCAAAAACAGTAATTGACGCAGTATTCCAAAGATATATTGGCCATATTAAGCCCAAAGTATTTATTTCATAGGTACTTTAGTTACCATAAGCCTCTTGTATGATTTATCGAAAGTGTAAGCTCGGAGTCTGAATAAATCTATGTAATATATACGAATAAAATGTAAAATAATAATCAAACTTTGTATCACTATGATCATTACTAAAACCTACAATTGTCCTCTTCCCGAAATTTTACATTCGTCTCAATAACTTGAAGCCAAAAGTCGGACCAAGTGTTCACAGGGAAATTTTTTTAAGGTTTTCTTCTACCACGTGTGAATTGCACACATGCTCTTTTTTTGGGAAATTGTCCGCCTGGAGATTAATGAAAGTAATCAATGCATTGATTACTTTCATTAAATTATTAAAAACCCCGAAAAAATTGGAGAAGTACCTAGGTAGTTTAAATTTATTTGAGAACATGACTATTGTGAACGAAATTTACGCTACCTCTGCAGTGGAACTTGGTTTTCACGGGTCTACCTAAAATTGAATCTCAGATAAGTTACCATGTTTTAGGACCATATACTTAATCCCGTTCTTGATTATGTCCAAATTTAATTGTAACCAAATTTTTTGAAAGTACCTTTCGTTGAATTACCAATTGTCATTGAAGTATCAACAAATTACACAATTAACGCTTAAACAGATAGTGGCGTTAACTAAAATTCCGAATTCAAGATAACTTTTTTTTGAAGTTAATTTACTTACATCGCACAGTCTTCTTCTTTTCAGTGTCGATAATACTTTAATTAACTTTACATTTTAAGCCTGGTATTCAGCATCAGAAAACTGGGAGCGATCACCACATGGTAAGAGGCACATTGAACATCAATATTAAGCTTGAAAGGTCTCGACTGATGAAGTTTACGCTCCGACCAGCACAGATCCAGATCCAAAACCCCGAGAGCTTTCAGCTTGAACTCCAGAATCGTTTCGAGTGCCTAGGAAGCTCAGTGGTCGAATGCAACGATGGATTCGTGGAAACTGTCCATACGACAGGGTCTAAGTTCTTCAAGACGCGTCGTACACAGAAGAACAAAAAACTCTCTGATCATACTCTCAAGATCATGAAGGAACGGCGTGAGATGATCCTGCAGTCTTCAGAAGACGCGTGGATCTGTCTATTGAGCTGCCGGCTCAATAGACAGATCTCTTAATCCTTAAAGAGCGACCTCCGCCGCTTTAATACCGAGCGTATTAAAGACGCCATTGAGCGGAATAAAGGCTAAAAGGTATTTGCAAGAGATCTGGCTATTGGGCAGAGCCAGCTCACGAAACTGAAGACCGACGATGGCAGAATCGTATCCGCCAAACCGGAGCTACTGGGGGAGATCGAGAGATTCTATGGGCAGTTGTACACGTCAACCAGGAAACCCGTTGTAAATCTAGCGAATGACCCAAGAGCTAGACTGACCTGACACTACACCGAAGACATCCCGGACATCAGCCTGTACGAGATTAGAATGGCTCTGAAACAGCTTAAAAACAACAAGGCACCGGGTGATGATGGAATATCATCATACTCGAGGGGAAAACGCCACAGGCATTGTGCAGGGGTGTGGTGGTACTCTTCTTCAAAAAGGGCGACAACGCCCGGTTGAAGAACTATAGGCCCATCTCACTTCTGAGCCATATCTACAAGTTGTTTTCAAGAATCATCACGAGTCGTCTCGTGCGCAGGTTTGACGATTTTCAGCCTCCCGAACAAGCCGGATTCCGAAAAGGTTTTAGCACCGTAGACCACATATATACGCTGCGACAGGTTATACAGAAGACCGAAGAGTACAACCTGCCTCTCTGTTTAGCGTTTGTGGACTACGAGAAAGCCTTCGATTCGATCGAGACTTGGGCTGTACTGCAGTCTCTCCAACGGTGCCAAATTGATTATCGGTACATCGAGGTGTTGAAGTGTTTGTACAAAAACGCCACCATGTCAGTCCGACTTCAGGACCAGACCTCGGAACCTATCCTTCTGCAGCGAGGTGTGAGACAGGGAGACGTCATATCTCCGAAACTGTTCACCGCTGCACTGAAAGATGTCTTCAAGGTTCTGGACTGGAGAGGGCTATGCATCAACATCAATGGCGAGTACATCTCTCACGTTCGATTTGCCGACGATATAGTGGTCATGGCTGAGACCATGGAGGACCTCAGTACAATGCTCGATGACCTCAGTAGAGCTTCCGAAAGAGTGGGTCTTAAAATGAACATGGACAAAACCAAGGTCATGTTGAATGCCCATGTAACACCCACTCCTATCAAGATCGGAGACTTTACTATCGAAGTTGTAGACGATTATGTCTACCTGGGAGAAACGGTCCAGTTGGGTAGGTCTAACTTCGTGAAAGAGGTCAATCGTCGAATCCGACTCGGCTGGGCAGCGTTCGGGAAGCTGCGTGGTATCTTCTCGTCCAACTTACCGCAGTGTCTCAAGACGAAAGTCTATGACCAGTGTTTGTTGCCAGTGATTACATACGGGACCGAAACGTGGCCGCTCACAATGGGCCTTATCAGAAGGCTCAAAGTCACCCAAAGGGCAATGGAGAGAGCTATGCTCGGAGTTTCCTTGCGTGATCAAATCAGAAATGAGGACATCCGCAAGAGAACCAAGGTTACCGACGTAGCCCAAAGAATTGCCAAACTTAAGTGGCAGTGGGCAGGGCACATTGCACGCAGCACAGATGGCCGATGGGGCCAAAAAAAGGAAAAGAAAAGTTCTGGAATGGCGACCGCGAACCGGGAGACGATGCGTTGGAAGGCCTCCCACTAGGTGGACCGATGACCTGGTGAAGGTTTCGGGGATCCGCTGGATGCGAGTCGCACGGGACCGGTCAATGTGGCGACACTTGGGGGAGGCCTATGTCCAGCAGTGGACGTCTTTCGGCTGAAATGATGATGATGATTCAGCATCAGTGGCATGATTTAGGTCATCGAAGGTGCAAGAGAACAAGCACTTAAGTAGGACACTCCAGCAAATAGGTCATGGTCTGGTCAGAAGCTTTTTAACATCGACCTAAAGATCTACCATCTTTTGGGTATCTAACATGCTTAAGGGTTGGTGAATGGTACTATTGAAGCTGCCGCCGTAGCGCTGTAGTGCGTCAGAGATGTATGCAGAAAAGAATATTAATGGTATTGCCGCCATTATTAGAAAGAGATGTGCTGCCCTGAAGACGCGTGTAAGCGGCAACATCGGTGGAAATCCCCAATGATGCGCAGCTGGGTGCAGCTCCACGTTGAATTTGAATATTGTGTAACATTGGTATGTGATATCTAATAAACGTAGCGTGAGCTTTAAGGTTCCGTGTCGACTAGTCCTCACTAATCCCGTGCAGCGAGTGTACCTTTAAAGTAATTTATCTACTTACTGATCATTTGGTGATTTTATTCTAAATCCTAGCTAGTGTTTCTAGTGAACACGGCATTGGCAATACCTACTAAAACTAAGTATTATTAAGTATATTGTACTTACACTTACCCTTATAGGTACTCTAGCATTATAACTAGGATCAGATAAACATCACAAGCATGATCAAATAAGCCAAGATAAAAGGAGTTTAAAAAAAACTAATTGGATAAATGAAATTGAATTATATTCTCAAATTATATCCATTAACCGAATGATACCGTGTGTGATTTAAGTTCACCGTTCCATCCAACAGTGTGGAGAGTTGTCTTATCTTCTATGTCCCAAGCCAGTCCTCTTACATAATTACTGTGATTATGTCTATCATGGTAAATAACTTTCGGTTTGGAGTTCTCTAGCACTTCACAAACTGTGACAATTTTATTGTCACAGCAAACGGCAACTTTGGCACCACTGGAACAAAGGAGCAAACACTTAACATGAAAAAAGGTAATATAAGAGCTATTAGATCATATCATTTCTTTACTTTTTTCTAAAGAAATAACTTACTGTGGCTAACAACAATTAACTACATTATGAAAAGTCAGGTATAGTGGGTTTGCCAGGTCATCATCATCTGCCTTATGCTAGCCTTTTCCCAAACTATCTTGGGGTTGGCTTCCATTCTAACCGGATGCAGCTGAGTACCAGTATATTACATGAAGCGACTGCCTATCTGACTTCCACAACCCAGTAACTGGGTAATACGATACCCCTTGGTAAGATTGGATGTCAGACTTTTGGCTTCTGACTAGGTACTCTTAACGGCTATCAAAGATCTACAAATGACAGCCGGTACCAACGGCTTAACGTGCTTTCTGAGGCACGGAGGAAACGGTGTGTAATTATGGTCACCCATCCACTGACCAACCTTGGCAAGCACGGCTTAACCCTAAAGATCGACCCGTGCAGCTGTTATTATTTAGCTACGAGCTCCTCAGGTGGCAGGTGACAGGCCAAAAAGATGTGCTGAGAATTGGTAGCATTACAGTAGGTAATGTTAAACGAATGTATAAAGATAGAACAAACAGATGGTATCTACATTTTAAATTAACTTTCCATCGATTTATAAAAATGTTCTTCTAAAACTTAGGTCTCTAGGTATAACTGGGTTGACTTACTCTGGATGTACGGCCAACTTGTGCACTGCAGCAGGGAATTCTGTTATTATGAAATCGGTTTCTGTATTTCTTACATCTAACAAATGTAACAATCCTGCTTCATCTCCCACTACCAGGCGGCTGTCGTCCAACCATGACAAACAACGGATACAGCAGTTGTTTTTCAATAAATCTGTAACAAATCAAACATTTTTATATTCTTCTTCTCAAGGTGTTAGTTGGCACGGCCTACCTTACCTGGTGGTTTATTTCATACATATTCTGTACTAGCTGCGCCCCGCGGTTTCACCCGCGCAGACCGAGATAAAAAGTAAAACACAAACCGGGACAAAAAGTATAGTTAAATTTCATCAAACTCCATTCAGTAGTTTTTGCGTGAAAGAGTAACGAACAAACAAAGTAAGTTAGTTAGTTAGTAAGTAAGTTTGTATTCTTACAAACTTTCGTGTTTATAATATTAGTAGGATCATTTTGCAACTAGTAGATGGTACTGTCTGGTCCTTATAAATCGGAATATAACTGAATTTGAACTGGCTATTAATTATCAATAACACTTGTAATGGGATGGGACGGGACTTGTGTAAGTTTGAAAACTTATCATCATCATTCATTTCAGCCGAAAGACGTCCACTGCTGGACATAGGCCTCCCCCAAAGGGGGGGTTTTGCCATTATCGCCACGCTTGGCAGGCGGGTTGGCGATCGCAGTACGGTTGACACAAAAGCACAGAGAACGCTGCTGCCCATTCTCTGGCAAATCCCTTAGTCGCCTCTTACGACACCCACGGGAAGATATGGGATGGTGCTATTCTTTACGTCCGACACCATACAGACCTTATAAAACTTATATCTGGCTATAAATTATCTTAGATGTTGATCTTGGCCGCATAAAACGTGTAAACGAAGCCATCAACCAAGCATTCTGTACTTCAAACTCTACTCTAAAAATTATTACTGTGAAAAACCTTATTTTTTGGGTTGACAAATTGCTAGGATTCAATGTAACGGACTCCAATCCTTTTGCTGATGGATGCCTTGAATAGTACAGGGGTCATGGATGTATTTAAGGTGGAAGCGACACTGTAGCCCGCGAAATTCCAATTTTCGTCAAACCGGCAAATTGTTTTTTTGCAATTTGCCGATCAGTGTCTGGTTTTATGTTGAATAAAATATGATACGCGGCCGTAACTAATATGGCATTACTGAGTTATAATAATTAAAGTCATTAAAAAACCCCCTCAAGTTCATTTAACTATAATAACTTTTTCATGAAATAGTCATTCATTGGGATTAAATGAACTTAAAAGGGGTTGTATTGATGATTTTAATGACTACAATAAAAAATGTTAATACATACGTTTTACAGCCGCGAATCATATTTTTACACTGACCGGCAAATAGAAAAAAAACGTAAGTTTGTATTTCGCGGGCCACCCGTCGCTTCCACATTAAAGTTAAGATATAAAATTTAAAACTTGGTCTTAAAAACCCGTGTGAAAAAGTTGGAACTTTCTAATCTTATAAAGATTTATTATCTTCAATAATTAGAAGGTTTACAATGATAAAAATTTATAGTGATGACAGGGAATATATGTTTATTTATATGAGCTTACTTGAACAGATATGGTCATAAATAATCTAAACTAATATTATAAAGAGGAATGATTTGATTGTTTGTTTGTTTGCATTGAATAGGCTCCGAAACTGCTGGTCCGATTTGAAAAATTCTTTCAGTGTTAGATAGCCCATTTATCGAGGAAGGCTATAGGCTATATATCATCACGCTACAACCAATAGGAGTGGAGCAGCAATGAAAAATGTTGCGAAAACGGAGAAAATGTGACGCAAACGAAGTTGCAACGGACAACTAGTAATTTATATGTTCTGAATAATACAACCATAATATCCTTACCAAGAACTGGCTTATCAACATTGTCATCCCACAAAGTGACATACTGATCCATGGAGCCCGTTGCGAAGTTTGAGGTAGACTTGGGTCTCACAGACAAGGCATTAATCATCATACTATGAGCAGCACGGTAGTTCCTTATACAGATCATGTCATTTATATCCCACACCTGAAAAAATAGTAAAGATGATAAATTATACAAGGCTTCAATTACTTATTGCAGGAGTAAACAGAGGGTGTGTTATCCAACTACTGTTCAGGATTAGTTAAGATCATAGGCCTTAAAAGGGTCAAACCTTTTTCAATGGTCAATGATTGGCACCACTATTAAGTTTGTGCCATTATTCAGCTTTTGCAAAAACCAGAGCTTAGTAGTGCAAGTTTGGCGTTTAGAAATAATTGGGTGTATTTTTATTCATACCACTGCCTGTTGTCTCACTTGTTGGCACGACAGGGAGTTTACAATGGATAAAAAAACTGAAGTAAAATGTATTATCTGAAATCATCCTTTGCTCTGATTATATATACTTTATAATAAATAAAAAAACCCATTTCTTAAACCATAGTGGCAGTGTGACAAATGGGAATACACTCATAATTGTGATATCCAGTTAATATTTTAATGTCAGTTTATTTCACAGAGATAATTTTAAGCACAAACCTTAACATTGCCGTCGGCTCCGGCAGTGGCATACAGCCGTTCAGGTTCAAGGCAGTCCACTGCCAAGGCTGCATTATCATGTTCTGCCACAGAAATCTCTTCTTTCCATTGGTTCCATACACCATTGGCATTGGACCACACACTAACTGCCCCACTATCTTCACATGTCAGCACCTATAGTGGATTTATTGGGTTTTTATTTGAAGAATTAGAAAGAAGAATTAGAAAGAAGAAAGAAAGCCTATTCCCAAAATTGAACCAGTATAGGCTGAAATGGTGATGATGATGAAGTATTCTACAAACTCATTGTGCTATTCAAATATTTACACATATTTACTAGATCTTATACATATAAAATTAGTTCTCTGTGTGTATTTGCTAACTGTGGAGGCTTAAAGGCTTGTCATAATTTACTCAGTTGTTTTTTATTAAATTATTGTGTAAGCCTATATATTTTGATTTTGAGTGATAAGACTTTGAATCAAGATGTATACAGGTTACCTTGTTAGAGGAGCCAATAAAACACCCGTCAGCAGTTCCACTGCTCAGAGGAATGCTCCTCTTTTCCTCGTTCCTGATACATTGAGCATTGGCAATACATTTGTACACACTCACACCACCGTTCCAGTACCGACCAGTGAGCTCTGAAGATCCCACTAACACACTACCATCTGTAACAGAGATTAAAGGACTTTTCTGAAGGATAAGGCAGAAGAATTGCAATAGCAGAAAACTATTGGTATCTGATTATTCTACGACTATAAAATAAGTACGTACCGGAATGAATGCGAATATAGTCTAAATACGAAAGAGTACTGGTGCCGGTGGTATCAGTTCTGTAAATTTCAGCGTTAAGATGAGGTGGGACGATTTTATTACTATTATCCATGGCTTAGACTTATATTTTGGTAATAACTTTAATACCTATTAGACCTAATACGTAAAGCAATAATCACAAATTACAAAACATGTGTAAACAAATTAAATACACATTGTTTTTACTGTTTTACTAACCTACAAAAAAACTTGGAAATTTTTGGCAGTTGAGTGCTGCCAGTATGAATTTTCAACGTCCCATTATATGTACTATGGCTCAATTCTTTTTTATTCCTGTCTTTTATACACTTCTCTCCTTTTGTGTTATGTCATCTCTTTTGTACCCTGCAAAAATCTTGCTTGCCTCTCCCACAGTAGGGCACCCAGCAACTAGGCAGCCTGGCAGTTGCAAGTGTTGCAATCGAATTATTGAGCAGCTAGTTAATCTGTCGATGGCCACATCATCAACATCAAATATGTGACAACCTCATGAACCTCATCTTGTTACAATCAAAATATGTCTGCGTACGGCAAGTGCGTGACGATTGTAGGCAGCCACATTTATTCGCTTTGTCTTGCTTTGGGTGAGTCAGTCAGACATCCTTGGCTGCATAGTCCGCGGGCTCCAATACCACAACGCATCGGTTTGGCTGCCGCAGCTACACTGCTTAGTGCGCGGATACCTAGAGCATTAGGCATCGTCCTAATAGAACGCGAATGCGCGATCATCGTAGGTTCGCGCGAATTTTACTCGTACGAACGCGCGATTAAACATATTGAACTCGAATAGGTGTCCTAACTGACAATCGCATGACGCGGTCGCGCGACTCAAATGTTTGTATATCTATTCGCACGAACTTAGTTCGTACGAACGCGCGATCAAACATATTGAATTCGAATAGGCGTCCTAATTGAAATTCGTGCGATAATTGTGTCGGTGGGCCGCTGTGCCCGCGCCCCTCGCTCGCTCGCGTCGGCAATTCGCTCGATGATAGGACACCCAGTTTTTGCCATCTCGCGAACACGCGGTAGTCGCATCGCTTACTCGTGCGATGATCGCGCATTCACGATCTATTAGGACGATGACTTAAACGTTTGCGTTGTGTTGGTTTTGAGCGGCTGAATTGTTTCTGCAAATCAGCTCCCTGTAACTCCCTGAATTCAAGAAATTAGATATCACTGGCAGCATTAATCGCCATGTCACTGTCAGTGCATTTATTGTTGTAGTGCTGAGTAAAAATCTATTTTGTTGTTATTTGATTGAACATCTAATGAATAATCATGTTTTTAATAGACATAAGCTACATAGTTATAAATGCTACATTACTTAGTCGATTTTAATCTTACACATTGACTCAAATTAACAGTGGCATCACTAGCTACCGTATTTCCAAAGCAAGAAAAAAAAATCGTTCTGTCACTGTCCGACATGTGATTGTGATTTAAAACGTCACTGTCACAGTGTCACTGATTATTCTTGTTTCTTGTATAATTAGTTTTATGCGCTAACTAATTTGGCTTTTTCGATAAAGCTAATACGTGTAATCAACGCAATTTGATTGTTATTTGTAAATCAATAAGGTAAGCGAACGAGTTCCAATACAAAGAAATAATTTCTCATTTCGCAGAAGCCGGTAGCCTTATATCTGCAACAGTTGCCAAAACTCATAATTCTCTTGCCCTTACCCCAATTTATTTAGGGTCGGCGCAGCATGTCTTCTTCCATACTTCTTACTATAACGTGTCATCTCATCAGGTACCTCCTTTCCTGCCATATCAACTTTCACTCTGTCCATCCATCGTTTCTTTGGTCTTCCTCTACTCTTATGCATTGTTCAGACCAAATGTATTGTCCGCCGCTGACTGTGAGCGCGCGTTACGCAGTTTATCGCTTTTACTTATATATATAACTTCTCGTTCACACCAAATCTACTATACGCACACCTTTAATACTCCTATACACTGAGCATACTCACAGTCGGCATCGGACAATACGTTTGGTGTGAACAATGCCTTATACCCACCGACATTCATACGCAAAACTCTCCCTACGACATTTTCCTCATTCTTCCACATCACATGCCTATACCTATACAAGCAATTCCCACACATCTTTTCAGTCACGGCGCTACTTTCACACTTCCTCTCCTCATAAGTACTCATTTCTTATTTTATCCATTCGCGTAACAACGCACATCCCCTTGTTTTATAAATCTTCCCCTTAAGTTTAAGGGCAAAGTGGGAGTCGCAGATAGTTCGCGTGACCAAGATACTGAAAGTCAGAGCAGACAGGGGACTAGAGGACAGCCGAAATTGCAGAATGTGTATTTGGTTTTGCTGAATTTCAAGCCAACATTCTCAAGCTTCTATTGCCATTTCCCCAATCTGCTCTGAATCTCTGGTCCATCTTCACTAACAAGAACAATCTTGTTGGCAAACAGCATGCACCAGGGTTCCTCTACATGTATGTCCAATGTCAAAGTGTCCATAATCAGGAAGAGGTATGGACTCAAAGCCGACCCTTGATGCAAGCCTACAACTTCACTGTACTCGTTGGTGTTGCTAACAGCTGACCAGACTTAGAAGATTGGCTGTACAAAGCACGAAATAACTCTTTATACTTATACTTCCCAGGCATACCTTTCTCATTCAAGGCCCACCACAACACTTCCCAAGCTATCCTATCGTAATCTTTCTCTAGATCAATGAACACCATGTGCAAGTTCTTGTGTGCATGTCTGTACATGTCACCTAATTGGTGGAGAGCAAAACCCAAACTCGTTTTTGCTAATCTCAAACACTCTTGTTTCATCAGGGCCCATTGCGTTTCCATTTTTCATACTACAAACTGCTTTTCTCACTTCATTCATGCTAATTTGCTAATAGGCTAATTTCCTTCACCTTACCCATGTTTACTTGTATTTCAATAAGCACACTGCTCTATTCATTCTCTTCATTCATCAACTTTTCAAAATAAACCTTCCATCTTCCTTTTATTTCATCATCTTTAGAGAGAACCTTACCAGACCATCTTTTATACATTTTTTATGTTTTATATCTATCCTTCTCCTTTCTCTTGCTTTTGTAATCCAGTAAAGCTACTTTTGACCTAAAGAACTGTCCAGTGAGTCATATAACCTCTCCTGCGCCTTGGTCTTGGAAACTGCTACAGCCTTTGCGTTTCTTTTCCATTCTTTAAAAATCTTTTTTTTTCTTCTTTCAAACTGTCGTTTTTGATTGTTACACCCTGCCATTCTTTAAAAGCAACCTTCGTTTCTTTCAAAGTCTTTTGTACCTCTTCATTCCACCACCATGTACCATACATGTATCTATTGTATTGTATAGCGGGCTGGTTTCCGCAGCTCCACGTCTAAAGCGCGTATTTTGCGTACGGGTGGGAACATTACTCCAACCACCCCAGCACCCCGAGAAAGGCCAGCAGCTCCTTGGTGTTGCTGACGATCTCGCGGAGAGTACCTGGGTTACCTAAGTACTTTGCCCTGTATGTTGCAACCTCTGGGCAGTGTAGAAGCACGTGGGCTGCTGTCTCGTCCTCCTCCATGCAGGCTCTGCACAGTGGGCTATCTGTGACTCCTAGGACAAAGAGGTGTTTATTAAAAGAGCCGTGACCAGTGATGGCGGCTGTGACTATGCGGAGCTGTAATTTGGTCAGCCGAAGCAAACGTTTGGTGAGGCGGCCATCTATAGTAGGAAGTGCCTCCTTGGCCTGCCTACACTCACCATGGTCTAGCCACAGTTTGTGGTGTTGATCACTGGTGCGTTTCCTTACCAGAGTCCGTAGATACCCGAAGGGGAGTGGAACGATGGGTTCTGGTCCCACTGCTGTCATACTGGAACCCCTTCTAGCGAGTTCGTCCGCTGCATCGTTGCCCCGGGAATCGCTGTGGCCCTTAATCCATTGTATGGTTATGTTGTTGTGCTTACCGACCTGGTTGAGGCGCTGGTGACACTCGTATATTAACCCGGAGTTGACCGTGTGGTTATCAAGTGCTAACAGTACAGCCCTGCTGTCTGAAAGTATACGGATAGAGTGGTCCCTAGCCCTCCTGGCTAAGATGGCTGATGCGGCCAGGGAAATGCCCATGCATTCCGCCTGAAATACCGTGTTGTGGACCCCCAGTGGTACGGCCATGTGGATGTTGAGATCCTCTGAGAATACTCCAGCCCCAGTACCTGTACCTGTTTTAGATCCGTCCGATGTATCTATCAAACCTTTCCCTGTCGATTCTCCGAACACATTTTTTACTATTTTAAATAGTCAGCCATTTCTTACCAACACTTATTTACAGATTTTCCTTCCATATCCTTCATTTCAATCATCTTATCTACCACTTGGCTCTTAAAAATACTTGCACATTCTTCTTTTACTATCATACGTCATCTGGTTTTAGGTGGGGGATGTTCTTTGTTTCCTGTTAAATTAAACTAAGGAAATACATTTGGATGGAGAATTATATTTGTAGAATTTATAAATTAAAATAATACAAACGTCAGAATATTAACCAACGAACAGTTGTCACTAAGAACTACACATAGAGAAGTATTTTCTCTAAAGAGTATGCATACTTTAACATTTCCTCTAGACGGGACTCTGACTTTCACCTTCATTACGACCAATCTGTGTTGGCAGACTGCTAAGGCTAAGCCTTCGTCTGGCAGCACTTTACAGTTTGTAACGCATTTGAGGTTGTTCCGTTTGACCAAGAAATAGTCGATTTGCGTTGCGTGGCGGCCAATTTTATAATTATAAGTTATGAGATGATCGTCTTTTTTCTTGAACCACGTATGCGAATTGCCAAGTCGAAGGCAGAAGCTGCTTGTAGCAGTGCCTCGCAGTCAGTGTTACGGTCTCCATACCCCCAGCCGCCATGCACTCTCTCATAACCGCTTTTCACTCTTCCAACATGCCTGTTGAAATCAAGCCCCACATACCTACGTCTTCTCTCTCTTGCACGTCTAACATCACTCGATCAGTCTTCCCAGAACTTCTCTTTTACGCTATCCTCATTTTCTGACGGGGGTGCATACATACTAACTATATTTATTACCAAACTATCCAGAATCACATTGCCCACTCTTTTACATCCACCAGACATTCTTTTAACTCACTATCCATAACTATTCCCACTAGATTCCGCTTGCCATCAGTACCACAGTAATAAAACTTATGTCCTTCTCCTATCTCTCTTGCTTTCTGAACCTTCCACTTAGTCTTTTGCAGACACCCTATATTTTTCCGTCTCTTTTAGAACATCTGCTAACTCTCTTCCTGTTCCAGTCATCGTTCCTACATTCCAGCTTCTTTTACTCTCCGAGCTTGGGTCTTACGTCGCACCCGCACGTTCTGGTGTCACAACCCTTGTCTACTTTCCGCAGTAGCCGAGTGGTGCCCCTGTGCGTCGCCTGTGGGGTACGCCCAAGTCCTTACATTTCTTCCATTTATCTGAACCATACTAATTGGGGTTTTGGCAAACATTTTATAACCTACCTACCGCCTAACAGTTGTCGAAACTTTTTTGGGTTTATATTATTTTTGTTAAAAAAATGAAATATCTACCTTATCAGTTCCGCACCTGCTCACACAAATTGTAATATTTATTGTTTATTTTTATTGCAATAAAAATAAGTGGTTGACCTGTACTTATGTGATTCCATTTGTGATAAATAATTTTTATTTGAAGAAATGCCCAATTTGGAATTGCTACAAACCTTGTCTGGCCATAAAGGCATTGTCTGGAATGTGTCTTGGCATCCTCAAGGAAAAATATTTGCATCTTGTGGTGAAGACAAAACTATCAAGCTATGGAGCAAAGAAGGCCAGGAATGGACAATAAAAACTGTACTTGTGGATGGTCATCAGCGGACCATCAGAGAGGTGGCATGGTCTCCTTGTGGCAATTACCTGGCTTCAGCTAGTTTCGATGCAACCACAGCTATTTGGGACAAGAAAAGTGGTGTGTAGTTCTGTTCTCTATATTGATAACATGAAATATTGTTAGCCAAAATTCTAAAATACCAAATAATGTGTTCATAGGTCAATTTGAATGCAATGCAACATTGGAAGGCCATGAGAATGAAGTAAAGAGTGTAGCATGGTCTCCCTCTGGTCAGTTGCTGGCAACATGTGGCCGAGACAAGTCTGTCTGGGTGTGGGAGGTGGCCGGAGATGATGAGTATGAATGTGAATCTGTACTCAATGCTCACAACCAAGATGTCAAGAAAGTTTGTAAAGATACCTGTATTTAATATTTTAATTTATCAATAAATGCAATAGTTTTATTCATAAATTATTCTTTTTATAGGTAGCTTGGCATCCTTCACTAGACATCTTGGCTTCTGCATCATATGACAATTCAGTAAAGTTGTACAAAGAAGACCCAGCCGACAATGACTGGAGTTGTATTGCAACACTGCAGTCTCATGAGTCTACTGTGTGGAGCTTAACCTTTGACAAGACAGGAGAGAGGCTTGCCACTTGTAGTGATGACAGAACAGTCAAAATATGGAAGGAATACAAGCCTGACAACCAAGAGGGAGTAATAGTAACAGACAGAGAGTCTGTCTGGAAATGTGTCTGCACATTATCAGGATTCCACACCAGATGCATTTATGATATTGCTTGGTGTCACCACACTGGCTTCTTAGCAACAGCTTCTGGTGATGACATCATAAGAATATTCAAAGAAAGTGAAGACTCTGATCCTAATTCACCAACTTTTGATTTAGTATGCACTAAGTTGAATGCACATTCCCAAGATGTGAACAGTGTGAGATGGAATCCAACAGGAAACAAAGAGCTGCTCTCTTGTAGTGATGATGGTGAAATCAAAATATGGAGTTTTTCTTCTGACTAGCTCACATTACTTTATAAGAACAACTGTTATTTGTTGATCAAGTTACTGCATCAAAGTTATGATTTATTATTTAGATGTACATACAGGCTTAAAAATATGGGGGTTTCATAATAAATTACTATTATATTTTCTCAAATGGTTTTCTTTACTTTGGCTAAAGGTTAAAGTAAATACTAATAAACTATATAAATGGTTACACTGGTCTGGTTGCCTACAGTCAGGGACTTAAAAACACCTTCGCAAAGGTTACAGAATTAGAAGTGTTTATTGAATTGGTAACAATCAAATATGTAACACTTTTAAATGTGTTTTTAACCGTAACGCATCTGTAACAGATATAAAAGTGTTAATGAGTGTAACAGGTAAAGGCAGTGTACTAAAGCTATAATTGATTATTTCAGTTACACATATAAAAGGTTACAGTTTGATAACATTATTGTATCTGTTACATTTAAGTGTTTTTCTGTTATAACTGTTTTAAAAAACAGTGTTAAAAACACTTATTACGGTTACAGTTTGCATCCTTGCCTACAGTTGAAATTATAGTCTAGTCAACAAACGCCATTATGTCGAATTCCAGTTCGCCTACTCAGAAAATTATGATCTTGGTGTCATTCGATTCTTAATTTCATCTAGATAGTTTTTGAAAAAATTGATGTCCCGGATCTTTTGAATAGCTTTCTAACAATAGCTCCATAGAGTGGAAAAAATCTCAAGTATTGAATTTGCAAAATATTAATAGGGATTTTCTGTAAAACTCCTACTTGTAAAATACCCTTATTCTTATTCTTTATTGCACATAAAATTAAAAGATATACACACAAATAATATATAGCATTAGCGCAATTAGCGCCCTTAATTAGCAATAGCGTAACTTATTGAAAAACCGAGTAAAAAAATTTTTCTACGTATTTTAATTCATTCATGTGTCCTATAAGTACTCGAATTTTATTAAATATTCACATTTAATACTTATAACAATATTTTTTCGTATTACTGAGCGAACCGCCAAGCGTGCGTCGGAGCGTCTTCACCCTTCTTAATCATATCTTTACCTCCTTTAATTAAAACTATAAATATTGGTGGTGGAATTTCGAGACGTTAGACTTTTTTAAGGATATTTCCTGCTCCTTAGGAATCTTTTTTCCAAATTCCAATATCTGCAATGGGGAAGACCGTTAAAAACTAATTGTAGATGGCACGACTATAGCTGGTTCTCAATCTGACCAATGAGGTAGAGTTATTATGAAATATAAAATGACATTACCAGATTTTCAACCAATGACGATGCTTGGAACCAGCTATGGTATAATAATCTCACAGACTACCAGGAGGCCAGAATCATAAAGAAGTGTTACCAGTGCATGCCGCATGATAATCGAAATATAGATTTGGTTGTATGAGATTCCTAGCGGTGAAGTGGCAACCTACTACTAGAACATCAGAAAAATAACAATACAACCATAATGATCGCGGCAGAACTAATTTTATATATTTGATGTAATAGGTACCTACATCATCATACATTAATGGATAATAGTCTCACAGACTGCAGAGACCAGAATCACGTAGAAGTGTTTCCTTCATTGCATGATAATCAAAATATATATTTGGTTGTATGAGATTCCTAGTTTAGTGGACCTTCTGGTGGGGACAACGGGAACAATTTTAAATATTTTAATCGATTCTTGCTGTCCCCAACAGTGGGGACAACGGGAATACACTGTTATTTGCAATAAACAAAACCCTCTATTTGTTTTTTATTGTTTATAACTTTCGAAATTTGTTTATGTAGGACTTCATTTCAACAAACTTTCTACATCAAATTACGAATCAATTTAAGATTATAATTTTATGAGTTGGCGAACTGAAATTCGACAAAATGACATAAATGATGAAATCTGGTAATGGGTTTTTACAATTCTTTTTTATGAATGTTATTTCAGTTTACATCTGATGATTTTAACAGTAGGAAAACACATCTTCTCACAGAAAAATCTCATAAGGCTTTATACAACATCATCCACCATCAAAATGTCTACGGGAGAGAAAATTGGAGTCCCTCTTTTGATAGTTACATCAGTTTTAGAAAAATTTGCATCAAAACAGCTATCTGAAAAATGGGACAATACTGGTTTATTAGTGGAGCCTTATACCCGTAGGTAAATTCGAGTTTTAAATGAGTACATATTTTTTGGAATGAGTAGTAAATAGTTCATTATATTTTTGTTTGTTGCCTTGTTCATCAAGAACTAAGGCTGCATCAGCAGGAGATATAATTGTAAGAATGTTGTCTTATGTTTTTAGGAATATAACAAAAGTCCTTTTAACAAATGACCTTACGGAAGACGTAGCAGTCGAGGCTAATGATCATGGATGTGAAATGATTATCTCCTACCACCCGCCTATATTTGCTCCAATGAAATCTGTGGTTCAAAGGTACCTACTATACTATACTGTAACTGTACTATGTGAAAAATATTCTAATACTGCAACTTCACTTGGTGCATTTGTCGAAATTATCACTTTAATTTACCAGTAGGTACAACATAGATGATCTATTGAAATGGGAATAAATCTAATATTCAAATAGCGAATTTTGATTGTACTATTACTGTAATGAAGTTCCCGCATTGAAATACTATAAATATATTAAAATACTATTTTTATTCCAGTGCTTGGAAAGAGCGCATCGTCTCATTCCTTTTGGAGAAGCGGATATGTTTGTACTCTCCACACACAAGTTGGGACAGCGTCCGCGGCGGCGTTAACGACTGGTTGGCTAGTGCATTTAATGTCGCAGAATCTAAGCCCTTGATCCCTGCTGCTGATAACCCTGAAGTTGGAGCTGGGAGGTAAATTCATGTAAATTGTCCTTTGCATACAGTACCTTATTATTTTACAATAAACTAGCTGTATACCTAGCTGCATGCGTTGCAATGCACTTTTTCCTACCTACTTACCCTACCCTACCCACCTACCTACCTATCTACCTACCCTACCCACCTACCTACCTATCTACCTACCCTACCCTACCCTACCCTACCCTACCCTACCCTACCCTACCCTACCCTACCCTACCTACCTACCTACCTACCTACCCTACCCTGCCCTACGTACCTACCAACTCTAACCTACCTACCATACCTACCTTAACCTACCTACCTACCCTAACCTACCTACCTACCCTAACCTACCTACCTACCTACCCTAACCTACCTACCTACCCTAACCTACCTGGGTACCTACCTACCTACCCTACCCAACTTTTGTCACCCAAACATCATTCTGCTTTAGAAAAATGGTGATAAGTCAGACATTAATAATTACAGGCCTATTAGTCTCATATCACATATCTATAAATCTTTCATAAAAACAATAGAGAATCGCAAATGCGGTGAATTAGATGAACACCAACTTCCAGAACAAGCACGCTTCCGCCCTGGTCTTTCACATACAGTCAAACAAATAATAGAAAGATACCAAGATTACAAACTCCCACTACACCTAGCTTTTGTCGATTACTCCAAAGCCTTGGACAGCATTTCACATACAGCCATTTTTAGCGTTTGAAGCAACCAACTTACATACCTACATCTATTACGCAACATATACAGAAACAGTACAGCCGCAATAAAATTACAAACCACAGGACCAAAATTTAAAATAGGGCTTAGGACTTTAACAGGGCGTCCCGCTATCTCCTAAACTGTTCACCAGCACCCTCGAAGAAATCTTCAACCAATTGGCAGCAGATTTGAGGGAAAGAGGATTGTTCTCGGCGATGCGAGACTGTCAAATCTACGTTTCGCTGCCGACATTGTTCTCTTTGCATTCTCAGCCACAGAAATTCAGCTAATGCTTCAAGATCTAAGCGATGCAAGCCTTGAGTTGGAATTAGGATGAATATATACCAAATTATGTGCAGTGAAACACCTAAAATAATAAAAGTAGACGGGGAGACAATACAACACGTCAAGAAATACCTTTATTTGGTCCTAGTAGTCTCTTTCCAGGCGAGGAAGGATAAGAAAGCTGCAAGACGAACTGAAAATGCCTGGAAGAGCTACTGGTCCATGAAGGAACTTTTCAATGGTGAGTTGGGTGGGCATGAGTATCGTCCCGTCTTAACCTATGGTGCACATACTTGGTTTTTGACGAACAACCAGAAGTCCAAACTCAAGATTTGCCAACGAGCAATGGAGCGCAGTATACTAGCTGTTATATTAACGGATCGTGTTCGAAACACAATACTGCGCTCCAAAACAAATAGGACGTGGCTCAAAAGGCTGTCCAACTCAAATAGGACTGGGCAGAACATGTCTGCCGCATGACGGCCAAACTGTGACCCAAAATAGCCGGAAACTGGTGCCTTGACACAGTGAGACTGGGTCGCGGCAGGCGACGAAGGAGATGGCGGGACGAATCGGACAGGTTCCGTGATAACTAGAATGAGGACGTGCGGTTTCGCGAAAAATGGAAAGAGTGGGGGGTGGTTAGAAAAAAAATACAGTAGTGATTATTTTCCCAATTACAAATCCTATAGTAATGTGTATATGTGTATGTGTATATGTGTGTGTATGTAATGTGTTTGTGTATGTGTTTGCATCTGCAAAGTTTTTAGGGGTTTCTTAGGCGTGCGAGCGAGTGCCAGATGTTTGATGAGTAATGACTTAATGACCAACTTCCACTAGGTTGCGAGTACAATTGCGAAAATTTTGGCGTGTTAGATGAAACGACTCGCAGCAATTTGATGACCAGTCAAATGATTGCAAGCTTTTCCATCATATTACATAAGAATTAGGAGATTACTTGCGCGATATAAAACATGACCGTGAACATAAAGCTTTACTAACGCGAGTCTTGGTGTGTCTCTTTAAGATGAACCGTTGTTGCGTTGCTTGCACGGGACTCTGATACCTAATTCAAAATGTGTATGCGAAAAATCCGCATAAATTTCATCAGTACAATGACGGTCAACAAGACTAGGTTAAATTATGGTATTTGACTAGTTCGAATAAATGATGAGATATTCCGCAACAATCAATTACTAATGCGGTTTACAAATTGTTCTAGGTTGCTGCAACTTAAGCCCAGCATTACTTTGTCGGATGCGGTCTCAAAAATAAAGGAATTGACTGGATTACCGCATGTGCGCTTCGCTATAGGAAAGGGGAAGGAAATGTCGAGTGAAGTAAACTCTGTGGCGCTGTGCGCGGGCTCCGGCAGCTCAGTGCTGAAAGGAGCCAGTGCTGGTTTATATCTGACAGGTAAACCAATCGAGATTTAATTGTCATAGGCTATTGCCTATATATATATTCGCGTCCCCATTAACTTACGGCAGGTTGTATGCTATTGCATACAACCTGCCGTAAGTTAATGGGGACGCGAAAATTTACAATTTATTTTTAAAAGCGTGTTTAAGCTTACAATGGTACAGCTTGGCAAAAAAGAGTGTGGAATAAATGAGGTCGCCAGTATCGCAGCTGTGGCAACCCGTAATACTACAACTAAACAGATTTTGATACTTGTTATTTTTAACCGACTTCTAAAAAAGGAGGAGGTTCTCAATTCGGATGTTGGTATTTTTTTTATGTTTGTTCGCGCATATCTCTGTCGCTTACCAACCGATTTGAAAAATTCTTATTTTGTTGGAAAGCGTATACTTTCCAAATGGTCTCATGAAAATTTTATCGAAATCAGACAAGCGGTTTTGAAAAAATCAACAAAAATCTAAATATTCTTACTTTTCGTTTACTCTGCATTGCGTTTTTTGTTCGCGCATAACTCAGTCATGTACGAACCGATTTGGAAAATTATTTTTATATTCCAAAGCCTATGCTTTCCATTTGGTCCCATAGTCACCAAGTCGGGATCTGATGATGGAATCTTGGCGAAATCGAGAGAACTCTTCAAATTTTATAGGAAAACGTACAGTTATTTTAGTATTTTCTACAACAAGTGAAGCATTTGCGTTTAATAAGAACCATTCTACCATCAGATCTGATGATGAAGCCAAGAGACAGGCACCGTAACTCCATAATAAGACAATGTATATTAGCTGTGTTTGGGCTTGTTGGAATTGTAACGGTATGCATTTTCCAGGTGTACCTAAGGAAAGTCACGTAGGTCCTCTGCTTTGACAGTCTGTTTTCGCGATGATCAGGGTTCTTATTCAAAATGCGTTGATCATTTCTTTCCCTAATTTCTTTTAATCATTGTCCTTTTTCCTTTTTCTCAGTTTTAGTTCGACGCCGTTTTCTCAAACGAGAAGCATCTTTACCAGGCCTACCCATATTTTATTATTAGATTAAAAATAAGGTCACAAAAAATTAACAAATAAAAATATTTTTTTCAAAAAATAAAAACCGACTTCAAAAAACCCTAAACGCAATAAAAAGTTAAAAATAATTCTATAACCTACCTATATTAATAAGCCTAACCTAACCGACGATTAACCTATAATAAAATTTAATAATTCTTTGGAGTGGGTGCCAAAGCTTCAATGTCCAGTACGAATTTTAGTTCCAACTGTCACCGCATCAGACTCTTTTTTGCCAAGCTGTAAACATACATTTCTTAATGATAAGTTTCTTTTCACATACAATAGTGTTCCCAAGATTATGCCTTATGGTACTCACTCATGAAAAAAAAGAAATACCAACTTCATGAAAAATACTTCTATCCGGACGTGTTAAAATGGATTGATACCTTATGATTTAACTCAACTTTTTCTTCAAGTGTGATTGAGATCGTAGCCAAACCAGTTTTTTTTTTAAATGGTTAAATTCGTGTTAATTAAATTAAACGTCTTTCAGATATCTAATAACGACCAAAACTTTTCAGGAGAAATGCTTCATCACGACGTACTCGATGCTGCACAAAAAGGCATTAGTGTCATCTTAACCAATCACTCGGATTCAGAAAGAGGCTTCCTAAAAGGGTTTTCTACTAATCTTCAGAATTTATTAGATAATCAAGTTCAAGTGCTTGTTAGTAAAGTCGACAGGGATCCTCTTGTTACACTGTAAGTGATATAAATTGCATTTATTCTTAAATAAAACAACTGAATAAGTTCATTAATTGTACGTTTTATTGTTATCTGCAAACTGTTACTTCATATGTTAGATCAACGGAAATACATTTAGGTTATTTATTTTAAATTACTGTTACATGTGAGATCATCGTTATCTTATTCTAGCTATTTCAGAACACGAAATTACAATTCGCAAATAGGATTCAAAATATTACGATAATTTCTATGGTTCTTACGACTAGTAAAAGTAGTATCTACAATACTTGGCAAGACCTTTGTAAATGTACTTTCGTCTTCCATTTCCTATCTGCATAACTCAGTCCGTTTCGATCCTCTTGATGATCTTCTAGCTGCACTGAAAGATTTCCACTGTTTAAAGATGTAATCAGTTTATGTTTGTTAGAATTTTCATTAGTGCATGCACACGACTTACTTACGCGGGGCGATTTTGTCTGCCGCTCTAATTTTAAACGCTTTATCGTTTTGACTATCTTTAAATATCTCTTTTGACGATTTCTTCCGTTTTGGTGTTCCAAGGTTTGGACCTATTTTGCATACAGAAGAGACAGTTCCATTTTTATCATCATAATTAATAACGTATTCTTTACGCATATTTGTTTTATAACCGTTATTCTTTGTAGCATAATCTTTTCCATTGTTTTTCGACTGTACTGATGGAATTAGCACAGTGTAACTTGATTCTTGTTTTTGTGATGGTTTTATAGTTTCTTTTGAATACTTATCCCTGGATGAGTTTCTCTTACGATTACTGTTAATACCGTGGTTGTCATCGAGACCGTCTTTCACTTGTTGGTCTGCTTTCTTAACAATCATGCGACTTAAGTCTTTGGATGTTTCTTCGGGTACAACTTTTATTTTAGGTCTTTGCAATGACCTACTTATATGATCTTCATTTTCCATCCTCGATTTTTTTTCGGTTGAAGATTTGTCCTCTCGAGATTTACGACCATGACTGGATCTATTCAGCTCCTCAGTTGCCTTTCTTCGGGTATCACTTGCGTGGCGCTGTTTATCACTCTTCTCAGCTCGTCTTGAAAGGGTGTCTTTGTAGCAAGTGCGTGAGATTGTGTCTTTATTTACCGAGTGTTTAGTTCGCTGACTACTATCGGTCCCGGAATCTGACCGACGTTCCTTAGTGCGGCCACTGCTACTTACATCAGAAACATGCATATCTGCTGCATTTTCGGTTTTCTGATTCTTTATTTCTGTTTTATACGATTTTCTTTGACGTGAGTTGAGTGAATTTGATTTCAGCTTTTGGGTGTCCCGGTTCTCCAAAGTGTTAGACTTTTCCTTTTTAATGTTTAGATTAACATATATTGGATTTTCTTCTTCAGGTAAATGGTTTTCGATGGTATAACTCATCTTTTCGACGTCGTTTCTGAGATATCCTTTTATGGACTGATTCGAACTAAAAGTAATCAAAATAGTTTGTGTTTAAAATAATGATGACTATGTGAAAATAATTACATATTTTTTAAAATATACATATACAAAATTATTACATATGTGTTACTTTCTCAGAAATTTTAAAAAAATACGTACCGTATCGATGGGTCATCGCGTTGATAAGACTTTTCCTTTATTTCGCGTTCACGTCCATACGCTTTCGGTGGTGCCGAAATACTTCTAGTTGTGGTAACTTCGTCTTGTCTACGAAACTTAGTTCGCCTGGTAAATGAAAGAACGTCATTTGACTCTCGACTTTCTTTTTCAATAATTGGCTTAAAGACTTCAATTTCGTGTATTTCATTAGGTTTGTCTTCATACTTTGAACGTAGTCTTGGGGTCGGGACCGGAGCATAGTTAATATTTAAAGGAATGTTTTGATACTCAGGCGTCTCATCAGAATCATGTTCACTGTTACACACGCTGTTTGAGACTTGCTGAATTAACTTGACGGACTGAAATATATTCTCGACGACATTTTCATTGCGTCCCAATGTACTTTTCACATGGTTTCGGCTTTTGTATGAATCTATTCTACCGTGATCAACACCGAAGTATGTTAGTTCACTGTCCCTTAGTTGCCTGGTTTTAGGCTTTCTTTGCGCTGGCGACACTTGTAGACCTTTGAATTTAGTTTTTATATCATCTATAGGATCTTCAGCGGGCTTATTAATTTTGATATGTGTCACCACCTGCTTCTCACGTTTTAAACTATCTTGTTTAGTAGGACCTACAACATATTATTAATTTAAAATTTAAGCACATTTATTTACAAAGCTTGATTATTAAAATGTTAATATTGGAATATCAAGTTACTATTTTATAGTCTACGATAAACTAGCATGCATAATAAATCAAAGTGCATAAGTACCTGCTTGAATTGTCCGTGAAGCATTGGGTTTCATTACAGATTCAACTTTTTCTCTCTGGTATACAGATTTCACTTCAGTGTTGTAGTGTTTCTCTGCTTTCAATTGCTTATTTACTAAAGAAACTGCCGACAGTACAGAATCATTAGAAGGATCTTTATTCAAAAGATCATCGGACATCCCAAATGCCATGTTCTCTCCTAAAAGATATGGTTTGGGTTTCGGAATTTTGTTTTTGAGAATACTCTTTGTAGCTGCTGTATTCTCATCGGATTCACCAAACTCACTAACACTAATATTTATAGGAGTGACAACTCCATTGGTCGTTGGGAAATCGTTCTTTTCACCAAACAATGTTATAGGTTTGTCAATCATATCTTGCATGGGCACAAAAGCACTTCTCCGCTTTCTAAAATCGTTTGACGGTGGAGGTTTCTCATCCGTTGCAATAATATTAACTTTACCTGAATCTGCGGTGAAATGTACCTCGGTTTTACAGAATTCCACTCTTTTAACTCTTCTGTCGCTCTCTTCACTTGTTTGGTGCTTTTTGCGATACTCGTCATCATCTGTTTCAACGGTAATAGGCAAGGTTATTGACACTTTACCAGATGATTGCAGAGTTATATTGTTTTCTAATGGGTCCTCTATAACAATGTCATGGTCTCTATAAGTCTTGAACTTAGTTCCTCTATAGTGTGAAGTCGGTCGGTTTTTGGATAGCCAATCTCTGAATGATTCTTCATTACTCTTGGTTTTTCTCTCATCTCTAGATGACGATGATGATGATGATTTTGAATGTGAGTTGTCATCTATTTGATCATTTACAATTTCTGTAGATTTACAAATGCCGCTATCAGTGGAAGATTCCATCGCCAATGTGTCGTTACTGTGTGTAATAGTTTCGTCTAGTGGGGACGTGTCTTCAAAACTGTAACTCTTTCTCCTCGTGTTCCATTCATTACTGCTGTTTAGAAGTGATTTATATTTAAGTGTACTTAGAGCTACAGGTGTGTCCAATAGTGGTGAGTTTCGGCTAGTGCTTCTACTACCAAATTGAATATCACTGCTTTCGGAATCATAAGAATATTTTCTGTGAAGGTTTCTTCCAAGTCTTGAATCGAGATCAATAATACTGGCATTGTCTGTGGAAGATGACTCTTCACTGGGCATTCGAATCGAGCTTCCTTTTGTAGAACCTCTCCATTTGGAAGGTTCCGAGATTTCGAAATCGTCTGGTTCTGTTACTTTATAATTTTCTGATTCTGCAATGGGTTCAGGAGATGATTCAAAAGGTATAGATGATATTTCCAGAGGTTTCATCGGGGATGTTGGGGACTCCAGCATGTTAAAACCGGATGATATTACCTGAAAAAGAAGAAATTACGTTATTTCTCAAAAAGTTGTTTACCTGTATATGCTGTGAGTTTTTCAAAATGTTGCCGCATTAGTTACAGGATCGCATAAGGCACGAAACAGTAAAAGTTGACAGACAACATTTCGTGGTACATATGTTCCTGTGACTGATCGACTTGAGCTCCTAGACATGGAGTTGACGTCAACAAACGTCGACTCAACTTCTGCGCCACCATTGAGTACAAAGCCCAAACTGCGGCCAAAAAGCTGGGCATCTTAAATAGAGTGAAGCGATACTCAGGCCTGGACAGCTTCTAACACTATATAAAGCACAAGTCGATTCTGCATGGAGTATTGCACCCGCATGCCGCGCTTGACTCGGTGGAACGCACAGCAAAAAGTTTGATTGACGACGTATAATTGGTGGATGCCAAGCTTCACAGCTTGGCTCTTCGCCGCTAGGTTGCCTGCTTGTCGGTCTTCTACAGGCTATACTTCGGTGTGCCCAAAAACTCCACGACATCATCCCACCGCCCCCTTCTACCATCGGACATCTAAACTCACTACAAGTTAAAGTTACCTTATTGCTATTCCACCAATTCGCACTAAGCGTTTTCAAACGTCTTTCATAATGCGCAAAACAAAGCTCTCTGTCTCTGCCTGCGTCTGTGTTTCCGGAAGCTTACAAACGTAATCTCTTCAAAGTTAGAGTGAACAGCAAAGTCAGAGCTTACCCAGAAGAAGGGTATTCTGGGTTCTCTCTTGTCTCTGTCATCTCTGGCCTAGACTAGAGTCAAGAGCAAAACTAACGCAAAAAAAAAGAAAACCTATAGCATATGCACAGATCGATAAGGCGTTAGTTGATGTACCGTTTGTTTTACTTTCGTAATTAGTGTGCAAATAGCGTTATATCTTCGCAGTAACATTGACCCAATAATCTAGAAATATAGCAACTCCTTAGGCACTCCTGACTTAGTCATAAAACTTAAATTGTACTCTGTAGTAAATAGTAGAAGTACTGGCATGTTTCGTATTTCCTCCGCTTTTAAAGGTAACGGCGCCGCTGTGGTGTGGTATAATTAGTAATTACAGGCACTTGAACATGAGATATTTCAGCTTTGTCTCCGAGATAGCAACGCGCATATGCGATGCCTATAGTGCCTAAGTGGATGTCCATAAGCGGCGATGGTAATACAACGTTTGGTGGACTATCGGCTACATATTAAATGAGACTGGAGTATAGCTTACCCTTCGTGAAGAGTGAAGCATGAAGGAGGCCGCTGGTGCTCCTGGTGCTGCGGACGAGTGGTAGGCGGCGCGCATGACTCGCACGCGCGCGCCCGGCCCGCTGGCGTGCAGTACCTCCATAGCACGCGCAATGCGACGGGTCACGCCTCCTTCTGTCACCTGCAATTAACGACCAATATCCTTTAATCGAGGTATCGACGGTAAATATTAAAGAGATTAGAGTGAGTTAGCGGGTTCAGAATCGACCGATGTCACGGAACTTAAATTTTTCGGCGAGCATGATGTGCCAGATAGACAGATTTGCGTAGCTACGAGTACCTACATAATAAAAAATATAAACTGATAAGAACAATTTGTTAAATAAGGCGTGAACACCTGGGTTGCTACTTGTACTTTGTATTGATGACTAATCTATCAGTCCCAAAGCGATCGTGTTTGTGAATGTTCTACAAAATGGAAATATACTTCAAATATTTAATAACAACTTGTTGAGTTAATCTTACCGTTGCTTTGCAATTGAACTTTCAAAGTAGTGTATAAAATATTCATATCCGAGCATGTGATGACCTCAACTAAGCTGTTATTATAACAGTCCAGCCAGTGGCTACAATGCTCCGTAGACTTTGTTTGACTGTATAGTCAGTCTAAATCATTGTCAAATGCAATGTGTGTGTGCCCGAGAACTTCTTGCTTAGTCGTCGTGACGAATGTTGTTCTACTACTTTCGTGTCCTGTGGCACTGCTCGTATAGGTACTTATTTTAGTGCTTATGTTATGTAGATAGAATCATAATAAGAAGCTAGCTTATTAAAAAAAAACGAATCATCTTTCACCCTACCAAACAAAGACACGATTGTCGCAGAGACTGAGCTTTCTGCGCAACGGGCTGCGGGTTCGTTCTTTGCACGAAAATATTTGTCTGGCCTACTGTGGGCCGCCTACAGGTAATATTGTCGCAGTACAGTAAGGCTAATATTTAATTTTGTTCCGGGTCTCGGTGCCTGTATGTCAGATTTTTGTTAATGAACGCACCCAAGACAAAGAAGCCATGAGGCAGCAGTTTTTTACTAACATTATTAAAAAAAGTTACGTTTATTTGTAGGTAGCATTAATTCGAAACCATTTACATGTTAGCGCTTTACGCACAGTTATTGTGGCCTTCACAGGCATTAAAGTACGTATTTATTGTTACTAGTGACGTGATCCTTCTTGCGGGGGCGAAATGAAATTGCGGCGTGTTGTGATTGCGATCTTTTCAATGATCAACTCACTTTTGAATACTCAAGTGGGTGTCAGACACATTTAAATATTTGCATTGTAGCCACAGAACTTCTTAAACTTAAATACTTTAACCGACGACGTACGCAACGTAGATGGGGGTTTACTGGGAACACTCATCGATGTTGTCAGAAATACTACGTACTCGCCCTTGACTTTGTGTAACAGGACAGAAAAAAGGTCTTGAGTAGGTAGTTATGTTCTTAGGTACTGGATTCTTTTGAAAACGAGTTTTGGAAGATTTTAGTGGCGGCGTCTAGATTTTTAAACCCTTAGCTGTAATTTACAGGATACAGCCGTCGAGTCTAGGTATAACAATAACTATTATAAGCTATTCCTGAGTATGACCGATATGACCATCTATAATATACCTAATATTTGGACAGATGCAGCAAAATGGACAATTCCCGTTAAATAAGTACACAGTATGTGTGTACTTGCCAGAGAATGGGCAGCAGCGTTATCTGTGCTTTTGTAACAACCGTACTGCGATCGCCAACCCGCCTGCCAAGCGTGGCGATTATGGCAAAACCCCCCAAAATGTCAATGCGACACTTGTGGGAGGCCTATGTCCAGCAGTGGACGTCTTTTGGGCTGAAATGATGATGATGATGTGTGTAGAATAGTGATACCTATCTATGTTAAACTGTTAACTAAGACAAACAAAAGCAATAAAAACCTAATGTACATATTAAGATGTTTATTTTATGTAGGCAATTTATCTGATGCTTTTCGCTCTATTATTATTTATTACATCCCATTTAGAGAAAAAGGTAAAGCCTTATTGGCAGGAGCACTGTCTGTTTGGAACTGCGTAGCCTTTTAGTATGAGTCTGATCAAGGCGATTTATTTCAGAAGATATGACTGACGTCATCAGCATATTCGAACGCCAACTAAAACCAGAAGGCCACATGCGACCCACTATGAGCGAGCGCTCTACCACCTCTATAATACTATAAATATACCTACCTAGTATCTATATCGATACTTGTTTATTAAATCGAAACAAAGTGGGCAAATAAAATCAAACTCGGTATTTGATTAATGAAATAACCGTAATTACAAGTTACCAAAAGAGAATCAGTGCCTGTCAATTATTGTACAACCGGTTCCGTTGCCGCCACGGCCTAGTTTAATTAATTCATGAAGGTAAAAGCGAAGTAGAGGTTGCTCGTTATGGCTTAGAAGTAGTACCTGAAAACTGATAATTTATTTAGTGCTAGTGTGTTACTGACTGTTCCTTGTAAAAATAAAAATAGCTTTGAACACAATATAACTATAACTGCACGATCTATTGACACTGAGACGATTAACGCCCGCACGTGGTTTTTGCACAGTTAACGGTAAACTTGACAGACTTATTAGTATTAATCAGAACACGCGAATTAGTAACATGTAAATGCATGTTTTGAATTGTGAGAATCTTTCTAAATGGAAGACGGAAGGCTTAATTTGGCAAGAGGTGGGGGAGGGGTCCGTGACGTGAGCGGTCGTCGACTCCAGCGCGGGCGTGCGGGCATCGCGCAATATCGATGTTTTACGAGAAATGATGGAGGAAAATCCACAAATCTGAACATCTTAGTTTCCAATGATTCACCTATCATTCTCATTAGTATGGATTATTTATAATTATAAAATACCGTGAAGAGGACGAGTGCGCGTCACAGACTGGTATCGATCGCGTAAACCACAATTGTCTTGAATCGTCATGGATTTTCCTGAAACTACTAATCAAGGCTGTAGAAAGCTTAGCAAGAGTGGTCTCCAATTTGTTCTTGTCTTGTTTGTGTTTTCTTTTAGAAAGACAGACAAGGTAGAAATCTATATTTTTTCCAAAAGTTCTATTTTGAACGTAGAATGAAAATTGGCAGGAAAATACCTAGTAGTCTCATCTGATAATAACGCTAAGGTAGTTCGATCTACTAAATAAGAACTAAATGGCAACATTAAAAGTATTTTTGCAACTTGCGACGCAAACATGTGTGCCCTTTACGTGAATAACATAATAGTTACGTACCTAACGAAGCTCATCATTATGTGACATTCGCGCAAATGACGATACGTTGGCGTACCGTGTACACAAACAATACGAGACAAACAGCGGATAGCGCGGTGCAGCACAGCCTCGCGCCTCGCGGGCCACGGCCTTTGCGCAGGATTTCCGGCAGTCTGCACACGAACCCGAATAACCATGTTGAGCTAACAACGCTTCGTACGGTTTAATATAGTTATGTGAGAGCATTAGACCAAACAACAAAATTCTGGCATCGTACTGGTTATAGCATAAATGCGGATTCGTTTTCATTACCATGTTTATAATCATCACCATTCAATGACTCATACCTCATAGGCTTTATTAAAGTTCACATGTAGAGCCAGATTGTCGTTTTATAGTTTCCTGCTTGAAGATATAGGAAATGCGTTAAGCAAAACGATCAGTAGCTTCCTCACGTCTATTTCTTCACTTTCACTGTTCGACAATCAAGCGTTGGGATCGAGATTACTATTGTGTTCACATCACTTTCCTGTTGTAATAGCTTTTCTGATTGCGCTATAGGTAACTTGCAACTATTGTCTTCTTGGTAAGCTGTACCTAAGTATTTGGCGTGCACGGAATCCTAGTTGGAATTCAGTCTACCCAATGGCACCTACCGGTTTTGAGCTTGGCTTTTAGTCCGACTGAACCAGGTAAATGGCGTGACACATCCACTTTTCTAATACCGTATCTCTTTATCGTAGACTCCTTAGCTTCCCATTGTAAAAGATGGATTCTAAGACCATATTTTTGTCAGTGCAATTCAATTGCTTTGTAATTTCAGGCAATCCTTGACAACGCCGACGCCGCGCGCAGCAGGTTTACCCAGATAGGTACAGATTGGCCATTCTTCTTATTTTAAAATTATTGTTTGTACGCGAGGTAGTAGTGTACCTTGATGTTAAATAAAAACTTGTAAAGTGCAACTTTCAGTCGAATTTGTTGGTTGCTCACGTCGTCATAGAACTCGCACAGAATAATGAAAAGGAAGTTGTTACGGAAACGCACATGAACGATATACGACACTGACATAACTGTTACATACGGTTCAGTACGGTTGTTACGGTTCGGTTATACTTGCATTTTAGTTTATCTCTTCCAAACGAATTAAAGGAACACAACAAAAAAACTTACTGAACTAGCTCTCAGACAGGTTTGTCTGAACATTTCCTCTCAACATTAAACCTTATGTAGTCAGACACAAGTCTCATTTTTTTTTAATTGAATAAATATCCATAATATAGCTCGAACGTCTCGTCGTCCTGAGTTTTAACACCGTAAAAGGAAATGACCACTTTAGCCTTTTGGCAATGACCTCTTGTTAATCGAAATGCCACAATCTTATTTACTTACATCACTTAGTATCTACCTATTCGATAGCTACTTCACTTTGTATTTTAATTTAACATGTTTCTTTTGAACACTTATATAACAAATATGCAAATTAGAAAGCTTGCATCACGAAATACTGTCTAATTTATGCTGTTTCGTTTGAACTTTTCTTTAAATTATGCATTTAAATTATTTATAAGTTGTTGACAAACTTCGTGTGAAATTAAAATGTTTCATTGGCAAAGCTCAAGCTTTACAGTGCTTAGGGGATGTTTAACCTCACCTTTCCATATTCGGCGGTTCCAGCCCACTCTCGCCGCCATTGATCTGCCACTTCCATGTCAATGAGTTGGTGTGTGTCGTTTTTCGATAATGCAGCTACACTCGGGAGCTCGGGCTCGTTCGATAGAAGCGCACACGCACGTCGTTGCTGCGCGCCGGCTCGAAGCCTACTGCCAGTCACCTCCACTGCCTTCGGCGCGCGAGACACGGTACAGCCTCAGCCCACAAAATAAATTTAAATATCGCCAATTCGTCATTGCCTTCCGTTGACAAAACCCGTACCTACTTAATGTCAACGCCCACCGTCAGTATAAGGTACCTCTCACGTAGGAAGCGGCCCACGCTTTTACGAGAGATAGATACTGCAATATGGAAACAAATGTATGAAGTTTGGCAAACTTTGAAATACAATAAAAAATACGTAGATGTCCGATAGCTTTTTAGTGATCAAGATCATTAAATTAATCAATTTTATTCGTTCAACCGGTTAACATCCATAATATTTTTTGCATTTTTTTCATCCAGCCTTTAAATATTGAGTTAAAACCCGTGTGCATGTAACTTCTTTGCGTCTAAGACACTCAACAATCTTAAAGGTTACAGGAAGATGAAAATTAACCCAACGGCCTATCTAAAGGAGTAGGTACTTACCTGAGCCTGCACAGCACCTTCGAAATAAATCTGGATACTTGCAGTTTTCGAGACTCGATGACGATGGGCATGAGTTCCAGGTATGGACCAGATAATTTTCGATACGTGCGCACCGTTTCCGAGTTAATAGCTTTTTAATTTTTTTCTTATTTTTACAAAACGCTCTATATTTCCAAAATGGTAGCTCAGATGAAAATCTTTTCTAGAAAGAAACTGTTCCCACATTTTTCAGCTTTGTTTATCTAAAGGGATATTTCCAAAATTGCTAAAAAAAGTCTGTGGTCACTCCTATTTTCAAGTCTGGAGACAAAATCAGTGTGAATAACTACAGACCCATTTCAGTATTAACGGGCATTTCAAAAATTTTAGAAAAAATCATAAACAGTAGATTGATAAAATATCTGGAAGATAACAAACTACTTTCAGAAAATCAATTTGGATTTAGGCCTAAAAAATCAACAGGCCAAGCAGTAAACAAATTGACTAATTACATTTCTACAAATCTGGATAGTGGAATGCACACAGTTGGGATCTTTCTAGACCTTGCCAAGGCCTTCGACACTATTTCCTGCACTACTCTTTTGCAGAAGCTTGAAACACTTGGAATTAGAGGAGCACAGCTTCTACTATTGTCTGATTATCTAAGAGATCGGCAGCAATCTGTAAAAATTGGCTCACATACAAGTTCTGACCTTCCTAATACTTGTTTTGGAATTCCACAAGGCAGTATTCTAGGTCCTACATTATTTTTAATCTATATTAATGACCTGTGCTGCCTACCACTCCAAAATGGTGTTATTATGTCTTATGCGGATGATACTGTTCTGTTGTTTGCAGCTAAATCAAGAGCTGAGGCGTATGAACATGCTCAGAATGGCTTCAACATTGTGTCTCACTGGCTCCAGAATAATCTTCTAACACTAAATTCCGAAAAAACTAAATACATTTTATTTACAATGAGAAATACTAACACACCGCTTACTAACCTAAACATTTACGCGCATAACTGTAGCACGTACGCTGACACTGCATGTTCTTGCCCTACTATAGATAAAGCTGACCACTTGAAATATCTAGGTGTCACTATTGACTCCAATCTTAATTTCCGTAAACATATCGAGTTACTGTGTACTAGAGTGCGCAAACTTATATATGTTTTTAAGAATTTACGTAATATAGCCGACTATAATTTAATAAAACAGATTTATTTAGCGCTATGTCAGTCTATCCTAACATATTGCATAACATCCTGGGGGGGCGCGGGAATTTCAATTCTCCTCCCTCTAGAACGTGCTCAAAGAGCAATTCTAAAAGTTGCTACCTTCCGTCCTTTTAGATTCCCTACACACCTGCTTTACAAAGCATGTAATGTACTTACAGTACGGCAATTATTTATTCTTCACATAATACTACACCAGCATACTACACTTCCCTATGACTCAATTCCCTCCGATAGGAGAAGAAAGGACCTGGTTTGCACAAAACCTCAAACTAGACATGCGTTTGCGAATCGATTTTATGTGTTTTTAGGACCTTTTCTCTATAATAGACTTAACAAGATATTAAACTTCTATAGTTTTAGTTATAAAAAATGTAGTTATGTAATGTCGGATTATTTGGCGAAACTGAATTACACAGATACAGAAAAACTTCTAGAAGTTGTAGTATGATTATGTTATCCTCTCGTATATATTTGTACATATTTACTTAATTAGCTAGTTTTAGTGTTTTTCTTTTGTACCAATTTGATTATACTTATAGTTGTTAATAGATTATTTTTATTTTATAATTTTAACGTTTTAATTAAATTGTGTTATGTAAAGTGATGGCCTGAAACACAGGTTTAAATAAACCTAGTTCGGGCAGGTCGCTACCAAACATCTGAAATGAACTATGATTGCTTGCAACTTTTGAATATGTTTTAGTTATAATTTACTTATAAGTACTAACTATGCCACTGTATGAGAAATAATACTACTGCGCCTAAATGTACACTTTTTTTTGTAATACTTTTTAAATAAATTTATTTCTATTCTATTTCTATTCTATTTCTGTTGCTCTAGTGGAAAACAATCAAAAGAAAAACCGAAAAAATTGAGAAAAAAAAACCAGTCAAGTGCGTGTCGGGCCACGCGCAATGTAGGGTTCCGTAGTTTTTATAACAGCCAAGTGCTCCAACAAATCAGGCAATTTTCGAGTCAAATACAATTGGTCGACTATTACTCGTAAACTTGTAAAGCCCACTTAAGTGTGATAGTTTTCCTACTTCGTGATGTATAGGTACTATTACCGTGATATTTGAATTTCTAACTACAACCGTTTATTTGGTAGAGGGAAGATTGCGAAAGGATTTTTGCGCGGAAGGAGGCGAAATTTGGTACCTTAAAGCTTGATAAGTCACGAACGGTTTACTTATTCAAAACCGGTCTAATATTTTTGAAAGACCTATCCAACAATATCCCACACTACGGGAAAGACGAAAAAAAAATCATCCCCACATTACATGTAGGGGAGGTACCCTAAATAATTGTCTTTTTACCACTTTTTCGGCTTCATTAACTTGTATCATCATCATCATCATTTCAGCCGAAAGACGTCCACAGCTGGACACAGGCCTCTCCCAAATGTACGTAAAGGGGGTTTTGCCATAATCGCCACGCTTGGCAGGCGGGTTGGCGATCGCAGTACGGTTGTTACAAAAGCATAGAGAACGCTGCTGCCCATTCTCTGGCAAGTTCCTTAGTCGGCTCTTACGACACCCACGGGAAGATATGGGATGGTGCTATTCTTTACGTCCGACACCATATAGAACAACTAACTAACTTAACAACTAACTTGTATACTCATGCCAAATTACAACTTTCTAGTACCAATAGTTTTAGAGTTAAACCGCAGACAGACACAGACAGACGGACATGGCGAAACTATAAGGGTTCTTTGTTGATTACGGAACCCTAAAAATGAAAAACTTTTAAATTAATTACCAATTTATATATATTAATAGTGTTTACGATGGTGCATTAACGAGCGGAAACGAAAAAAAATATTTTTTTTTTTGCAAAATTAGGTCTTTGAAAACTCAGGGTATAAAGTATTAGGATTCTACCTGAAGTAGGCATAAACCTGTATTATAGGTAACACACTGCCTACCTAGACCTGACTGCCTAGTAATAGTAGTAATATTTTGATCCAAACATTTTTGCGTCTGGGTTAAAAGATTACATAGACACGGACACAGGCAAGTGGCAATATCATTGGGGATACAGGAATAAGGTACAGGTCAATTCCGATTCAATAATACAAGCCATTGATTATAAACCTTTTTATTGAACATCATTACATAAATACAAGAAATAAATAACACACAATTGTTTATTTTCTTTGGTCCAACTACAATATCTATACAGGGTGGAAGTGACATCACACAAATGGTTACCACGTGTTCAGTAAGTACATCATTCTGTGTGTCCGATAAAGATAAAAAATTCTATGTGGAGGAGGGGGCCCTCCACATAGAATATTTTATCTTCAAAAAAAGTCTTGTTGTTTCCTATTAAAATGCAATACCAACACTAACAAGATGTACGGAACAACTGATTTTATTTCAGAGTCACATATATCATCATCATCATCTGCCTAGCCTTTTCTCAAACTATCTTGGGGTCGGCTACCAGTCTAACCGGATGCAGTTGAGTACCAGTATTTTTAGATGAAGCGACTGCCTATCTGACCTCCACAACCCAGTAACTGGGTAATATGATACGCCTTGGTAAGACTGGATGTCAGACTTTTAGCTTCTGACTACTCGACTGTCAAAGATCTACAAATGACAGCCGGGACCAACGACTTAACATGCAAAGAGTCACAAATATCTAAGAACAAAATACATGACATGATTTATGAAATTCAATTGAGAGGATTAATTGATTCGCCACCACCACACAAAGCTCACATTTTATTATTTAGCTGTTTGCATTGTGCCATTAAGGTTTTGAGGACTTTTGTACAATTCTTTAGAAGATAATTACATATAATGAATTAACAGAGTTCATTCAACAGATGTTTCTTTCATAGTATGTTAACTTGCCTGAAGTTTAATTTCAGAGTTACTTCTAAGTTGACTAATGTATAAATCTAATAAATTATTATCACATTTTCTTAATTCTAATATTTCAAGAAAAGAATCACTTTTGAACTTGTTTCTCATGTTCACACCTCTTCGGTACTTGGCAACCAATACATTGTGCTTCTGGCTAGTCATACAAAAGTTATAAAACAACTTTTGCTCCAAACTATAACTTTTATTGATACCATTTTTGAAATATCTATAGAATAGTTGTTCTTCATAGTTGCACATATTTTCAACTTCGGTCCATTCTGTGGTAGTCAATCCAAATAGAAGACCAATTTGGGGACCTTTGACTGTACATGTTACTTGCCCTGAGGGATCACTAATTCTTATAGTGGCACATGATGATACTTTTCCTTTATAGTTACTGATCTTGACCGACTCCAAGTAGTATTCTGTCAGCAATCCCCATCCTTTTGCATAAGGTTTAAACTTTCGTACCTCAGTAAGTTTTAAAGAAACAACAGAGTGGTAAAAGTTATTGTCAACTTGTTTTTGATTCATCAGAATCTTGCAGCACTGTTTATTTATTGAAATAGGTGAAGTGATTTGCAAGTACTACTTACTGAGTTCACTTGAATGCTGCAATATTTTGTATTTATGCTTCGGCCACCTGTAATTTTAAGCTGGTTGTTTGGCAAACACATCTCAATCAAAATTTATTGACTTGAATTAAAATTCCATTTCAAATTCAAACGAGTACAACATTATGACATTACTCAAACGCAATCGTCGTCTGTCAGTGTCACTGTCAACCTTTTTTGAGTCCACACACACACAGCTGATGACTTGCTATTACTCGGTTGAGCCAACCGAACCATGATTGACTAATTGAATTTTTTTTTGAAGTGAAAACTTCTTTAGCGGCGTTGAGCACTTTCTGTAATGGGTATAAAATCTTAAACTCGCGTCAGGACACGTGACCTGATCGAAAAAGCGTAAGACGGATGGAGAGTTTTTGACCAGTTATTGGATCTCTCCACACGCGATTATTTAGATAACTTTTTCAAACATTTCTGCTTATATCAAATTAATTATGAGTTCTTGTTCAATTAAATGGTGTGGGAAATCGTCTAGAACATCCAGCTATAAAAAAGATGGCATAACTTTTCATCGGTAAGTAAAATATATTTATAATTTAATAAAATTATGAATAATTGCAGGGCTCTAGCTAAACTAGTTGTTTACGTTTAAGGCACAAAAAACGTACACCGCGTTGATGTCTTTTTGAAAAGTCCCTTTCTCTCACTAGGTATTGTCAATAAGTCTGTCCCTTTCCATCTGTAGGTGTAGATAGAAAGGGACAGACGTAATGCTGTAGTGTTGTGTCAACTTCGAAACAAAGTATAAATAATATTGAAGATAAAAATTACGGTGTTCCCTTACTGTAAAAAAGTAACATTACTTAATGTTTACATTTTAGATTTCCAAATATTCCAGAAGTGGAAGAAAAGTGGATTAATGCTGTTAACAGGGAAAGTTGAGGAGGATCGTCCAACCTAGGCACAAAATTAAAATTTTCTTTGGATTTTTTTCGATTTTTTTTACGATTAATTTAATAGCAACGTAAAAAATAGTGATAATTCATTATTTTATGTATTCGAGGCATATCTAATCATATTTTTTGATATTTCAAGTATTTTCATGCATTGAACTCCGCAGTTGGAAAACGGCCGATCTTATAGGAAGTTTGAGTTGGAATCTTATGTGAATAATGTATGTAGGACTCCTAAAAAACACTGTCATTAGATTACTTGTATATTTGTGATGTTAGTTATAAAGTTTCGTATAAATTTATTGCGTAGTTTTACTAAACAAAAATAAAATACGGTGACAGTCTATTTGCAGCAAGCAATCGCATTTCTATGGGATGTTTATAATTATCAAGTAGTCATAGAAAAGTTGTATATATTATAATACACGGTCTTGTTATCTAAGAACACGACACTGTTTACCGTTTAAGATAAGCTTTATTAGAACTCTGGCGATAAGAGTTTTTATGTCGGCCGGCCGAACGACGTCAGCGATGACGTAATGCGCGCGGCCGTTAGGGAAGTTACGCGTTAAGAAATGCAGGACGGAGAGGTTAACCTTGATTTTATTTTAGCATTGATTTGAATAAAGTGAAATTTACAGTGTTACGTAAGTGTTTTATTTGCACCCAGTTAACGCCCTATCAGTATAGTTTAAAAAAAAGTAGAATTAATAGACATCGTAATGTTCTATTTTATCGATATTAGGTGTTGTAGCAAAACTGACTTGTGCATCACTATGTGTGGAACATTCGTCCTGACATTGTTGCATCGGCCAATCACAACCGCTATATTGTCTTCGTCCCCCGAACCGCAGTGTAGTACTTTTATACTGATAAAGCAATTGGTGCAAAATTATTCCCTAACCATTCCAAAATATCAAACATGCTCAACGTTAATAATCAAGTTTTCACTTCTGCCGGCACTCCCGGAGTGCAACCCGTCTTTTTTTTTTTTTAAAGTCGGTTCTGGCTATGCCACTGGCATGGTTACAAGACCTTTAAGCCAAGTCTTTATTATAAAAGTCATAATTTGAAAAGTTTTAACCGGACAGGTCCTTGATATAGCCAAATGAGGTCCACTGCAGTTAATGCAGCAGAGCTCATTGGGCTTGTCACATTCTTTGTAGGAGTGTTCTCCAGCACAGCAGCTGCAGCGCTGTTTACCATTACATACATTGGCCGAGTGATTGAATTTGAAGTAGCGATAGCACTGCAACAGGGGTTGAATATAGTCAAAAACTCTATATGGGAATAGATCATATTGTACTGAATCTGGTAATGAGTTCGATAAGAATGTTATGCTGACTGTCTGAAGTGGGACCCTGTTCTGCCCCAGTTTCTTAGTAAAACGTCTCACTGCCACAATTTCGTAGACAGAAGACAGCTTTGTGTACAGCTCTTTATTCGATATGTTTGTTGGTACGAACCTGATGATGCCAACTCGTTCTATCTGGGCTGCGGGGATATATGCCCTCATCTTATGTTTTTTCTAGGAAGCTCGCATTGTTGATGAAATTGTTGCCCGTGTTGTATTGCTTGAACACGACAATAATTTTATTCGCATTGACACGGCGTATCGCCACCACACCTTTAACATCCGCTGCGAAGATGTGATTTAAGTATATGGGGCTTTTATTTCCCAATCGCTCTTTGTCCTGACTTTCTACAAAAACTTTAAACTCCGTGCTACCCGAATGCTCTGGATACAGTATTTTATAATTAGGCTTAAAGTAGGGCACGTAATTAATAGAGTCACTTTCCTCACCGCCGCCGACATTGTCCTCCGCATCAGCGCCAAAAGTCCGCTTCTGAATCTTGGGATTCGGGGGTTCAGCCCCGCTTCGGTTCATTCCCGTCCATTTTCAGGACGAGAACAAACTATTTACAGCAAATATACACAATATATGGTATTAAAATTAAATGAAAAATATGGACAAAAATTGAAAAAGCGCGCCTTGGTTGAAGTTCCCGCCAAGAATCCTCAGATTGAAACATGACTGATTAGGTGTTACCAGTGCCCTCCTGTACTCATCAATCGTAGTAATAGAGGAGTTAGTTCTTCTAAATTGGTACTTCAGTAGTTTTCGAGAATATTTACAAAAATCGACTAAAGGTGGTCCGGCAGTAGTTGCACTCCTTTCAGCAGGACCATCATGTGCGCCGAAAACGGGCATGCTAGCTGTAGCACGCCCCTTTTTTCGGCGCTCTGATTATCAAATTAGTACGCACGTATGTGGTTCATTTCGTAAAAAAAAAACGGGTCGCACTCCGGAAGTGCAGAAGTGAAAATTTGAAATTAACATTGTGCATCTTTGATATTTTGGAATGGTTTGGAAATAATTTTGCACGAATTTCTTTAATTATCAGTATAAAAGTACTATCATTTATGTGGTATAATACAATATTCATTTATTGCGCTATCGTACACAAACATGACAATTTATATTACATAAAAATTTAAATGAAGATGAAATTGAATCTTTATTGGATAATGAAGACGAAATTTCTGATGTTTGCAAAGTTATTATTGTAAAAGTATAAATAAAACGCAAACTTTCTTTAATTGATATTGTTTAATTTTATTAGACTTTAAATAAATAATACAAAACCTAGTATATATCCAATATAAAATAATTAAATATAATCGATTACAACATTATTACACGTCATTTTTAGGGTTCCGTACCCAAAGGGTCAAACGGGACCCTATTACTGAGACTTCGCTGTCCGTCCGTCCGTCCGTCCGTCTGTCACCAGGCTGTTTCTTATGAACCGTGATAGTTAGCCAGTTGAAATTTTCACAGATTATGTATTTCTGTTGATGCTATAACAACAAATACTAAAAACAGAATAAAATAAATATTTAAAGGGGGCACCCATACAAAAAAGTGATTTTTTTGCTCGTTTTTTATAAACAATGGTACGGAACCCTTCGTGCGCGAGTCCTACTCGCACTTGGCCGGTTTTTTTTACGTATAATTGGGCTTTATAGCCGTAAAATATGATTGGGCTTCTAGGGTTGACATGTGAAAAAGTATTTTGTAATGTTTTTTTTTAAATAAAGTATGCTTTGCCCAGCCTGACAAAGCATGATTACAATTGTATTTGTGGTTTGTGTTGTCTGTGCATAGCGAGTTTACTGGCAACACTGAAACAAACAAACAAACAAACGCAACTTATATTAAAGACTTGGCTTAAAAGTCTCGTAACTATGCCAGCGGTATAGCCACAAACCTTAAAAAAAAAACAAACGCAACTGACAGACGAGGTGACATTTTTGTTTTGACGCTTGGTGTCAAAGAGTATATTGGTGTTTTGAAGGTTATCTTGGTCGTAGTCTGCTTATTTCTAGCTTATGTAATTTTAAAACTACCAGATTACCAGAATCGACAATCAGTTTCAATGAGAATTGGCTGGATTCATAAAGTAGTCAACAAATGGCCCGGGAAACGGACCCTTGGGATGTATAGGTTTCTTCCCATGTTTTTTGTACTTGGAGCCGCTTTGGAGTTTTCTATGATTAACTGGAAAGTTGGAGAAGTAAACTTTTACAGATCTTTTAAGAGGAGACAAGCTCACGACATTGTTGAAGAAAAGATAAAGAAATACGCAGCAGCTTAAGATGCCAGCAGGAGTAACTTGGGGTCAATATATAGCATTTTCTTCGGCAGCTATGCTGTCTATGTTTGCTGGATCACAAATTGTGCATCAGTACTATAAGCCCTTACGAGATTTAAATGACTACATTAACAGGGAACTCAAGAGCTTACCAGATAGTGTACAAGTTAAAATTAGACAAGAATTGCAAGATGAAGGTGTATTAAGTAAAAGTTAGAATCATTTGTAGTGTTAAACTCTTTGATGTGTGGATATGATCAGTATGTAAATAAAGTTGTTTTTTAAAAAGAAATATCATATCTTTGTTTACCATAGTCCGCATTTCCCTTCCCATATAATTTTTAAGTTAACATGGAAATCCTTCTCAAATAGGTAAATCTTCTGCATCCATACCATGACATCTTAAAACATTATTGTGCCATTCCTATTCCAGAGTGAAAAAGAGACGGAGCAATACAGTTTGTCTAGCTCCATCTCTTTCCTACTCTGGAATCGGAATGGAACAATGTTTTAAGCGTCATGGTACGGACACTGATGTTGATTAGTTCTTTTGTGCTTGATTGAGTTCAGGGGCTAGAACTAGAAGAAAAGTCTGCTTCAGAAGTTTGTATGATATTACTGGCCATGGCTTTGAGGTCTGGTCATGCTTTCACATACCTGTTTCACGCATTTATAGGCACAATATGTTAAAATTCCATCACCTCACATAATAAAACAATTATAATTTCTTGTAAAATGTAATATAGCTAGCTATAAATTTTGGCTCCACTCTTATGATAATATTTACAACAGATAGGTACATTAATTTTAACAATAAACAGTTATATTCAATAAATTATCTTAAAACTTTATAACTAAAATAAAATAGGCACTTACAAAAGTCATTTTATAGAAATTAGATTAACAACTTAGTTTTCTTACAAACAAATATTATACATAGTTACTAACAACTTACACTTTGTTATTAACAAAATATTACACCTAGTAATAATGAAATCATCCCCGTCTTTATTTATTGAGTATTGATAATTAATATGATGCTATATAGCTACTTTTTACAAGCTTTTTATCACATCACATATTAGTTGATGGACCAATTAGAATATCATGTAGATTGACTACAGAGATCTTGATTCCATCCCATACCCAAGAATATTAAACTTTTAACTCTGAATCTTAAAATTAGATAAAACATAATTATTTATTTTAATCTCTTTTTACAGTTAGTTTTGTATGGCGTATAAAGAAACTATACAACCAAAGCATCAAATGCAGTCTTTTAAAATGTAAAATATTGTCCAACATAAGGTCATCTTGCTGAATTTGATATAGTTCGTCGAATCCAATCGACATGCGAGCTAATGGAGTCGTATATGCGAGGTCTACCCAGTCCTATTTTTGTACAAGCAATGCGCCAGCCACTGACTCCTTCCAGTGACCATTGCTTTGTTTTATCGTTGAAGCACATCATTGAACTGCCTGCATATTCCTCCTCCTGTAAAATTAAAGCAGACTTATTATAGAAGCCTATTTTGCATACATATTTGGTTGCAGAGTTCAGTAACTCTCGGTTTATATTATGTAGATACTTACATCACAGTCATCCTGGTCATACAAAGGTTCGGCGCATATTCCATTCACAGTAGCAATGCTTACATTCTCGCACGTATTCATGGGACTGGTCACCACGTGCACCCTTTGCAGTTGGTCTTTGTTTCTTGTCCATCCAAGGGTATTGCAAATATTTCGAGTCGCTTGTTCTGCGCCGTTTTCAGGTAGACATATGGGTCTCACGAAGTCCGTCATCTCTACCGGTTCCTCTAACCGTACTAGAGCAAGCATACTGCCTTCTACCGGAGATCGAACCATGCCTACTATTCGCCTTTCCTGTTGCCAAGGTGTCGTACTTTGTATGCGCACTGTCCCAAATCTAGCAGTCCATTCAGCTTTTGGCTGCCCCTGCAATAGCATTAGTTAGTTTAAATTTTATGTACTTAGAAGATGTATGGCAGAAAGACATACCTAGTTCTTTCGCTACACGTATTATCAAAGACTAAAGATACACTTACTTGGAAGCAGGAGGCAGTAGTGATAAGCCAAGAAGGGTGTATGAGTGCGGCGTCGCATGCATGCACGTGCGTGCGTAGCAGCGCGGCTTGCCACGGCCAGTCGCCCGGGCGTGCCGAGCGTGGCAGGCCCTCCACGCCCGCCACGGCACTGCCACCGCGAGCCGATGTCACACCACATTCTGGATAGTTACAATATTATAAGCAGGTCAAATCTTTGCTTCGCAATTGTGAGGACGTTGGTTAGCGTTATCTCACTATTCACAACGTCAATCCGCAGATTTATGGGCTATGTTAACACGATAAAACAAAAAAAAGAAGGATTTGAAGATATTTTTGGGTTTATCGAGCGCTGTTTGTTACAGTGGAAGATTTACGGAGTTTCGCTAGGTAACTTGATTTGACGCGGTATAGGTATGGTGTGAAAAATATGCTTAGCAATTCAAAACTCACCTAAATTGTCACAAATGACTCGTATCACTTTTCGTTCGGGACATTCACTTTTAAGGAAAGAAATTTCTGCGGCGAAAGGGTCCACTATTTCGACATACTGTGGTTTTTCTTTCTTTTGGTCAGTCTTTTCATCGTGGTCCACATCTTCGGCATCTGGAACTACTTCTGCGCTAAATGCAGCCCTGTAATAAAAGGTGATTTCTGTTAACCACACACGCAAAGTCAATAACTATACCTAGATATGTACATACTTATCGGCGAGGGCTACAAGAAAGCAGAGGCTGTAATTATCAAAGCGCACGTATGTCATACGACGTTTATCATTATTTGCGAGGAAATAAATAAAACTCGGACTTTCTTAAACGAATAAATGTTTTAGGTACCTACTTGTTCACAAATTAGCGACGCGAAAAATAGCTATTTAAGCAACTCTTACGTTAAGGACGGTCTTTTAATACGTATGCCATTTTTCGGTACATGCGTAGCGCGCTTATAGGTGGGCACGAGTTATTAAACCGGATACCGGCATGTCCTAGAACTAAATTTCGAAGACATGTGTCATCTACCAACCCGCACTGGGCCCGCGTGGTGGATTACAGCCCACTCCATCTCATAGAGAGGAGGCTAGTGTCCGTAACATCGTGTCGTTGGTTTGTTTTTATCAACAATAATTGAATAATTAATTGATTGTATTGGTATGGAATGGCAGTGATCACTATTTAAAAAAATCGTACTGTCAGTGATATACCTAGTACTTAGGTAGATGATCATTTCTGATTTAATTTTGTACCTGAAAAGTCGAAAACGTAAAGTTGAGCACTCACTTGAAGGTAAGGGCTTTACAAAGCGAAGCAGCAACGCTGGTGAGCGCACGTTTGTCGTGTTCGTAGGGCGCCGCGCAGATCTTGCCGTCGCGCCCCCCCTCAGCCCACACCGCATACCCGCTGCGACTTCGTATGGCACCCAGCGTTGACTCACTGTTCTCTCTTCGCCAGGACGACAGGGAGCGAGCAATCCAAACTGTGTTGATTTAAAATTGACACATGCATTGTCTTCTGGTGTTTAATAAAAATGAAGTTTAGTCGTTGCTTATAGAAGTTATAAAACAATAGATTTCATGCCTGGTCTAACAATAGTGCCTTGGGGTACTCCACCTCTTTTGTGGTAGGTAAATATTTATTTGTTCTAAATAAGTTTTGCGTTATAAATATATACCAATATAGGCCCAGCGATAGTCCCTTACGGTACTACAATAAACTCCAATTTCGTGGCAATTATAATATTCATTAAGGGTCCAAAGACAGCCTTGTGGTATTCCTCTTTATTTGTAAGAAGTACCTATTTGTTCCATACATATTTAATACATTGGAACTTTGTTCGCTTTCATTTTAACGCTGTAAACATGTTGGAAGAACAACTTACGGCATCCAGCTTCGTCGCTGCCGTCAGGGCAATCGGGCGTTCCGTCACAACGCAAATGTGCCGGAAGACAGCGCGTGTGTAACGCACAGCGCAAAGCTCCCGCACCCGCTGACGAACAGTGCGCGCAACTGCGCTCGTCTTCTGCCCCCGCACAGTCAGGGATTCCATCGCATTCTCGACGAGATAGGGCTAGCCTTTGCAGGCCGTTAGAGCATCCTGTTGAAGAAATAATAACAAGATCACGGTAATTCAAAAATAAATAGGCTTTGCAAAAACAATTCATATTATTGAAGAAAAATAAAAGTTCATTTTTGTATTTTTTGTTTTTTAAGTGGGTTATGCCTGAGCCAGGAATCGAACGCATTTCTTAACCAAAACACCAGATTAATTTATTTTACTAAACTACTAAATATTAGGTGACAAATCATAGGAAATGCTCTTTTCAATTTTCCGTTAATAAATAACAAATCTTTACTGCAAGAACTGACATGAGTTCTTTTAATTTTACGCAAACAATCCCTTTGCAGTATTAATCCATAACAGCGACACTATCGCTCAGTGTAAATAATAGAGGATGTTATTTTACAAAAGAGATCGGGTTCTATTGATGCTTCTAAATTGCGGTCATGGTTTCTATCGTCACTTGATCGTAATACCTGTAGTTTCGAATTTAGCCAAATGTGCCATCGAAAATTCCAAGTTCGCTTAGGCACCTGACGTATGATCCCCCACTTAAATGCAGCTTACAAATGCGCGGTATGAAATTGCTTTATAATTTTTTTTTTTTAATTTTGACATGCTGTTTTTTGGATGCGGCAGCCGACTTTCATTTGAATCATCATCATCATCATCATTTCAGCCGAAAGACATCCACTGCTGGACATAGGCCTCCCCCAAGGAGGGGGGGTTTTGCCATAATCGCCACGCTTGGCAGGCGGGTTGGCGATCGCAGTACGGTTGTTACAAAAGCACAGAGGACCCTGCTGCCCATTCTCTGCTAAGTCCCTTAGTCGCCTCTTACAACACCCACGGGAAGACATGGGATGGTGCTATTCTTTACGTCCGACACCATACAGAACGATTAGTTTCATTTGAATGATCAGTGCATATTATACAACTACTAGAAATGAGTTTCATTCTGTAATAACGGTAAAAGTAGTTTATATTCATAGGTACCTGTGAATGTGTTATATTCTGTTCGCAAATAAGGGGTTTTCTGTGTTTCAGGTATATTGTTAAGAACAAACTATAAAGCATACCCGGTTCAGGAGCGCATGATCCTGGGCCGAAGTAGTCAGGGAATCGCGCGCAGTCGAAGTGCGGGCGCAGTCGCTCGGGCAGACGAGCACCGCATCCCGCGTGGAACGCTCGGCAGTAAGCGCGACACGGCCGGACCAGTCGGTCCTCCGAACAACGCGGATGCAGCATTTGGCACACGAAATCCTGTAATACGATTACAAGAACATAATTAACTAGTTAGACAAATGGGTTTTTTCGCCTATGAGGTTTTGCAGCACCATATTAAAAACACCTTACACGATTACAAGAGACACATACATACATATGTAGGTAGGTGCCAAACATTATTTCAGACAGCATTTGTAATCAATAGGTTACAGTTCCAGCCATTTCTCTTATTTCATGGGCTGTTGCGATAACGAATTTTATTGCCGTAGCGACGAAATTGTGTCGTCTTGGAATTCATTTGTCCGTCCCACCACAAAATATTTAAGTTACCTGTGCGAGATGTGAACATTCAGCATCAAGAAGTTCTCTAAAAGCAACAATATCTCTCATCAGGGCATCTTTCGTCGTGTGTCCCACCAGGTTAGGGTATGAAGTGCTGTTGTAAGGCAGATGGGAGCACAACGGCAACGTCACAGGGGAGCATTCTCGGACTTCCTCGAATGCGTCAGGGGTCACTGCTTCGGTGGTTGGAGTCTCTATAGGTGTCGTCTCTGTCTCCTTTAACTCTAACGACGATATTACTGAGCTTTCCTGTAACACAAATAATCAAGCATATAACATCCCGCTTTGTTTTCTGAAGAGGTAGGTAGAAGTTATATAATGGGACTTACACCCACATTTCATTACCTAGTTATGATTAATAGGTGGTGACCCTATTTCCAGTCACATATCTAAGGTCCGAGTTGCTACTGAGAAATCAGTAGAAGTTCTAATGGACTGCTTTTTCTAATTTAGAAAGGTTACCGTTGAAACAATTAGGGACGCTAATATATCGCACTATTAGGTTCAGGAAGTCTTCATTCGAGTTAATGGCCATTACAGCACACTTGCACATACTTTGTCAAAATCGCTCAGTCGTCAATTCCTGTCTTACTAATATAGACATCCTCCTCTCCTCATCTTCCTTGTAAGTGAGTCGTCCGCTAGTTCAAATGGTTCCAACAAACAGAAAAAGCCAAGATCATTATAAAAATGAATCGATTATTACCTACGTCATAATCCTTTCAGAATGCAGGCCCTCAAAACCTTGACAATTGATAATACTAGCTATGTTTTAACCATTCTTTTTCTTTAGCATAATTATATTATATTATCACGTAAACAAGCATTGACTATATGAGGAGAGTCAGTCTAATTGAATGTCTTGCCTTGTGTAAAGCCACGCTCATTGGCGACCGTTGAGTGCCGTAGAACACTATTCATTATTGACATTTTAATGATGATGTATCTATTTAAGTATGTATCTATTAAATCGGGATGTTGAGGCTTTAAGATGAAAGGCAAATGTAAGAATTGTATCTTCAAAACCACCGGTTTTTAATAATTTAATTGCGTTTCGATTGATCGATCCGCGAGGTTACACTGCGCTTACCGAGGTCAGTCAGCGGCTAGGTGACAATCATTTCTATATACATCGATACAACCCCGTACTTAGCAGGAAAACAATTTTTACCGTAAGTAGGTGTGCTCCGGTCACGGTGGTTAACTCTCTATGTGTCAACATACAAATTCCAGCTACCGCATACCTACCTTATCATGGCTTTCCATCTTACGAAAATACTTAAATATATAAAAGTTCATTGTTATTCGCAAACAATATACAAACGAATCAGATAGTTATGTTAATTCGACGGGGTGACTGACCCACTGCAATGCGTTTCAAGAGCAATATAAAAAAAGAATATACTTGAGTAGGTACGTTGGTTAACATTCGCATGAAACAATAGAAGGTAAATCTTTCAAAAAATTAACTTATGTCTAGGTAAAAAACTGCGAAACCGTGCAATTAGCATCACGTACGATAAGAATTTGCAATTAAACTGCAATTTGTTTAATATTCCAAAACAGGATTTGTTAATCAACAAATATCTACAATTAGAGAAAAAAAGAGAATATGTATTTCTGCAAATAAAGATCACCTAACCGTAAAGACTGCGATGTTTCACAATGAGTTGCTTGCCTTGCTATTTAGCGCTCAAAACTAACTCGCCATGAGGAATTTGAGATGCTACGAACATTATCTCATTATTAATGTTCACTGAAATCTAAACTAATATTATAAAGAGGAAAGATTAGATTGTTTGTTTGCATTGAATAGGCTCCGAAACTACTGAACCGAATTGTTTTTTTTTTCACTTTTGGGAAGCTCCTCTATCCCCGGGTGACATAGGCTATAATATATTTAAAAAAAAACTTGTGATTCTTACTAAAAATCCTATAATGTAACTCAAGATGTAAAAAAATACCTAAAATATTCTTTACATCGCGTGCGCCGCGAAAACTATTAAAGATAGAATAAAATAATGTAGTACGACTTTGCAGAACACATCATTATTTCGCAGAACGCATCATTTGTGGCGACAGCATATGTCTAACTATTATAGTTATGCCACAATATGTGTTCTTTTATTTTAAAAATTTATTGAAATGCCGCCGCTATAAAAGGCTCTTTATATGTATCTTGGTATTTATCCTTATCAAAATAAATAACAAATACTTCATATTCAAGACTGCTTAAATACCTTTATATATCTTTTTGAATTATTCAATTTGGACATTCCATTCGAAAGATATCACGAGTTTAAAAATATAAAGAATTAGAAAAAAGTTTCGTGGTCGCCGCTCACCCTGCTGAGCTAGCTAGCTAGGCAGCACCTTATGTTACATCACATAAGGTGCTGCCTAGCTAGCTAGGCATGCGATGTAGGAGTCGCTGGGGTAAGGGCCGTATGGGAGGGGAATATTCAAACTTTCTATATACATAATTTTCTTTTTTTAGTAACCTTCCGCAAATATAATGGTTTATGTGTAAGTATTTTAAATTTTTATTCTGAAATTTTTGTTAATTACCCGTGCGAAGCCAGGGCGGGCTGCTAGTGCTAAATAAACGAAAAGCAAGGTTCGCATGTATTTAGGTAGGTATGCCGTTTTTTTTGTTAGGGAATAAGTTCGTGAAAAGGGATTTGTTTGAGATGGACGGTTTCGTGTAGAGAGGGATTCAAACAGATTGGAACTTCGAACGACGAACACGTGTAAAAGTAAAACAAAAGGAATGGAAGAGGAATTCGTTATAATTTATGTTGACTGTCAATATTTGTTTTCATAAGGTACCTCCTACCTATTAACAATCGTTAGCCGTTTTCAAAGCAAAAAGAGCGTTAAGAGATAAAGTAGTGTTAGAAGGTGCTAATTGAACTGCTTACCTCAATATGCAGAGTCTCCGGTAGCGTGATTATCTTGCTGAGGAGAGCTGTGGGCACAGCCAGCTCACGCGCCAGCACTGCTGTCACCTCGACGGTGCTCACTGCCGTGAAAATCGGCTCAAACGACACCTCGAAGTGGACGCGGATACCTTCCGCAGAACTGGAAATTATATTTTGATTTAGTTGTTAGCCTAGTTATCTAATGGGCAGACAACCGAGTCAACGGTGCGAAGCACAGCGGTCGGCGACCCGCGTTTTTCCTTTGTACTGACACCGAGCCTTGACCGAGGAATCCTACCCGGATTAAGGCATTTATCCAGTAAAAAGTAACTTTACTAAATATGGACCAAGAGTTTCGCAATAATGTCGCCAGCCATCATTAGCTTTAGTTTTCTCTCGCGTTAACTTGTCCACTTTGCCTTTCTTATGGTTTTCCATTTTGATTGTCTCAACAGTTAAGATAATGTCTTTTAGAGAGTTGTGAGAAACGATAGTCACGTCGCGTCGTCTTTTCTCTGACGAACTTCAGAATTGAGTTAGTGTCAAAGTTTCCAGGCTCTTCAAGGATTTGTCTACGAGTCGGCTTCAAGGATCTAGTTATTCTAGATACCAATTTGTTTATCTCATTAGATTAATTAGCTCATTAAAATTGTTAAGGAAACCTATAGGTAGGTATTTTAATAAAGTAAACACAAGTATTTTTCCCTATTTGTGGCTTCACAAGGTTTTAGTTTACGGTTATGTTAATGCTAACGCTTAAGTATTCATTGCGTAACAGTTACGGTCAGTAAATAACAATTATGCTAGAAAAGCATTAACAAGAGCAACAGACAGAAGTGGAAGTCACGTAAGATATTATAAAAATAAGAAAATCTAGGACAACTATTGGCACAGCAAATCTGTTTTAGTACTTCCGCACGCTAAATCTTAGTGGGAATGAGAATTTCTTATATGTTTGAATAACATTTCAACAGCCTCATGTTCTCAGGGATGTGCCTGGCGAAGCTGCGCGCAAGTTTGTGAAATCGTTTTTAGAATTAAAAACTTAATCACATTCATTGTTGTGATTGGAGCAAATGTATTGTAAAAGGAAATCAAAGTAACTAGGTTATCGCCGTCCATCCAATCCGGGTAAGTGACCAGTTTTCCAGCGGTGAAAAGATTCACGGCTACCATTGTAACATTACAATTTTCGATTTGAATTCAGCCCGCAAAAAGAAAGGGCCGGAACATAAAACATCGGGAACAACCTTCAATGTGGATTACCTACATTGTAGACAACGTGCGACGCATAGAAATTATCAACGAAGCTCTGAAACAAAGCACGTATAGAACTTTCTTGTGTCAAATACATGGCAATGTAGCGATATGATATCGTATGACGCTTTATTTATAAGGATCGGCGAAGTTTTATAGAACATAAAAAGTAAAAGTTGTTTTATATAAAAAAAAAGTCTCGATTTCTACGAAACGTACCGACTAAACGTATAAAAACTAAATTCCTATGTAAAGTTTGTGTCGCTACGCCAATGCTACCGGTAAAATATTAAATGGGCACCAAACCAATAAGGTCAGATCAAATACCTAATTGAACACGTCGAGCACTCTATACTTAGCTAAGAATTTTCAATTGACTTTAGTTAGAATGGTTATTTATCAAAACCATAAAGTGGTTGTCTGTTCGTCAAATTAACTGATAGTATAACCATCATCATCATAAGCCACAGATGAAAATTGGTAGCGTTTTACTAAAACATGGCATGCGCACGCTCCATTACAGACCTCGGAGATTTCGAGAAAGTGTACTTTCTCCGTCCAACAGTAAAGACATTACTAGTCAGCACCCATTAACATAATATTAATTTACATGTTAATAAAATCTTTGAAATGATTTTAGCCTGGTTATCGATGTAGGTAGTGCTTTTTTTAGCCCGATAGGATTTTGTGTTTGACCGTGATTCAAGTTGGCTGTTTGGCACTGAACGGGTTTTAAATAAAATGTTCTTGAATAGCAAATACTTAAAAGAGGTCACATTTTGTCAGTTCGTCACCGTTAATTTTTACTATAGTAATTAATTCAGTATATTCAGCTCAGGACGGCATTATGTGGTTTGAACTTATTTGATGTTCATGTTCTGTATGGTGTCGAACGTAAAGAATAGCACCATCCCATATTTCCCGTGAGGGTACTAAGAGGCCACTAAGGGAATTTCCAGAGAATGGGAAGCAGCGTTATCAACAACCGTACTGCGATCGCCAACCCGCCTGCCAAGCGTGGCGATTTTGGCAAAACCCCCCTTATGTACACTTGGGGGAGGCCTATGTCCAGCAGTGGACGACTTTCGGCTAAAATGATGATGATGATAATATTGATGCTCAGTAGGTACCTAAGTACGAAACAACTCGTTTTACACCAAGAAGACTCGGATCCAAGATAAAATTTATCAATGTTGTGTTTCAACGAAGCGAGTTTACAATTAAAAGCTAACTGATTGCGATGCGTGTATGCGTCTCTTAATAATTAAATTGCATTGTTATTTCTGACCATTTCGTTTTATAGAACCTTTTCTTTTTATACGAATCTTATCGTTTTGCTAGACTTCTGACTTTCGCACCAAAATAGTCAATTTATATCCACTAAGAGGTACCTACCTACCTAGTTGGGTACGTATTTACGTCCTATACCTAGGTATGGAGTAATAGGCCCTTTCCCTTCCTTAAATTCGAAATGTTTATTACATAAGCCTAATAGATTGCTTTTATGCTTGTATACACCGTTTTTATATATTTTGCTCAACCATTTCAGTCATCGATCATTTGATGCCGGAACCAAGCAGTGAGTCGTGCGTGTCTTATAAACGGCACACAATAGTATTCTTACCTGTCCAAAGCTAGTATGTCTGCAGAAACAAAACAGGATTTCAATTCAGAGTTTAAATATAAATTGAATAGCGCCTGCTGCAGTTCATTTTCACGTGTCCGGTTGGCTCTGGAGTCAAGGTCGTTGCCCTTCTCTCCCTCTCCTTCGCTGGCTCCCCACGAGGTAACGACGAACGAGCCCCGGAACGTTTGCCGGTTAAGGGGATCTCCGAACAGGTACATGTCTGTAAATACAAGTTCAACATTATTACTTAGAAAAATGAAATCCGATTTGAAATCGGCAGTTCAATGGTGGCAGTGTTTTGTTGGATTAATTACGGTACCCACGTACAGGCAAGTAGGTGTAGGTATGTACAACACTTAAGGTAGCACATGTACCTAGAGGTACGTGTTCGTTTTTACGTGCCAAATACTTGGGTTTTCTCCAATTAGTATTTTCTGTAGACTGTAGTGATTCATACGAGCATTTGTTTGCAAAAATAAACTACGGACTTAATACAATGAAAGACATGCTGCCAAGCGTTCGTCCTGATCTTTACAAAAAGGGAAACCACTGGTTCATCTTTGTCATCGTTATTATTTGTGCCGAAACACGTCCACTACAGTACAATGATGTACATATAGGTTAAATAAATATCCTTCCCGTATTCAGGAGAATCCCCCGACCTTTACTAGGTCACAATGTTGGCGTTTTGGCCTTTCAACGGTTCGGCTTCTGGTACGCACGCTGTCCCTCCACCTTTCCTCAACAGAGGATGAAAAAATAATCTAATCACTTTGATGGCTTTGTCAAATCTTTTGCGTAGAGCGTACCTTGAGCCGAGTGTGGTAGATTTTATATGACTTGTGAATTATGCTCTATAAACACAAACAATATAAGTACGGTCTATCTAAGCTAGCGGCGAACTATGCGCATCTAAAATGGGCTGAAAAACTGCAAAGTGGACGCGGCGGATCCAAAAAATGCGGGACAAGCTGCCAAGCACAGTAAAAAGTGAGTGGGGCAAAATGACATAAGGAAGAAACTCTCCTCGACAAATAGGAGAGATTCCATGATTGACTAATACGATATCCTGCAGGTGGTTGGATCTCTATAGATAACAAGGTACACTTTGATCATAGAAGGATATAAAATCGTTGAAAAATGTACCTAAGCATTTTACCAGTATGACCACCCATCTGATATTATCTTTAAACCATGTCATTCCTAACAACAGCCATAATGAGACACACGACACCACTGTCATGGCATGACAGAGGCAAAGGAAGTAGGTAGCGTATTCGTTCAGAGCACACAACCGTGAAAGATTAACGATAACGTGATGCAGACACATGATTATATAAATTCAATAACACCTATTGAAACCGATATAACTTGGAGTTTGGAGTAACATTCGCAAGTCACGAAACTCGCGGAAGTACAATCTCTTTTCTTCATCGATCACTCTGATTTTAATTGAGGTGATCATGTTTTATTTTCGTGACTTCAGTGAATATAACATAGTATATGCTTTTGTTGATGTGGCTGGTGTGGAATTCAAGTTTTCCTATATGCATACTTTCAAATCGCTTAATCGATAACAAAGAATTGTTTTGCAAACTGCTCCTAATTAGAAGCAAATTAGATATTTAAGCCTTCAAGATAATGATCATTTAATATGCTAGCATAGTTAATAGCATGAGCCTGTTATACGGAGTGCACTTGTCTCCGCGGCGGGCTCTACAAGGCCACACAGCTTACTGGCCTTTGCTCGAGCGGTGACGGGCAAATGTCGCTCAGTTTACGCCTCTACGGTTCTACTGGAACTATGAATACCGACTGTTTACTAACAAAAGAGTTTCAATCAGATGATAGTTATATTGTTACGCCGTAAAGCGAAATAGAATTACACCACTGCAAGTTACTTGCGGTGTATCGATTACTGATTGATATCGATTGGATTGTAATAACTGCGATTAATGAATATTTTCGCTCCATTTTGAAATATTATGAAATGTTTTCGTTTCCGTATGAAAATTAAGATATCCATGAATATATCCATGATAGATTGGTAAGTACTGTAAGTACACCATCGGCTCTAGGCTACACTTCATCTAAGATATTTTGCAACACGGTCCTTTAGGTCAGACGTTGAGTAATGTTACCATTTATGGTTGTAACGTGTAGACCTAAAATTACTCGGAATGTCTGACAAAATTGCTGCAACATTCGTTTAAATTCATCCGTGGCAAATTTCAGTTATTTTAAATTTAATAGTTGCACTGCTGCAGCAGGTGTTTTGTATTGCGTTGTGAATAACGTGTGCAGGAACCCCATCTTATCGCCCACGTTATTAAACTTATTGGTATGCAAAGGAGTGTGCTTTAGAAACGCACCTAAGAAACCATGTTTGCAAAAACTTGAGCTTACTAACATAAATATTTACCTAAATTGCAACAGCGAGAAGGTACTTGCCGCAGAGAATGTCTGTTGAGCGATAGAGTAATTTTATCTTTAGATAGTCTAGTATGTAATTTAAGTACATATGTCAGAAGTGGAACGGTAGAAAGCTGTTTTCAAGTGTCACTTAGGATTTTGTTGCTCGAGGTTAGAGTTAGGTACATAACCAGCTTATCTTGCACCCTCGTGAACCTAATGAATCTGGCTCACTGCTCACAGTCATCGAGAACTCTACAATGATACGTACGTCCGAGGTACACTGCCACTGCGGCGAGTAGCAGCAGCACTAGCAGTGACGCGAGCGCCGCGCAACAGCCACGGCAGGGCCTACTCAGCTTGCGTCGCGTGAATCTGATGTCACTGCTCACTGACATCGTCGACTCCGGCGCCCGGTGCCGTACACATCTCTGATTGCCGTTGCGGGTCCATCCGTATTCCAGCTAAACAAAAAAAGCCTGAGTTAATTCCATTTAAACCGATTTCAAACGCTTCACTCGAATGAATGGGTGTCACTGGAGTGAATGTTCATGTTTGTTACATTCCACGATCACTTTTGATTCATTTTGTGTTAAGGCGTTTCACTTTGATTGAAACATGATGAATAAAAGACATAAATGAACAGAAAGTGTAGCGTCGAATTTCGAATTTTGGACAAGACGCCAAATATTTTCAAACAAAAGGGAAAAAGTATAAATAACCGTTTCAGTTCCTATTATGCTTTCATGCTATACAGTCGAAAGAAAATACTAGTCCATGTGAAAGCGTAATGATATAACAACACATCAAGATAACTACAACGTCCACTATAGAAACACATAATGCAATAGTGTATAATTAATCCTACCTACGTAATGTCTCACTACCTATGTGTATGTACTACATGGAACACATAAGAACAATTTAACACCTTGGGTAATTTGTCACTTACGTTACGATCTAGTTATCACACGGAAGTCCATTCCTGAAGCATATACACAATAATTCCAAGTATCCATTGAAGAAGAAAATACATCTAAATGCCATTGCAATAACCATTTAACAAATTAGCAAGGTGTGAGCTAATTCTTCACTGTAGATTTACAATAATATCGTTAGAGTAAATTCAGCGTTCAGCTTGGCATTCATTCGGTACAATACATCTCAAGTTGAAGATTGAATGATATGCTCCATCACCTTTTGTGATCTACATAATGTCGACGAAGCACGTAAGTACTGAAGTAATTCTTTGTTAAACAAATTACGTAAAAATCTTGTACAACAGAGCTAGAAAAATACGAAACACAAAGTAAAGTTAAATCAAACAGCGTCGAAGATTTATTGCGGATTGTCAGTTTTTCAGCAAGAAAGTTCATAATGTAAATAGTGACAGACTGACATACAAATGACTGCTCAAGCTTAACATAATTGCTTCCCATTTCCTGATAATTACATTACAAGACTCATTATTTTGCGGCTTTTACGGCAGCCATATTGATTTGTCGCACTTATCTCATAATTACTGCATTATGTGACGTGATGTAATTTTTGATACCGAGGTGTCTATTATAACGCAATAGATGGGTGGCTTCTGCATGAGACTTCTTACATATTACATTCATGCTACTAAAAATGACATAGGAAAAGTACCTACCGGGAGCTTGCACAATTAATTTGTTATTATTGGGTGGAACAGCATTTACCATATTAAATCTTTGTAATAAATTAAACAAAATATAATCGAAGTTTAGAGAGTGTTATCAAGGCGATTCTAAGATTTGCAAGTTATTTTCTGAACTACAATCTACAAGGTGTAACGGAAAGGGTATAAACATACTCAAGAGTGTGGTTCAGACCATCAAATTGAACATGTTTCTTCATCGGACAAACATCGTAACAGCGAAAAAATATCAGCTGCCCCATACATTTGCGTCGAATAGGTATTGAAATTTTGTATGGGGAGCAGATAATCTTTTCGCTGTTACGATATTTGTCCGATGAAGAAACATGTTCAGTTTGATGGTCTGAAGCACACCCTTAAGTATGTATATACCCTTTCCGTTACACCCTGTATAATTCAGGCGTAGCCGCGACCTGCCTAATTTTTGCTACGAGTGCTACGACCTACGGCTTCGTAGCGTTTGCTACATCCATCGCGATGGCTATTTATTTTTTTACAGTCTAATGGCTTTACGCAAATGATTTAAATTGGCCAAGAGTGCGACTTGGGGAAGTAGTATGTCAAGCAAGTTTAGACCGTAGCCCCCGTAAGCCGTTTCGGATAGTTTAGGCAGTTTAGCGATAATATCGAAATTCCATGTCGACCGTGTCGTGGTGCCTATCCAAATGCGTGTCTGCTCAATTTTGTACTAATAGGCTCTCACAGAAGGCCTACTAAAATAAAGTCACGCAGCCACATCACACCAGTAGGTACAGTAAGTAGGTGAGCAATAAATAACAGTTATGGCATTTATTCGTATCTAATAGGCATGCCATTATTTTTATGTGATTATGGTGTGGCCAAATAGTGTGTTACACGCACATTACTATGTTTATTGAACATACTTAAACTTATCGCCATTATTTTACCACGAACATGACAGTAACTGCATAGGTAATTTATCCATAAATCACGATATTGTGGGCATGGAATAATTTGGTTCGTAAACACTTCCGCATTCGACTACAAACAAAAAACAATTAAGAATATAAGAATAGATAATGATGATTGTGATATCTAAATCGTGATTATACCTAGGTCTAAGTAGTTGATTTTTTGAATATAATGCACCTACGTATAGTAAGTTTTCTTAACAAATTAGATTTTTTGGAAGCTTTACAAAGATGTAATGAGGCTCACATGAGACCTACCTTGGTGCCTATGTATGATACGTTCACTATTCATGCAAAACTTCAAACATTGTGGTAGATGTACTTACGGTAAATTAGTTAATTTATGATAATATATCTATCTATATATATAAAAGAAAGTCGTGTTAGTGTTACTTCGCTTATAACTCAAGAACGGCTGAACCGATTTAGCTGAAAATTGGCAGGGAGGTAGTTTAGAGCCAGGAGAAGGACATAGGATACTTTTTATCCCGGTCTGCGCGGGTGAAACCGCAGGGCGCAGTTTGTTATTATCATGTTCTTGGCGAGCGCCACGCGCTTCGGGGAGGCGTGGTCGGGATTGAGGTACTAGGAGAACATAGCTTACCCGGAGATAGTTGAGCGTGGAGTTGATGATTGATGACGCCCTGGCGCGTTATGTTCTTGGCGAGCGTGTCTGGGGCGCGTGATCGGGATTGAGGTACTAGGAGAACATAGCTTACCGGGAGATAGTCGAGTGTGGAGTAGGTGATTGATGGCGCGTTATGTTCTTAGCGAGCCTGTCTGGGGGCGGCGTGGTCGGGATTGAGGTACTAGGAGAACATAGCTTACCGGGAGATATATTATATTCTTGGCGAGCGAGTCTGAGCGGCGTGGTCGGGATTGAGGTACTAGGAGCACATAGCTTACCAGGTGATAGTTGAGCGTGGAGTTGGTGATTGAGGTAGGGTAGGGTAGGTAGGTAGGGTAGGGTAGGTAGGTAGGGTAGGTAGGTAGGGTAGGTAGGGTAGGTAGGGTAGGTAGGGTAGGTAGGTAGTAGGTAGATAAGGTAGGGTTGGGTAGGGTAGGGTAGGGTTGGTAGGTAGTAGGTAGGTAGGGTAGGGTAGGGTGGGTAGGTAGTAGGTAGGTAGGGTAGGGTAGGTAGGGTTGGGTAGGGTGGTGTAGGTAGGGTTGGGTAGGGTAGGTAGGTAGGAAAAGTGCATTGCTTTAACTTTTGACAGAACGAAGTCTGTCCGGGCAGCTAGTCTATATATATAAAAGAAAGTCGTTTTAGTTACTTCGCTTATAACTCAAGAACGGCAGAACAGATTTGGGTGAAAATTGGCAGGGAGGTAGTTTAGAGCCAGGAGAAGGACATAGGATACTTTTTATCCCGTTCGACATCATTCCCGTGTGACTTGACATGTAACGTCAGTCACTATAAAACGTGGTATAACAAAAATGCCAACGAAGTACTAGGAGATCAGAAAAACGAAGTACTAGGAGATCAGAAAAATGAATGGATTGGGGTGGGGTAGGGTAGGTAGGGTAGAGTAGGGTAGAGTAGGGTCGAGTAGGGTAGAGTAGGGTAGAGTAGGGTAGAGTAGGGTAGAGTAGGGTAGAGTAGGGTAGAGTAGGGTAGAGTAGGGCAGAGTAGGGTAGAGTAGGATGGAGTAGAAAAGGTAGGTAGGGTAAAGTAGGGTAGGTAGGGTAAAGTAGGGTAGGTAGGGTAAAGTAGGGTAGGTAGGTAGGGAAAAGTAGGGTAGGTAGGGTATGGTACGGTAGGGTAGGTAGGTAGGTAGTAGGTAGGTAATAGGTAGGTAGGGTAGGGTAGGTAGGGTAGGGTTGGGTTGGGTAGGGTAGGGTAGGGTAGGTAGGTAGTAGGTAGGTAGGGTAGGGTAGGTAGGGTTGGGTAGGGTAGGTGGGTAGGGTTGGGTAGGGTAGGGTAGGGTAGGTAGGTAGGAAAAGTGCATTGCTTTAACTTTTGACAGAACGAAGTCTGTCCGGGCAGCTAGTATCTATATATATAAAAGAAAGTCGTGTTAGTGTTACTTCGCTTATAACTCAAGAACGGCTGAACCGATTTAGCTGAAAATTGGCAGGGAGGTAGTTTAGAGCCAGGAGAAGGACATAGGATACTTTTTATCCCGGTCTGCGCGGGTGAAACCGCAGGGCGCAGTTTGTTATTATCATGTTCTTGGCGAGCGCCACGCGCTTCGGGGAGGCGTGGTCGGGATTGAGGTACTAGGAGAACATAGCTTACCCGGAGATAGTTGAGCGTGGAGTTGATGATTGATGACGCCCTGGCGCGTTATGTTCTTAGCGAGCCTGTCTGGGGGCGGCGTGGTCGGGATTGAGGTACTAGGAGAACATAGCTTACCGGGAGATATATTATATTCTTGGCGAGCGAGTCTGAGCGGCGTGGTCGGGATTGAGGTACTAGGAGCACATAGCTTACCAGGTGATAGTTGAGCGTGGAGTTGGTGATTGATGCCCCGTGCGCGTTATGTTCTTGGCGTGCGTGTCGTCGGCGCGTGGTCAGGATTGAGGTACTAGGAGCACATAGCTTACCAGGTGATAGTTGAGCGTGGAGTTGGTGATTGAGGTAGGGTAGGGTAGGTAGGTAGGGTAGGGTAGGTAGGTAGGGTAGGGTAGGTAGGTAGGGTAGGGTAGGTAGGTAGGGTAGGGTAGGTAGGTAGGGTAGGATAGGTAGGTAGGGTAGGGTAGGTAGGTAGGGTAGGGTAGGTAGGTAGGGTAGGGTAGGTAGGTAGGGTAGGATAGGTAGGTAGGGTAGGTTAGGTAGGTAGGGTAGGTAGGGTAGGTAGGGTAGGTAGGTAGTAGGTAGATAGGGTAGGGTTGGGTAGGGTAGGGTAGGGTTGGTAGGTAGTAGGTAGGTAGGGTAGGGTAGGGTGGGTAGGTAGTAGGTAGGTAGGGTAGGGTAGGTAGGGTTGGGTAGGGTGGTGTAGGTAGGGTTGGGTAGGGTAGGTAGGTAGGAAAAGTGCATTGCTTTAACTTTTGACAGAACGAAGTCTGTCCGGGCAGCTAGTCTATATATATAAAAGAAAGTCGTGTTAGTGTTACTTCGCTTATAACTCAAGAACGGCTGAACCGATTTAGCTGAAAATTGGCAGGGAGGTAGTTTAGAGCCAGGAGAAGGACATAGGATACTTTTTATCCTGGTCTGCGCGGGTGAAACCGCAGGGCGCAGTTTGTTATTATCATGTTCTTGGCGAGCGCCACGCGCTTCAGGGGAGGCGTGGTCGGGATTGAGGTACTAGGAGAACATAGCTTACCGGGAGATAGTCGAGTGTGGAGTAGGTGATTGATGGCGTGTTATGTTCTTAGCGAGCCTGTCTGGGGGCGGCGTGTTCGGGATTGAGGTACTAGGAGAACATAGCTTACCGGGAGATATATTATATTCTTGGCGAGCGAGTCTGAGCGGCGTGGTCGGGATTGAGGTACTAGGAGCACATAGCTTACCAGGTGATAGTTGAGCGTGGAGTTGGTGATTGATGCCCCGTGAGCGTTATATTCTTGGCGTGCGTGTCGTCGGCGCGTGGTCGGGATTGAGGTACTAGGAGAACATAGCTTACCGGGAGATAGTTGAGCGTGGAGTTGAGATTGATGCCATGGCGCGTTATGTTCTTGGCGAGCGTGTCTCGGTCGGCGTGGTCGGGATTGAGGTACTAGGAGCACATAGCTTACCTCGAGATGGTTGAGCGTGGTAACCTTACCTACCTACCCATGAGATCAGAAAAATGAAGGAATAGGGTAGGGTTGTGTAGGGTAGTTGGGTAGGGTAGTTAGGTAGGTTGGGTAGGGTAGGTAGGTTGGGTAGGGTAGGTAGGATGGGTAGCGTAGGTAGGTTGGGTAAGTTAGGTAGATAGGATAGGGTAGGGTAGGTAAGCTGGGCAGGGTAGGTAGGTAGAGTTGAGTAGGTAGGTAGGGTTGGGTAGTGTAGGTAGGTAGGGTTGGGTAGGAGGAGGTAGTTAGTAAAAATTGCGAGCGAACCAGCGGACAAACATAAATGACTATTTTCGACATTATTTTGCGGGGGAAACATATGTAGGCAATTTCCGAACTCCACGCGGGCGAAGCCGCGGGCAGAAGCTAGTCTATATATATAAAAGAAAGTCGTTTTAGTTACTTCGCTTATAACTCAAGAACGGCTGAACCGATTTGGGTGAAAATTGGCAGGGAGGTAGTTTAGAGCCAGGAGAAGGACATAGGATACTTTTTATCCCGGTCTGCGCGGGTGAAACCGCAGGGCGCAGTTTGTTATCATGTTCTTGGCGAGCGCCACGCGCTTCAGGGCCAAAAGAAAGTCGTTTTAGTTACTTCGCTTATAACTCAAGAACGGCAGAACCGATTTAGCTGAAAATTGGCAGGGAGGTAGTTTAGAGCCAGGAGAAGGACATAGGATACTTTTTATCCCGGTCTGCGCGGGTGAAACCGCAGGGCGCAGTTTGTTATTATCATGTTCTTGGCGAGCGCCACGCGCTTCAGGGGAGGCGTGGTCGGGATTGAGGTACTAGGAGAACATAGCTTACCGGGAGATAGTCGAGTGTGGAGTAGGTGATTGATGGCGTGTTATGTTCTTAGCGAGCCTGTCTGGGGGCGGCGTGTTCGGGATTGAGGTACTAGGAGAACATAGCTTACCGGGAGATATATTATATTCTTGGCGAGCGAGTCTGAGCGGCGTGGTCGGGATTGAGGTACTAGGAGCACATAGCTTACCAGGTGATAGTTGAGCGTGGAGTTGGTGATTGATGCCCCGTGAGCGTTATATTCTTGGCGTGCGTGTCGTCGGCGCGTGGTCGGGATTGAGGTACTAGGAGAACATAGCTTACCGGGAGATAGTTGAGCGTGGAGTTGAGATTGATGCCATGGCGCGTTATGTTCTTGGCGAGCGTGTCTCGGTCGGCGTGGTCGGGATTGAGGTACTAGGAGCACATAGCTTACCTCGAGATGGTTGAGCGTGGTAACCTTACCTACCTACCCATGAGATCAGAAAAATGAAGGAATAGGGTAGGGTTGTGTAGGGTAGTTGGGTAGGGTAGTTAGGTAGGTTGGGTAGGGTAGGTAGGTTGGGTAGGGTAGGTAGGATGGGTAGCGTAGGTAGGTTGGGTAAGTTAGGTAGATAGGATAGGGTAGGGTAGGTAAGCTGGGCAGGGTAGGTAGGTAGAGTTGAGTAGGTAGGTAGGGTTGGGTAGTGTAGGTAGGTAGGGTTGGGTAGGAGGAGGTAGTTAGTAAAAATTGCGAGCGAACCAGCGGACAAACATAAATGACTATTTTCGACATTATTTTGCGGGGGAAACATATGTAGGCAATTTCCGAACTCCACGCGGGCGAAGCCGCGGGCAGAAGCTAGTCTATATATATAAAAGAAAGTCGTTTTAGTTACTTCGCTTATAACTCAAGAACGGCTGAACCGATTTGGGTGAAAATTGGCAGGGAGGTAGTTTAGAGCCAGGAGAAGGACATAGGATACTTTTTATCCCGGTCTGCGCGGGTGAAACCGCAGGGCGCAGTTTGTTATCATGTTCTTGGCGAGCGCCACGCGCTTCAGGGCCAAAAGAAAGTCGTTTTAGTTACTTCGCTTATAACTCAAGAACGGCAGAACCGATTTAGCTGAAAATTGGCAGGGAGGTAGTTTAGAGCCAGGAGAAGGACATAGGATACTTTTTATCCCGGTCTGCGCGGGTGAAACCGCAGGGCGCAGTTTGTTATCATGTTCTTGGCGAGCGCCACGCGCTTCAGGGGAGGCGTGGTCGGGAGTGAGGTACTAGGAGCACATAGCTTACCCGGAGATAGTTGAGCGTGGAGTTGATGATTGATGACGCCCTGGCGCGTTATGTTCTTGGCGAGCGTGTCTGGGGCGCGTGATCGGGATTGAGGTACTAGGAGAACATAGCTTACCGGGAGATAGTCGAGTGTGGAGTAGGTGATTGATGGCGCGTTATGTTCTTAGCGAGCCTGTCTGGGGGCGGTGTGGTCGGGATTGAGGTACTAGGAGAACATAGCTTACCGGGAGATATATTATATTCTTGGCGAGCGAGTCTGAGCGGCGTGGTCGGGATTGAGGTACTAGGAGCACATAGCTTACCAGGTGATAGTTGAGCGTGGAGTTGGTGATTGATGCCCCGTGCGCGTTATGTTCTTGGCGTGCGTGTCGTCGGCGCGTGGTCGGGATTGAGGTACTAGGAGAACATAGCTTACCGGGAGATAGTTGAGCGTGGAGTTGAGATTGATGCCCTGGCGCGTTATGTTCTTGGCGAGCGTGTCTGGGTCGGCGTGGTCGGGATTGAGGTACTAGGAGCACATAGCTTACCTCGAGATGGTTGAGCGTGGTAACCTTACCTACCTACCCATGAGATCAGAAAAATGAAGGAATAGGGTAGGGTTGTGTAGGGTAGTTGGGTAGGGTAGTTAGGTAGGTTGGGTAGGGTAGGTAGGTTGGGTAGGGTAGGTAGGATGGGTAGCGTAGGTAGGTTGGGTAAGTTAGGTAGATAGGATAGGGTAGGGTAGGTAAGCTGGGCAGGGTAGGTAGGTAGAGTTGAGTAGGTAGGTAGGGTTGGGTAGTGTAGGTAGGTAGGGTTGGGTAGGAGGAGGTAGTTAGTAAAAATTGCGAGCGAACCAGCGGACAAACATAAAAGACTATTTTCGACATTATTTTGCGGGGGAAACATATGTAGGCAATTTCCGAACTCCACGCGGGCGAAGCCGCGGGCAGAAGCTAGTATTATCATAAATTAACTAATTTACCGTAAGTACATCTACCACAATGTTTGAAGTTTTGCATGAATAGTGAACGTATCATACATAGGCACCAAGGTAGGTCTCATGTGAGCCTCATTACATCTTTGTAAAGCTTCCAAAAAATCTAATTTGTTAAGAATCCTACCTACCCTACCTACCCTACCTACCCTACCTACCCTACCTACCCTACCTACCCTACCTACCCTACCTACCCTACCTACCCTACCTACCTACCCTACCCTACCTACCTATCCTACCCTACCTACCTACCCTACCCTACCTACCTACCCTACCCTACCTACCTACCCTACCCTACCTACCTACCCTACCCTACCTCAATCACCAACTCCACGCTCAACTATCACCTGGTAAGCTATGTGCTCCTAGTACCTCAATCCCGACCACGCCGCTCAGACTCGCTCGCCAAGAATATAATATATCTCCCGGTAAGCTATGTTCTCCTAGTACCTCAATCCCGACCACGCCGCCCCCAGACAGGCTCGCTAAGAACATAACGCGCCATCAATCACCTACTCCACACTCGACTATCTCCCGGTAAGCTATGTTCTCCTAGTACCTCAATCCCGATCACGCGCCCATATATATCCCGGTAAGCTATGTTCTCCTAGCTAGCAGACCGGGATAAAAAGTATCCTATGTCCTTCTCCTGGCTCTAAACTACCTCCCTGCCAATTTTCAGCTAAATCGGTTCAGCCGTTCTTGAGTTATAAGCGAAGTAACACTAATACGACTTTCTTTTATATATATAGATGTACTAGCTGCCCGGACAGACTTCGTTCTGTCAAAAGTTAAAGCAATGCACTTTTCCTACCTACCTACCCTACCCAACCCTACCTACACCACCCTACCCAACCCTACCTACCCTACCCTACCTACCTACTACCTACCCACCCTACCCTACCCTACCTACCTACTACCTACCAACCCTACCCTACCCTACCCAACCCTACCTTATCTCCCTACCTACCTATCCTACCCTACCTACCTACCCTACCCTACCTACCTACCCTACCCTACCTACCTACCCTACCCTACCTACCTACCCTACCCTACCTACCTACCCTACCCTACCTCAATCACCAACTCCACGCTCAACTATCACCTGGTAAGCTATGTGCTCCTAGTACCTCAATCCCGACCACGCCGCTCAGACTCGCTCGCCAAGAATATAATATATCTCCCGGTAAGCTATGTTCTCCTAGTACCTCAATCCCGACCACGCCGCCCCCAGACAGGCTCGCTAAGAACATAACGCGCCATCAATCACCTACTCCACACTCGACTATCTCCCGGTAAGCTATGTTCTCCTAGTACCTCAATCCCGATCACGCGCCCCAGACACGCTCGCCAATAACATAATATATCTCCCGGTAAGCTATGTTCTCCTAGTACCTCAATCCCGACCACGCCTCCCCTGAAGCGCGTGGCGCTCGCCAAGAACATGATAATAACAAACTGCGCCCTGCGTTTTCACCCGCGCAGACCGGGATAAAAAGTATCCTATGTCCTTCTCCTGGCTCTAAACTACCTCCCTGCCAATTTTCAGCTAAATCGGTTCAGCCGTTCTTGAGTTATAAGCGAAGTAACTAAAACGACTTTCTTTTATATATATAGATAGATATGTGTTCTTTTATTACTTGTAATTAAATGCAACTTAAAATCAGAAGCTGTTGTAACGCGTTAATAATACTTAATGTAGATTATTTACCGGCGATGTTGTTTCGTGTAATGTCGTAAGGTGCATTACTATTTCTCCGTAGTCTCGAGCTCTAGATTTCAAACAGCGAGAAAATAGTTCGGTTGCGTCAACAGAATATGGCTGCAGGTTAACATTCGAACTTTAAAATGCCATTTCGGATTCAATTACTTACTTCATTGTGTTTATGTTTATTGTAAAGGTTACTTTAGACAGCGTCTATTTACAATTAACATTCAAGTTACTATTTCAACTTTTCATGGGCGTGGTTTTAAGGTGACTGCAAGGCGTTGTGTGTTGTATATGTATATAAACTTTAACACAACATTCAGTTACTTTAATTATTTGTAAAAATAACTTTGCTTATAAGTTATTGTATACTTATTAATTTAATAATCGTCTTGCCTGATCGCCCTCACAGTTTGACCGCTTTTCAGAGATTGATTCAATTACGAGCATAAAGTAAAAACATGGAAACTGTCGTATTCAATTACGGTGATTTTGCAACTAAAATCTTAAAATATTGAGAACCACAGAGATGTACAAAATACCCTGTACAAAGTATCTGCAATACAAAATGCAAGATACTTTTAAATTAAGTATTTCAGATACCAGATGCAAAATCCTTTCGAGAATAGTATCTGAAATACTAGATACAAAATAAGTATCTTCTAAATACTTCTTAAGATGAAAATACTTTTGTTTTAAAAGATTTTATTTTAATGAATTTAAGTTTGTTTTGACAAAATAATTGACATGAATGTTTTTATTAATTTATACTAAGATTCTAATAACTTTTTTTTGTAGAGTAAACAGCATGAATATATTCATTGTCTTGCTTAAACTGACATGTATCTTGTAAAGATACAGGTCAGTGCTTGCATATGTATGACATTAGTAGAAAGAAATAGTCACCATCTATCAATGTGATGTTGGACTAATAATGACACGTTCAGTTGTACGCATTTATTTTATAAATGTCTAAGTACTAACATATTACTAAAAGTATTTTATCAGAAAAAGTATTTATAAAATACTAAGATACCAAACAAAATATATGTATTTAAATAAAAGATACATAATGCTTTTTTTTAAAGTATCTTAGATACAAGATGGAAATACATATCTTGTATCTGTATTTCAGATACTTGTATCTTAGATAAGTCACATCTCTGGAGAACCAACTGTGAAATATGGTACTTATCTACCGATTGAATGTACAATAGGTAACTGGCCAGAAAGTTCAACGTTGATGTAGCAAGACATTTCCAAATTACGTTTCTATGAAAATATGACAAGATTTTAGGGTAAGTAAGGCTTAGTTATGCGAGCCTGCCGTTTAGCGACCACAAAAGCGTGACAAGCCTGACATACAAATGGCATTTGGACACAAACGTGCACAACAAAGAGAATATTTGGAAGCATTTCGAGCGAACAGTTCCTCTCTCAGGCAGTACCGCAGTACAAGCAAGGTCAAGCTAGCTGTTTGCGGGTGAGGAAAGCTTTGTATGATGAAACTTTAAATAACCAATAGGTAATGGCAAGTTAATGATGTATCAAATAAAGTTTATTAGCAGTTTCGTAATACTATAAGCACTTATATTGCCTAACTCCTTTGTTTACATTGTTCTCACTAATTGAAGTTGGTTTTATGCATGATGGATGCATTTTTTCCATGAGAGGCAACCAGGCAAGAACATAAAAACAGGGATAATTATGTACCTATTTGTGTTGAAGCCCTTGTCTGCCCTAGTGTCAAAAGTAAAGAATCTGCTGACTTAGCTTCTTTCATTTCTATCGTAATGAATACATTTAAACCTAGTCTTTCTTTAATCTAATTTTCAAGTGTGGACATAATGTGTAGAAACATACAATCAACTTTGTTGCATAGACAGTGTTGTCGTAGGTTTGGCTGAAAAGTCTAAAAATAAAATATGATTTCATGTAAAAAAATTTGATTATTTTTTGTACGTAGTGTTCCGCTCGTGTGGCCTTCATTAAAAGCTGCAAGTAATATTCACACCCCCCCCCCCGGTTTATATTTAGCCGTTGACGAAAAGTGCCGCCCATGTTGCCGCCAATTTGCTCTTGGCTGCACCTTTTTTTCAGTAATACATACTTGACATACAAAGTTTTACAGTCGACAAGTAGGTAGGTCTAGGCAACCGTAGGCTTTACTTACTTTAAAAAATCCTTCTTTTGAGGTAATAAATCGATAAAACCTAACATCACACCCGTTTTCCCCGCATGCTAAGGCAGGGCATCACGATACCTGCTCTTGCTTATACATATTCAGCAGTTTTGTATTTAGAAAAACCAGAAAAGGGACATCCTACCGTGACATATCGTATACGTGATGTATCGCTTTATTATCCTGTTCATTCTTAAAACTACCACCTCTAAATTCTTATTTCAAGATTGAAAAGAAAAGAACCTTGCAGGGATATATGTCAAGTGCCACTCTACTATGTACCTATTTCGTGTTTTATTCTCCGCAGCCGGAGGAGACTGTCTAGCTCTTGGCTACAGAATGCCTGGCTGCCTACACACTGCGTACAATGCGCGTGCAGCGAGCAGCGTGCACTTGTCGCGACCTACATCCCGCCTTAGCCTCACGTTTTTGCTTGGCACTGCAACAACAAAGCCGCCTCGACTCAGCTCCGCACGCCACAGCCTTTTCGCCAGTTTCTATTAAGATCTCTAACTTTAACAATGCGGACGCCCTCACTTTCGTTCGGTACGTGCTCATTTGCAGATAATGGCGCAGGTGACGACCGAACGATAATTTGAACGTGAATCAGTATCGCCCACGGCGACAGGTGACATCTTGTTGACAGTAAATGGCAAATGTTGGTAGATTAACGGAAATCTGCCTACCTAATCGGCTGTTTCTTACGAATCTGGGGCAAGCCTTATTAGCTAGCAAGTCGAACAACAGGTGGATTCGTTCTTAAATTGTGAATCTAAAGCAGGTTCCTACCTGATGCTACGTAAAAAATAATTTGTTACTGCCAGTAAAGAAAGCAGTAGTTAAAACAGAAAGGTGTCGCTGTGAAAGTTGAATAAGAACAATTTTGTCAACTGCTGCAAACACCTACCGATGAATATTACGTGATTGTTAGCGTCAGAGATTAATTAATTAATCATTCATTTACATTACAATAGAAGTTAATCAATTTCACAAACATTATAAGCTTATTTAATAAAAGCCATTCCACTGTTTGAAACTTGAACATATAAACCTTAAAGAATACGGTTATTAGGTACGAGTATACCTGATATTAAGTGTAGTGCCCTTACAGTGGATAAGCAATACGTTTACACGACCTTTTCGCAGCCGCGTCTATACACACAGCTTCTACAGCGTAGATGTAGATGATGCGTACGATTTATGCGTAGCGCAGTGTCTAAGCTTGTTAATTAAAAGAGTATAATTCAGAACAGGCTCTTTGCAGTCTGTTAAGTGTAACGCTTACGGTGTTAAAAAAATCTTAAATACTAGGGTACTTTTACGTGCGTGAACTTTGACATTGGGCACCAGCCTGCACGTAGCTGGGCCATAAAATACCTTCATGGCCTTTGCAACTAACATTGAGCACCTTTTGTAATAACCCTGGTTAAACCAGTCCAAGTATTTTATAGCTCATTTGTAGACCTTTTCAAAAGATTTTATAAATACCAACGAAAAATATCATACCAAATAAATGTACCTACCTATAGCATTTATGTTTGATGTTAAATAAGTATGAGTAATGTAAATTGTATAATGAAGAAGACATAAGTATAGGCATTCGCGCATCAGTCATCTTAAATTCTTAAACCTCTTCTATCTATGTCTATCTTCGTTCAATAATAGATGTCTATGGGCGCGACTTTGCGAGATTGTAACCGGACCGCTGACCGAACATTTTGAAATACTACCTGCGAACAACCTGTATATGGATCTGTTTTAAACCAAGTGGTACGCATATCTATGTCTGTCTATTCAAAGCTCACCTAGTTCTCAGTAAGTAATACTCAGTAACTAGTGTATATCTAAGTAGATATGTATTTACAATTAGAATTTCGTTAAAGTGACAGAATTTTCGTTGCGTTTAAATAGTTGAAAGAGCTATTACTAGATGTTGAGATGAACTTCGTGACAAACGAAACTACAGAAGGTCGTGAACTTTTAAAATGTGTTCACCTTGCTTATTACTAGTTTTTATTAAAGTATTTGAATGTCGTAAGGTAAAAAAATATTTATTTTTAGGTGTATGTATACTTTGAATGATGTATTGCAGAAATGATGATCTAATGCCAAGAAAATATAATAATACATGGTACCTACGTTTACGCTACACTTCTTAAATTTATTATGAGAACGTAGTTTAAAAATAAATAATTTAGCATGTACCGTTAGTTTTTTGATTATTTATGATAATATTATTATTTTATTAAAATACAAATTACCACACGACGATAGATAATTATAAGCCAACGATCGCGAAGTGTTTTGTAACTTTTGAAAGTTCATTAATTCATAATTGGCTCATCAATTCAGAATTTCCTCTTACTTTTTTTTTAAATTGGCGTCTATTTATGTATATTTATTTAAACTTCACGACTGTACAGTAATAACCAGACCGAATACTGCAAGGCTGAAGACATTCTCTACCAATCAACGTTTGGGCGAAAAAAGATACTATTGTGATAGAGTACAAAACTAAATGGAAGATAACAATATTTATGATATTTACGTATGTACGTGGTAACTTGAGTGGCTTCTGGCCGGTGACAAACTGTAATTAGCAATGTAGAGGCGCGCCGTGCTGCGCTGTCGTGTGCGGTCAGCCAATACTGGCCGGCTGTGTGCTGCGACCCGGATCACGGATGACATCGCTGCGACCGCTGCGCCAGCGCCGTTAATATCAACACTGACACACTTCCCTCTCACTCAATTCACATCATTCGCCAAAAAATCACAAAAGGCTTTAAGTTAGAAACCAATTCCTTATCTAATTTACTTTCGCAAAAGTAGTTTCTCGTTTTCTAAATCTACTTAGATATGTTTTTTTTGTTGGAAATGTAAGTACCTATATTTTCTAATATAGTTATGTTGTTTATTGTACCTAAAAAGTTAAGCAGTACCTACTTAGTTACCTTCGATATTAAATTACTTTTACTATGTAATACAAACGTTGCGCTCACCATATAGCACAAGGAAAAACGGTCTCATAGAAAAGATTGAACCATTCCTGATGGAATGATAGGATATCTGAAAAAAGAAAGACCGGCCAAGTGCGAGTCGGACTCGCGCACGAAGGGTACCGTACCACTATTTATAAAAACGAGCAAAAATATCACTTTTTTGTATGGGAGCCCCCCTTAAATATTTATTTTATTCTGTTTTTAGTATTTGTTGTTATAGCGGCAACAGAAATTCATAATCTTTAGAAATTTTAACTGGCTTACTATCACGGTTCATGAGAAACTGCCTGGTGACAGACTGACAGCGACGTCTCAGTAGGGTCCCGTTTGACCCTTTGGGTACGGACCCCTAAAAGTCATTCATCATCACAGTTATCTGAGCAGTAAGCAGTCATCTATACAGTTACTTATGCGTTTATGTACAGGGTGTAATGGAAAGGGTTTATACATACTTATGGGTGTGCTACAGACCATCAAACTGAACATGTTTCTCCATCGGACAAACATCGTAATAGCGAAAAACTATCAATAACACTTTTAACGGGATATTTACCATGTTTATTATTTGTTTTGAGTTACCGATATTTCAGCGCTGTTGCAAACGCCATGATAAATATCCCGTTAGAAGTGTTATGATAATGTTAGTGACCATGTCAGTTTAAAAAATTATACTTAGCGAAAAACCTATCTGCTGCCCCATACAAAATATCATTTTGTATGGGGCAGCAGCCTTTACCTGGGGAATATACCTATTCGACCCAAATGTATGGGGCAGCTGATATTTTTTTCGCTATTACGATGTTTGTCCGATGGAGAAACATGTTCAGTTTGATTGTCTGTAGCACAACCTTAAGTATGTATATGTTACGGGCAACGTGATTAACTGGGCATTGTTAATAAGGACCGGCCATTATAAATAATGTCCAAGAGCGATGGGCAAAGTGATTAATTTATCACTTTAACAGGCCATTATTAATAATGCCCGACGGCCTGTGGTCCATGTAATAAGTCAGTGTTTGAGATAGCTTGACTTTATTACTTGGAGCGGGCAGTATGAATAATTCCCTACTTGTAGCCGGGCAATTGGGTTAGGTTAGATTAGGTTAGGTTATTTTTTGTTTACTTTTCATGAACATTTTGTAAGTTTAGTTTCATTTAATAAACAAAAACACTACGGATCACCTATTTTATTACTTTGCCCAAGATGCCAATAATGCCCACCCTGGGCATTATTCATAATGGCCGGGATGCTGTTTTAATCACATTGCCCAATTGAGTCGGGCATTATGAATACAGAACGGCCATTAGGTATTAATAGTGCCCGGACTTTTCAAATTGCCCGTAACATATATACCCTTTTCAGTACACCCTGTATAAGTGCATAGAAATCAAAATAAAATTAGTCTCGAGGCCTATAATCTTGTAGTACCTAGATTCACATTCTTTTGGATTCTTTCTAGCCTCTTTGTAACTTTGTGTTACGATAGGTACAAAATTACGAACATTATTAGGTATACGTTACGGCAATATCTAACTAAGTATATATTAAGAATACATACATCACAGATCGTCGATGCTCAGTCACTTTTCCTACCAAAGCTACTAAGGAATGGAGCTTGCTACTTTACCGTCTCGTCTGTAAAACTGGTTTGACCAAGCCTGCAAGATGAAGCCTTCAAAGATGATTGTTAGTATTTTACCCGTTTTGAGAGAAAATTTACGTATGTGCATTGTGCAATGTAGGCACAAAGAATTATTATTGTATGTTATTGGCTGGTTGGTAAACACTGGGGTAAAAATGGTCCCTAATTGTTGACTTCATGTATGGACATCTGCGAATTACTGCCACTGAGACAGATGTTTTGCGATGTTTTGCAATCGCGCAAGTTGAATTATCGTATGTGCCTGTACTAACACCTGCTGAACTGCATCCATAAAATGTTTCAAACTTTCAAAACGGAACTTCAAAAAAATATCTGTTAAGTAGTAGTATAGTTACTGCGTTCTTCTTAAGACTAGTCTTCTTAGCTCTATTTAGGTACTATACTGTCGACTAATAAATTCTTTCAAATCATTCCTCACAACGTCCAATCATCGATTCTTTGGTCTTCCTCTACCTCTCAATTCATGAACATTTATATGAATTACTTTTTTAGTCAATATATGTATTGTGTTTCATCCCTCCTTGAAGAGTAAAATCCACTATACATAACATAGCATACCTCCCTGCTATAAGACTAACCTCCTAGTTCAAAAACTAAGATCACTTGGCCTTGGCATCGCTTTAATACATAGATGTACTTTTCTAGATTAATCTCAAACTTCTCTAGCTCTCTACAACTGATAATAGCTGCATTTATACTGTCCTGCGTAGGTAAATACAGCAAAAGTTGTCCTGTTCTACAAGGTCTACGTAGTAATTTAGTGAAAGACGATAAATATAATGGCTGGGGAGGAAGTGAAAATACTGAGACGACAGCTGATCTATGAATAGAAAACCACAACATGCAACGCCGCACATACGGGTATTTAATACTAAAAAGTGGCCAATAATCAGTATTTTGAAGTTTGCTATTATAACAATATTATTACTTTGTAGTATAGTATAATACATCGTGCACGTTATGGCGGCCATCTTAATGCGCTAGAGTTAGCAATTGATCAGTAGCGTCAGTCGGAACATAGCTATTGTCTAGAGTGCACGTTTTGTTCTCGGCGCCTTAAAAAAATCAGGCTTTCCCCGGTGATATAACAAAAAATTTAAGTGTTAGTGACAAGTGTTGATGATGGATTCTGGTGATGGAGGTATGTAGCTTATTTTATACATTGTTTTACTAATGTTTATACCGTTTGAATCTTTTTTGTGGCTTAAATTAGAAACAGTAAAAATTATGAAAAAAATATCGAACTAGCTTAATTAATGAGTAACTTTCTTATATTTCCGGACTAGTCCGAATAGAAAAAGTAACAGAATCGTAATCAAGGGTAATCTCGAAAGTTAATAATGAACAAAGATGTTGCGGAAACAGAGCGTTTTTTTTTTAATGATTTTTTTCGTCAATTATACCCACAGTTTTAAAAACCAACTTTCCTGCATACGCAAATTGCCAAGAAAAAAAACTCAACCATTTTGTAGGGAAACTATTGGACTGCTACGCCCTGTGGAATTTGGAGTAACTGGAGATGAAAGTGGAGATATTCTGGACGAGGAAAATTCGGAAAATGATGAATATAGTGATAGTGATTAAAGAAGATTTTGTATTAAGTATGCTTTTATTAAAATGTATAAGTCTGTATCTATTATTTTGGGTTTTATTTAATGCCAATCGATTTTGATTACAATTTTGCTGAGAAAAAAATCAAAAAATATTTTTGGCCATATTTTAGTATCAAATACCCCTTTGTGCGCCGGCCGGTTTCAAATGCCGCAGGCACGCTAAGAGCAAAAGTTATCCCTAAATTATAGTTTTGTTGGTTAATTGCGGCTGCCTGAACGAAAGCATGACGATTATCATGTTTAGAAATCTATATTCCATTCTTTTACCTACTCATCCGCCATTCTTTTCTGATTAAATTCGTTGCGGGATCCAACTTCAATGGTTTCTCTGGGACTTAGAGCTTCATTGTCTGGGCGCTTTTGCTGGTTGCCACTGTTGATTCTGGCTTTCAGGAGTTGCAGTGGTTTGGGAATAGTGTGGCGGGCTTGTCCCAAAAAAAAGTCTAAATACACACATCAAAAGTGTCTAGGGATCAACATATATTTTTGCAATAACTTTTCTCCTGATTGATATTAATTAAAATTTTCTTTAAGGATTCATCAAATAAAGTGTTTTAGTTTGTCACAGTAACGATAAACCAAGTCACCTTTGCATTAATAAAGAAATTTGCCATTTTCTAATAAAGGGATTTTTGACATTTGAACCACTAACATTAAAGTTCGAAAAAAAGACTGAAATAACAGTTTTCTTTAAAATTTTATTGGGTAACTTAAACAATTAATAATCCGTGTTTCTACCGCGAACACTAACAACACAAGAACATCGGTTTGGCATACTCAAAATGAGTTCATCCAAATCACGCTGTGGAATGGCCGCCCATGTTCGTTGCAACAACAAAAAAAGGTCTTCTTGCGACTGGATACCCTCCATATTCGGCAGAGCTCTTCTCTGTAGCACATCCCATGCATGCTCAATCGGGTTCAAGTCTGGCGACTGAACAGGCCAGGGCAGGACATTGATGTTAGCTGCGGCGAGAGTCTGTCTTACAACTCTTGCGGTGTGCGGTCGTGCATTATCATGCATTAACTGAAATAAGGGACCGATTTGCACTTGTAGAGGAACGATGACGTCTGATACAATCGTCTCAGCATAAATTTGAGCGTTGAGGTTGCCTCTGATCCAAATCAACTCAGTTCTTCCGCCGATCCAAATACCCGCCCATACCATGATGGTTCCACCACTATAAGGATGGACTTCCTGGCAGGATTTTAATCGCTGTTGGCGTCCAGGGGTTCTCCAGTGTCGTATACGTCTTGTATCCGGTCTCATACCAAAACGAGACTCATCAGAAAAGCACACGAAACGCCATTGTTCTTCTGCCCAATTTCTGTGTTCAAGAGCCCATTGATATCGAATCCTACGATTGTGCATTGCTATAGGTGGTACCCGTAGCGGTCTTCGGGAATGAAGGTTCACTTCATGCAAGCGGTTTCTGACTGTTTGGTCGCTAATTAAGTTCCCTGAAGAGTGATGAAGCCTCACGGCTATTGGTCACGGTTATTGTTGGAGCTCTTCGAGTTAAGATTTGAATGTATCGGTCTTGTCTCCGTGTGGTGCAGCGATACCGTCCTCCATGGCGCTCAGCCACGGTACCAGTGCTTCGGTAACGTGTCCAAAGTCGACTGATAACACTCTGACTTGTATTCAGAGCTAAAGCCACAGTACGTTGCCGGGAACCAGCTTCTATCATTCCCACGGCTCTGAGCATTTCTTCCCTGCTTAAATGACGTCGCCGCTCCATAATAACGTTGGTTTTAATCAGTAGTAGGGAAACAGTAGCACTAATAATGTCTTCAATGCGTTGTATGTTTTTATAGGGAAAATATTGACAGCTGATTTTCATCTTTTACTCGAATTTGATTCACAGTTCCTGATTCAAATTATGAAATGCACCAAAAAGGATCCATATAAATTTATAAAATCATAAATTTATTACAAAGCCACATCTCAATCTCAAGAAATCCGAATAAAAATGCTTGATCCCTAGACACTTTTGATGTGTGTATATATGCTGCATCGTTGGTCTCGTGGTCGGGTCGTAAACGTGATGCTGTACGCGGGGTTCGGGTTTTGATTTTCCAGTAGGGTAGGGCACAGTGTTTTCGGGCTCATAGGTAATTTCTCAGTAGTGGAGCCCGGAGTCTGGGTGTAAAGACATACAGGCATGATGTTGTGAGTAATTCTGTTTAGAGCAGTGTTCTTTCAATATCAAGTGTTTGTCAGAAAAAAACAAGGTATGAATTAAGAACATATTATGTTTCCAGACACATTGAACCAGTAAGCGATGATTAAGCCGTAACATTTAATGAATGAACACACAATAGGTACAGTTTTGAAATCTCTCTCAAGGAACCGTTTGTTGAATGTTATTGAGCTGTATTCATTTATTCGTGTTATTACAGTCGCTTCCGGTTAATAAGTAAATTTTAATAACCTTAGTTCATACTTTGTTACCCTTGATTTGATCAGGCCCTAATAATACATAACATCACGGCTTTAATCCCCAAAGGTTTAGGCAGAGGGGTACCTAATAGTACACCCACATTTCGCGAGTTATGCATGCCTTAAAAATACATGTTAAGTTATGCACAAGCAGCTGTATCGAATTGTTCTATTGCAAATTGAGTAATACGTTACTAATGTAAAACGGTAGCTTTTACTTCACTCTTACCGCCAATCGATTGACTATTTCGCACTTAAATAACAAACGTTTTGAAACGTTGTTAGTAATAGGTAGGAACTTAGTGCAATGGAGAAAGCCTTCGTATAAACTAGTGAAGCTTCCAGTTCTGTCTGTATGTTTAAACTTTTAGGTCACGAATAGAGCCGATTTCAAGAAATTCTTCTAAAAGTATTTCTTAATTTTGGGCATTTATGTTTTTTTACGGTATTGCAACTAAGATGTGGCGTCCAAGGCCCACAAGTATGCAAATTTGGATACATGCATCATTGAATGCATTATGTTTTAAAAAGTGAGATTATTTATATCAGTTGCATTTTGCCGTTGCAAAAGACAATAGACTTAAAGTTTCGCACGATAAGCTCCTGAATATATCTGTCATATCTAATAATAAAGAGAAAGTCGTGATTAAATACAGATAACTGTCACAGGAATAATAATTAACTGAGATGAAATCTATGATACCACAACAATACCATTGATCCCACGCGTGTCAATAAAATTAACCGCTGCGACACATGCATGTGAAATTAGAAATCATGATGTGTGGTACACTCACCTCTGACTCCCATGCGTCTTTCACGGGTCGCGGTTTACTCTCCTTCATGTTTCCAGAAAACGTCATAGCAATGATCCTTTGTTCCGACCGCACTTTCACACCGTGACCCCGCGCACTGGACTCATGGGCTGCAGGCACTACACGCACTGTATTCACGTATTTCTGGATTAGCTTTGTTATTGAACACTGTCACTTTCTGTTATGTTTTTGCGAGCTCGTGAGTTGCGATGTAAACATGGCTCGGCGCGTGCGGCGGTGCGGATGCGGCGGCGGCCGGCGCGGACTGAGCGCGGACGGAGCGCGGCGCGGCGGTAACGGGCACGCACTACAGTTAACTTTCTCTCGGCCCAGTCGCACGACCATAAGTTAGCGCCATCGAAAGTCGACACCGGCACAGCCTCACGGGTCAAAGCCTTCATTAATATTTCATTAAACCTCCCCAAAACAATAGTTCGCTTTGCTTGGGTACACACCACTTTTGTGTTTCCATGTCTAAGTTGTATGTATGAATTGTGTTTGGTGTGTTGGTTTTAGTACAAAAATAAAATTGAAATAATCAGGGTTGGGGTAGAAACAAAAACAATATTGTATAAAACTTAATGTATAATTATGATATTTACAGACTTAGTTTATATAAAACAAGTAATTTTATAGCTATCAATATATACTCATTACAACAAGTCATTAATAATTTACATGATGTTTAAAATAAAAGCAACAGTATACAGATTACTGAAGATTAGCAATTATAAATCGTAATAGCACAAAAATTTATGAACGATATTATTGGAAATGAGAGATTCCATAATTTACATTATAATAAAATTATATACAGACATAATTTTAAAAGAATGTTTATCGATATAATTGCTTTAGAATCACTACCGCAATACATGGATTATGTCGTAGTTGATATAAGATCTTCATAATATTACGGTGCTTACAAATTCGCTCTACTTTGTCGAGTAATACGAGCACTTAGTATTAAATCGTGACCTTGGATCTTTCAGATGTTGACCAGGTAGGTTTGGCAAAAGAGAACAAATATGTAAGCAAACCTCATCGTTTTCAACCAGCCCGCATGTATATTTAGGGTCACATAAATATAATGGGGTATATTAAACACTAGTACATTATTACGTACACCGTAAGTGTAAACATGGAAAAATATTTTAAGTCAACATTTCAACAGTTTGCCTGCGTTTGTTATCAAAATACTTTGTGAGTTATATTAAATCACACGAAAAACCTATATTTCGACGGTCCCTACAGGAAAGATTGCAGTGTCTGTGATGCTATTTGCTCAGTGAAAAAGATAAAAAGGACTTGATTTATGGTGAAACAATAAAAGTGTTTGCGATTGAAAGTCTGGCTAATAAGAAATTATTTTTCATAGGAAATGATTGAATAAAATATGAATGTAAAAAAGTGTAATCATATTTAACACTAGAAATAAAAATAACTATATTATCACATTTGACTTTATAAAAAATAATATCGCAAGTTATTCGCTTGTGGGGGGGGTGTATCGCCTTGGGAAAGCTTTGACGATAACTTGAATTTCACATACATACACAGTAGATGTCATAATATGTAAGCTAGTTAAAAGAATTTAGTTGAGCCTTAGATCTTTGGAAAATGTGAATGTCTTATTAAGTAATATTATATATCGATAAACATCTACATTTTATCTTATTAGTTTTAATTGCAAATCTAACAAAAATCGTTTAGAAAAATAAGTCGTCATTTTGGCTTCCACTTTATTCTATAATGGAATGGTCTCAAGAATAACCATTATATCAACATTTTAGTAGCTTGCTATGATAATTTTGTATAATGTACTGTAATTACGCATTGACTTAACAGAATAATCGCTATATAAAAACACGTGTAATGAAAACATTCTTCAGACTGATGCAAAGTTCGTGTTACCAAATTGACTCGAGTACTGGCGACAGTAACTCGGCCGACAGTACTTACTCACACGGACTCGCCCCTCGCAATCAGGACCCGGATGACTTACTCATGAAACACGTCACACGAAATGGCACCGCTACTGAACAATACATCGCTTCTAAAAAATATTTATAACTGATTCCTATCTATTAGTTACACTAAGAAGAATTAATCTATACAGTAATATAAAAGTTTTCAACGCTAGTTCAAATAATGTCACTCGTCTGCCAGATAAGCCGATAGCAGTATTATTGCTCTATATGTAGTCGCCGACCGGAATCTCGACGTGAAACAAAACGTATCGAAACGTTATCAAACAATCTGTTTAATCTCAGAAGGCGTATAATTATGTAATTAACAGCTACAGCTTTATAATAGCTTATTGAATGATTACTTAGTGATTTAGTTCGTTCAACGTTTGAGTAGCTTACACTAGAGCTAGGCTAGAGCGACGCGATGATAACAACTTGTTCCCGCCGAGGTTGCTATTGCTCGTCAGTCCTCACGCACACGATGGACTTCATAAAGCCTAACTATTTAACACGCTTAACATTGAGCTCAATATTCAGTGTTATTTTAATAACAACAGTGTTCTATTAGTGCGTTATAATCACCGAGTTCTTCCCTGTACTTAGGAATCTCGTAAGTGGACCAGTAGTCTTATCGAATAATCACAAATTAATTGCCTCTGTTAAGGTGGTTAACGTTTATTTTGCTATTGTTTCATTTATAAGTAATTATGGAATTATTTACCTATACAGAAAATTATATTCACTACAGTTCATACATATTTCTGGCAAACTATGTATAGATTATTTTAATGATACCAATTAAACTTTACAGGAATTAATATTGAAATGTAACTTCGGGAGATAATAGGTGGTATATTAGTGGCAGTAGTACACAATTTCGCGTTTGGCTACGATTGAGCAAATAAACACGGCACGTGTAACGGATAACCATAACGAATTGCAATATCGTTGTGACATTCTTCGCAATTGGAAAATGATTATTCTCATATTTGGAAGCACTTTCAGAACATCAAATGAACATTCCAAAGTATTACCTACATCGCACACGCGCTTTTATCAAAAAGTTTCTTCCCAATATAACACCTATAATCACATAACAACAAAATATTACAAAATCTAATAGAAAACCCAGTCAGTGTGATGAGAATACAAATACGATTTCAAGTTCACAACAAACAAATTATTGAAAAACTGTGGTAGTATCTCCATAGTCCAAACTCTAACTTCAAAGAAATGCAGCAACTTGTAAAATTTATTTAGAACGATTTAACATTTTATTCGGAAAGTATAAAAGATCTGTACTTATTATAAAACGTTCCATTTAGCGCCGCTTTCAGCGAAAATGTGTGTTGTAATTGTCTACCTTATAAAATACGACACACAAAGAAAAAATACAATTTGTGACCGTAACATAATACAGTATAAATTTTATGCCAAATAAATAGTTTAAAGTTGAAATCTAGCTTAACGACTACGGAGCTAAGAGCTAGCAATATAAGAAAAATCACAAGTTTACAAAAAATACAATATGTCGGATACGTCTCACATATCAAAATAATTCACTTGTAAACGTTACATACAATTCACATAGTTTGAAAGCGCATAATCTCCACCACAATAAACAGTATCACTAACCTTTCTCGAAGGTCAATTCAAAGAATGTATAGTTATGCTTAGAATACGTCAACTTAATTATAATAAACGATACCATAATGACAATAATTGTACTCGGCAATAACTACGATACATAGTAGGTAAATTAAAAAACAAATTGCACTCTCAGCACGCAATACGCACGTACATAACTTAACTCAGACGGCGGTACAACGCAACTTTAGAATATTCAACACTTTACCGATGCGTTCGGGTAAGTTATTGCATACAAATCTTCCAGAAAACGGAAGAAGTCAATATAAATAACATTAAAAATCACAGGTGCGGCCGCGGCCAGTGGTCGGGAAGAGTCGCTCTCAGTAGCTATGGCGGGCCGCGCCGCACGCGGGCGCCACGTGCGGCCACACTAGCGCCACAGTGGCGCCACGTGCGGCCACACTAGCGCCACAGTGGCGCCACGCTCCGCGCTTAGCCGCGCGCGACGGCGATACGCTCCGCTCCGGCTCTAAGGCACAGCCGTCATGGTCTGTGGAATCTGTGGACCACGGATAGCACAAGTCAATATTGACATAGCAGTAACACGTTTCTAACGAACGATCTTAGAATTTTTTGGAGTTGTTAGAAGAATCTAGTGCGGCATGTAGGGAGGGAAGAATAAATTTGCTAGTGGCTGAGTTCCATAGACTGATAACCTCCTTTAGATTCTATATAGAAGGCAACGTATGCGCTCCGCACATCCATAAGATAGCACAAATAAAACTCGATGAAAGCATTCTAACGTTATACTTTTATCTTATAACGTTATACTTTAAAAAAAATACTACCTATGCTGTTAAATGGTGTAGGTAATTATCCGTGACCACGAGTTATAAAAAACCGGCCAAGTGCGAGCCGGACTCGCGCACGAAGGTTTCCGTACCATTATTTATAAAAACGAGCAAAAAAATCATTTTGTTGTATGGGAGCCCCCTTAAATATTTATTTTATTCTGTTTTTAGTATTTGTTGTTATAGCGGCAACAGAAATAATCTGTTGAATTTCCACTGGCTAACTATCACGGTTCATGAGATACAGCCTGGTGATAGACGGACGGATCCCCCCAAACAGACGGACGGCGAAGTCACAGTAATAGCCCTTTGGGTACGGAACCCTATAAAAGATGGGATAGTATTAAACTGTTAAGTAAAATTATAAAAATCGTACATTTTAGAAACAGTACCCTATTACACATCATCATTAGGTACTTTTGTATAGCTGCTTATTCTTACAAAAGTGTCACGAGCAATACGTTCTTGCTTATCGATAATAAAATATCGATTCACCTGTGCACCGCGTGCCTACTGCTAAATTTGGTGAATTCATGGTTCATTATATGGAATCTAGAGGAGGTTATCTGTGCCGAGTTCGGTATCATATCGAATATAAAACTATGCAAAACACGGGCTTACCTAGTAAGATGCTTGCTTTCCTCGTGTACGGCCATCTCCGAACTCTTAAATTCGTTGAGCTCGCGTCGGATGGCGGCCTTGTCCCGCGGAGTCAGACGAGTCCACGGCTTGTCCGCGCGGCGGTCGTAGTCATGCGCCTGAACAAACATTACATTCATTAATATTGGCGACTAATTGAGCTAGTCCACAGCACAACGAAATCAGAAAGGAGGTATTATTTATTCTCAGAAGGGGTCCGTGAGGGCCGATGCTTGCCAGGGCTGCGGGACTATTCGAAAGAGATACCGTGGCCCTGGAACATAAAGGGCTAAGAAGGAACATGGATGGGTTTTAGTCAGTACAAGTTGACACTCCCTTCCGCTCCGCCCAGAGCGGAATAATACCCTTTTTTTGACGGATGTTAAATCATTAAATGACCCCTACATTTAATGATTTAACATCCGTAAAAAAGAGTATTATTTATTCTTAAGTAAAGTAACTGTTATGCTGTCCAGTGACAAACCCACAGCTTATCCAGTATTTTAAGCTCTAATCTGTAATTACTGATGACAAAAAACTACCGGAAGTATATTATGAAGGTCGGCTCGACTAAAATAAAATCATTTGCGTTCATCACCAATAAATATCATAAAATACGACGAGCGCCAACAAGACCTTAAACCGTAGCAACTAAATGGGCTCAATGGACTTAGACAGCTGATTTCAAATCTATTCTGGATTCCAATCTATTTAAGTTGCGAGTTAGAGGTTTCTTTTGGGATAGCTCGTTCTATGGTCGATGACATCTCTGTGGTCAGGACAAGATTAAGGCCAACAGTACGCCCATCTATATATAAATTTCGAGTCACATTGTTTGTAGGGGATGTACTCCTAAACTACTTAACCGATTTTAATCAAATTTGCACACCGTGGGCAGTTTGATCCAACTTGAAAGATAGGATAGCTTATATCTCAATTTATAGTCGCAATATTATTTTATTGCAAATTAAGTCACAATTATCTGTGGACTGGATTGAGTAGTATTCAATAGATGGCGCTGTATAGGAGCACGGGACAGCTAGTTTAATACTAAAAAAAAAATCTTTGCAACTATTTGAAATAGGTTTAATATTTGTCGGGAGCTTATTTCAATCCCACTTAATAAAGTGGGATTGAAATAAGCTTCCGACAAAACACTGAACCCTTAACCACTCGATTAGTAATAACTAATCGAGTGGTTAAGGGTTCAGTTTTTTCTAAGGATTCCCGATAGTTATAGTGATTACCTGTGTGACTTCGATGTAATCACTGAAGCGGATGATCTTCTTCTCCTTGAGTTCGTCGACAGTGGGTCGGAAGCTGAGCTTGCGCAACAAGTAGCGCTTCTTCTCCTCTTTCTGTTTCTTCTCTTCGGCGGGTGACTGGCCTGTAATATTATTACATTATTTCATACCATGTTATACTTAAAATGTATTTTATTCAGGAAGGTAGTTTTAGGTATATTTTGAATGTATTTAGGAATTGTATTAACCAAACAAGTCGGTGCAAAATTCAGACATAAATTAATTGTGAGATCTTCATGCGAACTGTAATTTTTAATTATCAAGAAAAGTAACTGCTTAAAGCCATGTAATGTTTTTTAACATACATACATTTTAACAACATTTTCAATGGATAATCTGTATTCTAATGTTACATTTTCCTAACTGGAGCAGATAGTACAGTTACGCATGGTAAACTAACACGCGGAGTATGTTGTATGTAACTGTCGCACATACGTACATGCTAAAGGATTTTAATCAGGCAAACGGGAGGTCCACACAGGAAATGTAGGTCAAGAGGAAATAATGTTGGTCTCCTGAGTTGCTAACACGTTAACTTCGAGAGGAAGAAGTAGTTGAAAGAAGTATGCTTACTTTTGAGTATGTTCCTCTCGACGAGCTCCTCGGCGGTGGGCCGCATGGACAGGCGGCGGATGAGGCGCGCGCCGATGGCCTCCCACGACTCCTGCCGCTCGTGCTCACTCTGCACCACCAGGATGTTCCTGCGCCCGCATCACACACACATCACAATCTACCGACTATCGTACACCCGCACGCACTCATGTAACTCCCTCCCCAGCGCTGCACCGAACACTAACACCATTTATTCTCTCCCGAGTACCGACCGACAACATAAAAACTAAAGCTTACGTGAGAAATTGTTTTCATAATATCCGATTTACATACACACTTGGCTAATTTCCAAGATCCGTTATTTAGCTCCCAGGTCTAATTAATAAATTAGGGGTGTTCTAGAAATTTTACAGCTGGCTTATATTGCGATGTAGGTTTAGTGTAGTTGATACGATAATTGAGGTAAAGTAAACGTGGTAAACGATTATCCAATAGCTATTAGTGAAAATTACAACAATGCCAATGCCAAGAGCGAGCTCTTAGAAACAGGAAGAAATAAAACAGTGATAACAATGACTTTGACGGTGCTGACCAAAATAACGTTCCCAGGCGTGCATTGTTGCCAGACGGTCGGAGTGGACTATTACTGTGCCGAACTGAGTTGCGTAACGTACACGTGCATGTGTCGATCTGCTCGTGCGAATGTTAATTCACAAATTACTGTACCTATCATTCTTTAGGTAGCTTTAAAGGCAAAAGAAATAAATTGCTCGGAAAAAAAACTCTATGTTATATTTATGTACAGGACTTAACTGACCATATTAAATATCACGTCAAAACTTTTTTTTAATAGTTTAAACTTATTCAAAAGTATAAATGCGCTCCATTATCTACCTATCTAACTGTGCAAATAAACCTTGGCAAGTGCAATCAATATGTTACATGGTTCAGCAGCTTTTCCTTATTATTTCACGACCGAATTAGAAATATAATTTCAATAGTTGGCCGAGCATGCTTTGTTTTCCTTGTGATCATTTATTTAATGATAAAAATAATGCATGATGGTGTAGGTACTAGCTACAGTCATAAATAAATATCGTAGTAAATATTAAATGAACACGTAATACTGCCAACCCTCATTAGCTAGAACGTAGGCAGTGACATTGACAATGTTGTGACTATGATATCATTCAAAGGAATTTGAGTCATTTTACGTAATTTCTTACAAACAAACAGTTATGACGAGTGTTTCTATTTGGCAAACGCACCTGATGTTTTGAATGATTCTGTCACTTGTGAAACTTGACTTCCGCATCCGATCTGCACTATGGACACATTCCCAACAGCTTGACATGCTCAGGAGCATCAACCATTAAATCATTTATTTTTCTTTAGCTTAAACTTGTTTACTTTGTGAAAAACATAATTAATCAGTTGCTTTTTTAGCCAGCCAGTTCTATGTGAACATAATGATGGTTCCGGGATCATTTTAGCTAAACTAACATCTGTCATTAGGTACAATGTCAGTGTAGTGCCAAAACACACATCAGCAGGAAGTCATTTCTAATACAATAGAAACGCGGCTTGTTGTACCAAGGTCAAATGTTAGATAGAAAGCAATCGGTCAGACTGGAAGCCAGTTTAGTTCGGACAAGTCTGAGTTAGGTGATAGCTATTAAGAATTGACTATTACGGATTAGATAGGATTTTGATAAAATAATAATTAAGGTCTATATTTGCATTGCTGATATGACAATAGATCTGTTAATCCAGTTCAAATTTTCAAATATACTTTAGTTTTGTCACAAACCCAAATTTAATCATTAGGGCTCATTATCCGCTCACTTTTTAGCTCCTCGTCATCACCACGATATTAATATCTTTTCAGTTCGTGTGCACACAAGCGTGTCCCCAAGTTTTCATTATTTTATGAGCTTATACGTAGGAGCTACACTTATCACACAAGACTCGTTATAGTCGCGGTCATAAAACGTGCGAGCAAGACGGTGAATATTTTTATTTGAATCTTCTTAAAACTCTGCATTGAGCCGTTCCATAGTCTCACTCTTTTGTTTCAAGACTGCGGTAGCCGTAACTTTTGGCGTATACAGTCCTGTTGCGGTTATTTTTCCTATAACTTTGCTTTACTGTGAATGAACTTTATGGCCCTTGTTTTAACATTGTTGATGGGTTGCAGACACTAAAAAGTCAGTAAAAATGGAGGTAATTTTAATATACGTTACAAGAAGGGTTGCTGCTAAGAAGAAGAGAGGACTATAGTATAAGATACAGTAGCATACCTGTTGATGAGCTCCTGGCGGTCGGGGCGCAGCGCTAGCTTGATGTTGAGGCTCTCCTTGCGCGCCAGCTTGGCGGCGACGCGGTCATTCTCGTTGTTGCCCGCCTCGTACTCCTCCCACGGCCGCGCGTTCTCTTTGTTATCTATGCCATTGCCCACGCGCACCGGCCGCGTACTAAACATAAACAATCGAGTTACGATATGAAGAGCTATACGGGATAATTCTTAGGCTACCTTGTGCGTTTGCATGTGTAAGCTAATAATGCAGAAAATAATAGTAATAAGGGGTCTATGACAGGCATATAAGATTTTTATTTGGCTTGCATTTGATATGTTAATGTTTTCATTTGCATGGGTCTCATTTTCAATTTTTTCTGGATGATAAAGTGAGTTTTTCTTTCTATGAATTGGGTTCAGTGTGGAATAATGGTAGGTGTCACTAAGTGGGTAAGATAATCATTTTATCAGCACCTTTTTTTGTGTGCAAACACACCGACTGAACCAGCACCGTGACCATGCAAGTGCTCCAGAATTTATTGAAATTAGTACCAACCACTGATAAGTCATAAATTCATAATTATTTGAACAGTCACAGACCTAATATGCACTTTCTAAGTAAGGTTGTAAGCCTTCCTTCAATCATTACAACAACAATACCAAGTAAGTTTGTATCTGACATATTTATAACTACTTAAATCAATATAACGAAACTCAATATTAATAAAATAAAGAACTAATGCTAATTGGATAAATATAATGTCCTCCATAATATGTCAACTAAGAAACAACAAAAATATTTTAAAATAATCAAAAAGTTTATGCTCGTCAATCTAAAATGAAAGTACACGAACATGCAACATAGAACAACGACGATCAGAGCAAGAGTACAAGAGAAAACAGCCATAACTTTAACAACAGCACACAAGACACATGTTCGTCGTGGCTCCAAACATTTCATTCAGTATTCCTGTTTTAAAATTTCGGCTCTTTAAACTTTTTTTTTTGATTATACTATTATTTATGTTCAGTTAAATCAAAGCATCACAATCGTATGTCATTATTATATGCATCTATTATGGCATTAGTGTGTCGACAGAGACATTGACAGTTAAAATAAGAGAGAGATGAGATTCGGAAGCGTGCACAGCACGATGCATGGACTAAAGGCGAAGCGGACCGTCGGGAGGTCGGTGGCGATGCGTGGTTCAACAACACTGGCATAACTTAGGGGACTGTTACCATATGCGGATCCTCGGTTTAGGCGGCGGCCGCCTGCTCGCCGACGCATGGTGGAAATAAACGGAACTTTCACTAACACGCTCAACATTTCATATGAATATCAATGAACTGCAGCTGTACTATCTCCTCGCTCACAATTACGTCAAAATGATAATTCAAAGTAAAAATAAACTGTCAAAAATTTGAAATTAAAAGTCGTGGAATTGCGGGGTCAGCGATTTGGGATCACAGCGGGTGTATTAAAAGCTGAGTAACTAGAATCATTTTGACAACATCGTGTTCAGAGAGAATACGTGTAATTTATTGTTCAAACTGCAGATTTAAGGTTGCAGGTTAAGCAATGAAGTCTTTTATGACTATACTCGAATTCAGAATCTTTGGCTAAACTTCTTTAGTGATAAAGTCCAAGTTGATGTTTGAGTGCACATTTCATAAAAAAAGGTAAAAAATAATTGTTTTGCAATGATAACTTAAACTTTGTCATGTTTAAAACAAAGCATGTTTCCAAAATTTGATAATAATCTTAGACTTAGACTCGGAATTAGAGTACATTAATGTCGATATGGAAGTTTACAAGAAGTATGGTGGGTTGCGAAGCAGTGGGATACTGACTTGAAGCTAGTGTGGTGATGGTCCTGGCGGGGCGCGAGCGGGGTCGCCAGCGGGGTGGCGGCGGGGGACGCGGACGGCGCGGGACGCTTCTTGAGCGCCGACTTGAGCGGGACCGCGTTGAAGATGGGCTCCTTCGGCGGGATCTCTTCGACCCTGGACGTGTCCGCACCGTGAGTCAGGGGCTCGACGTCGTCGTCCTCTGGATCGTCCTCCTCTTCGGCTGGTGAATGACAATAAAAACCAATCACTCACTATCAATACATCGTATTCAATTGAAGACCGTTCTGCTGCTCGTGCGACTGCAAACTAATGCTATCATTCTTAATAATGACGTCTTCTGCTCCAGTCTAAGAATGTAAACATTGTAGTTTTGTCACCTCAGAAACTCTAATGCAAGTAAACTACTACATTACAATCTACATAAAATCTTTGAAGATTAACAAAGTGTCTGGGTTAGATTATTTTATCCTTACAGTCAGAGAGAGGATGTTGCGCGAGGGGGTGTTGGCTATGCGCGTGCGCATGCTGGTGTTGGTGCTGGTGCTGCTGGTGCTGCTGGTGGTGGTGGCGCGTGGGGCTGGGCGAGCTGAACATGGGCGGCGGCGGGATGGGCCCGATCTCCGACAGCGCGATGGGCGGCTCGGGCAGCTCCGACAGCATGAGCTGCTCCTCCGCGTCGCCGTGGCCGTGCCCGTGCCCGCCGCCGTCGCCCGACGACCCGTAGCCACCCACTGGAACACAAACGTACGTACAGTATTTTTTTGTTCAGAATTATTTATATCCTATCCTAAGGTCTACAACAAGTCGTTGATTGTGATAAGAATACCCATTCATCATACTGATTATACAATCTGACCCGCACCATCATCATTTTAAGGTAGTTTCTGTACAGTCCAAATTGACGTGACAGGTAATGGTTGACCCTCACAACAACGCAGATTCATAATATCAAAACGAAAATTTGAAACATAATTTTTAGTAGTAAACCTGCTGTAAAACGGCACGATGTTCTGTCTATCTATTTGCAGGTTTTACCACACTTAAAAGTAATTTAATTCTCATTAGCAAATTAGCTAACCCACCTGTAATTCCCAAACGGCTCACATTTAGGGGTTATTAATTACGAACGTGTAAGGCCAAGCCTATGAACATTTATGGGCTAATCCACTTACACGTATATTCGATAAAGGGTCGAAGCAAACACTGCATCAGCTGTATCTAGCCATTTGGAATAATGTTTTGGGTTTTAAGTGCCATTTAAGTGCCTTATGTCACGATTCTGACCATGACATTTATTTCTTCATAGGTATGTTGTATTTATTTGCCTAAGTCAATACATACCGACATCTCCCTGGTAGCATATTCGTCGTGGAATTTTGCCGGTCAAGGAGTTGGGTCGCTCGGGCCTCATAAGCTCACCACCATTTTCCAATTTGTCCTTCTTTGGTTCTGGAATGAAAGAAAAAAAAACTATAAATAAAAGACAAACATTTATATTTAGTTTAAGTATCACAAATTGCAAGTCATAGTATTTAGTACTTCAATGTGTTCTCGAAACAAGAATGAACATTGTAGTTAGAATAACAAAAACACCTTCAAGTTTCTAAAAGCGTGAAATTTTGAGAAGCCAGCTGATAAATACCGTTCAAACCTATGTACCTATATCCCCATTTCCAAAGAAAAACCGTATCCAAAAATAAATATTCCAGACTTAAGCGAGTGTTTTGTACCATTTCCGTACATCAATTTACTGAGCTTTCAATAACAATCATCGATCTTAGCATTTTACAAATGAAAGCATATTCAAATGTGGCAACAAGAATTTGACGGTAAGCCAAGAAGCTCAAATGCTTGAAGTAAGGCAATAACATTTCTGAACATGTGTAATATGTTGTCTATATGTAGTGCACGTCATTGTATAGGTAGTGTTGTTGTATAGCACAAATGAACAACTCCGTTGCGAGTACGAGAGTGAGTGGCGATGGCCGATGAGCAATATAGAATTCCTAGGTACACTATGGCTATGTTCTATGGCTAATAATAGTCGATAAGCGAGTGACGGCGTGGCACGCGCCTTCATTCACAGCGCGGCGTCGGCGGCGGCCTTGGCCTCGCCATGGAACTTTGTTATTGACGCATCTCCGCCGCTATCATTCCCGAGATAAAAGTGTGCATAACTCATGTTGTTATATCACGCTCGAAAATTCGGTTGCAGGGTCGATTTTGTGCTTCTGAATGAAATATCTAAGAATAATATTTTATTTTATTTGCCAAACTGACTTTTTTGATGTGGATAACTAGCTGAGCCCGCGACTTCGTCCGCATGGAATTTTACAAAAAAGTTATTTAGTTTTTTATAATAATTTTAGAATTTTTCTAAAATAGAATTTAAGTTACTCCTTATTACATCAGCTATCTGCCAGTAAAAGTCCCGGCAAAATCAGTTCAGCCGTTCCAGAGATTAGCCGGAACAAACAAACACACAGACAAAAATTGTAAAAAACAATTGTTTTGGTATATTTACCGTATATATACATGATATGCATGTAGTAAAAAGCGGTTATTTTAATATTACAAACAGACACTTTAATTTTATGTATTTGTATAGACGATTGGCAGAAGAGTCGCTTTATTGAGTGCCATTTCTTGTACGTCTTCATAAAAAGCCGAACTAGGCATTAGCGTCGCGTTATGCGAAAACTGAACAGTAGGAAAATTCCTTGAAATATCTCCTGTATGCTAGGTGGCCCTAGTCTGCCAGTGCATGTATAAGTTGCAAGTAGTAGTACCTACACTATACATACACAATGAGCAGAGCTAGTAGGCCCTTGCCCTCGCCCATGTGAAGCAACATTTAACATAGCGCACCAGGCACCGCCAGCCTCGCAATTTTCGTGACCGATTGCGGCTTGGTTAGCGATTGTGACATAGAACAGCTATGCAAAAACTTTGTTTCGACAGATTCTATGCTTTGTGTTAATCTTTTAAAGGTCTTATTGTTCAATAAGCCCCAAATCTGAAAATAATGTTGCGCTAATACTGTTTTATAATGCTTTGTGAAAAATTGAACCAAATATTATTGTGATCAGGTTGCCAGAATATCTGTAGAAATAAATCAGACAGATGACCATGACATCTATGAATGTGTTAAAATACTAGTGTAAAGTTTATTAATAGCACTTCTCGAAGCTATTTAAAGGACATGAGAAAATAACGAAATGACTGAATAAACAAAATCCTAAAAATATCGTATGTCCCGTAGTGATGAGTAACGGCTCCGCACAATGAACGTGGAAGTTACTACAAACAGTTAATAAACAAACATTTACTACCGTTTCAGATTGATTAATGAATTTCTCACGCCAAAAGCTATTGTATTAGGTATACTATTTATAATCTCAATGACGAATGTCTTCAGTTTAAAATGTATGACTACAAAGAATGCATGTGACCTTAAGAAAACTTGATAACCGAGTTCAAAGATACAATGAACTAAGTTTGCCAAACTTGGTTTATTGTATCTTTGAACCCAGTTTAGATCTAAAATTAACAAAAGTGGTTATAACATCAACAGGTGACTTTAAAGTTCATTGTTCAATAAACTTCAGGGTTATAGTGCTATTCATCTGTTATCCTACAACACTCAAAATGGTACCCTAAGAAAACTTCTTATAAGATAAGAGCCACATTGTCGGCCAAGGTTAAACTGATCGATTGTCGCAACCTTCTTTCGTTTATTTAAGCTGTGTCGGACATGACCATGAAACCAAGTATTTTGAGCTTAAACATTTTATCATAATTTACAAAATACTCGTTGATTTATATTTGAGTAATACATTGTTGGTCAAAAGTGCCTAAAGCTCTATAAAGTAATGTTCACGGATCGATTCCGGCAACTAATGGACGCTACAGAGGGCTCCAAACAAGTGACTCAGTTCTGGGCCGACACAATTTAGATTGCCATCGACACGCTAAGAAGAAGACAGATCCAATACTACAATTTATTGAATTGAGCATAAATTAAGACCACTAATACTCTGTTCATTCAACAGACTTTGCAGGAGCGAGAGGTTGCGCTAGCGCTGAGCGGCGCGGGACGCGGTTGGTCCGGGACAGCGGGACTGGGCGGATCGATGCCGCCCGCCCTTGGCCGCCCGCCTTCGCACCGACATCCCGAGGACGTCGTTCGCTGCAGCGTTATGTAACCTACGTCGTCCTTCACTCCCACAGACCCACAGCTCTGAAGGTTAACCGCTATCTCAGGCACGTGTAACGCAGGTAACTTTCTGACCAATGATTCAGTACTTTAGGAAAACCTTAGGACTATGTCTTTTCAATCATACCATTTAAGAGAAGTCTATAACTAAGATTTGATTGTCTGCATTGTGTTTGAAATCTTGGTCAGTCGATGAGATGGATCAATCTAGAAACTTTAGTGACATAAAACAAACAAGATAATAAATAAGCCCCACTACATACAAGGTTTGTAAACAAACATTTTGCCTGCACATTAAAGATGCCATGTATCGTCTTGCTCACAATTTTCCTGCCAAATGGAGGCCATTAAGTACGTTCTTAATGCTGGCGACGTGCAACATCAAACGAGCGGGATAGAGCGATGACATCGCTGCAAACACTCACAGACGCGACTGGAATTTTCCCAATTTCGATTTAGGACAAATAAAGTTATTCATTTATTCGACACTATTAAATCTTTCAGAATAAATCCGTTACGATCTAGAGCCCCGTCAAAGTCAAAGTCAAAGTCAAATTATGTGCACAACCTAGTAATGTCACAAGACTTGCTCGTTATCAGCTGCCACCGTTTTTATGAAGAAAAACAAAATCTGTTTAATTGCTCTACTTTCAATGTTTTATTACCCAACATCCAGACTGCTCGCTTGAAATTATGTAAACAATCATTGTATTTAACCTTTATCTCCAAAATCTGTGGATGCAAATGATAAGATGTTGTTTAAAATATGAGTTGTAGAGTAGAGCGTCAGCTGTCAATCAACGCAGACAGAAGGATATCGACACCAACTTGTAACAAAACAGTGGACAATGTCAAGAGTACGCGAGTTAGCTACTCGCTAGCTGACCACATGCTCGGCTTGCTTGTCATGTCGCGTAAAACGACGAGAGACCACACTCGTTAAAAATACATTTAGCACGATATAAAAACAGAAAACACTCATCGACACGTCAGGTAGGTATTTGGCCTGTTTACTCTACACATAATGTAAAACGAATACTTTATTACACGTTACAGTGTTTTCAAACGATTCACGCGCCCACATGTATAAAAATTCCACAAGCCTTTAGTGCAGTCTTCTATTAAATTAACTATTTTAAAACTTGATTAAATCTTCTAGGAAGCAGAACCCTCTAAATTATCTTGGTGAATAAGGTAAGTAGCCGAAAGAAAAATCTCCGGCCCCCAAGATACAGGCGCAGCTAGTTTGGGTACCTCTGTTTTGTTAATATAACTTGTTAGGATTACTCATAGCACTAAGTTAGATAAAGAAAATGTTTGTAACAATGGCTTAATAATAAATTTATTCTTATTCTAGTAAGCTGTTTCTCTCAAGAAAAGCAGTTTTGTTTTAAAAAAGAACGTGTTATTGTTAGGAGATATCATTACCTAAGACAACTGCACAGAAATCGAGATATATGGACACATTATGTTAAGCAAGATCAACAAACTGGGTCGCACGCTAGGTACGCGCAAGAGGAATTTCTGCGCCGAACATAAGAAAGCATTTGCGACATTGACGTACGTGGGCGGGCGGTGACGGGTGAAATAACATCTCTTTCAGCAATTCTTCAATAGTTAATTGCAAAATGAAAAAAGTTAAGACAGCGTAAACTTCAATAGAATTCCCTTAAGTTTAGTCTGAACCATTCTCAAAATCTCAACACCCAAACTTTAGTTCATAGCTAGATACGCAACGATTGTGGATATTTATATCAGTCTATTTGTTCCTAAAATTACACTTACTCCACGTGGTTGTTTACACGATTACGTTTTCATTGGGCGAAGAATCGTAAAAATATTGAACATCGCAATGAAATGCGATGTTCAATATTAAAATGATTTTAGATTTCAAGCAGCTTCCGGCATTGAGCTTAGTCACTTCGTAGTAACTTTCTGCGATTCTTGAGCTTTCATTGCTAGTCACACTTGCTGGCACAATTAATATCATTTGAGTCATTTTTGACGAATCGAGTCGCGTGCATAGTACTAAAGATATTTCAAATGCTCACTCAATTCATCACCCACCAGTGCCCTAAAAAAATGCCGAGTATGAATTAAAACCTTACATTTGTAGTACTCAATTTAAATATAAATAATGTTGCAATACCTAGTCGATCCAATCAATTTGGTTTATATTTTAAGCGCGCGTATGGGCCTACCTACTTATAATTTTGTTTATCCGCCCAAGATGCGGAAATCGTAAACTTATGTTCAGGTGGAACAGAAAATTTACACTACATTCGTTGTATATTCTCTGAGAAACTACGATTTTACTATAATTTCGTCATTTTGAATCATAATGCTATCGTAGTACGTGTGCTTTTTCCAAAATATAATATTGATTTCAGAACGACCTCTGAAAAATGGTCAAGTTTCTTAAGGAGAAAAACATCAACTGTGTTTAATGGAATACAAACAAAAAACAATTCAACGGTTTTGAATTCGGGAGTAGAGACGCAGTGCAGCGATAAATGTTCAGTCGGAATCAGTGGCAACGTCAGGTCAAGGGCAGAGCGCGCCAGCGGACGTTCCCATTTCAGGAAGCTGCCTTTACCAAATTCTGAAAATCATTTATCTTTTGCCTCAATTTCTTTTTCATTACGAGACTTATAAAAGTTCCTATAAGTAATTTGACTTTTATGGGCAGATAGGAAATACAACAAACCATTAATTTAATAGTTAGTTTTTCCTTATTTCTGTCTTACCAGAAGAGGCTAACAGGTTTTTATAACAACAAGACGAGAGGTTAGTTTCTTGGTGAAATAGGAAGTAAGTGTGACATTGCTCTCTAAATATAAGCTTAGCGTGACTGACGAGGTTATCTATATTAAACGGACGTCATTATTGGAGGAATGTGGTGATTGACATTCGACGGTGGGGCAATTAAAATGGCGTGAGTACGTAGCTTGCATCGGCGACGGCTCCGCTCACAAGCACACCGCTGCCGCAAATAGTTACGCAAGGCCACAAAACGCCTTCTCCGTTATTTATCGCCGTCGAAGCCGGCGGCGCCTAACTAACCACGTTCCATTCTTACCAACATCCGCTATCCTTCGACACTTTATTAAATACAAACGTCGTTTCCCACAACTTCCACAAATCCAGTCAATACAACCGAGTGGCTCTACTCGCGTTTCAAATCAATATTTTCAGAGCTAAATGTTCCGTCCGTTGCCCGATCAATTTACTTCATAATTGTATCGATTTCCACGCAATTGGCTCATAACCGCAAAAAATAAATGAAAATGTACTCTTAACATGAATGTAGAACGTATGATGAGTGTGGAATTGTACAATATTTTGGCCATCATTTCAAGGAACGATAAATATGGATAAATCTAAATTCTTCAGATGATGGTCCACGACAGAAATAATCTTGAGCAATGAAGATGCGATGTGAAGACAAATAATATGTATTACAAGATACCTAAGTATGATTAGGTATGTTATTTACGCATACTGTGAAGAATATAACACAGCTGGTAATTGAAGGTTGTAAGATAGCTAGATTCTTTTACTTGGCAGTGTATATCGAAAAGTACGATGCGATGAGCCATTAAATTTTGCGAAAAAAGACAGAGTATCGTACCGTATCATAAATGTCATGGTTAAAATTAAATTAGAAAATTTACTGATCGAAATAAGATAATTCTTTATGATACGTATTGATAGAAGTGACCAAGTTCACAACAGCTATGAAATCGATGGCAACAGACAAAAAGATTACTTAAAAGTTTTAGGACACTAAAATCCACTGTAACCTTGCTTTACTCTTTGACTTTCACTCCTCACTGAATAAGTAACTGTAATCTAAGTCTAGCAAGTTACACTACGACCGGGCACTTTAAACTTGTAGGATTTCATGATTTATGTTTAGATAAAGCAGTATTTCGAAATTGTAACTTTTGGTAGGGCTTGGGGAATTACATACTTCGATTATCTAAAGAGCACCCCATTCCAAAATCGCGTTTAGTACTGTCTTAGAAACAGAGTTGATAAAAGAATTTCTACTGAATGAACAGGACAAAGGTTGAAGAGGAACCAATAGTAATAACAAGATCCTAAATGTCAAAGGGTACATGCAACGAGGGGAGCGTGACATTGACATTGGCAATGCACGTGCCGGCGGGCGGGGGCAGGACCTGAAGAATGGAACAGGTAGGTGCGTGCGAGCGTGTGCAAGTGCATGCGGATGTGTGGTGCTGGGGTACCATTGTTACGCGCGAACAGCGTAAGGTTCGCAGTGTGTCTTGGGATAGGAGACTTGCGGCGCACGTAGTAGTGGTCGTGGCGCTGGGGCGGCGGCGGCGGCACGAAGGGCGGCGGCGGTGGCAGGCGCGAGGGCCTGCGCCTCGCGCCGCCCGCGAACGCGTCCATGGCGGCGAGCGTGCCGACGTCGCTCATGCTCGCGGCGCGCTCGCGGCTGGAAGACTGCGGCCGGCCGCACGATCGTTACTACTCCCCCCAGCCCCCGGCACCGCGCGCGCTCTTCGATCGCCGCCCGCCCTCCGCGCTTGCCGTCCGCCCGCCCACGCGCTGCTTGGCTTTGTTTTGAATTTTTAATTTATTGCCATTCATCTAGCACTCGTTGAGAGTATAACAAGAAAATGAGCATCCTTAGGGTTTAAAGAGTGCAATGACCTAGGTTTAAGGGTTACGAAACCCCCTGCTACGTACGACCCGATCTATGAAGCAAGTCATGCGCCACGGTGTTCCGGTAACCCTCATTTATTATTTAATATTTCGTGGCAGCGCGTTTACATGACTTAGTTCGATCTTTAGAATACCTGAACATCAAATTTATGTGGATGGATCTGATTAAAAAACTTTGTATTTTTGATTTCTGTCGGTCTCCGAAGACATAACATATAAGCTTATTTCGTTTGCTCTAGGAAAATGTTCTTTTTCCTAGGCAGTATAATAACCGTAAGCGTGTTTGTTAAAATTCAATAATCCATAAGCCCGAAGCATTTGAAATTCTTAGTTAAATATTTAAAAGATATTTTTAATTTCATGTGGGCGAAAGCTTTGAGTAAACTGTAGCAAGCACCCCAGCCGTATCTACCTTATACACAACACAGTGGCTCAGCGCCTTTGACATTTATACAGGGTCAAATATAAAATTAAAAAGGTTTTAGCAATTTTTACATCAATTTCAGCACAAATTAGCCCTAAGGGGATAAAGCCGAGCCACATAGACTGTACGAGGGTAGAAATAGTAGAAAACCGCGCTCAAACGATAGAACTACAAATAACAGTTACTAAAAGCACACAAAGCTACGATGGTTTATTAATATTCATAAGTATTCGTAACACAGGTAGGTATCCGAGTTTACCTGAATGACGGCAAACTGCAAACACCACACATTAGTATGTATTTATGCATACGTTATCGTGAGCTTACCTATCAACACAAACAAACCTGAAAATACATAGGTGTTTGCTCTCATTCATGAATTTTGTTATTGGCAGTTTTATTTCTAGGTTTATGATCCATTTAACCCGTGTTACCTTTTATTTACGTTTCGCTATCTTTACGATGATGGCAGCAAACATTTTAGAATAATAAAACCTTAACCTTTTGATAAGAGCATGGCGGTTCGGTAAATATGAGTGTAAATTTTCTCATGTGTTACTCTCATAGATTTAATGGTAACTGGCATGGTTTCAAACTACTAATACCTCTTAATCCTGGCTTAAATTCCCGAGCTGGGTAAATATATGTTCAATTTACCTTTTATGAAAATTATTATTCCTTTGGTCCGACATGAAATATTGCTACTCGGAATTTTATAATAAATTCTCCGACTATCGAAGCAAGAAGTAACTTTACAGAACGTCACTGATGACTACAGTCAGCATCATCAACTGCCTAGAATTTTCCCAGCTATGTTAGGGTCAGCTTCCAGTCTTACCGGATGCACCCAAACCTCAAGATTTACTTAAAATGAGTTTCAACGAATCAAATGATTTGAATCTAGTTTACGTGTGGCGTTCTGTAATACGGACTTTTGAGTAGAACGAAGCGTGGATCGTGAGGATTGAGTCCAGATCGGCCAGTGCTATTCGATTAATAATATTATGACAAGCAATCGTCATCAACCTTAATTTATAATAATTGCATGTCAATAGGGCCTATTGAACCGGCCAAGCATTTACAAATTAAGTAATCAACAGATTAGAGTACGTAAGTTCTGGTTAAAAGTATCGTAGTCCCAATTTTAAGAATGTAAAAAGACTCCGTACTTCTAAGAGAAAAGAGCTATGCATGTTAAACTACACGGCGAGAAGAAAAATAGCAACAAGAGTTTTGCAGTTGAAAAGCCTTGTTCATTGATGCAGGCAGACTCTCATTTCACAGTGAAAATTGTCTGCACTCGAGCCGCGCAACGCAAACACGATACACTCACGGGTAAAAGTACTCGTATGATAAAACTTTCGTTGGTATTACGAATGAACAACGCTGAAACGAATGAGAAAAATTGTACACTAAATTATCTGAGCATAGAGCACTTGGATACGCTTAAGAAACTGTTTTTTTAGTACATTTAATCGAAAAGACAACCTTTTAACTTGTAAGTGTAGCGAATCAAAGTAACCTCACATAAATTAAAACAGTCATAGATTTTAAACGGTTTTAAAACGGCTACAGAAAAACAAACAGAACAATAAGAAAATATCAGAGTTCTATTTCTATTTATAACATCGATAAAGTTTGTCAGTGTGCGCGGCAATCGCGTCATATCCTAAAACAAACGTCATCTCAAGCAAAATGGCGCATTCTGTTTACCTCATCAAGTCATCACTCATGTGTTATCTGCGACCGCATGGCGTGACGTCAGAGTGTTGGTACCAACTAAAAGTGCATCGTGAACGGTTAAACACCTCGTAAATTATTAACTGTGTAGTTAGTAGTTGCTCCGTGGAGATAACACAGGTTCTGAATTAAAGTGCTAGTTAGTTTATAGTGTAGTGTTGCATGAAATATTGAAGAGAGTAGCGACTGAAATACGAGTTGTAGATATGTAGAATAGGAATTATATGCTAAGCAAAATAGCTTTAGAAGACTATTGAACTTGGAGGCACAGCAGGGTCGCTCTCGGTTCTTTTTTCTACTCTTAAGAAATCTTACACTTAGAATTCATAGTTGCTATCGACTCTAAAACCTTCGAGATATTCTTCTCCTCAAACGAAGGTATAGCAAACAATGATAGAGCTTGAAGTGAACTTATTCACAAAGTTACAAGCAAAGCAATGACACGACAGTACACGAGTTCTTTTGTCTTACGCGTTTATGTCTTCTGCCCCAGAGGTCCAGAACCTAGCTAATTAAAAGGTTTGATCGAACTGACCGGACTTTGACAGATATTCAGTACATTAACTGTCAAAGTCCGGTGTCTAGAGTTTCGTCCGGAGTCCAGTCCGGTCAGTTTGAACGCACCAAAACGAAAAAAAAAAAATGATTTGTTTCACCACTATCGCTCTGAATTCAAAGAGTTGTTTTTGATTTTATATTGATCACCAGAATCAGTCATAATGACAAGAAAGTTAAAAAATAAACAACAAATAAATTACTCTTTCTTAGTGTGGTAATGGACCACCAATTGGGTGGCCAACATTATATTTTAGCTTTCATATTGAGTTTAGATCCAATCAAATAAGTTTAATTAACAACTAAGATTTCTTAAAACGTGAATAAATATAACAGCAGGTTTAGATTCGGTTACCCTGCACGCTGAAATTTCTGGCTAGTCGTTTCAGTCCGTTGCATGAATGCTTTTTTTAGTTCCTTCCATAGTTGGTAGTTATTTTTTTATTATAGACACTCGTGTTCGCAGTAGTTTTCTTTTTAAGACAAAGAAAAAATTGTGCTTCTTAGGGGACATCTATTTTGTAAATGATTTTATAAAAAACTACACTCGCGAGCAAGCAGATACCGCGCAAACATGCGTAATTTTTCAAAGTAATAAAGAAAGTAAAAGAAAGAAATACGTATTTAATTTATTTGACGATGGACTGGTCTGCACTAAGTTTAGACATGAATCCATATGAGACGAGCTAAAAAGAAGGATTCAAGCCAGAAATCAAGTTTCTTCGACCATAGAGGAATCCAAGGCTGGGTTGTAAGTAGAGGATTCGATCCCGGTCGATTTTTCTAATCCCGGGATTATGGGATTACCTAAAGTTAATCTCGGGATCCCGGGATATCCCGGGATTGTATTGGTAATGGAAAGTGGTAACAAAAAGACCACTGAACTCATTTCGTCGACGATCTTTTATGCGGTTCAATAAATGTGTCTTAAATCTAGAAGCCAAAATTGAGTCATTGTCACGCAGTTATTGAAAAAGAAACTTGAATGTCGCATCAGCCGTGCACAAATTGGTGTCAGAACGACAAAGTGCTTCTACAGATAATTTAACTGGCGCCAAGACCATGATTATCTCATTAATGAGAAAATCTGATTCCTCAAATTGTACAGGATTATTTAGGTCAATAAGTGCCTTTTTTATGCTATTTTTAAAAGATCAAATCGCTCCAGCATTGTGAAGACTCTATTCCAACGCGTTTTGCAGTCGAGCACTAAATTAAGCTCTCTTCCATGTTCTTTTAACATAGTATCATTTTTCAAATTAATGTCTTATCAAGAAATAAGTAAACAATACTTTTAAAATCCCTTTTTTTATTTATAAGTATTTGCTGTGAATTTGTGGCTTGGCGTGGAGGGCACGCGGGTGCGTTTATCCTCTGGCGTTCAAATGTTTAAAAAACGAATAAATGCCGAAAATAACGTGATTCATTAAATTGAATCCCGAAATTTTCGTGGCTTATATATGACCGGTATCCCGGGATCCCGAGATTCGGGATCCTGGGATCGAATCCCCTAGTTGTAAGGGAATGAAATAATACCATTTTAATTCACCTCAAGACACCAAAATATTGGGTCAATGCAAAACTGACTGCAGACCGTGAATTGACCTAGGGGTGCAGTATCAAGTATTGACATAATTAATTATTTTTTGTGGTTTTATAACACTTTTTGTTTTATTTTTAAAACTGTTACACATATTGCTAAATGCCCATTTTAGCTATACATATATATTTTAATTATAACATGTTAGCAATAATTGAACTGATTAAATGTTGATGATTATAGTACCAATTTATAGCTAAGTTTAGCTTTTAAATCATAAATGATATTATTCTAATTAAATAATGTAAGTATGTATTTATTTCGGTTTAGGTGGTCTTGTACTCTGGTGTTCTGTATGGTGTCGGACGTAAAGAATAGCACCATCCCATATACTCGTGGGTGTCGTAAGAGGCGACTAAGGGATTTTCCAGAGAATGGGCAGCACCGTCCTCTGTGCTTTTGTAACAACCGTACTGCGATCGCCAACCCGCCTGCCAAGCGTGGCGATTATGGCAAAACCCCTCAAAATATCAATATGGCGACGCTTGGGGAGACGCTAGGGGGAGGCCTATGTCCAGCAGTGGACGTCTTTTTGGCTGAAATGATGATGATGATGAGGCGGTCTTGTGGTCGCAACCGCGACTGCTGAGCATGAGGTTCTGGGTGTTATTGGGTTATTCTCTCAGGATTTCCTCAGTCACGGAGTTTGGATTTGTTCCCGATTGGTGGCAATAGGCTCGCCCTCTATTACATGGGACTTTAACATAACTGGCGAAATGTGGGTGTACTATTAGGTACACCTCTGCCTAACCCTTCGGGGACGATACAGGCGTGATGTATTATTATTATACCTAGCCTGTATTGTCCCACTGCTGGGCAAAGGCCAGGCCTCCCTCCATTCTTTCCAACGGTCACGATTCTGTGCTGCTTCTTTCCAATTATCAAGGAAGACATCCAGTTCGTCCCGCCATCTCCTTCGTGGTCTGCCGCGACCCCGTGTCACTGTTTCAGGGCAGCAATCCTGAGCTTTACGGGCCCACAGCTCGTTCGGCATGCGACAGACATGTCCTGCCCAGTCCCATTTAAGTTAGACAGCCTTTTGAGCCACGTCAACGATTTGTGTTTTGGAGCGCAATGTAGTGTTTCGAACACGGTCTGTTAATTTAACACCTAATCACCTAAGATACTAATGTTAAATATTTACGTGTTAATGTTAATTAAGACGTGATTTAATGATAAATATTTTTTCTTCAATAAACATAATTATGAATGCGCGGTAATAGATTCAAGTCGATTTGGTTGCTAGCGAGTATGTAAGGGCTTTTGAGACGCCTACGCTGTGTCAACGGCTACCTTGACAAACGCTCAGAGCGAATACACTCTACTAATAGAATGCGTATTCATTACCGCTATTATAACTACTATTTCTCTAATCACATGCTAATGAACTGGTTCCTTAGCCAGTTTCATCCATCGGCTTACTACCACTAGTGACTACTACTCAAAGACGTCTTTGCCAAGACTCGTCAGTTCACTAAAGTTCTAATCAAGCTGGTCCATTGCTCCGGCGATTTTCTGATAAACCAGCTGCGTCTGGATTTAACTCAATAGTAAATAAGATATAGCTCTCAACATTTCCATGCAACTTGTGGACCAGCAGAAACGTCAGCGGCCCGGGCCATGTCTCAGTTTATAATTGTCAGGAATTGCCTATGTACTGATTGCAGGCCTAAGTGCTTATGCTGACCATGCTACCGGAATGCTGGGTTCCTTTTGCTGGCTTGGTAGGCGAAACGTGTGAAAAGGGTCTCCGATTAATTTCACAGAAAACCACTACATGAAAATAAAGCATCGAGAAGACAACTTTAACAACGTACAACTGCATATTGTTCGAAATTGAAGTGTACGAACCTCTTAGGCAGGCACATCCCATGATGAAGCCCATCATGGAGAGGCGCTGCGCAGGCGGCGGCGGTGGCGGCGGCGGCGGCGGCGGGGGCGGCGGCACGCGCCTGCCGCGCGGGGGCGCTCGCGACACCGCGCCAGCTATTACCCACCACTCTTAACCCTCCCCGGCCCGCACATTCTCACTACGTACTTCATAGCACATCAAGGCATTTCAACGGTAAACCAAGAAATCTGAGCAAAGAATACTCCCCAAATTCTTGAGCATTGTTTTAATAACAAGGATTTTGTCATTTAATTTATTGCAAACTAACATTCAGTTTACACTGCCAATTGCCGAATTATTATTCAACATGCCTGAAAATAACAATCTACCATCATGCTTTCTGTCTATACAACTGCATCACTGAAAGAAAATGCTTTGGATGTAGGGAAATAAACTGTGCGCATTGCGGAAAGGTAAAAGACATTTAATGGTATCGAGTCCATCATGATACTTTATGACTCAATAGCAATTTGAATTGAAATGAATATTTGATATTGTTAGTGTTTAATGGAACATATCGTGCAAGCGTCGCGGGGCAACGGGGCACCGACGCCGGTGCAGCGGTTGGCATCGCGTGCTGGCGCCGACCCGATCGATACAGCACGCAAAGTTCGCGCCTCAGACCTAACCACCGACCACAACTAAAACATATGTCTAGCTTCACAGAAAAAATGCAATCGATACAATTGCACCAATGATAACGAAGCAACCACAACAAATATAGCGTAGTCCTACATCAAACATTATATTTCATAAACCTGAGTAGTCCATGGTTTATTTACGCATTAGTCCCGCAGCAGTGATGATTTGATAAACACTCATTTTACACGTTTGTCACTAAAATGATATCTATATAGCAGCAGTAATATAAGTATGTAAGTACTAATAAATGTTATCTTTTAAACTATTTATGGAATAAGCTCAATGTGCCATCATGTCATTCGTTACGTTATAAATAAAAGATAAGGAATAACCTAAGCTACGTTGAGGCAAACTATTGCTATTAGAGCAAATATCAAATACGTATAGTTATTACAATTTATTTATAAGCATTATTATCAGACGACACATCAATCAGTACTGGTCATTCAGTAAAAGTTGCGATTAGATCTAGTTTGTTGGTTTTTTCGTCATTTCGCGCCGTCTGTACATTCGGTTACAAATTGCTTTGTCTTGATTACAGTTACATATTTTCGCGTCGATCTTCAACCAATTTAAAAGCACTTTACTGCTTCAGTGTATCAGATTCATCAATTAAAAACAAACGGTACACTGCACCTTCAAAAGCTTTCAAGACGTTTCGGTTCAAGTGATACAGTCATCCGTTTGTTGCAATGATCTCAACGAAGGGTAGATAAGACAACAAAATACATAGAATGCTGCTTTTCACCATGTGATTTGACAGGTGTAATATCTATGCGAGCAGGTAATCGAGTGAGGTTAGGGCAGGCAGACGCGAGGGTCGGTTTGCGGCAGGTCGCGGGCCGGCGGCGCGGGCGGGCGCGGGCGCGGGCGGACCGACACTGAGACGCGCGCCGCTCAGCCGCACCGCTCCCCGCGCACGTGCCCTACAGCCGGGAGTCGGGACCAACTCACCCAACAACCCAACCCCCGATCGCCGGCTCCTCAATCTAGACTTCGACGACTGCCTCGCAGACTCGCCGCTACACAATCCCACCTAGACATGCTCCCAACATTCCGAACATGCGTATTTCAATTTTAGCCCACCGACCCATTTAGCGCTGACAGAACAGCAGAAGATCTCATAAATAAATAATAATGAGTTATGTAACTCTCCATCTGTAAAGTAGAGCACCCATTTGTCTAGTTTTGAAATCTCAATGTCTTGTTGACTTAGATACTGTACCAATGACTTGTGTGAATAAGACAGAGACACCAGATTAAAATAAACAGAAAATTCTTTAGGCAAAGTAAATTGTTACACTGAGTGAAATAGAAAAATAAACTAGTGCGAATTTTTGCCAACTGAATTAAATTCGGTTCAATAAAAGTGCCGAAAATACTTTTTCTCGCGTGTGTGAAATTGGGTTAGCATAACGGCATCATATTATAGGTAACGAATCATCTGAAGTTCCAATTAGTGGTATGTACTATTAAAATAATGTAATTACGGCTTCTAAAACTGATATTTCATACTAATACTGCTTATTATAATGTCATTTACAGTGACGTCACGTTATTGCGGTGGCTCTGTGACAACTAGACAGCTTGCGGTGGGTCAACGTTCGACGCCCGTCCTGTCAGGATGTCGTTAATTCCCGCCACGCGTCACTACCTATTCTCCAATTACATTTAATCCTATTCAATAATTTCAAGTACAATTATTAATGAGATATTGGATCCGCTTTGAGTAAAGCTTTAATGAAAAGAAACTGTTTAAATTATCTAACTATATTATATGCTCATTGAAAAATATTGAATGGTCCAGTAGTGTCCATCGATATCTGTTCAATTGTTTTCCAATTACATTCAATTACTCAATAGAAACTGGTCTTTGTCGACTGTTAAGTAAGTACACCGCTACTTAAGAACTACTGCTACTTCTAAATCATTATTATTCCTCGAATGCAGTACTTCAAGTGGTATATCTTGTAACTTAGGTAGTCAGTAAACGATATTTATTACTTGCAAGTGCTTGTGACTCATAACTTGCATATCTTAATGTTAAAATGTAATCTATGACCAATTTCTACACGCTATTTCGTCGAGTACGAAATGCATGGAGCAAGCTTTTGTAAAACTTCGTGTACGAAAATATAATTTGATTGATATAAAATCTGGAGCAGCTAATAATAATCACAACGGTCATGAATTAGCCAGATGTGTAATAGACGAAAATACAGACAATGTTGTTCGGATAAATACTGACCAGTGCGCAAGAGATAATAATGAGTCTGCTGTACAATCACGATAAATTGTATTTTAAAAGAGCGTTAAATTAGGCGCTGTAAACTGAGGAACCGATGCACTGGGTGAAGAAAGAGAAAGACTTATTTTAAGTTAAAATTGTAAAGGCAAAAATGATTATTAAGTATACTGAACTATAATTTCTAGATTCAACGAAGAAAAACCATGGGCCACCTTAACAAAGGTCAAAATCCACATTCGTAGAGCACTTTTCTGATGAGCAACAGTGCTCGTCAAATCACCTTTTTAATAAGGCGCCCTTGCATGTGTTTGTATAAACTTATCTTGTCTGGTATCACAAGTAGCATAATATTGAACAAGCTTTGCATAGCCCTGTACGTGTATAATCAGTTTTACGCAGGTGTAACTAGCAAATAGACGGCGAATGCTAATTTATTTGTCATATGCAAATGAAATATTACATAACATATCAGGTTTTTACGTCGCGTTGATATATTGTCTTGCCATTGTAAAGATAAGGTTTGTTTAGGTATTAAAAAACAATTATAATTATTAGATTGCAAAATAAAAGTACTGTCAAAATAACTCACGGGTATTGACTGACTACTAAGTTGTATCGTTATTTTTATTGATAAGCATCATCATTATCTGCCTAGCCTTTAGACGATGGACGCGGCTTCCCGTATTTACAAGATGCAACTGAATATCAGTATTTTACATGGACCGACTGCCTATCTTATAATCGCCACGCTTGGCAGGCGGGTTGGCGATCGCAGTACGGTTGTCACAAAAGCACAGAGAACGCTGCTGCCCATTCTCTGGCAAATCCCGTAGTCACCTCTTACGACACCCACGGTAAGATATGGGGTGGTGCAGCTATTCTTTACGTCCGACACCACACAGAGCCAACAACCCAGTTATACCCTGGTTGTCAGACTTTCGGGCCACTGACTATCTGTGACGACTATCAAAGATCTATAATCGACAACAATGGACCAACAGCTTTACGTGCTTTATTTATGATAAGCAAGCCAAAATAAACAAAACGCATGTATTCAAATTACAAACCCTACGACACCATTCAGGAAACGCGTGTCAACCCCACAGTGTTTTTGGGAAAAGCCCATTACTCATGAACACAACGACAACATGCTTACGTAATTGAAAAATAATTAACCCCTTTTCAATTTATTGTGGAAACTTTGAAGGGGGGGCGTTTATGGGGGCTGTTGTGATGGTTCTGACTTTAACTAGCATGAAACTAAGAAATGCGCACTTTAAATATCCGTATAATGACAGTAAAGACTTTTTTGTTTAAGGAGATTCTTGTGATTCCGGTTCACGCTCACATCTATTTGTGCACTAAACATCTACTTAAGGTCAAACAGTCAGACTGTCAAAGCCCGTTTTCACTGTTCTCCTAAATCATATACTGCTCACATTCATGAAACCCGCATTGAACGACGCTACACGACTCGAAGGACCATTAACCCGTTCAGCACTATTGTAGAAGCTTACAAGAGGTTTTCAAGACGACACTGAAGTGGACGTTCTTGCGCCCGTCTACAGATTGTCACGTTATTGAGCTTTCTTTTACGGGTTTCTAGGAACTTGTTCCACTACATATTATTTTTTTAATACTATGTCTGGAGTTTGAAGAAATCAGTTTTGTTATTTTTGGCACTACAAGGGCTCTAATTTTCTGTGATCTATTTTTGTGTTATCGGAAAACGAGTATTAGTGATGTGTGAGAGAAGCGAACCACGACGTGGGGACAGTGCGGGTTTGTACAGACAGCGTCAGTATGTGCTAACCTCTCTCAACATTCCCTCAAAACTTCAGCCGAGTAGGCCGTAACAACTTAATGGAGCTGTGTGTGCATGTTTTCGTGACCAGCGTTGATACACAACAAAGTAAAGACCCTGCCTGGCTTCGAAACCACGGCCTCAACCAATAAGTCGGGCCGCTGCCACTTTGCTACACACTCTCCATAGGCTTAAGATTAGATATAAGCAAGCACTGACCTATGACATTATTGTTCTGATGGTGGTGTTGCGCGGCAGCGGCGGCGGCGACGGCGGCTGCCATGGCTGCCTGCTGGTGCTGGTGCTGATGCTGCAGCTGCGACGCGAGCTGCGCCTGCAGCGCCGCGTGCATGCCCACGAGCCGGTCTTGCGCCGCCTGCGCCACGCTCACCTCGCTCCGCGCCTCCTCGCCGCTCGGGGGAGACACTGGCTCATCTAGAACAAAACACATTGTTAGTATCGACAATCATGTATAACATCATGTCTGTAATTCCCAAAATGTGAGGTAGAGGTGGCTAGAAAGTGGTGGTGTGGCGGGCTTGTCCCACAAAAATAAATAAAAATGTTAAAAAGCAGAATTGGCTATAGTATCCAAAGTATCGTGAGTGCCATGCTGTTTGTTAACTGATGTTTTTACACATACTAATTTTAAGATTGCTTAGCTCAGTAACCCAAGATGACATTTCAAGCTTTTCATAACATAACATCACGGCTGTAATCGCCGAAGGGTAAGGCAGAGGTTTACCTAATAGTACACCCACATCACGCCCGTTTTGTTTTTTGTTCCATGTAATAAGGGGCGAGCCTATTGCGATCAACCGGGCACATATCCAGACTCCAAGTATCATCATCATCATCATTTCAGCCGAAAAACTTCCACTTCTGGACATAGGCCTCCCCCAAGTGTCGCCATATTGACATTTTGGGGGGTTTTGCCATAATCGCCACGCTTGGCAGGCGGGTTGGTGATCGCAGTACGGTTGTCACAAAAGCACAGAGAACGCTGCTGCCCATTCTCTGGCCAGTCCCTTAGTCGCCTCTTACGACACCGACGGGAAGATATGGGATGGTTCTGTCTGACACTTTCCTGATGGGAAAAACCCAACCACACTTTGCCCGACCCGGTAATTGAACCCAAGACCTCAAGCTCAGCAGCCCCGTTTGCGACCACTCGGCCAACGAAGCAGTCAAGATTCTTGCAGAAGAAAATAGTTCCATGCAGTAAACGTTTGCGGGAATCATTTTCCTCACAAAAGCTGAACACTTCGTTTTTGAAAAACCGAAAACGCTTGACAATAGCTGAGTTTGGCCGTATGACATGAACCATATTGTTAGTAATTGGATTGGTATTGTTGCCTACTTGTGAGTGTGCATGTTACCAAGATTGGGCTCGCTCAGATTCGGCTGCCAGCGAACCGGTAACTTGTAAAATTGGATGCTTTCAACCCTTAACCCAGTAGGGTCTAATGTTCAACAGAACTTCGTGATACAGTACGACATTTCCAACATAGCAAATCGATCGATAAGCGATAAAGATAAGCGCATCGTAGTATTGTTATCGTTTAAATCGGTGCGGAAGTTAAGTACAACAAAATTAAATTATATTCTTCGGAACGTGCTGGTGCTGATGTGCATTACAATTAATTACGAGGTAATAATTAGGTAAGGTCAACCGGGGTAATTCGTCATATTTTCCGATCACTTCAAGTTATCGGCATAATGGGAGCGTATTAATGGCATTATCCCAATTTTTGAAAGTCAAGCCAATATGACTATGTTTGAACAAAATTAGCCTCATAGACGCAATAATTAGCCTAGCTGACCTTATCTCGTTTCTCAAATAATAAAAGTAAGTACATATTTTGAGAAGTCCGTTTTTTGTTGTTGTTTAAACGGTACCTGCTTGAGGTGTTACACTAATTAAACATAATTATTATCTACTGTTACTCTATGCAACAGCTGCGTTAAATAATTGTTATGTATAACAGGAATCCGATGACTTTTGATAACAATAATATTATTAAAAACTAGTTGTTGGCCGTAGTTTCACTTCACTGTTATATTATCTTAGGACTTCACGTACCCGCGTATTAAGTATCCTATGTCCTTCTCCCGATTATGTTTAACTTCTGTACAAATTTTGATTGAAATCTGAGTAACGAAGTAAAAAATAAACGAATTCGGATTGATTTTCTGTATTATTTTATAACTTCTTTTCTGTACTTATGCACTTAAACTTACGTAATACTTGATAATCAGTTTAGTATCAGCTGTTTTTCGACAATCAGATGTCTATGACTCATCATAAATTTGTTATCATTATAAATTAAATAAATCTTTTGTTTTCCGTAAGCAGGTAGGATTTCTAAGAACAAATAATTGCATTAAGGAAAACCGACTTATAGGAATTTCCGAGTCAAACATTGCTGTGTTACCACAGCCATTAAAAGTGTATTATATTGAGTTTGATAAACATCGTTAGTATCTACTAATAAGTGCTGTATTGATAAATATAGTATTTATTTTTATCTCCTAAACATGTGTGAACTATTTTCAGTACTTGCAAGTATAAATACTATTTCAGCACTTGAACTCTTTTTCTTAACACGTGTTTCGAGCAAAAAATAAATAGATTTTTTAAGTACAGACGCCAGCACATCAAGCTACAACAATCTGTCTTTCTTTAATAGATTTTCAACATTATCGTTAAAGAATTAGGTTCAAAATTCATCATCATCATTCTCTTGCCCTTATCCCAATTCATTTGGGGTCGGCGCAGTACGTCTTCGTCTTCCATACTTCTCTATTACTTGTCATCTCATGGGATACCTCCTTTCTTGCCATATCATCCTTCACACAGTCCATCCATCGTTTCTTTGGTCTTCCTGTACCCTTATACCCATCCACATTCATACTCAAAACTTTCCTCACGACATTTTCCTCATTCCTCCGCATCATTTGCCCATACCACGACAACCGATTTCCACACCTCTTTTCAGTTACCGGCGCCACTTTCAGACCTCCTCTAATGTACTCATTCCTTATTCTATCCATTCGCGTAACACCACACAACCCCCTTAGCATTCTCATCTCAGCCACATGCAAATGCCTTGCCAATATTGATAGGGAAAATTTGACAGTTTCGGGTAGCCTGATTTGCTGGCGTCTGTACCTAACATGTTTGCAATTATTTCGATCTTTAGTAATGTCTTCACTGGATTTGTTTGGATGAAATTAGGCACAGAGCTAGACTATAACCTCGAATAAAATCTATACTAATATTTTTAAAGCACAAAGTTTTTAAGTTTAGATTTGATGAAATTTTAGGCGATTAGACACTTATCTCTAAAACAACTCACCAGATTTGGAAAATGATTTCAATGGTGGAAAGCTACTATTGCAGTATTTTAACGTGGCCGAATTTGCGGGTTGAAGCTATTTATTAGAGGATATTTTTTAATCCAAAGATTAAAGCTAGTGTTGTAAGTTGATTACTAACCGACTTCTGGCACAGGCGTGACCGGGCTTTCTGGTAAGAGGATACCTTTCTGCACCAACTCATCTCTATTCGCTCGGACGGATATCTTCCTCTCTAAGGCTGCAAACAGAAAAACAAAACACTATTACACACTTCATTCATTAAACACGTTATTAAGTTTACATTGATTGTGATTTGTTTATGGTTCCAAATTCAATTTTTGTTGTTTTTTTTTGCTGGACTGGCACAACCGTTTTCCATTTTGGCGCGGAGTTTGAGTTACATCTGTAATTTAGATTAAATACAGTGTTGTTTTTAGTTAGATCATATCTAGCGTGTATTGCGAATTTCATAATTGACCAAAACATCGAACAATGAGTTTGTCTTCAATTTTGCATCGCATATAGAATTTCGTGTTCGAAGTCCCTGAAAATTTTACAGAAGGCTTACGGTGAATCGATTTTATCAAAAACACGAGCTCATGAGTTGTAAAAAGTATTCTAAAGCGGTCGAGATGTGATGGAAGATTTGCCTCGCTCTGGTAGGTCATCAACGTCTTCAACTGAAGTTAACATCGCAAAAGTGAAGGAAATAGTGACTGAAAATCTTCATTCAAGTTTGAGAGAGATAGCCGGTGAACTTTCTGTATCTCACGAGTTGATCCGTCACATTTTAAATAATCACTTGGGTATGAAACATGTTGCCGGTCGGCTTGTCCCAAAAGACCTGATTTTTCTCCAAAAACTCAATCGCATAATAGTCGCTGAGGACATGGTAGAATGAGTCAATTCCGACCCAACATTCATGAAACGCATTGTTACTGGTGACGAGACGTGGGTTTACGAGTTTGACATGCAAACTAGTCAGCAAGCTTCGGAGTGGCGCCTTCCAACTGAACCGAAACCGAAACCACGCCGAAGTCGATCAAAAGTCAAAGTCATGTTGACCGTTTTCTTTGACTATCGCGGTGTTGTGCACTCGGCATTCTTGCCGGAAGGTCAAACAGTGAATTAGAATATTATTTGAGCGCTATGCGGCGTTTAAGAGAACAAATTCGACGAAAAAGTCCAGATTTGTGGAAAGAAAGTTCTTGGATTTTGCACCACGATAATGCGCCTTCGCACAAGGCCATCATAGTGAAACAAGTTTTGACCAAAAACTCAACAAATACTATCGAGCAACCACCTTATTCACCAGATACGGCTCCAGCCAACTTCTTTCTTTTTTCTCAACTCAAATTATCACTTCGTGGCACCCGTTTTCATTCGGTAGAAGGCTAGGAGAACTCGCGGCGAGAACTGTACTCGGTTCCGGAAAAAGGGTTTCAAAAATGTTTTTATGATTGGATTATTCGTTGGCGTAACTATATCGTTTCTGAAGAAGCATACTTTAAATATCATGAATGAAAACATAACATTTTGTGTATTATTGATCGTTTCCCGGTACTTTCTTGACAAAGTAGTAAGTGTACTCAACTAGTAACTAAGAATAGGAATCTAATTAAGATCAAAACTAATAATGACATAATTAAGTAACTACTATATTTCTTTTTTATTACCCGGCTGAAGGAAGTTTGTTTGTAAATTTATTTATTACCTCGAATCTGCCAAACGGCTGGATGGATTTCTACAGTTAGGGTATCGTTAGATTTGTTTTTTTGTCCTTAGATTGGTGTTTGAACAAAAAAACTAAATACTTTCTTAATCAAGTCAACAGATACCGCCATCTGTTAGAATCGTTTGGAGCTAACAGATAATTGTGACTTAATTTGCAATAAAATAATATTGCAACTATAAATTGAGATGTAAGCTAGCTTTCCTATCTTTCTAGTTGGATCAAACTGCATACGGTGGGCAAATTTATTAAAATCGGTTAAGTAGTTTAGGACTCCATCCCGGACATCGTAAATTATATATAGATAGATATGTTAAATTTTAATTTGGAATAATATATTGGTTTAAAAAGTTTTTGATAGCGTAAAAAAGGGGCCAGGTTTTTTCCTTTGTGGCTCTCTAGAGCTCCGATTTTAATGATTCGTTCGTCAATCGATTTGTCAATAGACTTAGGTAACGTCGTCTATCACAAGATTGAATAAAAAAAAGGAGTTATAAAAAAGTAGTTATAAAAAAAGCAAACAACAAGGACATTTGGAAGCAGGCGAGACCCATTCCATGTTTTAATCATTTATTTTTCAATGGGTCCCCTCTCTTCCAGCTTTTCAGTTCCAAAATGTGAATTTTGATTACTGTCATGTATTTAGTGACACTGGCAAGATTAAGAGCGTTTATACCCTACGGCATTTCATACAAACTTTCAAGTCGTTATTTTCCGAAATGACTGAACAGATTTTAATGAAATTTCCTATAAGCAGTATACATAGGTCTAAAAAGTAACAAAAAATATTTTTGAAATGTCTTTTAAAAATGAAGATAATTGGAAATTTCTGTTTCTATAGATAATTAAAAATCGGTCTAATTTGCTATTTTTCGAAAATGTTTTTTAGTAAATTTTTAGACCCATTTATACTTGCTTATGCGTAGGAAGCTTCATTAAAATCTGTTCAGGCATTTCGGAAAATAACTACTTGAAAGTTTGTATGAAATGCCGTAGGGTATAAACGCTCTCTTAATCTTGCCAGTGTCACTAAATACATACATGACAGTAATCAAACTTCACATTTTGGAACTGAAAAGCTGGAAGACAGGCCCATTGAAAAATAAATGATTACATGGAATGGGTCTCGCTGCTTCCAAATGTCCTTGTTGTTTGCTTTTTTTTATAACTACTTTTTTTTTATTCAATCATGTGATAGACGACGTTACCTAAGTCTATTGACTAAGGTTTATAAACCTATTTAGTCATCTGCTGCCAACACTTCAATGTACCATACCAGTCGTGTAATCCATCATATATCTGATCAGGGTAATTTACTGATGAGCGGAACCAAATCAGGCGTTCAGAAACCAGGCAGTTTTATTTAATGACGGGTAGGTACCCTGTTTTTATCACTATTGATTAAGCAAAGTATGTCATGAATGTTGCTTGAAGGTTCAACTCCGAATTTTATCTCAGATCATCATATAAGACCGCAAAGGAGATTTTATTGTGTTTACCGATAAAACAAAAATGTTTAGATTCCAGAGCATGTGTGAATCATGTCCGGTTCCGGTTATCATGATGATCGTTTATCACCTCGTGTGTTAAGATAAAAACAGTTTAGTACTCACTTCTAGAAGCAGCTTCGAACTTTTCTGATTTCTTTTTCCGTTTCCACTTCCATGGCTTGAATAGTCTACCAAAAGCTGAGAATTTGGACTTGGTTCGCTCAGCCGGAGGCGTGCGCGCGCCCGACCCCAGGCTGTTCGTGCGTACCGCAGAACCATTTTGTTTCTTTGCTGCAACAAAACATTTTAAATGTCAATCAAACTGGAAACTGTTATTCTTGTCTCATCTTTCGAGCCTTATATGAGTTCGTGTATAATTTTTGCCACACGGACAAAAGGACAACTCACAAAAAGGATGGCATTGTCACGTAGTGGGTTAAAAAGAATGGATTTCAATGGTTGTGTCATCGAACTTTAAGTGTATGTATTAGCTAACTGTTGTTTAAAAAAAGCTGTCAATGTCAAACGAGTAAATAACAAAATACATAATATATCGGCCTGGCATTGTCTCAGTGACGAGCAAGTCTCTTTCCATACAATGAAAAACGAATATTGGTCACCACATTGTGCACAGCTTAAATGCTGCATGTATCACTCGTTTAGAGGTCATAAAACCACGAGCAAATACTTTGAAGAACAACGTTTGATTCAAAATAGGTACCAGCAAGATCGGTACAAATAGTATACACACATTCGTGATACATCCACACAATCAATGGCCCCATTATGTCGAGAGTCTATTGTTATGAACTGTCCGCGCCTATCACAACACAATACCAAGGAGAACTAAGTGTACCTACAAAAGAGAAATTTTCCCGTCGCCTGCCAAGACCACAAATCTATACATTTAGTACCATTGTATTTCAGTTGCATTTATCAACTCATATGGAGTTGATAAATGTTACAACTTACAAAGAAGAAGACAAAATAAATAAATTATTGAGTATTGACGGTTTCATGAGGATATACACTTAATTCTATCTGAGAATAATCAAGAAACAGGATAGAATGACCACGAGAAAGGCAGGACTTACAAGGTATGCATAACAAACTATAGGAACAAGTCATTGATATGCTACTGGCGTCTGTGGTGCCGACTCGAAATAACTTCAACTTCAATTTTCCAAGAAATACAGAACAAAAACTTGTACAGAATAAGATGATCACTTGGGGAAGTATTATCTTGCGAAAATTTAAACGAAACTTTGTATGTAATGTTCCTATACAGACACACATACAAAACTAAGTTAACAGCTTTCAATTCAGGACTATCCAGAACACAACAGTGCCAATATTGTTTAAACTATAAGTATAATGTATTTAAACAGTAGAGAATTAAATAAATAGAAGAAAATCTAGTTGTTGATTTGTTCAACACAATTATAAAGTTGAGCAGTCTTTCAGCCGCTGCCTGCCTCCATTATGTTTTTCACTTATGTGGCTTCAAACTATTATGTAACATGCACCTTACATTATGCAACAGTGTAATCCAGTAATGGAATTTTAAATATTTATTAACATCAGGACCAGGACAACCACAAAATTTTGAACTGATGGCGTTTGTTTGAATAAAAGATATTAATTTTAAAAAAATAAAGAAAATGTAAAATGGAAATAAGTCTCCCAGAAGACAGAAAATTGTTTATTTAAAAAAAAACATATAAAAATGTAAAACATAAGCAAAAAAAAATAATGATTACGTTCAAATGAATTTTATTTACTAGCAAAACAACACGATTTCAGACATTTTCAACATTAGATTGGTAGATATTCAAACAAAACGTGTTTGAATAAGATAAAAACATCTAAAAATGACGCTAAATATGACTTGACAATCTGAAAATATTTGTCCAAGAATTCGGCCCCAGATAAGAGATTCATTTTTCGTGGCTGCCATTACCTTATCTACAAAGAAAACAAATTATCTGCGTACTTAGCATTTTACAGCATTGTCACTCAATATTTTTATACATACACTACTGAGTTCACTGACGGTCTGCCACTATTCACCCTTATGTCCTAAGTTATAAAAGTTTGAAAAGTGGTCTACCGTCAGTGAACTCACTCAGGCATGTGTGTGTTAATTACTTATGTAAGTTTTAAACATCCTAACCGGAAGTCACAGCTAGAAAAAAAAACTCTTTCTTTTAATTTTAAAGTATTATTGAAGGGTTAGCGAAACCTTCTGTACTTGTTTTTAGTAACCCTCTACTGATAAATGCAGAGATAATTGAGTTGTTATCTAAATCAGATCGAATTCCAGTTGAATTCATGGACCGAATAATATTTATTCATGGGAATAAAATAACAGTTTAACTTTAAAAACTAATCATAATTCCTACGGATATAACAGACATAGTTTATTTTGATAAGATCGTTATTGGAATAATTTACACATGAATCATCTATGTTATTATAAATAACGCGCAAAATGTTGCTAGAAGAGTTTATTTTAAACACGCACAAGAAGTAAGAACGTATATATTAATACAAATACTCTTTGTATTTGTATTCAACATACTTTTAAGGAACACATATTTTATGGAATATAAATTTTAATATTATTAGAAATACTATTTTATTATTTACCACATAATACTACATTTCACACCAATTTAAAATTATATTTATTTAATAAATTTTAATATTAATAGAAATACTATTTTATTATTTAACACATAATACTACATTTCACACCAATTTAGGAATTATATTTATTTAATGATTGAGTCGAGTGACGTTTAAGCATTCTATGCTAAAATTGGCAAAACGGTTAGGAAATCACTCTCTGTTCGTCACATGCTACTTTCTCTGAAAGTGTTTGGCGTAAAAAAAAAGTTTCGCAGTGATAGAGCGTGGTAGACCATTGTGATCACGTAAAAAGTATCGTTATTATTGTACGGGTTGAAATGCTTTAGGGTTTCAGTCAAATAAAATATGTCGAAGCATGAAATTCAGAGTCAAAGTAGTTGTGCCAGCAATTCCCATGGAAATCCCCTCTAACAAACTAACAATTGCTATCCTTTTATAGTTTCACCAATTAGTATACCAAGTATTATATCGTTCTGTAGAGAAGTTTAAAATCATAATTTAAGATAATTATCAAAAAGTCTGCTCGCCTTTATCACAGCACGATTAATCGATTTTAGTAATTATCGCCCTAATTTTAATATTGACAATTTGACATTATCGGTACAGAATTATTCTATATATAGGGTTATAGAGAACGTTTGCCAGACCAGTGTGTACCTTATTTAAGAAAATCTCATCAACACTGTCACAACACACGTGACCAATCGAAAAAGGTAAATAAAGGGGTTATGGGTGTGATGGGAGTAACGTTTAATTTGCCGAAAATGAGTCACCGGATCGTGACGAAGTGACTCGCCCACTACAATTGTCGGAGCCCACCAACGCACCTTGCGTCCTCACTTCTCTCACCTTGTTACAAGATTTGAGGTCCTTACCTTCTACGACCTCGACTTAATTCATGTTAGATTATAGATACTATGACAGGTTTTGAAAATGATATCGAAATAATGACTACCAGTACCAGCAATCTAACAAATAAGTATACCACGCAGTCAATGCTTTTATTTGAACGTTAACAGGCAGCACTTGCAGTAAAGCATGAAAAGGAAAGTTTTTAATATTTATAATGTGGTGTAATTAAAAATAGAGCCATTTGGGCAAAAGGTAATCAAAACCTTAGTAATGTTTGAGGACCGTAAAACATACGATCCAGCTATTAGTACGTTACAATCTAGTGCTAACGGAAGTCTGTATTAAAACATATTTGAAGAATCATTTAGATGATGATTGCAGAATAAATACGGTTAAATTCCATCATAAAGTAGGTTTGATTGCGACTCTATGTATAATTTCCCCTTGCAATTGTTACCTACGAAGGGACAACAATAACATGGAAAAATAACTGTAACTGTCCAAATAAAAAAGCAGAAACGCATTCTGTGCACTCTCTGGACCATGACAGTATCACTTTAATTGTCATTTAGCTCTCACTATAAATTAAAAATAAACACTAATGCTGTTTTAACATTTTCGTCCTTGGATACACAGCTTTATAATAATTATAAAAAAAATGAATTTTATAAGTTTGGGGTTTGATCATTGGCATTAACTGTAAAATATGTTCCAAAATAAACTTATTAAGTATAACTATGTATAATGTACCATTATTATTATTGTGTAATGTAACCATTAGCGTCTCGTTCGTCGTGTCCCTTGTGAATGAATTATTTCATAATAATGTCTTCACGCAACAAATGAAACTTACAAGTATCGTTAATACAAATCAGTTGACTCACTAAGTACTTAATTATAAGTATTTCTTGTTTATAGTAAAGTTATGGCCGTGGTCGAAGAACAATAAGGGAGTGTTCAAACATCATTCAATTATACTTGCAATGATTCAACAGCAGCTTTGCGTAACGAATAGGTACCATAGTTAATATGCTTCTCGAGTGTCACCTGCGGTAACAAAGAGACATTAGTTAATACCTGCAGATTGCTGGCGAATATATCGATGGATAAGGTACTCGCTGTTTTTTATACATATGTACATCTTCTGCATGATAGTATGCAGAACTCTGAACTGTTACTAAAGTGTATGTGTGAAAGTGTCTGTGCATTGATACGCTGACCTTTTGATTAGATATGTCACTGACAAAATAAAACAGTATCCTCTGAGGAATGTAAATAATTCAACATGATGTACCCGCTACGTCCTGACTTCTAATTATTGGGTTTAAAATATTGCTACTGTTTGTTCATCACTTAATGAATGTCAACGTTGATTTCAATTAGCGGCGCGCAGGCCTATCAGCGGGCACGACCAGGCGGGCACGTAGGACGTGCTGTGTTCAGAATAAATGGTTATTTTTTAATGAATCCTGTGTGAAAATCCATGTTATATTAAATACACCTAGTTATATCGAACATTTTAACTGTATAAAATATTATACGGTCATTAAATTGTATTTAGTAAAGTTGATCATTTCTTCATCTACACAATGACCAAGAAAATTAACCTATATCATATCTCATTCAAAGGAGATTACTAATCCATCTCTATTAAACATTAAGAATTATTATGTAATGTGATGTGTCCTTCAATTAAATTAAATTATTCTTATTTCCATAATAAGTTTTGGTTTCTATGTTTTGGCAATACTGAGCGTATATTGGCAAATGGATACAGCGAGAGCTACTCATCGAACTGTGAATAATACAACAGAGATAATCGCTAATATCCATAATATTGTATACGTGGTTACATATACGTATAGCGTAGGTAATAACCACAAAACTTTTATGGAAATGGTGACTGAACAGGTAGTGCACAAAAAAAATTGGGTAACATAAATACTATCGAAGTTGGTTGGTTATAGCGAGATTTCGGGGGTGTCTACCTGCTTACAACGATGGTCAAGGGCTGACATGTTGTTGGCTTTGAAAGCTAGTCATTTTTTTTGCCATTACTGGAATATTAGCAAGTTACGAACTAGACATCGAGAACTACTGTATAACTTTTGTCTACCAGTTACAATTCCGCAATAGTTTAGCAAAATAATAATGCCTAAATTTAATAGTTTTCGTTTTATCCAGGCTGTCTAGACTGCATTTTTTTCATAGAGCTGGTATCAATAAGGACCAGCAACGAATTAGAAATAACGAGTTTTTTATCCTGTCGACCTCATTATGTATGACGGCGCAATGAGCTAACAATATGTAACTCTACCAATACATACAAATGTTACTCTACCAATAAACTGTCACCTAGCTGAGGTTGAGTGGTATCAATCAATCAATGCTATTAGTAACAGTACTGTTATGAGTAAAGGCAAACAAGTGAGTATATTCACTTCTAAGAAATGTATGAGTTAGCATTTCACTTTCAATAGACACACCATGTAGTACAAGCTACGAGAAAACGTGAGTAAAATCAGTCTCCCATCAAGTTGAGCCTCTTTTGTGTTCCAAGAGTATAAAACCAAAGAAACGAGTTGTTTAAAATGCCATAAATTAACAATTTCACATAGTAATCGTCATCGGTAATCGTATAATAATTGCGTAGTTTATAATTCTCTAGTCTACTACTAAACAGAATACAATTGAATTTATTTTTCATTAAGTATTATAATTAATGACAATTTTATATCAGTTCACGTTGCATCAATTCAATGAGGTTACTATAATCATGGGTTCTTTTACTAGATCATATTCTGAGAAGCCATTTTAAGGTTTTTACTGAAGTCGTCATTGTCGCTGGTCGGTGGTTTTTGTTTCTCTTTTTATTCCGCGTTTTACTACTTCATGCCCGAGAAGATCGATTGTCTTTACGAGTTCGTGTTCCACTACTCCGTTAGTATCAATAACAAAGTAATCGACATAGGCAGATTAGACAGCTTCCTATTTTAAAGCTGGTTAAAAAATGATTGTAAAGTGTATCAGTTTGTTAGTGGGACCTATTCACGGGGCTCTTCTGCCAATTAAAAAAAGCATCACGTAAATCGGGCCAAAAAAGTCGGAGATATCGAAGCAAAAACAACATCTATTGCAGAAACTCTTCCTTTTTAGAAATCAGTTTAAAACTGAATCGAAACAGAAAGTCTCTTACATTGATTTAGCAGCAACAAATACTCGTAAGATCAATGCAACTTAACCTTATGACTGGCCTTAATGCTTACTTTGCGGCATGATTGTCAAAGTTTAAACTTAAGATTCATTTCGAGATCCACCAATCCGATCCGATCCCATCCATTTCATATTCTCTTCATTATATTCTAATTAAAATATGTTCCAGTAAACACCATAACAAACTGTATTGAATGACACGCAAGTGCTAATGAAAAATAGGCAGACATTGGGCTGTCGTGACTCGTGACTACCCAAACCACTCCTGCAGGTAGCGTGATGCCAATAATAATATCTTTCATTGCTCCGAGTTAAAACACCTTGCCATAACATTTTATCCTGGTTCTAGTCAACTTCGAATGCTAAAAATATATTATTGTTTTATTCAGAACTCTTGGATATCAAAGTTTTACAAGTATTTTCCACATTGTTTTTGCACATATTCAAAAGCTAACTGTAGAGTCGGTGATCAACAGATTATACTTAGTTATCGTACATTATTTACATGTTACAATAAGATTGTTGATGACCATCGTCCTTAGTTTGTGTTTAGGGTGATGGGCATTATTGACACCTTGCTCAGACTTCATGGGAAGTGATGGGACAGGCCTAGTACTATAACAGCCGTGACTGCATACCCATGGGCAGAAATTACGTTACATTCTATGAATGGCAACATTTTGGTTGTAAAACAAATCTAAATCATATTGTCAACACAACATAGTACGAGATAGAGAGATCACTTTTGGTTGAAACTATATGTTACAATAAACGTGTGTAAGAGTACAATGCTGTGCTATGCACGTAGTTTTAATTTCGCAAAGCTATTGTTAGGAATGTGCCTGGGCGTAAACAGACAAAAGGGAAGGGGAACTGACCGGCGACTGCTGCCACCTCCTTTGCCCCAACATGTAAGAAATCAGTAAGAGATAAAGAACTCGCAATCAGTTGCCTGCGCTCCTGAAAATCGAGTTGGTCGAGGCTGTTCGTCCTAGTCCCGCGCACCGCCTGGACGGGCGCGCTCAGCGACATGTCAACTACGCGTCGCCATGTCGTACAGACAACATCTTCACTATTGTAATAACACCAATTACACTGTCAATGAACACTAAACAAAGGCACACAAGATGTGAAACCGACGCGAACAACGCCGATCACGACGTTTTCATTGCGAAATGCCTGCGCCGCTAGAGACGCTCAACGGCAAACTGGCGTGCGGGCGGCCGGTAGCGCGGGGCAGAGTGGGGGCCCGGCTGCCTGCCTCTGTCCCTCCTGCATGTTGCAATGCACTCAGCTCGCCTCTCCGGGCTGTAGTCGTGGTGAGACGCCGGCCGAGTATCTGCCGCGCCGCGCGCCGTCACGTCACACAGACACAACCGGCCTACAACGAGCTCCGGTACGTCGCGCCATGGCGGGCTGGCGGCGGCGTCAGGCCCGCCGGAATTATGAACGTTTTGCTCTATTTATATTGAAACATTTGTACGCAGATACTGACAACTTCGATTTGTACGATACCTTCGTTTGGTGATCGCGTTTTACATGCTTATTCATTTAGTTTTACATGGAGATAATTATGTGAACAATCAAGCCTCGAGCCATAAATAGTAGAGTCGTTATAAGTTCAAGGTTGACTTGATTATTTGCAGGTAAATTGATGACTTTATACTGCGTAGAGTCAATGACGTTGGATTTCCTTTTAGGTAGTATAAAAAAAGGTGCGTAAGGGTGGGTAATATTTTCGTGGGTAGGTATGCCTACTAATGGATATGAACGTCATACCAAGAGATTTGATTGTTAATTTCAAAGGATCTGTTAATTAAACATAGAAATGGAGACCTGAAGATCGAGCGTTTAATTTAATGAACTCCAATTCCCCACTTCATAAACTAACCAGTTAATGCTAAGGTACTACGACAGCAGTTTGATTTTGTGCAATTTTTGGAGCTAGTTGTAATCGGGCTTTTTTGAAAATTTTCAGCTTGATAAAAAGTGGTAAAGAATCTTAAAGGAATGTGGAAGCTAATGACCAAAACGTAACCCTTATTTCGGTAGCTAGCGAGGAGGCGAACTCTCGAATGATGAACACAAAACGGTCTGGCACTTGAGTGTCAAGATCTGGTGGAGCTGACTAGACACTATATACAGACACAAAAAGCCGTTGACCTAAAAAAGCGTTCACTTCAACCTAGGTTGGTAAAACAGAGTGAATTTTCCAAGTGTGGTGGATAGCCAAATCCTAAGCTATATAAGTAAGAGCGAAAAGTACGATATAATATATGAGTCTCACCGAGCTTGATAAAAATCGAAAACCTTTAAATTTTAAAATTATAAAAAATCCTTCTCTTATGCTGAGTAAAACGTGAATAAACTTTCGAGGCTGGAAAACCTTTCTTCAGTAGACAGAAAGGAGGAATTTTAATTTCACTCGGCAAAAATGAATGTTCGAAATGAAATGAAGTTCTTATTTTCGTAGCGATAAAATCGGCCCAGTTGGATGTCATGTATTATCTGATACAAGTGATAACCAATATTGCAACCAAAATTGCTTGATTTGTTTATAGAGCAACTTAGATACACCTAGGTCAACATGACTATAGTTAGCATTGATGCTGTTAGAGGTAACTCTATATCTTCTTCACAATCATAATCAAGTATTTACTTGCAAAAATGTATTATGTTTTTGTATTCTAATAATACATGCATGACTATTGTCGTGCAAAAAATATCTGAACCAGACAGCAAGGTGGAACCGAGGCTGTCTGCCTAAGGTGCGCCAGACTTACATTTTAGTATCGTCGGGCTATTTTAATGCACCCCCTACTACTAACTATACTTGAAATGGTAGTTTTGTAGATGTTCTAGGTTCAAAACTGACTGACATTGCAATGAACTGAAGTAAGAAACTTTTGTCCATCTGGATGTTTTTTAAATGTAAAATGTGTGTCAATTGATGGAAGAGATTATTTACAACAAAAGTATGGTCAGATTACTATTTCTAATAGCTCTGTGTGGTGTCGGACGTAAAGAATAGCACCATCCCATATCTTCCCGTGGATGTCGTAAGAGGCGACTAAGGGACTTGCCAGAGAATGGGCAGCAGCGTTCTCTGTGCTTTTGTAACAACCGTACTGCGATCGCCAACCCGCCTGCCAAGCGTGACGATTATGGCAAAACCCCCAAAATGTCAATTTGGCGACACTTGGGGGAGTCCTATGTCCAGCAGTGGACGTCTTTTGGGCTGAAATGATGAATGATGACTATTTCTAATTGTTGATTAACTGTAATGGTGCAAATTGGTGTCCAAGTCTGTGGCCCAACTTGGGGATGGTGTTGCCGAAATCAGTCCAGCAAGCAATCTCAACATACTGACGTAGTTGACGCAGAATCATAAAACGGGAATAAGAAGAGTGCGTTTGGATGTGTCGTTCAAATAAGAGACTACTGGATCGGCCCAAGTCACGCGACGTAAGTATGTCATGTCGCAATGCAAAGTATCGTGATATACACGCATAATACTGTTACTTTCGTTTGACATAAACATAACATCACGCCTGATATACCCAAAGGGTAAGGCAGAGGTGTAGGTACCTAATAGTACATGTTATGTTAAAGGGGGTGAGCATAATGCCATCAACTGGGCACAAATCTGGATTCCCTGGCTGCTACGGGAAATTTTCAGATAGAAAGAACCTATTAGTACTTTACCCGACGGGGGAAAAAAGCCATGACCTCCCACATGCTCTGCAGTCAAGCTCCTGCTAGTCTTCAGAAAAATAAAATTTTAACGCTTTATTAATTTTAGCATCACAAATAAGGCCTGCGCAGACGACGGACTTTTATCCGCGGCGGAGAAAAAAATTACGCTCAGCGAATAAAAAGTCTGCCGCGGATTTAGTGCGAACTCAACGCATACGGTGTGCGATCATTACCACAACTTTGTCTTTAAATTTCGGTCGTATTACCTACTGTTTTTTTGAAGTATCATATAGAGAAGTTAAAAAAAAGTCCGCGGACAAAAATCCGTCGTCTGCGCAGGCTATTAACTGTACCCTTGACATAATTTCAGTACCTAAGAATAATTTATAGAATAGCTTGGTCATTGAAGGTATCACTTGTGAGAACGTTACTTATATGTAAAAAAAATAGGCAATAATTTGTAGTCAAATATAAACACAAGCCTACACTATGATCGTCTACTTGTTCAACATTTACATAACATTTGGTAGTAAAACATTTCGTTTGCCACTTTCGCTGTCGAAGTGTCGACCCGTGACCATCCAACACTAATAATAACTGGTCGCCTATTTGTCGTTACATTTAAATATTATCAGAATTATGAATGCGTAATAAGTTTTTTTTTTAGTTTATTCGCTGCGCTCAAAAATGGTGAAGGAAAACTAAAAATGCGAAGACATGTGACATCTACCAACCCGCACTGGGCCCGCGTGGTAATTACAGCCCACTCCCTCTCATAGAGAGGAGGGCTGTGTCCAGCTGTGTCCCAGTAGTGGGAACATTTTAGGCTGATGATGAATAAGTTTTTTACTATAAGCATAGCCTATGATGACCTCATTGCTGGACATCATCATCTGCCTAGACTTTTCCCAAACTATCCTGGGGTCGGCTTCCACCGGATGCAGCAGAGTACCAGTATTTTACATGAAGCGACTGCCTATCTGACCTCCATAACCCAGTAACTGGGTAATACGGTACCCCTTGATAAGACTGGATGTCAGACTTTTAGCTTCTGACTACTCGTAACGACTGTCAAAGATCTACAAATGTCAGCCGGGACCAACGGCTTAACGTGCTTTCCGAGGCTAAAGAAATATATTTATCTCTCTCTAACAAGAGGAATTCCGTAGATGACATTTAATTTTCTTTCCCTTTCTTTGTGCGTTAGTTATGATAGTATTTACGCTGCATAATTATTATTAGGGCAGTGCTCAGTGAATTGGAATTATTTAATTCAATATTAAATATCTTTAAAATAAAGTATACGCGTCGAATTGAGACCCTCCTCCTTTTTTTCCGTCAGTTAATATTTTTCAAAATATCTGAACTTCGGGCCCTATTGTGCGATGAAACCATTTATTGAGACGGTCTCAAATTAAAATGCATTCAAATAAACCAGCGTTATCAAAAACTTCAATTCTAACTTATTAACATTAGACCCGGAACTTTGTCCAAAGAGCTCTTGCTGGGAAGGGTAGTTGTTCTAAGAATAGTCTATACATCAGTTGCTGTTTTGAGTTTGACAGAAAAACTTAACCAAACCCTAACATGGGAATAAGCAATAAAAAGTAATTTACTTGTCTTTAACAAACAGTTATGAAATGCCTATTAGCATTCGCGATAAAATATACAGGGTGTAACGGAAAGGGTATATAATAGGTATTTACCTATGAAATTGCCGTATTGCAGTACAGACTTTTTCAAACAAAAAAAAGTTTTGATTGGCTATGAGTTCTAAATTCAAACTAATTTTGTTTTAAAAATATGACATTCTATTTACAAAATCAGTCTTTTGTTTATTGATTAGCGTTGTATTTTCATTACATTTCAACATTTTTCCTCATAATGGATACTTTGAAATTTCGTGTAATTATGGAATATGAGTTCCGTCGTGGCACCAACGCGGCACAAACGACCCGTAACATCAACGACGTTTACGGAGAGAACTGTACAAACGAACGCACAACCCGTTATTGGTTTGCTCGGTTCCGTTCTGGGAATTTTGACTTGAAAAATGAACCTCGTGGTCGTCCGGAAACTTTGGTCAACAATGATGAATTAAAGGTGATTGTTGAAGCTGATGAAACTCAATCTACAGCTGAGCTGGCAGCAGCTTTTGATGTTAGCATTAAAACAATATTGGTCCATTTGCGACAGATTGGCAAGATAAAAAAGCTTGATAGATGGGTGCCCCACGAACTTAACGATCGCCAGCGCAACGTACGCGTCGAGACTTGCCTTGCGCTGCTTAACAGGCACAGAAATGAAGGAATTTTGAACCGAATTGTTACGTGCGACGAAAAATGGATTCTTTTTGACAATCGAAAGCGCTCAGCAAGTTGGTTAGATCCTGGTTCGGTACCAAAGCAATGTGCAAAACGAAAAATGACCCCTAGAAAGGTGATGGTCACAGTTTGGTGGTCTAGTGCTGGTGTGATTCATCATAGCTTTTTACAAAACGGCGAGAGCATTACTGCAGATGTGTACATTGAAGAACTGACCACAATGATGGCGAAACTCGCACGTCTGCAACCAGCTTTGGTCAATCGGTCGTCTCCACTGCTACTTCACGACAACGCGCGGCCCCATACTGCACAACAGACCGTCTCTAAGCTGCATGAGTTGGGTTTGGAAGCTCTCCCTCATCCGCCACACTCACCAGATCTTGCGCCTTCCGACTATTACTTTTTCCAAAATTTGGACAACTTTTTAGAGGGAAAAAAATTCAATTCCCGAGAGGCAGTACAAAACGCCTTTGAAGAGTTTGTTGTCTCCCGTCCAGCTGATTTTTTCAAGAAGGGCATCCATAAACTGCCACAGCGTTGGCAAAGATGCATTGATTGCAGGGGTGATTACTTTGAATAAAAGAAATAAATAAGTTTGAAAAAAAAAAATACTTTAACTTTTTTCAAACAAAACGGCAATTTCATAGGTAAAGACCTAATACATACTTAACGGTGTGCTACAGACCATCAAACTGAACATGTTTCTCCACAAAGAAACATCATCGTAGCGAAAAAAATATCAGCTGCCCCATACATTTCGGTCGAATAGGTATTGAAATTTTGTATGGGGCACCAGATAATTTTTTCGTAATTACGATGTATGTTTGTGGAGAAACATGTTTAGTTTGATGGTCTGTAGCACACCCTTAAGTATGTATATACCCTTTCCGTTCCACCCTGTATAGGTGAAAACTACTACCATCAACTTATGCGCTAAAATATACATCTACAACAGTAGACAGTCTATTTCGATGCATGTATGAAAAGTATTTTTTAAGAATCACATATGAGCTTCATAGCGAAAGTTAAGTTTGACGGGTAGAATCACCCCCTTGATGGATTTCTTTAGGTGACTAACTCACCTAAATCAATATGTATATTTTTTATCTTACTGCATTATAAATGCGAAAGTTTGGATGGATGAATGGGTGGCTGATACTCAATCACACCAGTTCAGGTGACCGGAAATGGAATACAAATCGATAAAGTCTGGAATAAGCAAATAGAATGTTCTTTCCTCACACATAACTCTAAATTTCCACGCGTTCCAAGTCGCGGGCATTTCTATTACTTAATTTAATCATTACTTCTACTACATTGATTTTCAGCAAACCTAATTCTAGTGATCCTTTGCTACTTACTATTAAGACAAGTTAAAAATAATTAAGTATAATTAACAGAACAATAATTGTATTGGGCTTGTTAGGTTACAAGGTCCTGATCTGCTCCATGAATAATTTATAGGCAGTGTTAGAACCGGTGCGTGGAACATGAAAAACATGCATTTATATCTTGGGTCTTCAGGATAGGGGTAAGGTAAATATATTAAAAAATCTGGAAACTCTACACCCAATCTCCTATATTATGCATAAGAGATGTAAGAACCTTTTACAAACTCCCTACGAGCCATTACTGAATGCATTCTATTAGGTGGGATCAACCAATTCAGTCCATAACCCCAATTCAATCTACCTACTTTGATCTATGGTAATGACATATAGCCTTCCTCGATAAATGGGCTATCCAACACTAAAATATTTTTTTCATTTCGAACCCAAGATTAGAGCTTAGTTCCCAAGATTAGCGCGTTCAACCAAACAAACTCTTCAGCTTTATAACATTAAGTATAGATACAATGTTACCTTAAAGGGATTTAAACATACCTACTTGACGAAATGGGGTGTAGTAGGAGTACCACACCTCAGTTAAAACCTGCGACGAGAACACAGGCGTGTTTTGTCATGATGTGTTTTCAATCTTGACTTCCAGGGTAGGAAGAGATTTTGAATAATATTAAAAATTGCTTGATTATGCACTCGTTTTGACGTTTCTATCTTTATTTTATGAGATCTGAGGATTTAGCTCTAGTTACTGTAATATTTCAATTATGATAATGATTCAGGAAGTCTAGACTTATTAGATTAACGTGACAGATAAGACAATATTAGCATGTGAACAGAAATCAAGTGCTTCAACACAGGAGTGCCATTTAACGCCACCCATGAATAAACACGTTTATGCTACTGACAGCCAAGACTGCCTTCCAACACGGCCCAACTTCCCAAGATAGCATTTCTTAAAAACTTACTAAGAAGGTGGATATTTATCAAGAAAAGGGGTAATAAAATGTACACATAACGTAAAGCAAACCGGAAATAAAAATCCAAATGGAATGCAACAATTGAAAAATGTTCGTTCATAATCTAATACGGGAAAATGCAAAGTTGTATCAAAACATATAGAAAAATGTCTTTAGCATAAACAATAATATTATGCGTATGTATATGTACTCAAGATTAGGTACTAAAGAGGGAATATGACTTACAGTAAACTTCGTCTATAATTTCAGAATCACTGCTCGTCTCATCGTCTACTGGCCTGTGCCTCGTTTTAATCTTTTGATTTCTAACATCCATATTGTCATGCTGTCGATCACAGTACACTCAGCTGCCCACTGCCAATACACACACCAAATATTAACATCTTACAATACTCTTTGATATCCTAGAAGCACACCATTTAAAATAACACTAAGACATTACGCATTGAATTCTGAGATTAGATAGCAATTGATAGCATCAACTTATCAAAATGTTTTTCTATTGGTGCTTGATCGAACTGATTTCGTCACAACAAAATATAGCAATCAACTTATTTACAAGGTCAACAAAAAATGATAGGGTACCTACTTAATGTACTCATTAATACATAATGCATTGTTATGTAACATAATAGGTAAACAAGGATGCAAAATTATGCAATATGATTAGAAATTAACATGAGAATACTAACGATACCCCAAAAATAATATTATTTCTTTCAAATTAAAACCCAGTGCCTAATGGACCAGACGATAGACAAGCAGACGCTACAACTGTAAGTAACTAACAACACAGTTCGCGGTTTTTCAACATTACTCTTATGAAATTGAGTTTAAATATAAAATACTCGTGAAACATATTGTCATTTTAAAATAAACAGATTAAGTAGGTACCACCTAATTGATCAGTAATGACGTGGTATAAAAATGTAAAAAAAAACAAGCTTGAATGAACACAGTGTTCGCTTTTGATGATGGGCTCGGTTAGATTAAGCGTGTAGTCCCTTTTTTATAAATAGATGTCTATATTGCCCTAGAAAATAAGCGAACCATATTTTCATGCTAGAAACCTACGTAGCGTTAAATGCAAGCAGTGAAGCTTAATACGAACATAAAATAACTAAATACCCTATTGTTAAACATATCTACTCTCATAATTAACATAAAGAATCGTATCGTTTCAGGAATAAGGCACTCGTTCCATAGATAAATGTTTTAAAAAAGATGTGGAATAGTGGGAAAAGCGGCGATTTATGATATCGATTACCTAGAACATAACTCTAGGACAGTCCGACGCCGTTTATTCATCGACGACGTTATTTCATAGAGCATTAATGGATACCAGAACCCACTGTAGTAAACGTCAGAAATCTAGATTACCTCTGTTGGTTAATCATAGCCTCTAGAAAAGTAATCTCAAAGATGAATATTTACTACAAATAGTACAAAATAACATATCCCCGTGAGGCAATAATATGATCAGAAAGAGATGGCACTCTCACCTGCTCTAGTGTACACTGGGAAATCGCTGTCGGATCGACTGTGAGTAAGCATGGGTCCGTAGCACCGCCACGGCGGTCGGTCGCGCAGCGCCCGTGGGCCCTCCACGGCCGTTCACCTACGCCAGCCCATCAGCACAATAAACACGGCACTCGGGCCTACATCAACGTAGCACTCTCAGCGTGGCGTCCAGCTCACAGAACTCACGTCAACTCACCGATGGCGGCGCCACATAGACGGCGAGAGCGGACGGAGGCTGCGCGGCGCATCTCTCGCGCGCATCCCTCACCCCTTCTGTTTCTCTAAGCCCGCCGCCCGCCGCCACGCAGGCCCTCCGTCCCCCATGCAAACACGTGTACTGTGTTAACGTGATCCTTTCTATGTAGTAAACGCCCGATGTTATGATATGTCTATGTATATTAATGCCGTGATTTTTGCTAATGCTGCTCGATTACTATATACGTGCAGATTTTTTTATGTTGATGTAATGATAGTGATGCATTCAAAGATCTAGTGACGATTTCGTAACATCTGGTGACTAATTCTAATTTCATGCATTTTTATAAAAGGAATTTGAAAGTACCTACTTGGGTTAGATCCTGCGATTTTGTCCTATTACTTTCCTGTTGATGCTTTTTCGACATATTATTTCTTAAGCACCTTTTATCAATCCCCTGCATTGTTATGACGAAACTCTAGATAGAATTAGAAAGAAGCATACGATTCTAAGCATATTATATTAACCTAATGTATTTTGGTAAACTTTTTTATTTCGTTTATAATTCGTTTTCCCACATTATTAGTGTGCTGAAATGAAGTATGTACATATCTACTAATAGTTTGATAAAGTTAAAGTTCATTTTCAAGAATAACTTGAACCATACTTAGTGCTGCTACAAGTAACAGTTACACTGTGTGTCTGATTACAATCAGGTAATCTTGGCCTGTGTCCTGATAGACACAGTAACAAGTCATCCTGAATCGACACTGAATACTTGACAGCTTAACCTGGACAAGCCATATCTGTGTGTAGAGCCCATTAAGCAAAATTCAAAATAGTTTGACAAAATCTTGTACTCACTTATGTCACCATTAGCTGTTGCTGAATCAAATGGAATAGATAAATGGCGACCACCTTTTCCCACAGGATGCACACCCAGATTAGATTTGTCCTCGTTCTCACCTATGCAAAATATATAAGCTTTTATGTACATGTGAAAAGAAGCAAAAAAAAAAATTGTTTGAAGCTATAATGAACTTATGGTTTTAAAAGGTGAAATTAAAAACAATTTTTAAACCTTATTTCATACTTTTATTGTAAGTAATAAATTTGTGATTAAATTGATATACATACAAGCTAAAACATTAATTAACAAATCATAATTTAAATTCAGATTATAACATTCCACAGCGGATTATCAATATAAGATACATAATCTGAATAGTCCATATAGTCATGCATGCTTCCAGCTCCTTGATTCCGACTTCTTATTTTTTTGTCCTGCTCTGCAACATATAGGTTCTTGTACAATTCCTTCCAATTACTGACATCTGATTGAAAATTACAATCAAAATCTCTTTTACATAAAGAATACCACAAACTATCACTGTTAAGTAAAACTTGCATTCTTGAATTTGTTTTACAGCAGTTGAGGATGTCTGCCACAGAAAGGTTGAGCAAAATGTTCAAGAGCACTTCCTCTGGTAGCCCAATTAAACTTGCACTGGCGTAACCATGGTGACTTAATATTGTACTTTTGATAGCACATACAGTTTTATTTTTAAAAGTTGTTGAGAAATGTTTCAGGTCCCGAAATATCATTGGAATTGATGTAGCTTGAGGTGAAACCACATAGCGACTGATTGGTACACAAATAGAATAAGTTTCAAAGTTCAATTCATTGGCCACTAAATTCACTAACATAGTCGCTCCTAGTGGACTCATGATTAATTTCAGTGTGATACTTTTAAATCTAGAGAGTATGAAAGTTGTTTCGTATAATCCAGAGGGTAACTTCCATTTAGATAATTGAGCAATATCAAAAGATTTCAGAGGATCCATTACCTCCATGTCATCATTGACAAGTAAGAAACCATTCTCTATCATCGATACCACGATCAAAACAAACAAAAAGTCTTTTTGGATCGAATCATAACTTTTGCTCTCAGATAAAATTCGTTTTACAATTTCATGTAGCAGGGGTGATATTTTCTCTGTAGTACTTTCCTCTAATGTTATGTCCATAGTTTACCACATCAATTATAATTTTATTTATTTTGAAGGTAAGCAAGAATAAGCAGCACAAACAAGAATTTTCGGGCAAGTTATTCTGACTGGCAGAACGATTGTTTACCTAAAATGAAATGTCATGGCGGAACAGGCAACAAACGTCAAATTACAGTTACACAGCCGACAGTGACATGACGCGAAGCGTTTACGAAGGTAGTGTTAAATAAATAAATAAATAACAAAAATACTCTAAGAGTTGGTGATTTTGCACATTTTTTTAGGAGAAATATTTTATTTGAACTATAAATTAATGATAATATTACTCTATGTCAAAAATAAACAAAACCAATTGTTAAAATTACGTTTCTCTAATATTATTATTGCATAAACATTTTTGGTAATACAACTTCGTAATTCATAATTATTTATTGTTTGTTTACCTGTGGTAAACAGAAGATCTTACAATTAGTAGCAGATCTTACAGCTCGTGTGGTATTGCTCCTTCTGCTGTTTTAATAATTATTATTACAATAAAATAAAAAGCGAACTCTGTAAATGCTACGTAGTCCAGGAAAATTAGGGGCAGTGTTGCCATCTTAGTGGTTTTTCCACCAGAACTGGTGCTTTTTCAAGTCGTCTTGTGGTATTTTTTCATAATTTAGTTTTTTTTTTGTGGTTTTTCAATATGGAATCTGGCAGCACATTTTTGAGAGGCAAATCTGCTACCGCATACCGTTCCGGAATTTCATAATGTTCTATGCTTACTCTAAGACCGGGGAATCCCTAGTTAAGATTAGGCAAATTAATTTTATGTGCATTGCCATACTCGGACAATTTACTTGATCAGGAAAATGATTATATTAGGTCTTTACCTATGAAATTGCCGTTTTGTTTGAAAAAAGTTAAAGTATTTTTTTTTTCGAACTTATTTATTTCTTTTATTCAAAGTAATCACCCCTGCAATCAATGCATCTTTGCCAACGCTGTGGAAGTTTATGGATGCCCTTCTTGAAAAAATCAGCTGGACGGGAGACAACAAACTCTTCAAAGGCGTTTTGTACTGCCTCTCGGGAATTGAATTTTTTTCCCGCTAATAAGTTGTCCAAATTTTGGAAAAAGTAATAGTCGGAAGGCGCAAGATCTGGTGAGTATGGCGGATGAGGGAGAGCTTCCAAACCCAACTCATGCAGCTTAGAGACGGTCTGTTGTGCAGTATGGGGCCGCGCGTTGTCGTGAAGTAGCAGTGGAGACGACCGATTGACCAAAGCTGGTTGCAGACGTGCGAGTTTCGCCATCATTGTGGTCAGTTCTTCAATGTACACATCTGCAGTAATGCTCTCGCCGTTTTGTAAAAAGCTATGATGAATCACACCAGCACTAGACCACCAAACTGTGACCATCACCTTTCTAGGGGTCATTTTTCGTTTTGCACATTGCTTTGGTACCGAACCAGGATCTAACCAACTTGCTGAGCGCTTTCGATTGTCAAAAAGAATCCATTTTTCGTCGCACGTAACAATTCGGTTCAAAATTCCTTCATTTCTGTGCCTGTTAAGCAGCGCAAGGCAAGTCTCGACGCGTACGTTGCGCTGGCGATCGTTAAGTTCGTGGGGCAACCATCTATCAAGCTTTTTTATCTTGCCAATCTGTCGCAAATGGACCAATATTGTTTTAATGCTAACATCAAAAGCTGCTGCCAGCTCAGCTGTAGATTGAGTTTCATCAGCTTCAACAATCACCTTTAATTCATCATTGTTGACCAAAGTTTCTGGACGACCACGAGGTTCATTTTTCAAGTCAAAATTCCCAGAACGGAACCGAGCAAACCAATAACGGGTTGTGCGTTCGTTTGTACACAGTTCTCTCCGTAAACGTCGTTGATGTTACGGGTCGTTTGTGCCGCGTTGGTGCCACGACGGAACTCATATTCCATAATTACACGAAATTTCAAAGTATCCATTATGAGGAAAAATGTTGAAATGTAATGAAAATACAACGCTAATCAATAAACAAAAGACTGATTTTGTAAAAAGAATGTCATATTTTTAAAACAAAATTAATTTGAATTTAGAACTCATAGCCAATCAAAACTTTTTTTTGTTTGAAAAAGTCTGTACTGCAATACGGCAATTTCATAGGTAAAGACCTATTATTTCTAGTTTAAATAACTTGATGCATATTTTATCATGTTGTCATAGTGACCGTCTATTGTTTTTTGATACTAACAATTTTGTTAGCGATTTTGTTTTGATTCGGGAACATATGTTTCTTGCCAAAAAAAGTCGACATTTTTTGGGGATAAACTTTCCATTATGGGCCGCTGAACTATAAACTTCCAAATGTTCATTTTTTTTTTGTAGATAGTACTCATAAATAGAAAGGTTTTCACAAAACATCAAGTCGCGAGTATTCACGGTTTAAGAGATATAATTGTTTAAAGTTTCCATACAAATTGGAAAATATCACGCCATTTGCAATTTTAAGGTTGGATAAATTGACATGGTAGACGTCAAAGTTGACATTTCACGTTCCGTTTACGGTTGAGGCTTTTAAAATACACCTCGTATTTTAAAAGCCTTTATTTAATTTTATGTTATATTTTTTACTTAAATATAATTTTATTTTCACATATTGACTAATTTAATACGGTGTGTAATTAGTGTTCATAATAACCGTGCTATATTATGCAATTACATTTACTTTTTTCCACAAAAATAACGATATTTTTTTTTACACTGTGAACGGAACGTGACGGCATTTTGTTTTATAGCGTTTTTTATCTGTAAATAACCCACTGATTGTAAGTGTGTAAAATAGGCAATGTTACTTTTGCTACCAGGAGAATTTGGATGCAAGAGCGAGCGAAGCGAGCTCTGGACTTGGGGCACCCCGACTCGGACAGGTTAGGTTCGAAGGGGATGGCGGGGTCTAGTGAGCGAGCGGAGCGAGCGAACTAAGACCCCGACATCCCCTTCGTGTTAGGTTACTGTAAACCCTGCAGACAGAAATAGGAGCCCCGCGTAGCGGGGCTACGTCGACTACGCTTTATAGGCGAATATATATATATATTTTGAGGTTAGGTTATCATCCAAATTCTCCTGGCAGCTGAAGAAACATTGCCTACAGCAGTAGTAACAGCGCTGGAGATAAGGCAGAGTCAAACTGGGGGGAGGGAGACCTGGCAATAGCGCTATTCTAACCTAAAAACTTTAACCATGAATATCTCCATAACCATGGCTCTGCGTTGGGTTTGGATGGTACAGGGGGGTAGTCCCCTCCCTACCCCCCACCCTCCCCGCCCGCCCCTTAAATCAGCGGTCCATAAAGGACATTTTAACCTTTTTTGGCTTCACTTTTAGCATTTTTTATACACGCAGTTATTGATGATTTAACTGAGACTAGGTTAAGTGACGAGATGGTATTATCTTGTGTCTCCAATAATACTGTTGAAGATTCTATAGATTCTTTAAACTTTTAGAGCCGACAGAAGAGAAGCCTGGTAACAATATCTTACTTTATCACTAGAATATTAATCGCTTCTCCGGCAAAATTCTAGACGTGGAAATGTTAGTAGATAAATACCACATGGATATTTATGTTTTAGTAAACCTTGGTTAAAACCAGATAGAATGCTGTTTAATGTAAATAATTTTTCAGTTGCCAGTGCGTACAACAGATCCTCAGTGGGTGGTGGTACCCTGATACTTTGTAATAGCTGTCTCAGGTATAAGGAGAGGAAGGATATCACTGCTTACTCTGTTGATCGCTTATGTGAGGTAGCATGTGCAGAGGTTGAGGGTCATACTGTCTTATGTGTCTATAGACCACCAGCATCAAATTTGTCATTATTTTTAATCACAATGGAAGAAATATTAAGTAAACTTTTCACAGATAATAAATTAGTTTTTGTGTGTGGTGACTTCAATATTGACCTGTTAGTCAATTCACCCGAAAAATGTAAGCTGGTCTCATTGTTTATATCATTCAACTTAAAATATTTATTTAGTGAAGCAACTAGAATAACAGCAACCTTAGCTACATGCATAGATAATGTATTTACTAATTGCATAGTAAAAGAGTATTTATTAATAAGTGGCGTTAGGTCAGACCATACTGGTCAACTTGTATCTTTTGAGTTATACAAAAAGTTACACTTAGTTAAATCAATTCAATTAAGACCTCTTTCCAAAAACAAATTAAAATCTTTTAATGATAATGTTCTTAGCAAACTTTCTAATGCTAGTTTTGATTTAGAAGACCCCAATATAAACTACAGTATATTATTTTCCACAGTTTGCTAGGAATTTAATTAAACGTGTATTGTAAAAAATGTTAAAGTCAACTCAAAATCCAAATTTAGTGAATGGGCCACTGCGGGAATAAGAAAAAGTAGAGATATTTTATACAATTTATATCACGAAAAATCTCTGACTTCAGATCAAGTTTTTCACACTTATGTTTTCGAAACTATTCAAAAATATTCAAACGTGTCTGCGCTCAAGCAAAATCTAAAATAATAAGTAATAAAATCGGTGTTTCTAAGAATAAAATAAAAACTGTATGGCAGGTAATTAACAGAGAAACAGGAAAGACGCAACAACGAGATAAGACTAAATTGTCTTTGAAAATAGATAATAAAATAATATGTGATAAACTAGAAGTCGCTGAGACTCTAGACAACTTCTTTACCAACATTCCGTTAGAGGTTACGAAATCTCTCCCCTCTTCAGCTAAATTAGCTGAAGCTCTTCTTAAAGATAACTTTACAAAGAACATATCAAACTTTAAATTTAAACCAGTATGTATTGCTGCAATTAAAAACACATTCAAAAGTCTCAATATTAAAAATACTGAAGACTTACGGGGAATATCCGTCAAGGTTCTTGGAGATATTATTGATACGATTGCTCCTGTCTGAACAGGCATATTCAACCAATGTTTGGACAGCGGCAACCAATTTTCAAATCGGGTTGTAAGAATAATCCCTCTAATTATAGGCCTATATCTGAGCACTGAGCACTGAGTAAAATCTATGAAAAAAACATGCTGGACCAGATGTTGTCTCACTTCAACTCTATTAGGATACTGCATAGTCAGCAGTTTGGCTTCACGAAGGGTAGGTCGACAACGGACGCGGGAGTAAAACTCATCAGTCACATTTTGGAGTCCTCGGAGAAGTCCCAGGATGCTATTGGCATCTTCTGTGATCTCTCAAAAGCGTTCGACTGCGTCGACCACAACACACTGATCTGTAAATTACACCACTACGGAATTCGTGGACAAGCTGCTGATCTTGTTCTCTCTTATTTATCAAACAGGCTGCAAAAAGTAAATGTAAATGGGGCGACGTCTTGCGGGTCTATAGTCAAGATGGGCGTGCCCCAAGGTACAATTCTCGGCCCTTTCCTGTTGCTTGTTTATATTAATGATCTCCCTTATATGATGGCCAAATTTTCAAATTTTTTTTTTTTTTTTTTTTTTTTTTTTTTTTAATTCTATTTGCTGATGACACTTCGCTAATCTTTAAAATTGATAGAAAAGATACGGACGTTTTACATGTTAACGAAAGCCTAACTATTCTCTCGAAATGGTTCGCAGCCAACAATCTTTTATTGAATACGAATAAAACAAAATGCCTTAAGTTTTCTTTACCAAAAGTACCACAACGTGACCTAAATTTAAATCTTTATGGCAAGAAGCTTGATTTTATAGAGGAAACTGTATTCTTGGGGATTACTATCGATTCAAACTGCATTGGGGCGCGCACATTAGAACTCTTTCAGGAAGGTTAAGCTCAGCTGCCTATGCAATGGGGAAGACCGTTAAAAGCTAATTGTAAATGGCACGACTATAGCTGGGTCTCAATCTGACCAATGTGGTCGAGCTAATTTGAAATATAAAATGACATTACCGGATTTTCAACCAATGACGATGCATGGAAACAGCTATGCTAGCGCCATTAGTTCCGCAGTTTCCATCCCCATTAGAGAAATAAGGCAGTTAACTGATATAGCCACAGCTAGGTTAGTATACTACGCTTATTTCCATAGTATTATGTCCTATGGCATTCTGCTGTGGGGATCGGCATCAGACGTTGATTCAATTTTCATATTGCAAAAGAGGGTAGTCCGCGCTATCTACAAAATAGGTCCTCGTGAATCCCTCAGAGAAAATTTTAAAGAAATCGATATACTGACTCTACCTTCACTTTATATTTTAGAATGTATTTTATATGTCCGCAAAAACCGAGGACTTTTCAAAATTATAAGCGACTTCCATAATATAAATACACGCAGTAAACACGAAATTGTAATACCTAAAATTCATATTAACCAAAACTAGCAAGTCTTTTCTTATGAACAGTATACGCTTTTATAATAAGTTGCCAAAGTCAGTTACAGAACTGACCGATGGAAAGTATAAAAACTATATCAAACGTGTCCTAATTTAAAAAGCATATTACAAAATTAAGGACTACGTTGAAGATAGAGAAGTTTGGCCTTAGCCCCAACGCACATGCGGCTTCCCTGGTACTCGTAGCTCATAAACGGCACAAATGTGTGGATGTCTCTAACTATTCTCAATCTTATTTTTTTTCTTTTCTTTTTAATCAGATGTTTTACAATTGTTTTTAAATCATTACACCTTTTGTTTAGAATAGTTACAGCACGGATGACAACATTTGTGTCACTTATTTGATCTAGTCTTTTTGTGATATTTTCTATTTATATATATTAAATCGGTGTATAAAAGATTCCAATGCGGCCAGTACTTTTCGAGTTATTTAATTGAGTATGAAATATCCCTAGACCGTGTTGATGTGTGAACTTATAATTTTCGGATGAGGAGAGAGATCTGAGGTGTATGGAATCCGAGAGTTGGATTCCCTCGGATTCCATAATCTCTCCTCGCTTTACATACATGACTTCCTTTTTTATTAGTCCACACCAAATTCCATCCTGATGGCGCTACTAAAAGTTTTAGTTACTTTCAGTAGCCTCATCAGTTGCAAATTTGTTAGGGGCAAAGAGTTTCAGATCATCCATGTAAATGTGAGATATGACCTGACCACCTCTCTTCAACCGGTAGCCTAGGCCTGAATCCTCCAGCAATGTGCTTAGAGGATTCAGGGCTAGAGTGGACTCAGACTGTCGCCCTGAAATATTCCCCATTAAATCCATACAGGCTCATCGTTCCCCCGAATCTGTCGATATCCTGGATATCGAAGGGCCGTTCTCCATTGCCCCATACAGGACTCAAGAAAGGCGCGTAGAGTTGCATCTATCTTGTACAACTCCAGCACCCTCATGAGCCATGTATGTGGCACAGAGTCGTAGGCCATGTTGTAATCTATCCAACATGTGGACAGATCCTTGCGGGATCGACGAACCTGTTGGCTACTGGCCATGTCGATGACGAGTAGCTCCTTAGTATCACGGGACCCGTTCCTACATTCTAAGAGGCCGACATAATAGAATTATTATCGATGTGTTTGTTGATTTTCTCTCTCAAAATGGATGTAAGAAGTTTATAGACCGTCGACAACCACGTGATCGGTCTATAATTCTTGGGTTCCGCAGGACTACCTGACTTATGGACCAGGTGGGTAACACCCGTTGTAAGAAACTCGGTAGCGACCCAGATTCTAAGCATGACTGGAATTGAGAAGCCAGGCGAGTGTGTGAACTATAATACTTAGCCATTTGAGCCAGAAGTTGTGCAGTCCGTCCGGTCCCGGAGATTTCCAGTTCGGTAACGGACGAACTGCCCTGGCAACATCTCGCATGCAGTCAGCCTCCGTATGACAGACGGGCACCGACCAGATGCTGCGCAAGAATGAACTCGTGGCGGCATCATCTGGGCGGCACACGTCCGTCATATTTTATTCGGGTCGCTCCCAAGCTCTGTATACCTTTCATCACTCTGGAACATGCGATTCTGCGAGTATCGATCAGCACGCCGCCGAATACGGTTCGCCCATGCATAAACTTTCTGCTTCAGGAAGTCGATGCGCTCTGTGACTCGGGACATGTATTCTTGAGGGCTGATTCCAGTCCCCAAGAATGCCCGCCTCACAAAGCGCATCACACGTGGGCGTGTATTGCCCTCCCTGAAGCAGTATAGTTTGCCGATGAGTACCCTGGCCCCGTCGATACGGCACTCGATCCTGCGTTGCCAGGCTGGTACGGCTGGTTTTGGTCGAGTAACTACGTCAAAATTTGGGAATTTGACGTTAGCTAAACGACAAGCCGCTACAGCCCCACAATACAAGATCGAGTGCGTATCAACGAGGTCCTCGCTACGCTCAAAAATATTCTTGAGTTGCGAGTCCAAGGCACACACCAGGGTCCTATTTTTCTTATGCATGGGTAACCGCGGTAAACGGGGCCTAAGTTGGGCAGGAGTGGATCGATACTCGTGAAGTGCATCTTCCAGAGCGCTCCTCAAACGTTCGTTGCACTGGCTACTTACCGTGGCAACCCTATCATCCTCCTCTACAGCACCAAGATTGGACCGCGGTGGTATTGCGTCAATAGTTGACGCTTGCACCGCGGTTTGCGCCGGAGTCAAGTCGATATGGTTGCTCGGTACCTCTGAGCACAAATGGCAACAAACTAGGTAAACATATTTACCTTTTGCAATTAGTTCAGAATAACTTAGATTTCTGCTCTGACTCCGGCCCACTCTCTTGCACAAGGAGAAGGCCTGTATCCCTTCAGTGGATATATTATAGGCTGATTATGGTACTCTTGGAGCTATTCTTCAGTTAATATTATGAAGTGTATTGCGACGACAAGGAAAACTTGAAAATAGTTTTACGAGAAGATAAAAAATGTCTTCTCTTACAATTATTTTCAACTTTGATCTCACGTTGCAAGGGGCTGTGCAGGCACTGCTGCTGCGGTTTCAGAGACTATCAAGCGGAGCAAATCTGTATTTGCTCCGCTTGATAGTCTCTGAAACCGCAGCATGGTATGGTTATGGTAGCAACAGTTATCAGCCAAATGGGTTCCAAATGTTCTGATCATGAGGCCCGACTATGTCTCCTTTTTAAAGAAATCTCTCGCCAACTGGTTGGCACTTTGTGCTGCCAGTCTTCTGGGCAACATTCCAGAATTGACATCCTGGAATGTTGCCCAGAAGACTACTGGCGGTGCTGAGGAGCACTTTGATGCCGAAGTGTCCTATCAACATCTTTGTATTATGTATACACTTAGTTTAAGTCTTGATTTAGTTCTATTGTTTGTTTATTAATTTAATGTTGTTAAAGTATTTACCTACTGGATTGTCAAAAGAAATATACAAAATCAAAGATGTCAATAAAAAAAGGTTCAAAAAAAGATACTGTTATAAATAGTTTTAAAAGGCATTACTGATAGTTAGCATAATCATCATCATCATCATCATTTCAGCCGAAAAACGTCCACTGCTGGACATAGGCCTCCCCCAAGTGTCGCCACATTGATCGGTCCCGTGCGACTCGCATCCAGCGGATCCCCGAAACCTTCACCAGGTCATCGGTCCACCTAGTGGGAGGCCTTCCAACGCATCGTCTCCCGGTTCGCGGTCGCCATTCCAAAACTTTTCGGCCCCATCGGCCATCTGTTCTGCGAGCAATGTGCCCTGCCCACTGCCACTTAAGTTTGGCAATTCTTCGGGCTACGTCGGTAACCTTGGTTCTCTTGCGGATGTCCTCATTTCTGATTTGATCACGCAAGGAAACTCCGAGCATAGCTCTCTCCATTGCCCTTTGGGTGACTTTGAGCCTTCTGATGAGGCCCATTGTGAGCGGCCACGTTTCGGTCCCGTATGTAATCACTGGCAACACACATTGGTCATAGACTTTCGTCTTGAGACACTGCGGTAAGTTGGACGAGAAGATACCACGCAGCTTCCCGAACGCTGCCCAGCCGAGTCGGATTCGACGATTGACCTCTTTCTCGAAGTTAGACCTACCCAACTGGACCGTTTGTCCCAGGTAGACATAATCGTCTACAACTTCGATAGTAGAGTCTCCGATCTTGATAGGAGTGGGTGTTACATGGGCATTCAACATGACCTTGGTTTTGTCCATGTTCATTTTAAGACCCACTCTTTCGGAAGCTCTACTGAGGTCATCGAGCATTGTACTGAGGTCCTCCATGGTCTCAGCCATGACCACTATATCGTCGGCAAATCGAAGGTGAGAGATGTACTCGCCATTGATGTTGATGCCTAGCCCTCTCCAGTCCAGAACCTTGAAGATATCTTCCAGTGCAGCGGTGAACAGTTTCGGAGATATAACGTCTCCCTGTCTCACACCTCGCTGCAGAAGGATAGGTTCCGAGGTCTAGGTTAGCATAATAGCTGTCAAATATATTGCTGTTTTGAAATCCTTTTTTCACATCTAAAACTGTTAAAACACCATATCCAATGTGCAACATCGATCAATATTTCATAAGGGGTCATCCATAAAGTATGTCACACTAATTTCGTGATTTGATGACCCCTCCCCCGTCCTTGTCAAAGTTGGTCACATTTACGAGACCCTCCCCTCCCTAGTGTGACGTCACATATCTTGCAATTTTACATCTAGAAATTATTAAATTAAAACTGCACTTCCAAAATTAGTTTTATTTCCATTAAATGTAACTAGTAGAGTGAGTGTGAACCTGCCAACATATAGTTCAATGATAATGGCATTTTAACACTTAGATGTATAAGATTTGTTGAACGAAGAAATGTGACATCACAAAACTTAGGACCCCTCCCACCCTAGTCACACAATGTTACACTTCTTCGACCCCCTCCCTCTCTCTTAAAGTGTGACGTACTTTAAGGATGATCCCTAATGTTCTTCATTATTAAAAAAAAAATTTTTGTAATAACACAAGTACTGACAGGTTAAAGGGTGTCCAGGTTTTCATTGTAACCCAGGTTTGTATTGCAATTTCATGCAGCCAATCTATTGTTTCTTTGCTCGCCCCTACTCCTATAGCTATCCATACAATAATTTAATGTGTTATTTGCAAACTAATTAAATAATGTATTGATAACAGATGTTCTTCTTTTCTTATCATTGGCACATTAATGTAAATTTATTCAAACCCATTAAACATACCATAACATACCATGTTTTAATTAAAAGCTTTTATTTTTCATAAAAAAGATGAATAGTGCCTACTGAAGTACACATGTAATATTTTAATAAATGTTATCTTGACGTTTTTAATGAAGTAGTATTCACCCCATGGCAGTATGTGGTTTTATGGGAGTATTTTCAATTTATTAGCCCTAATTATTACTATTAAAATGATGGCTGATGATGGATTACCATCATTTTAATAGTAATAATTAAGGCTCATATTTTAGCAATCAATGAACATTGGCTTTCATTGAGTTATCACATCTGTCATAAGTTCAAAACTTTAAAACATGTCTTTGAAACTTCTTAATGAAATCATAAGCAGTAATCAAAAGACATTGTATAAATAAACATAGTTTTAACTAAAATTAACTAATTTGGTAATGACAGTAAGGTAATTGACGAAATAGTAAAGTTTTTAGTACTAGGGCTAACGTTATAATGGCAGCACTCTCTGTTTGACGAGGTTATTTGTAATCAAAAACTTCGCGATCCGACTTCCCAAACCAGTAATATTAAATGTAACTAAGTAACACAATAATATGCTTACCAATACTTCCACTATTCACTAGTTTCTTATTGCTTTTTAAAGAACCATCCAAGTTATGATTATTCGAACTTTTATCGTTGTCACTAGCCATTGAAAGGATTAAAGTGGTTAATGTAACAGATAAAAATATATCACTATGTATTGTCCATTTCAATTTTTTTTTATATTTTCACTAGTATGTAAAAACAATTATAAAAGTAAAAAAGCACTCTTTCAAAGGTAAATCATGTTTACACCCTCTGTTTCAGACAGATGACAGGAACTCTACAATCATAACAACTAAAGATGCGTTCAAATAAAAAAAAAAACTTTCTCAATAAAGTCCATCCGAAATAAGGCCAAGAGCAGGATGTCTGATGGTTACTTCGATGCAAAACTGCACCCTCTCCATGCATAATCCATATTTTTAGGTGGTGACAGGTTGTAATTCAAATGCAGTTCATCTAGAAATTAAAACTAACTGCTGCCTGAATTCAAACCAATGCCAGATTGATCGTCTACGGTGCCTATGGACAGGTGGATTGCGGGTAATTTTCGCAGTAGAAAGGTTTAATAAATAATTGTATACACAGATTCAATATTGTTGTTTTTTTTTTTTTTAATCCACTGATAAAGTTTTTTTAAATACTAATTTATCGACTAATTCATTTTTAGTTTCTGTCGATGTCGAGATTGACATCGACAGTTTTCATCGGTTTTTGTTTGATAGTGTTGTCTATATACGTTGCGCGAATAAGTTCATCGTTCATCCATCACATTCTCAAATTCACTTTGTTGATAGAATCTATCTATGCTTGAGAAATACGAACGAATAAAATATTATTAACAATTATAAAAGCTTTCATAGAATCGAACAGTTTTATCTTTTCCCAAAGCAAACATTAGATTTTTTATGCATTTACATTATCCTACAGAACTGTGGCTGCTGATGTGATATTCTTGAAATGTCATCGTATATGGCTGGTGTTTTTGATTTAGATTTAGATGTGGATACAGTTACTGTTGGTGATTCAGATGAAGACGATATAATTGAAGTCGACGAGGTATTCATAACATTATTATGATGTAAAATTAGAGACACCTCATTATTACTTAACCTAAAACCTTGTTCCATATTCTCTCGATTGTCAAGGATAAAATTCGTCGCAGTTGATTTGGAATTATTTCAGAGAAACAGCTTTAAAACGCCGGAGGTTTTAACTTTTTGAAGTATATAATAACTATAATATTTTTATCTACTGTCATTTTTTGCAAATGCTAATTGTTTGTGTTATAAAATGTCGTTCAAAAAGATTGAAGATTTAAGAAGTTGATTTATTTTTTATAATAATGAAAATACAAAAGTACCTTGATATTATAATTTGTTTCCGTAGGTGGATTATGAGCCTGAGCTACATGTTAATGCTATTGTAGAGTAAGTAAAACCTTAACTTATTTGTTTCCTTAAAAGCATTTACAATAGTATACATTTACTTAATTATTCTTGAAACTCTTTTACTTACAGGACTGAAGGATCTGAAACTATTCAATTATGTGAAGATACTGTAAATCCAGGCCAATGTAAACGTCTTGGTCCTCAAGACTTTGAATTACGCAAAGTTTTGGGGAAGGGAGGATATGGCAAAGTGTTTCAAGTTCGAAAAATTACTGGGCCTGATGCAGGTGCACACTTTGCTATGAAAGTTCTGAAAAAAGCTTCTATAGTACGCAATCAAAAAGATACTGCCCATACAAAAGCAGAAAGAAATATTTTGGAAGCTGTGAAGGTAAATAAAGATAGAGAAATTTGTTTTGTTACTTGTTTTTAATTATTCATATATCTATATTAAGTACAAAGAATTTATTGGTACTAATTAAAATATTATTAACAATTTTATCAATATTTCAGCATCCTTTTATAGTGGAATTAGTATATGCTTTCCAAACTGGAGGCAAGTTATACTTAATATTAGAGTATTTGAGTGGTGGTGAACTGTTTATGCACCTTGAGCGTGAAGGTATATTTCTAGAAGATACGGCATGGTGAGTTTTTTTTTTGTGTTCGGTGTTTATTTCAGGAATGTGAATTCAAATATTAATGCATGTTTTTGTTTCAGCTTTTATTTATCAGAAATTATCTTGGCATTAGAGCACTTACATAGCCTTGGTATAATTTATCGAGATCTAAAACCAGAAAATGTACTATTGGATGCTCAAGGTCATGTGAAACTTACAGATTTTGGATTATGTAAGGAACATATTCAAGAAGGAATAGTTACTCACACTTTCTGTGGCACAATTGAGTACATGTAAGTATTAATACGTATTGAAATTTTGGGTCTATTTGATTCTTACTAGCAATAAAATGAATTACCTTTATCCATAAAAATCTTGTAATACCAACTGTAAATATTCAAGAATATTTCGATTTTTCCAGGGCACCAGAGATCTTAACACGAAGTGGCCATGGGAAAGCTGTAGATTGGTGGAGTCTTGGAGCATTAATGTATGACATGCTCATTGGACAGGTTAGTTTTAAATAACATGCAACTTCCTGTTCTAGTCTTGCTTGCTGCCTCAGCACAATGTAGAGCTCCAGAATCTTATTAAAATCTCAAATTTTTGTATAAACAAGAGCTAAGACTCTTATTGTAACCTTAAAGCGTATTTATGGCCACTTGCAAATTGCGTACTTGCCGCACCTGCGTCTTCGTCTTCACATAGCCACCGAATTGCGCCGTAGAACGCAATGACTGTTTTGATAATCGTCTCATCAGCTTTGCACCCATGTAAAGCCGGTCGCTAGTTAGTATACAATGTCTTAACTTATCTCTTCTTACTGATTTGCAGTAATATTTCTGAGCATGATCTTTTTAGGTTGCTGTAAACTGCTACAGCACATAATTGATGTCAATTTTTCGCTCACTGATAATTTTTGAGCAGTCTGTCCCAAATGGGAAACTTTTTGTAGTGTAGTGTTTTGTGCAATATTTTAATTTGTTATCAAAGTATCAATTACATTTCAGCCACCATTTACTGGAGATAATCGTACAAAAACTATAGAGAAAATTTTAAAAGGTAAACTAATGCTTCCTGCGTACCTCACACAAGACGCACGTGACCTGATAAGGCGCTTAATGAAACGCTCGGAAACGCAACGTCTAGGGGCACAGGGCGCCGCAGCCGTCAGAGGTCATGCATTTTTCAAACATGTTCATTGGGATGACGTGTTTGCTAGGAGATTGGAGCCACCTATAAAACCCAGACTGGTAAGATTACTTTATTTCAGTTGGTCGCACTAGCTATGCAACCTAACCAAATGGGTTAGGTTAGAACTGTAACCAACTGCACACAAGCCGAACCGAGCGAAGTGAGCTATACTACAGCAGTGGCTGGCACATGCTACATCAAAGTTGGTTTCAGTTACTTGGTTATTTAATATTAACAACACCAAAATTTATTTAAGGCTCATAAAAAGAGGCTGAGTGTCTATTGATCATCATCTTCCTACCCTTTTCCCTGAAAGATGATGATTAAAAGACCCTAAATACAGCTGTCCATTAATTTTTTTAAGAAATGATTTGAAGCAATTAAAAACAAGCCTTATCGATAAAATCATTATGGCAAAGAGGGAGCATTTGCCTTGCGGCGCACCCTCCTCCTACTTGCACTACAATATAAATAATATAATGCAGGGTGAGGAAAGTCCTCATGAGTGTTTAAAAATTTTGTGACCCGATATTGTTAGAAAAGCCTTTGTAAAACGAATGAACCTTATAAATAATTAATCATGCTTTCAATTACTCAAGGAGCTCAAGGCTTGATAATAACAGCCGCACGTGTCGATCCCCAACAGTCGCTTGCCTAGATCGATCCGAGGATGGGTGACCATCTACCGAGTTACCTCCGTGCCTTGGAAAGCATTTTTAAGCCGTTGGTCCCGGCTGTAATTTGTAGATCTTTGACAGTCGTTGCGAGTAGTCAGAAGCCCGCAAAAGGACCGCAACCAGTCTTACCCAGGGCCGCCGTATTATCAAATCATTGGGTTGTAGAGGTTGTCGCTCCCATGTATAATACTTGTATTCAGCTGCATCCGGTTAGGCTGGAAGTCGACACCAATATAGTTTGGAAAAGTATAGGCAGGTGATGTTTTCAATTACTATTTTCAGACAAGTGATGATGACGTCTCTCAGTTTGATACAAGGTTTACTCTGCAGACACCAATTGATTCACCTGATGAGTCTACTCTTAGTGAAAGTGCCAACCTCATGTTCCAGGTAAATGCATTGATGACTTTTTATTTTTTGTTGACTTATAATAAGTAAACCTGGCTGCCTTTTGGAAACTGAAGTTAGGTTGTATTATCTTATCCACATCATTATCATCTGTGATGATGAGGACTAGACAATAATAATATAGTACACAAGTCGAGTGTGATAAAAACACTGGCGCAAACGATAGCAATCCGTTTTCTGTTACAATTTAATAACTTTTCTATCAGATCTGTTTTATCAGTGCTGGTTTATCTCAAAATAAATCATTTGGCAGGGCTTTACCTACGTGGCGCCATCTGTAATGGATGAGATCCACAAACCGCGTGTTATAACCGCACGTTCGCCACGTCGCCCGAGACCTCAACACCACCACTTCGCAGTGCCGCCAGCATCATCTGCGCACCCACACTCTCACGCTCAACATGAAGACCTCATGGACGTTCAAGGTTTACCAATATAGTAAGTACCTACCCTTAGAAATAATTGAAAATAGATAAGTGTTGTGTTAATTTAACTACTGGTCTGTATTAATGAGAAAAAGCGGGTTTATCCTTCCTGTTAACTTTGTTACATAGATATCCTGAATTATGAAAATAAATCACAATTGTTTGATTGAAGTAAGAGGTAACAATATTATAATTAGAGAGAGTTGTGTAAGTAAATAAGACAGACTTTTGTGTTTTAATTTCATTCAGAAATAATATGAACAAATAATTATGTAAGTACATTTTCAATTTGCGGCATCGATTTATTTTGTTTACATTCATTCACTGGTTTTTATTGAATTCCTATTTTTTATACTGGTTTGCCTTATTATTACTGTTAACATTAATAAAGGAATTGTTTCTAATGTGAAGTACCCTAGTTCAATTGTAAAAACCCCCACGAGACCCGCCAAAACTAACGTTAGTTAATAAACATAGAAAATGAATTAATACATAGGCTATTATAGAAGATATAATTTTAGTATAACACTATAATTTCTTTTATTTAATGTCTGATTTTTTTGTGTCTCCTTTATTTTGTCACCAACCTTCCGTTAGGAATGATACAGAAGTGCGTCATTGTTTACATAAATAATCTGTACAATATTGTTTCGGTTTTATTGTAATTTATTATTATTATAATCAAACGAACTTCCTACAAAAAGCTTATAAGAATTGGAATGCAATAATAATGTATAACTATATTATATCGTAATAAAGATGTGTTTAAGTTATAAGAATGATTGTTATTTGAAGTGAAATATTAAAGGGTAATACAGAGCAGAGCAAGTCTTAACCATGGATCAAGTTCTGCGTCGTATTAGTGATATTTACTGATTGTACAGATTATAACTATATGCCTTAAATACATTACACAGAGTTGTTGACTATTACAATTATAGAATTGACTGAAAAGCTTTTATTTTCAGGCCTAGAGTAAATTCATATAGTTGACCATTTTATGCTAAGGATGAATTCAACTACAAAAGATGCCCATGTAATAATATCGGAAAATGATGGTACTGTTTTATACTACATATTATAATTAATGTACATTTTATACAAGTTACCATTTAGTCTAATCTTTTGGTAGGAATTAATCACATGTAATAAAATGTTCTAACCCCGATATGACAAAAGAATAATTTACAATATACCTTGTTACCATGCTTCATGAATTGATTAAAATGTCATTTTTTATTTTGTAACCAGTAGTTTTTTTTCCTTACTTCGAAATAATCCAACAATAAAAGTAGGTTTCATAACAAAAAAATCTTTATGAAAATCTTACAACAGAAAATAACAGATCCTTTAACTTTGTTAGACATAGAGCTGGATTGTCGTACACTGTATGTAACTAGTAACTATTATGTGGATACTTCGTAATAAACTGACATTCAATTAGTATTCAGAAGCTATGGATTAGAACTAATCAGTAAAAATAATTGTATCACATGCATACCTTCTACTCAGTTAACAACTATAATTTTTTAACAAGACAACAATGGGCACAAGGTGAAAACATAAAACTCCAGACAAGGGGCACACATCTGTGTACTGTGTAGTCTGTTTAAATTAAACAAAGCCCTTGAAATTGTGCTACAGTAAGATCAGTTCGGACACAACGATAAAATACTCGCGCAATATACTGGGTGCATTGAAAATGGGACCATACATATTCCTATCGAAAAAAGTAGAAAATTGAATGAATATCGACGCGCATGTCAACCGTCGTTAAGCGCATGCTCAGGATTCCTCGAGGATAACAGAGACCGCGCCAGTAAGTTCTGACGTATCATACTACCATAACCTAATTTTTCGCCTAGGCTTGCGTTAACGGTGCGGGGGCTCGAGGCTTCTCTAAATGTCGCACCGTCTCGAAGCGCGTTTCGGATCTTGTTTGTTGTTTATTGCGATCAGCACGTGTAGCATGACCGCCGTAGAAACGGGATAATTATGTCGACGGAAGAATCGACAAACTGACACTGACTGATTGTCTGTCATTATGTCGATTCTTCCGTAAACGAAAGTCCGTTTCTACAGTGGTCATGCTACACATGCTGGGGAGGTTAGAGCCTGTGCGAGTATTTTTCCGGAGTGTCTCAACTCACCCTTGCCCACTCAGCATTCTGAACCTAGAAAAAATGCTTTTAGAGGTCTGTTAAATTACTAAGATTATATTTAGGGTCGAGATTTCAGCACAGCTGGTTTTTAGAACCAAGACACTTACATTTTTAAACTTAATAATAAATATGCAACAAAAATAAAAAACAAACAAAACAGAAAACCTTAAGGTGAAAGCATCAGGGTAGGCAGAAAAATTCAATTTTTCTCACATTTTTTGAAGATGAATTAAGTTGATTAGAATATGATACAACCATAACAAACATGGTTTTACTGAGTTATAATTATTAGAATCACCAATACAATCCTCCCAAGTTCAATGAACTTAAAGGGGTTGTTATTGATAATTTTAATGATTATAATTCTACTTTTCGTTTTGCTACCGTGAATCATATTTTGCCTGAAACTGAACAGCAAATTTCGAGGGGTACCTGGGCGCTGCCACAATAACAAGAATTTATTTTAACTACCACTTACTCTAAATAGGCTTGTGTTATGAACAGTTTCTATTGGTTTCACCAATTAGGTTTTTCAAAAAATGATCTTTGACCATGCCAATTAAGGTTGAAAAAACATGCAACAAGTTATCAAACTATTAGTTTCATTTCTGAACAATTTTCACAAATGAGGTAAACATGAAATTCATTTTCTTCTGAAACAATACCAAATTGTGCATTACTACTGCACATAGCATTATGGCCATCCACAGTACTCAAAAGAGATTTTTTAATTTCAGCTAGAGATTTCTGTGTTTTAATGACACTTTGGCATTGGGAACAATTCAGATGGCCATTTTGAAGCTGAACATTTGTCTTCTGGCACACAGGGCATATAACATTGTTATCGTCTTCAACAGAAGACCAATCAACATTTTCCAGCTGGCTTTTTTCATACTCTTTGATGCACCTGCAATAGATATTGCTTTTATAACATTTTTTATGCTACTAAGACCCGATTTCACCAATCTAGAATAAGTTTTATTCCCAGGATAAAGCTCTGTTATTTATTCTCCAATAACGGATAACAAATGAAAACTCATTTCACCAACTACTTATCCTGAGGATAACGAAGTCATACGAGATTAACTCTTATACTACCAACTTTGAAGGTATAACAGGTTTATTCCTCAGATAAAAATTAATAAAATGGTGTCAAATTCTTATGTCAGCTGAGCTGCCTACCTTCTTAGCAGTACTGTGAGCGATCTGATGTGCAAATTGAATTGCAATTCAAAGAAAATATTAAGTAAGTATTAGAAATGCAGCGTTTGAGAAGAATGTTATCAGACAGTGAAAGCGATAGTGAAGATGGTTTTAAAGTAAGAAATGTGCATATTTACAACTACGACGAGAAGGATTTCATGATGAGATTTGGTTTATCTTAAGCAGCAGCACATAATTTATTATCAACAAGTGCGAGTCGGACTCGCGCATGAAGGGTGCCGTACCATTTTTTATAAAAACGAGCAAAAAAGTCACCTTTTTGTATTCTGTCATTGATTGTAGTGTAACTTTTTTTTTTAACTTTAGTACCTACAAAGGACACCAGCCATGGACATATGTGCAACTACTAAATTGTGACGGCTAAATTAAAAAGGTCTTTGAATGCTATATATACTGTACTAAGAAAACGACAAGCCTATTTAATTTATCTGCATTCATATCCATTCATTCATTACTTCACATTCAACGCGTCACAGAAAACCAAAAAGCACTTATCAAAGAACAGTTATACCGGGATTAACATTCTGTCATTATAAACTGGTGAAACGCACTATGCGTTATTCTGGCATTAGAGGCAGCGCATAATTTTATTCCTGGACTAGTTATCCTCGCATAACGACGACTTTGGTGAAATCGGGCCTTAGTAAGTAACCATAAAAAAGCTCCTGCTGCCCATACAACCTATCTCAGAATCTAGGACATGCAGGTCAGCTGTCTTATTTCTTGCAGCTTCCAATGTTTGCAGTTATAGGTGCTACATCACATACTTGGGAGTTTAACAAACTTATTTATTTATTTATTTGAGTTTGTTAAACTCTACTACTACAAACTAAAGTAAGTGTCTACTCTACTCTTGTCTCATGAAGTTATTATTTTGATTTTTGATGTAGGTTGTTGGGGTACATTTATCATGATGACATACCATTCCAACTCTTCTTGTATTAGCTCTTTTTTGAGTTCCTCCATAAGCTCATATTCTTCATCATTGCTAATTTCATCAGAATAGTTAAACATAGATTTGTAAATATCAGTTAAAGTGTTGCATAAATCTTTTTCTACTAATGACCCCCGTAGTTTATCCATCAACATACCACGGCAATTTTGAATTTTGTTTTTGTAATTCTGAAACAAAATGTTGTTATTATTACTCATACAGATTCAGTGCAGCATGAAAACTTAGTTAAAAGCTTTTTTGTGCAACAAGAAATCATTTTTTAGATTTTATAGTAGGTAGCTAGCTGATGTGGTCGCGATAGTTCCCTTGAACTACGAAGAAGTGTTTATTTTGTTCAGACTATACAGATAGCTATTTAAACTCATAGGTACGTAAGTTTGGTATAGTCACGCATCATATAATTCTCATAAATCTCATCATATACCCCTGGTATCTTGTACGTAGTATCAAGCAGATGATAATATTATAGCACTGAATATAATTTCTTTACCTTTCTCATTTTGTCTTTCAATTCTTTTGGAGATTGTTTAGGTACTAATCCTAAATTTTTGAATTTCGGGGATGAAGTCATATTTAAGAAAGTACAGTAATAGGTTTGATACTTGTAAAAACAGTGAAAGAGACAAATATCAGTAGAAAATACTTGTAAATCACCAAGTAGTTGGCGCTAATATTTTTTGAATGTCAATCAATCAATACAAAAAAATCACAATTTTGACACTGACACTGGCAGCTGGATGCTTAGTGGAGAAGAGAACGTCAGAAAGTAAATACCTAAGGGCAAGTGTACACATAGGTTAGTTTTATTTAGTTTTTTCGCTTAATTCTATCATGGCATGGAGCTATAATTAAAATCAAACGACCGATCTGATGAAAAAGACGCAATTGATTATGTTTTTGTGATTTTTAATTTATTTATTTACTTTTATAAATAGCTAGGTCTATTTGATGGTTCTTTCCAATGTGTATTTTTAGCTAAGATCTGGAAAAAATTGCCATCCGGAAAAAAAAAAACAAAACTAATCACAACACTACTTACTGTAAATAGCAACTAGCAACATTAGCTGTCAGATGAAAAAAACAATGTGTCTGTAAGTGTGAGTGATAAGTAAAAATATGGACAAGTCCAAAAGTTGATAGACCTTTTATCAAACGTAATTCAATAAAACTTCAAGTTATAACTTATTACTTTGACACTCACCAACATCCAGACCATGGAAATAAACGATGTTGAGAAACGGCACTCCCGACCTGAGAAGGAGACAATACATTCGGGACACTTCATGGTGTCACATTTTGAAGCTGAAGCCCAAGACGACTTTGACGACTTGGTTACGGTTCCCGATGAAGATGAGAAGCAACAAGATGTACAAAAGGTTACAACCGTGGCCACCTATACGGTGCCCGGGGCGATCATACCATACACGCCTGATAAAGAGGAAAGTTTTCAGCATCAACAACTTTCTATAGAGATATCTCTAACAAAGTTATTCAAATGTATGACTTTGGCCTATAGGTGAGTCCTCACAAATTTATATACATATAGATGATTATAGAATAGACATACTGTAGCTGTTAATTGGCATTGATGTTTTCCTGGTACCTACATGTTAAGTTAGTGGAATATGCCTAACTTACGATTCTAGTGGCTATTGTTGCAAAGTTATCTAGATCTCAAACATTTTTTTACTTTTGTGCTTGGAAATAACTCTAATATTGACACATTATTTATGTATATTAATTACTTTTAAAGACTTAAACATTTTTGTTTTAATTTTTCATCACTGCTTCATTTTGCCTTAACAAAGTTTTTTTTAAATATTTTATCTATAATTTCATATCAAAAGGTTATTGAGATGATTATGTTTATTATAATATCAAAACATCTTATCAGTAAAGCATCAAATGTTCTGTAAAAATAAGGAAACAGTATGTTTCCATTGGGTTTAGCATGCAAAGATAAGGGGAGGTCATCATAGTCAGTACAAAAGACACAGGTCATATGCTGAGATAACTCAGTCTATGAATACTTACTTATTATTAATTTATTTTTCATTTTAATTGAGCTTTTGTGTGATTCTGCACTATTTTTTTTCTGTTATGTAGATAAATCTAAGATGATGAAGAATGAACAATCATAATGCAGATTGACTCCTATCCCTTGAAACTGCCTTAATATGCGAAATTATGTTGATACCTACTTACACAATGATTGAATCTGTAAACATATTAACATGCTTTGAACTACAAGTAGTTGTAACAAGTTTATAAATAAATTAATTTGCATGAGGCTTGTGCTGTATTGATCTGTGTGTGAAACACAGATCTTATTAGATTTATAATAGTTTTCAAGCTGTACCTGTGGCTCATCCCAATAAATAGAATTTGGATAAGTAGTTCTTGGGTAATAAGAAAAATAACTTTCAAATATTGTATTTCATAACATTTATGGATGAGTTGGGGGTGTCCATTAATTATGTGAGGCAATTTTGGCAATTGTCCGAACCCCCTTCTCCCCTTTGTGACATAGACCCCCCTTAATCTCACTTAAGATTTATCAAAATACATAGGTAAGTGTAAACGTAAACCTGCGCTTGATTGCATTGGATTGATTTAAAAAACATTTTACATAAGTAATTATTTTCATTAAATTTTTAAATATTATTGTGTAGGAAAGAAAGAAAAAGAAACAAAGAAAAGAAGAAAAAGTATATATATTTTAATTAAAATAAATTTTAAAGTAAAGTCCTGAAAGTCATGAGAAACTTGTGATCCCGTGGAATAAGGTTTGGAGTTATTGGCCTTATCTACACAACAGTATCATAATATAATATTAGATTTTAGTCATATAAAACTGGTAATATATGCATACATATTTGGAATATATGTACATATGTGTGTTGGTGATGGGTAACATAAATAATTGAATGGCTATCTAAGAGCAGAACAGTCACTCATTCTCAGGTTATTATTAGACTCAAGTATTCTAGCTGTTATTGAACAGCAAGTAAGTATGTAGCCAGCATGTTACCGGAGACTCAAACATATAACTAAAAATTTAAATACAAGGAATATCACATAGTACTTTAGTCAGACAATCAAGTAAGCAACAAAATAAAAATATTTTTATTTTACTTATGCCTACAGGGGCACTTATAAAACGTCGACAAAAAGGTGCTTGGTTCGGGTTGGTTGTTTCCTATGGAGAAGAACCGGCAAGAAACTCCATGGTTACTCTTTTAAAATCATTTGGTTTTACAATATTTCTGTTACAGCGTTAGTACTAAAGTATGGGAGGACATCGTAGGCCTCACAATAAGTCATTGCTTACTACAAAATGTAGAACGAAATATAAAGTTACCAAGGATCTAGGAATCTATAAGGCCTACAATGTCCACACATTTACAAACAATTGGTAAATAAGAAAAACAGTCTATACAACAACAAAAAATTAATAGAAAATATCACAAGACAAGACTAGATCAAATAAGTGACACAAATGTTGTCATCTGTGCTGAAACTATTCTAAACAAAAGGTGTAATGATTTAAAAACTATTGTAAAACATCTGATTAGAAAGAAAGAAAAAAAAATTAAAAAATTTAAGAATAGTTAGAGACATCCACACATTTGAGCCGTTTATGAGCTACCAGGGAAGCCGCATGTGCGAAGGGGCTAAGGCCAAACTTCTTTATCTTCAACATAGTCCTTAATTTTGTAATATGCTTTTTTAATTAGGACACGTTTGATATAGTTTTTATACTTTCCATCGGTCAGTTCTGTAACTGACTTCGGCAACTTATTATAAAAGCGTATACTGTTTATAAGAAAAGACTTGCTAGTTTTGGTTAATATGAATTACTATACTTCCTCAAGTTTGAGACAATTAGCTTATTTAATGATATTGATTGCAGATACTATGTGGAAGATTTTCAATAATGTTACAGAATTATTTACTTACTACATAATTACCTATTAACGTAATTTGAATGTACATAAGGACTAGCCTATTATTCTTTGTGTATTCATTAATTCATGGCCATACTTATTTCTAGTTAGTCATAAAACAGAAAACAAAACATTGCTCTAACCTAGAAAGTAATTAACTGAGAAAAATATAGGTTTAGGTTTACCTCTTGCATTGCAGGAAAATCAAATAATTTCGCCATATTTGCTTTGATGACTAAGAAGTTTTATGCCACCTAGAGTGGTTGGTCCTTACCTTTAGACTTTCATACAAAATCGAAGGTACCTTTTAAATAAATTAAAGTACCTACACAACACAAATCGCACTAAGTTCCGCCACATTGCGATCAGTGTGTGGGGCCTTACCACAATATTCCTACCTAACACCTTGCTTCTTCAAACCCATTCCTAATACAAACAAAATTGATCGATTTTGTTTTAGAGAGGTCACGCCGAGGTCGAGGACGTCTTCCAAAATCATTATGAGCTTTTGCCCCCGCGGCTTCGCTCGCGCTTGTTTATAATTTGACAATAACCGTCTCAGACACGTGGCACCATCTATTAAGAACGTTAATTGTTGTTTTGCTCGGGATCTGTACTTTTTTCAGGATGAAAGGTACCCTATGTCCATTTCTGTACGCATGACAACGTATATGCAAATTTTCAGGATGATCGGTTCAGTAGTTTAGGCGTGAAGGTCTAACAAACAAACAAACTTACTTTCGCGTTTATAATATTAGTTGGGATATCGTTTGACTTGTCATCTCCTCTTGCGTTTTAGCAAAAGAGAGTACCAAAATTAAACCAAATTAATAAACACTTTTCGCGACTTCAGCGGGTGAGTAAAGACAATAACGTTTTCAAAATCAGCTCACTGAGAAGACTATGAACCCAGCTCATGACGCTTGGAACGCCTAGGCTTAAGTCCAATGCATAATTTAGATATTTACCTACCCAAAATTTGGTCAAAAATGTTGTTACTAATAGTACTGATTTCTGTAAACTATTTCCATTTCAGTACTCAAAACCGTTTCCTTTTATCATCGTAATGAAAAATGAGAAATAATTCTCTACTTCGCGTACGATTTTCATACCAGTTGCAAATACCTACTCTTTATGCACTTAGTTGAATTTTAATATTGAAACATAAGAAGATCTCGCGATGAATACCTAAGCTTTCTGAAAACATATTTATCCTTTTCATCAAATCAATTCATTTGATGGATCGAAGTTACCGTCTGGTAAATGTATTGCTAATCAGATTTTCTCCGATCTATGGGGACTTCTACTCATCTACTCTATGAAAAAAATTCGCCGCATACGCCGCTCAATCAATACTTGGGACTAGTTGATTGAATTTGATGTAAAGAGATAGATTTGGTGTAATTGCATGAGTCAATCGACGCCCAACGATCGTATGATCGTTCCTACTAATGCGATTGTGTGTCCGGCGTGTTAGTGTAATACACCCTAAGAACATTAAAAACCTATAAATATGAGTAGACCTTCATAACCGATTGTTAGGTGAATTGCCTATAAATAAAGTTATAAAGTTAAAGTTATTCTTGCCGCAAAGTGCGTTAAGCAATAGGCAATCCTTCAAGCCTCTTGAATCCTATACATAATTGATATCTAGGTATATCAAATTCATTGTATCAAATAGCTTTTCTAATTTACCTTCTGCCATTTATTTGTACAAGTAGAGACCGTAGATAAGATAGGCTATGTTTCTTTCTTATCAAACTGTTATTTGCAATAAGCTTAAGATCACATATTGATAGCGATGCTGATAACCAGCTTACCATTTGATTGTCTGACAATTTATTTCCACTGTGCAGCACAGTTTTATAATATTGTCTACACTTTTGACAAATATTTCTTTTTATTTTTTTCAATCATGGCTGTTTTAAATTCTTTCAAAGTAAAAATGCTTCTTATTAGTTCAAGGACCTTTATAGTTAACATTTTTATGATAGTTAATTTATCTAACATTAGTTTGTGACTGGGTGAACGCGGGTAGAGCATGGTGAGTTTCTTTTTTCTAAACATATTTTTGTGTTTGGTTTTTCTCAGACAAAAATTAACTTCGCCAAAATGGAATCGTTTTAAAGGTATTAAACTCCGGTGGAAGGATAAGATTCGATTGAACAACGTCATATGGCGGTGCTGGCATATGCAGTGTAAGTACATAAACTTTTATACATAAAGTATTATGCGCTAGAATATTAATAATAGATACGTAACGGCTTTTAAATATCAATTCTGGATCGCCGAAATAATAACTTTTCGTAGACAAATTTTCTTTTTGCAGACTTCTCTCTGACGAAGTTTCTTAGTGTCTACGTATTTTTTTATCTGTTACTATGCGGCATGTTCGGTAATAGATTTTTATAAAAAAAAAATACTCATCTTCTCTCAATAAGTGCCTGCGTTATTTGCTTTCCGTAGTTTGGACTTAAATAAATGTTATTGTTATGTGAGAGTTAAGATAATTAAGTTTATTTGCAATTGAGTTGTTTTTTGTTTACTTGTAATAGAGGTTCATGTTAAAGGGGAAGTGCCAGCATATCCCGCGAAATTCAAATTTTCTTACGTTTGTCGCGTGTACAATTTGTCGTAAAAATAAAACCTTGACCAAGCATGCACTAGACGCGTGCTAAAAGCAATATTTTGATAATGATGCTGATATAGATTTGGTTATAGGCGCGTAAGTTTCGGAGAAAATATTTATTGTCTGGGAAATGAAACACCTGTACAAGTAGCTCCTAACAGACTGGAGCATACATAGGTACGAGATACAGAAGATAACGGTGACCCCAAACTGGACATTAAAATAAACACAAGGTTGATTTATATTTGATTGCTGCTACCACGGTGATATAATGCATATTTGGTACATGTATTTAAATACAATAATTTTGTTATGCTGCTTAATTCAGTAATTCATTTGGAGGCCGGTTGTTGTGGTGTATTTTATTTGAAAATAGTTTTCTGTTTGTTCTTGGAAACAAAGTGATTTTAAAAGTTTAGATCCTTGGTTATTTTGCCTTGTAAATTGTGAACTAGTTTAAATTTAAACTAGCAGTTTGTGGGGTCACATAAATTAGTTTTCTAATTATTTAAGATATATTGTAATTCTACTAAGTAGAAGTAAGCCACGCCTACGTTTTGACGAAGGCGTGTCATGTAGGTACCTACTATGAGGAGTATGTGTGCATTTTATCACATTCATATCTAGTTGGGTAATAAATTACGATATAGAAAAGCTTTTTATATTTATGCGAGGTGAACCTACGTCTGGGCGATTAAGAATTTAGCGATTATGTAGAATATGTAGGCCAAATAATTTATCTAAAATCTATTTCCTATACTATCTATGTATATTCCTTAGTTGAACTGAGCTTATCTAGATATTAATGCTACACTATAGGCCCACAAGGGGGTGTGATGTAATTCATACCAATGTTCAGAAAGGGATATCGTCTATTGACACCTTAAACACCGAAGGTGCCGATTACTTTTTACCATTTTTTAAATGTTATTTTAGTTATGTGTAATTAAGTTATAACTGCATAAATTATGTTTGCAGTCATAAAGAAACAAAATACTTTGGTATGCCAATTCGCTTCCCCGTTAGATGTTGACACGCACGTAAAACCAGAGGTAATGTATACCTACCACTTATTAATCAATATTTTTGATGTGAAACGAACGGTACTTTTATTAATACAATTACATGGCATTCTTTAAGGCAACAATACTAGAAGGTAAATATTGGAAACGAAGGGCAGAGGCGGTTATAGCAGAATATAAAAAATGGCGCAAGTTTCATATAATGCGACTCCTTGGAAAGGGAGACACTTCCGTTCAGGATACGGTAAGAAACATTTTCAATAATTAAAATTTATCCGTTTCTGAAAAATAGACCTAGCGTTGTTAAGAATATAGTTGATTTTTGTTCAGATATCGGACATGGACACGGTGGAATCGTTCTCCCAGTGCAGCGACCTTGCAGGCAACATGCTCACGGACGAGGACTATCTAAACTTCATGACTGACACACTCTTCTCCACCATCACCAGCCACCAACCCTTCGCATTCCCCGACTGTAGGGAAATAGGTAATTACAACTTTGCGTGATGAGAATAAGGTCGAGTTTACAGAAAAAAAATGGAGCTACTGAGGAAATAATGCAAAAGTTCCTATTCCAGTATGCAACCATTCCACTCAGCCATAAAATAAATTGATATGCTTCATAATTCAAAATACTAAAAACCGTAACTTATTTCTTTCTAGCCAGAGGAGCAAGTTTAGCAGATTTCATTCAACCAAGTTTAGGCCCACTGCAACCCAATCTTGATGATTTTATGGACACATTGGAACCACTTCAGGGTAACTGTCATTTTAAAATTGAATAACATAACTGTCTACCTGTTTCAGTTCTAACGTGACAGTATAATCTTTCAGATTTGTTGACGCCCAGATTATTACCGTCAGTGCCAGAGGAATCTGCGCTAACTTCCGAAGACTCGATGTACCGAGGGGGCATGTCCGTGGACACCTACTCTCCGCAGAGTTTTATGAGCAGCAGCCAGAGCAACACAGCAGCCACGATGCCGACCAGTCAGATGTCGCTACACGGTACTATTTATAGCTTGCACATTTCACGATGACGCGCATCTTTTGGAGCGTCAACCGTATCAATGTTATAAAAGTGACAGCATTCGTCATTGTCAAACGCAATCTCCTATTTATGATGCGATTTATTGAATAAACCCTTAAAAAAACGAGTGAATTACTGAACGAGCCCCTTTTTCCAGGCACAAACAACAATACTCAAATGATGTCGATGGCAGAACAAACAATTAAGAACGAGCAGCAGATGGGAATGTACGACAACAACAGGCTATTTTCCCAGTCCGAACTACAAAACAATATGATGAATGCTCAAGAGATGCTATCTTCATACCAACCCATCAGTTACGAACAGCAGAACACTTCACAGTCAGACCAACAAATGCAAACTGTTTACGGGGGCAAATCATCTAGGTTACAATATGTTAATACTCCAAAGATTGTTACGCAATCTGAGCCTTATAAATATAATACAGGTTAGTTGATTACCCAGGGATAATTTATTTCGTTGTACTGTTTGAACAAGACATTATATTTGTACGTTACTGTTTACAGGTGTAGTACCGCCTTCACAAACTGCACCAGAAACAGTATCGTTGCTGCAACAACCGATACAGAATTCTAAGTACTCGTCTACTATAGTGATACAAGGCCGGGGTGGGTACGGGCGCGAGAAGCCGCGGCAGAGGGTGTCGCACTACTCGGGGCAGGCGCAGAACAATCAGTATCAGGGTTACGGGCAGTCCATGAGCCAGGCGGGCCCGCCCGTGTCGGCACAGGGCTACGAGTCCCGCGCCGTCGGCTCGCGCCAGACGTCGCCGCAGATGCAGTACTTGCAGCCGAGCCCGCAGGACTCGTATAAGGCGAAGCCCGTGTCGTCCACGGTGAATCCGCGCTCGTTTAAGATGCCCTCCCCACCGCTAGTGCCCGTGACAGCTCCACAGGTGAGAAAAGATGAAGGATTTTTTTTAAAGGGTTTTTTGTCCGTTTGGATTTTATGTTTTACTGTCGCTGTCGTGTGTGGTCAGATGTCGTCGGTGGCGAATTCGAGTGCGGGCGGTGTGTCGCGCGTTAACAAGGAGCAGTTCCGCTCGCACAGCCTGCCGCTGGGCTCGCAGCTGAACCCCGACTGGAGCGTGAGCGCGCCCGCGCAGCTCGCGCCTGCGCCTGCGCATGACGTGTCGGTCTCTAAGCACAACGCGAGGGTATGCGCTTTTATTACATTGTTTCTTGCCAGGACCCCCATACTGAAAAGCTATTCCCGAGTAAGATCCCGGAGTAATCTTTCTACATCCTAACCACCACCACTGCTCCTCCCGAGAATGTCCGCGCATCGAGCTTATCAAGTTTTAAAATTGCTGAAGTTTTGAAATTACACATTTGATATACAATATACCATGGACCAACTACAAGATTTACTTTATATTGACCAACAGATGTCTGTGGAAGTGAAGAGTGATTTAATCGATCGTATCCTCGTGCAATGAAATCTCGGCAAACGCTCAAATCATTTTAAATGGTAAGTACAAGTGTACGTGTAACGTACGAAGTTGACAATTTGCAGGCTCGCGAGTCGAACCCGGGCGGCATTCGCATTCGGTCACGTTCGACGTCTGGCGGCGTAGTGGAGGGCGGGGCTGGCGGGGCCGGCGGGGCCAGCGGGGCCGGCGGGGCGGCCGGGCCTGCGCGCCGCCCGCCGCCGCTCAACAGCGTCGCGTCCGAGCCCACGCTGCCGCAAGCTAGCGTTATGCTAGCGCAGCTACTCTCAGCGCAACACTGTCAGTCAATATGCTAATTTATTTTATTATGTCACTCACTCGCACGTTTTTATAAGTTAGATACAGAACGGAATTATAATCACACATGTAAAAGTTATACTAAATACATCGTTGGCGCAGTTTAGACCAAGCTTTCAAAGACCAACTAACGAGATTCAGTCACTAACATCCTTTATTTTTTACAATTCCGTTTTGCATCCAGTATGAAAGTTGGTAGTTGTAACCCGCGACTTTGTCTGATCTGTGATGATTTCTCCTTGCAGCCCAAAGCCTGTACAAGTTGAACAGCTACGAGGAGGCCGCGGACCCAACGAAGTCGCCGAGCAGGAAGGCGCAGCCCTCGCCCATCGGCAGCGACGTCATGTCGCCGCATCACGTGAGTAGCTGGGTAATGTTACAAGGCCGAAGGGCAGACTCTTTTGACGCACTGCATTGGTACTCACAGTAAAATTTTCATCGTACATTTTTTTCACACCTTCGGCATGTGTACGCTTGCGCGTATCGCTCAAGTTCGAGTTCAAAATCAAGTATGGGTGAAAATTTACATTCTACCGCCACTATTCTATCGTTATGTAATCTAAGGTAATTTTTGATGTCAGATTTTTATTCAAAGAACTTTTCAAAAGGTGTTTCAGCACGCTTTAGGGAACACTTATATGGTTGAATCAGGATTGAACTAGACCTCAAAGAGCAGTCAAGACGATGCAGTCTACCATTAGTCTCGAAAGCATGACCGACCTCCATATTCCATATCTAAACCACTCAGGGTGTTTTGAGGGCATCGACGCCAACGCACAAACTGTTACCATAAGTTTAGTACATGAATATATTTTTTTTTTTTTTTTTATTTATTTATTTGGTTAGCCAACAATTGTTTACACAGTACATTAATGATTTCATTTTACTTGCATTTATAAGTGTAACAATTAATTATAGGCTAACACCACATGCACAATTATAGGTTAAACACATTGTTATCACAACAGTTAAATTTGTTTTAACAAAAAATTCGCACATTAGGTTGACAACAACAATTGACGGTAAGAATACAGCAGCTTAAAAGTAGTGTTAATAATTTTGGTTTAGTATATACATTTTTTTATAAAATTTAAAAGAAAGTATCATTTACTATAAACGTTAAATTAACATAAGAAACAACAGATATTAAAATTTAAAAAAAACACACAACATATACAATTAAAAGCATTGAAATAAAATAAAATAATTGACACAAAACATTAATAAATTAAATTAAACACACAACATTAATAAATTAAATATATCACAGCTCATCATTAATACATTGAATTATAGTTACTTGAATTAATTAACTAGGATTGGATGACAAAATATCTCAATTCAAATCGATTCTTACACATTTATTAATATTCATTGAGAGTAGTGCTCTCTAATTATTTTGTGAAATTTGCTCAACTTGTCGTGATTTATATCTATTAAATCACTGCAACTGTTAAGGATTTTACAAAAGCGTGGGATCGGAGAGTTTGCACCCAGAACCGTTCTGCGTAAGGGTGGGTGTAATGGAGTGATAGGGTTTCGCGGATATCGGGATGGGGCACGAAACTTTAAAAGACTTATTAGATTAGGGCAGTCGATTCTATTTCTGAGCAGTTTATAGAGAAAAGAAGCATCTATGATATCTCTTCGAGTTGACAACGAGGTCATATTGAAGTATTTCAAACGAGTGCTGTAGGAGGGCAGCAGTTTGCTTTTCCCTTTCGAAAAAGCAAGATGCCAAAGGAACCGCTTTTGTACCCTTTCTAAAAGTAATTTATGCGTGGCGTAGTGTGGTCTCCATACAACACTGCAATACTCCAAGACGCTCCGTACAAGACTATTGTATAGCATTATTTTAGTGCCAACCAGTTTGAAACTTTTTGCGTTTCTTATTACAAAACCTAACATTTTAGAGGCTTTTTTTATAATGTTCTCGATGTGAGGGACAAAAGTAACTTTTTTATCAAAAACTAAGCCTAGGTCCGTGAGGTTATCGACTCGTTGAATTTTAGAATTTTCTATCAGGTATTCTGAGGGTATAGGATGTGCCTTCCTAGAAAATGACAGATGGTAACATTTTTTTAAATTTAGTTCCATTTTGTTATTTTTACACCAATCGACAACCCTATTCAAATCATCCTGTAAGAGCGCGATATCACTAGACGAATCGATTGCTCTGGCAAACTTTAGGTCATCGGCGTACAAAAAGCACTTAGAGAAGTAAAAGCAGCTGGGAAGGTCATTGATAAATACAATAAACAATATGGGAGCAAGATGTGAACCTTGCGGAGCTCCGGAAGTCATACGATAATTGCTGGCTGAGCGAAAACCGTTCACCAATATAGACCAGTTATCCAAAAAAATCGAAAGCTCATTTGCCCATGTATTGCACTTTAACATGAAACAGCAGATTTTATTTAAACTGACGAATCATTTCTATGCTGTGTAGTCTATAGTCACGTGCTGTGGGGTTACCATGACGTCTTAAAGCAGTATTGTTATAATGACATTCCGTTTTGGGAAAGAGACAGAGCTACAGTATGTCTACCGCCATCTCTTTCCCACATTGGAATATGATTAAATTAATACTGCAAATTTGAATTGGGCGGGCCACCCTTGCGCTTCTACCTTAAGACGTCATGGTAGACCACTTGGTAACAGTTAGCTCGTAAATGTCCACCCGGCTAAGAGTAGCGCCCCCCTCAGTCGCTGTCCCCGCCGACGTCGCCGGGCGCGTCGCCGCGCGCCGGCAGCCCGCGCGAGCCGCGCCGCACGCACTTGCACGCCGAACAGAAGCGCCGCTACAACATCAAGAACGGCTTCGACACGCTGCAGGCGCTCATACCGCACCTCAACACTAATCCCGCCGCTAAGGTTGGTATATGATGCTACTATACTATAGCCGAAAGATTGTCCTCTGGCGTTTATAGGTTGCTCCAAAACATCGCTACAGCGGCCGCACCGGGCTTTCCTCATTCAGTAAATTCCTGCGGCCATTCTTCTTAGTACTATTTCAAAATAACCTAGTTTAACGATAAAACTGCCCTTTGTATCACACCTTATGTAAGATTTCCACATTGTATGTTACTTGAATGGTTTACATAAAAAAGAGTCGTAATAAAGAACTTGTCATTATCAAACAATACAATATCCTCGAAGCCTTTTCAGGCCAATATCCAATCCTACAGGCCTCTTCCTTATCCAGACACCGTCCCCCCAAAGCGGAGTGCATACTGGGGGAGAGTCTATTAATAACATAACATACTAACCGGACATAAGTAGAAGTAGACTCAGAGCAGCTACTGAAAATTTTCTAATGCAGAAAGCCAATAACATTGTCCCACTCGGAGATCAAAGTCAAAATGTAGTTCTAAAATATCACTTCCAGGAAATAAAGTTAGAAAAAGTATGTTTTTAAATTACATTACACTTTTTTTAGATAAGTAAAGCTGCAATGCTGCAGAAGGGTGCCGAGTATATCAAGCAGTTGAAAGCTGAAAGAAACCAAATCAAAGAAGAGATGGAGAGCTTACGACAGCAAATAGAATGTTTAAATAACTCGATCACGTACGTATACAATTTTTGTTTAGCAACAGACAAATCAAGAGGTAACAAATAGCATTTTTTTGTACCTAATAAATGTTAGGTTTTGCCCGCGGCTTCGCTTGCGTGGGAGTCGAAAATCTCTGAAATTATCCCATGAAAACGTACTGACGTCCCCAAATAAAATGGGACGAGGTCAGGAAAAAGGTGATGATGTAGGTAAAGTAAGCAACGACATTGTGGTTGTTACAGCAACTGCCACTCGCTGTTGCCCGCGACGGGCGCGCCCGTGTCGCGCGCGCGCTCGGGCCGGCTGCGCGAGATGTTCGCGCGACACGTCGCCAACCGCACCATGCACAACTGGAAGTATTGGCTCGTATCCTTTTCACATAGTGATAATAGTGCATCAGATACGTAAGTACGTAAGCTGATTACACGTGACAACGACTCAACTTTTATACGATAGTGGGGATGAGCGTAGGAACTAAGGGAGTCTGGTTTAATTATGTTAATAAACACGAGTGAGTAGGATTGGCGCCCTGTTATTAGAAAATATACTTTCCTAAGGAAGTATCATTTCATTAGTCGCTTTTTTCGAGAACAATTGATAAGTCCTAAATAAAACCTATCAAACTGGTCCTCGAAAAACAGCGACTGACCGAACAGAAGCGTGCGTTGAAAATTAAACTGTAAGCTTTTATACATTTAGATTTCGCGTAATGATAGTGAAAACTGACATAAATCCCGGAACTCGATAAAGTAAAATCACAAGTCAACATAATAGACGGGCGACAACATAACAAAATAATTACCCGCGAAAACCGGCATTCGCGCACGTAGATGCGACCCCTATGTACCGTATGCACCATTGACCTGCACCATCAATGGTGTAGAGAACACTAATTAGTTTCGTTTCTACCATTAATATTAATACAACTAATACACCATACTTTCTTCGTATGAACCTTTGACCTGCACCATCTGCAATGGGACTTATTAGTTTGGTATATTTCCGCTATCCCCACTGTGATATCCCCACCAGTGGCGACAACGGGAATTAGAAAAAAATTCGTCTCGTTGTCCCCACTACTCCGCCCCACTGGTGGTAGGGACAACAAGAAGGATTAGGAAATTGCCAATGACATGTGGGAGATGAGAAAAAAGGTCTCACCGGCTACCAGGAGGCCAGAATCATAAAGAAGTGTTACCATGTCATGCTACATGATTATCGAAATATAGATTTCGTTGTGTGAGATTCCTAGTGGTGAGGTGGCAACGAACTACTAGGCGATCGAAAAAATGAAGGAATGAAACAAACCTTAATGATGGCGGCAATGGAAATTTATTTTAAACATTAGATGGAATAGTTACCTACGTCATACCATATGATGATTTGAAAAGAGTAACCATGGAGTTTCTTGCCGTTTCTTCTCCATAGGGAACGACCAACCCGAACCGTGCACCTTTTGTCGACGTGCCCATGTAGGCCTATGTAAAATAAAATATTTTGATTTTGACATTAAAGGATAATAGTCTCATTGGCCACAATGGGAATAATTTTTAATTATTTTATCGATTCCCGCTGGCCCCACCAGTGGTGTCAAGGTCAGTGAGGACAACAGGAATACATTCGCTTTCACCATTCATATTGAAATGGTGTTTATTTTTGCAAATAGGTTTTTACAAACACTTTTACACGTCGTGTTTTTTTTTTATCTAGATGAGGACAGTGTTTCGTACCTGACTACTCTGAGAAGAAACAGCCGAAACAAACTCAGAGGCAATACTCACTTTTAAGGTCGAGACATAATGTTAGCCGACTCACATGAGGACTATGCAGATAAGTGTGTGAGATGGTCAATAAATGCGGTTTCGTTTGCACCATTAATGGTGCAAACAAAAGTAATTTACCACCTCTGCACCATTGATGGTGCAGGTCAATGGTGCATACGGTACAACGGGGATGCGACGTGGAACAGTCGAGTGCACTTGCTTGTCTATATGTGCGTGCACGTTGGCTCGTTTTATGGAGCAGACTGTCTGTAGATATCTATGTAACAAAGGTGTTGCAATGCAGATAACTATTTTGATGCTTTATACGTTGCAATGTTATATGAAGTGACCTACGCTATTTGTTAAATGATATTTTCTTTAAATAGATGAAACATCACCAAGTTAAATAAATAAAAGTCAAATTGAATGTAATCAGTATTTAAAAATACTTCATTCCTCATATTGTCTTAGATAGCGCTATTATAAACACAGCAATTTTTATGAATCATGCGCTAGTCACTTGGTAGTCTCGTGAGGGCTTCCGATCGAGGACGCTGATAGATATGTTATCACTTATTTTGCCGGCAAAACCTGCATTTTTTACTAATCATCTATGTTCTACACAGCTGGCGCGATGTACCCACGTCAATGGTGTCGATGATGAAATAACTGATAAGTACAAATATATGCCTAGTTAATAAAAATGTGTTATCACATGGACGATAGGTTTGACTAGATAAAGTGGGCTTCTATTTTCCGGATGACAACAATGGGGAAGTTATCTTTGGTACGGGGCATTCAACCTTGGTGGAAATATTTTTGATTAAGTACCTGTCTTTTTATTTTTAGTTTGAGATATTTCGTTACGTATTTTACCTATTTTAAAATTGTTACTTCAATATGAGACGCATTTGTATAGTTATAACAATAGGTAAAACAAAAACCGTAAATGAGTTTAGAGGTGAATAACTCTTTGCAAATCGAGTTACAAATCCAAAATCAACAAATCATAGAATTTAAAAAATAACAAAGTTTATCAATTTCTGTAGGAATTGGCAAAGCGACAACCGGGTTCGATCATTCTCATTTCATGCTGCGTGCAGCTAGTTTACCTACAACCAGTTTACCAACAAACAATACTTTTCCCTAACTTGCGTGTACAGTTTAGCGTAGTGAGCGCGGCGCTGGTAGAGTCGTTCAGTGCATGCGTGTCGTGCAGCAGCGCCGCCGACCTCGTGCGCACCACGCTGCTGTGGGCCGAGCAACACTGCTCGCTCGTCGAGATGAGGCCAGGTAACACAACTGTAGCTACTATATGCCTTAAACGTGTTTTCATAATAAGCGTGTAGCACCATCTATTACGTGGCAAACGAAGTACCCACCACTTAACGTCACCTAAAATTCCTGCATCGCATAGATGTGGTTTATACAACACCCGGACAACAGTTGTCGGGTAGTAGCCCACCACACAGATGACCCGTTTGGTCGGGATATCCTTCCTTTGCTATGTATGATGAGTAAGTTCACACCCTTGTTTTTCATGCCTTTATAAGCTCATCATCATAATTTAACTGAAGACATTCACTGATCGACATAGGAGGACAAGTTTTGCCTCAAACGGTCTGTACCGAGTCCCTTGATGGGGTTTTGAAACAGGCGTTAGCTTTAATTATTATAGTTAGTAAATAGTTAAATTGAGCAAGAACTAAGGTAAGTTTGTTTTGATGTGTCGTATTTGTTGGCCCAGCGGTGCTGAGCTCGCTGCGCGTGCTGTGCACGAGCACGGACATGCTGAGCGCGCCCGAGCGCCTGCCGGAGGAGGCGCGCGCGGCCGCGGCCGCCGGCGCCGGCGTCAAGCAGGAGCCCACCTAGTGGCGCCGCGAGGACGCCGACGCCCACTCTCCCCAATAAAACATACATTCTCGACAACTTTTGTTTGGGAGACGCCGTCGCCGTCCGAGAGTCCTCACGTGTAACGCTTCCCTTCTCGGCTCGGCCCGAGTCGGTGCGGTCGTTGTTAGTGCGCGTCAATGCAGAATGTTACATTTTCGACCGACAAAAACTTTGAATGTAAAAATAATACAAAAGCACATCGTGAGGTCGGTCGTGTTATCTTTGTTGTTTTTTTATTTATTTTTGTTCAAATATTATGTTTCGGCCAATCTTTATTTCGTATTTCGATCTACGTTTGCCTTAATTTCGCCATTTGTTTATTAAAATACATCACGTAAAATATTATTTTCGTATTTCGCTTGGGCGAGTGAATAAAATGTAAATGTTTTTCTGGCCATAATATATGATTTTTTGACCGTTGAGTAACAAATATTTTCTACAAATCGTAAAATAAGTGAAGAAAATAATTACAACTGAACTAATAACTTAATGCCATATTATGTTGGTTTTTATTTTGGCAATCGTCGAAGCGCTCAAACACTGCCCGGTTTGAAGTGTAAGCTTACATCTGAATTGTTACATCTTTTATGTGTACTTGACTAAGTTTTTAAATTGTATAAAAATTGTTGATTTTCACTAAATTATCATGATTGTTAAAGCCTTGATAACATCGTCTATTATGCATACGTAGACTTATGTTTATAAAAAAACTTAGCTGTAAAATGAGTAACGGGTAAAATATTTGGTGTAGCATCACAAGAATGAAATATAATTTAAAAATGTATCACAGTCATCACATTGTCAACATTATCTTCTATGTGGTACTGTGTAACAAGAGCGGTCCAAAACTTATTCCGAGAACTGTCGTAAGGCGCGTTTATAATAAGATGGATATTCTGACCCCTCGACCGTCGAGAAACTCGTCTCGTAATCATGAGCCTTTTTTGTGCAAATCAGGCAGACTAACACTGCTCGAAATGTCCTTGTATTTGTTGCGGTGATAACTGAAGTGTCCTAATCAAGTGCCTTTTACGTGGTAAATAAATGTAATTTTATTGTAAATACATAACCGTCACACAATTTGTGATTCTCCAAGAACTCGGGAGGAGAATTGTTGTAATTGCGAGCAATAATAACCTGACTATCGGGCATAAATATGTAACTAAGGCTAGTTTGGGATTGCCGTACTAATTTTAGTCACATAGTTGAGCTTTGACCGGATAATATTAGCGGCCTATCGATAGTCTGATATTATAGTTGCTTGCAACTGTAAATTGTTCTGTTTGCCGGCGAAATGACATACCAACGATTCCAATCTTGGGGTACATATTTTTTTAAATCTTACTAACTTTTTTAATCCAATCTTGAAAGATCCCAGGTGAAATGAGCCGCAATACTGGCGGCAAGTTAACTAACGGGGTTAATTCAAGGAAATAACTTTACCAAAGATATAACAGCCGCAGAACGCATCGCTGAACGAGTGCAATCATGTTGTAAAATATGTACATGTGCCCGTCCTGTCCGATATCAAGTGAATACCAATGTAGTTCGTAAGAAACAATGAATTTATTGAACTTGTCGAGATTTAATTTAGAATTGTCTAAGTATATTTACGTAAGTACTTTAGGTAAATATTTTTATATTGTGTGATAACACAAATGTTTTTATATAACTATATATAACTCGGTGCCAACGTAAATATTGTTGTAATTTGTTATGTAGTGATATAATTTTATGAAGTATCGTTGACTCTGGCAGCACGTTGTCGTTTGTTGGCGTAGGCTCCGCGCCGCGCTCGTGAGCTTTAAATGAGGTTAAGTGCAATTGTTGTTCTATTGGAAATACAATCTGGAAACACTAACGGCTGTTTTAATTACCATTTATTTGGAACAAACGAGGTACAATTGAATAATAAATTATTACATCGTACTTATAATAGTCACGATTGATTACAATCAACAAATTAATTTAAATTAGTTCAATCGTTCTCTTGCTTTCAACAAGTTAGTAGTCATTGCGAATATGTTGTGTTAAACTAGCTAATTGAGATTCAATGTCAACACCTTCAAAAATAGCTTAAATTCCTACAGTATGTATGAATGTTTATTATCTGATTTTCAGGGTCATATTATAATTGCTTGATATATGTTAATAGATAAATAGAATTGCTGGATGATTCTCGATATTATTATTCATTGTCAGTATAAATTATGCTTCTTTGCACGCTAAAACTTAAATCACTGATTTCTGACTACAAACTAACTAGCCATGCTACTTAAAAATATGCATTGTATCATGCTTGTAAATCAAAAATGTGCAGTATAATCAGTAATCTACGAAAAGTGCTAGATGGTGAGCAGGTGCAGTGCAGAAACGTTGGTTGAAGAAATTAGACGAAACTTTTGCATATTTTTGAAATACTAGATTGATACTATGAAAATCTTGATGTCATTTGTCTTTTAAATTTCTAAAATACTGGGCAGTTGAATACAAAACTGTATCTTTTTATCTATTATATTGGTCAAACTAAAATAAATATTCATAGGTACAGACTGCCTAACGTGCAGTTGGGTTGAGTCAATTTGAGTTCGAAGAACCCTTTTAGATCTGGAACGTATTCACTAAGATCTGGAGATACCGCGCTGCTTTGCGAAATTCGCTCTTATGCTGGTTTCACAGGAGAGCAGAACAGTAGGCAGCACAGTACTGCTCTCTTTGAACGCACAGAACAGTACAGAACTTGACAGTAGCCAAGCCAGAACGGTTAATAGTTCGTTGGTCTATTTTTTCGGGGCCGTTTGGTTCCCCCCACCACCTTTCTCGCTAGTCTTGTGGCTGGACTCATGTGAACGTGTGTGTGGATAGTTTGCGCGTGCGCGTCCCGACGTACTTGTTTTGCTTGTGGCGTGCTCCATCGCTATCACTCGCGGACTGTCTTACATTTAAACGCCACTGTCCTTCCAAACTGTTCTGTCCCACTGTTCTGCCCTCGCGTGAAACCAGCATTAGCGTAGGTTCATGTCAGAATCCAACATCATCAATCATGAATGTGTCTTTTATATATCTCGCTTACACACGCGAAGTTAGAGTAGGACAAAAGAAAAGGTCGTGCGGTGGGTTAGTTAGGTCGTTGCGCGGCAGCGTGCATGCGCGCGAGTCTTGAGGCGGGCTGCGAGAGAAGAGCGGCAACCGCGCCCTGCTCCACCACGCAGCCGCTGTCCAGCACCACGGCGCGCTCGTATCCTCGTACCGACGATATGCGGTGCTGCAAAGTTAAGCATTCATTTTAGTTTGTGTTGCCTAATTCGCTAAGAAAATTATAATTTTATTGGTAATTTGCATCTGAGCAACAACCAAAACACGAGACGAAATCGTGTTGCGATGCTAAGGCGTGTTGTAGAAATCGTACGACGTGCATTGGAAAAAAACATTTTTGCAATTGCTTCTTGCTGTAGGCTCGGCGGCGTAGCCTTGCATCGTCAGTTGTTACAAGATGTTGCATCTCGATACAACTAGCAACGTGCCGCGACTCCAGGTCGCGGGGTTAGTTAAGTCAAAGATGTTTACCGCAACAGTGATGATGGTGGTATGAGGTGCGACTGCTGCCAGCGCCGCAAGCAGCGCTCTTTCAGCGGTACCGTCAAGCGCAGCAGCCGGCTCGTCTAGCAGTAGTGCTCCTGCCAGCTGCGCGTGCAGCGCTGCGCGGGCAGCTGCCACGCGACCCGCGCGTCCCGCACTCCATCCTGAGCCGCCGGATCGACTACAGACGCTGCACTCTGCATACAGTATTATAGCGTCTTTTATTTCCAGAATAAGTACATTAGAACGAAAGAATATTATATCACAAGGGTTAGTTAGAAGTGTACTATAAAGTACACACACATTTCGACATTATGTTTCAAGTCCCAAATAGAGAACCTATGTTAATTTAGCTGTCGAAATGAAGTTCCTGATCCTTTTTGCTAGCGGGGATGTCCCGGGCCCGCTGACCTTTTGCTGACTGTCAAAATGTATTACCATAAAACTTTTGGAAAGCACCTGTCTCTCTAAAAAGGTTTACATACCCAATCCAGCAGGCTGAGCAGACACAAAGTCGAACAGGCCGACGGCTCTCAAGCTATTCCAAATCTCTTCATCAGTGTGCACAGCCAGAGGGTCGAGGTTCTCTCTCAGCGTGCCGGAGAACATGGCAGGGTCCTGCGGCACGAGCACGATGCGGTGGCGCAGCGCGCGCAGCGGCACGCGCGTGATGTCCTCGCCGTCGACGAGCACGCAGCCCGCGCTCACCGTGGTCGCGCCGGCGCAGGTCAGCAGTAACGTGGACTTGCCGCTGCCGCTGCGGCCGCAGATTGCTACCTGTTGTGAGAAGATGATACGTCTTGAATAATCATATACCTCGGTAATCTAACGTAACACAGATTGAGGCTGGAAAATTTAATGATGCCTTGTATTTTCTAGTGACTTGGGCAAGACTATGGACCTGCTTGTCTCGCTTCCAGACTAACAAATCCAGCTGAATACAAGCATTTTACATAACGCGAGTGTCGGTTGTCTATCTGGATAGCTGCAGTAGAAGTAAATTTAATACATTTTTTGGGTTACCTTTTCACCAGACGCAATCTTAAGGTTTATGTTTTTAAGTATCGATGTCGATCCGGGTTCTTGCTGAATGCTGACATTTTCGAATTCTATTTTTCCATGCCTCTGCCATCCGACAGGTATTGGACCTGGAAATGAAACACAAAAGCATGCATGACCATATAAGCGCGCATTAACGCTCAATATGTTGAGTTTGATCAAAGTAAATAAATAATTGATTTGAAGAGGAACAGGTCCGTTGTCGACAACAAAATTTTCAATATAAAAGTTTTCGAACTGTAAGTAGGTAGGTACAAAGTAACGCCAATTTGCGTACTCACAGTCATCTCTATAGTCCTCTTGGGGCACATTAGTATCATCATGCACGCGCTCAAGCGCCGCCAGCTGTAGATGCAGGTCAGCGCGGCACTTGGCCAGATGAGCCAGGTAGGCTGGCAGCAGCAGTGCGTACGCGCCCGCCAGCCCCGCCGCCGCGCCACTCGCGCCGCCTTGCAGGCACACCGTCAGTACCACGCACACGCAGCCTGCTCCTACCAGGTCCTGTAATTATCATTGCCATAATTGCAGCGAAAAGACTTCGGTAAAATATATGACATAGGTATTGCTGGCGAAGAAATTAGAAAAGCAAACATAAGATATTTACTTAGGTAAAGGATTTTGCGTTCGAAAACAAACCGTCATATTACTTAGGTTACGAATTCTGAAGCCTAAACATTTTTGACGGAAAAAAATTGTTAATAATGAACATCTCTCGAATAAGACGTAGGCAAATTTCTTTTCAAATACTCAAGTAGATTTTAAACCGTTTCGTTTACCAAAGTAAGTCCAAGCCAGCGATTGGCTGAATTGAGCAGGAGCAGTGTGTTATGATTGGTGTCGAGGCCTCGCTGGTACGTGGCGCGCATGCGTTGCTGCAGCCGGCCTGCGCGGATCGTGCTGCCGCCCGCGCACGTCTGCGCGCATAGGGACACCACCACCGCTGCGCTGTGGGCCTCTGCGCACTGAAGCTCCCTGGATTATGTTAAATAGGTATTGAGCTGATTTTGGCTGCCTCGATTGGCTGCCCCTACGTCATAGCTACTTACTTTTAATCATTTTTGGAATTCGATAAAGTAGGCCAAGGTAAAAATCAATCAATTTGCATTCGTTTTATGTTCGTATAGATTCTATAATTATGGAGAAATTGCTTATTATAAACCATGCGCAGTGAGGGTATTTTTTCGTGAAATACTCCTTCAGATAATATTGACCATCTTCCCAACACTTCTAGAACGTCGCCATCCATTTCCCGTCATCATTCATCATCATTTCAGCCGAAAGACGTCCACTGCTGGACATAGGCCTCCCCCAAGAAGGGGGGGTTTTGCCATAATCGCCACGCTTGGCAGGCGGGTTGGCGATCGCAGTACGGTTGTTACAAAAGCACAGAGAACGCTGCTGCCCATTCTCTGGCAAGTCCCTTAATCGCCTCTTAGGACACCCACGGGAAGACATGGGATGGTGCTATTCTTTACGTCCGACACCATACAGAACATTCCCATTTCCCGTAGTCCTTGCTAATATTCACGAATTGCGAATGTACCTAGCGTTACTCAGATAGACCGACTGCAGGGTGAGGTAGCACACTAGCGCCGGGATCGACGCCAGCAGGGTCCACGGCGCGATGATGGCGTTCACCAGCACGGCTGCAGCGCATAGGAGGGCTAGCTGTGCCCAGCGGCTGATCGCTGTTAGCAGTTTCTGAAAGAGGTAAAAGGAAGGAAGTTGTCAGGGCCACTGTTACTATAATAGTTAGATAAGAAACTGATATACTTAAGTATATGCGTTTCGGTACTTACCTACTTTTTCACAAATTACATTGATTCAGCCAAACATCATTAATGGAATTTAAAAATTGTATATTGAATAGTACCTATATTGTAGTTTAAATTGTAATGAAAATAATTTAAAATTTGTACATAAGAAAATCAGTTTTCGGTTCTTTTTGGCCTATTTTGACATATGTAAGACATAGGCAGGTAAGAAGATTAGATTAACTTTATAAAATTAAATAGGTTATGATGTATGCTCTCACGGTTTTTTTTTACCTTATCGATAACCAAAATATCCGCAGAGAATCGATGCAGCGTGTCCCCCAAGGGCGCGCTGCGCAGATGATGCGGCGGGGCGCGCAGCGTGGCCCGCAGCAGGCGGTCGTGCAGGGTGCGGCGCGCGCGCGCCGACGCGCACGCACTGGCCGCCTGCGCCGCGCCCGCCGCCAGCACGCCGCACCCGCACCACATCGCGTATGTGCGCACGCCGTTCCACGTCTACCACAAAAGAACACAAGTTACGGAATCGTCTTTTCTTGCACTATGGACCGTCTTTTTTTCGGAAAATTGTGACGAGTCCGAGTAAATTAATATAAAAACTAGTCTTTAAAAATTAATTTATATTAAGAGTCGTTACAGACAGCTAAGATTCTATCAACCCAACCAGCCTCTACCTAGCAAGCTCACGTCAACACACAAACATACAGTAGGATCCAGAGTTCGATTCAGAAAGCAGTAGTTGGTCATATGCCATTGGAATACAAGCTTACTAAGCCTATATCAGAAGGCAGAGGATAGCTATGTTGCCGGACGACTGATATGTAACATCTCATTTCATAGGCAGGAATAAAATTGCAGCTTCTGAATACAAACCTGTTGCTCAGAGAGTTCAGTGTCCGCGCTCTGAGAGGTGGTGTGCGTGAGCCAGTAGTCCGCGGCCACCGCCAGCGCCTGTGCAGCCACCGCTGTCGCCCAGTACGCACCACCCCACCATCGACACGCTCGCGCGTATTCCCACCATATCGCACACTGCACAAAACCAAGTAAGTAATGCCAAGTTAAGATTTCCGGAGAAAATTACGGACATAACCTAACTCATTTCGGGGTGCCCATCGTTTTTTTTTGTGATGAATCCTAGCCTATTTTTTTATTTCGCCTATTCTGTCCGTCAGCTGGACACAGGCCGCCCATTCCTTTCCACTCTCTCGGTGTTATGCCTTCTCTGGCCAATCAGTCAAGAACGAGTCCAAATCGTCACGCCAGCGTTTCTTGCTAGCCTGAGCAGTTATTCTCGTCAGGCCCGGACTGGGACCCGAAACCGGCTCGGGCATTTTAGAGACGGTCGGCCGTCCACTCTCAAGAGAACGGAAAACTACTAATGTAAATTTTGAATCAAATGTATAAATTTTCTATTTTAACAATTGAATGGTTAATTAGGTAATGACTTCCGAAGAAGCTCACTGCTCTCGGCTACTGTATCAATTACTAGCTGTCCCGCGCGACATCGTGTGCGTCACATTTTCACCGTTTTCGCAACATTTTTCATTGCTGCTCCGCTCCTATTGATCGTAGCGTGATAATATATAGCCTATGTCCTTCCCCAGGTTGAAATCTATCTTCTTGCCAAAATTCATTAAGATTTGATCAGCCGTTTACTCGTGAAGAGGTAACAAACAAACAGAGTGACTTTCGCATTTATAATATTAGTATTAAGGATGTTGTCGCTATCTAAATTCATTTTTTATAGAAATATAAATTTGAGTACTCTAGGAATTAAAAGAAAATGGGTAGTATTTAAAGATCGACTTCAAATTCAAAATCAGGCTGTTAAAAAGTTTCCGTTTCAACCACGCGGCCAACTCATAATACTTGATGAAACTTTGCCAGGAATTAGTGCTAATTTGTTCCTATACACACCTCTTTTCGTGAATTTGTTCCAAAAAAAACCAAGGCGCTATGACCAAGAATAGTTGGCCGCTAGAACCGCCATTTGCCGTAGTCATCGCCCGTGATTACACAGAAAATTTATAATGCAGATAGACGAATTATGCATCAAAAGAAAGGTCTTAATTTGTTCCATTTGTTTCAAAAATAAAAAATATCAAAAAGTAAATAAACGAAAAGTTATGCAATATTTAGTTTTCAGGCTATGAGTAGGTAGCTATCTCACCATAAATATCAAATTATTAGAAGCTCATGTGTATGGACAATTAGTTCCTAATTTGTTACAGCGAATAAACAGAAAAAAATACTAGAAAGTAGGTTCAATGATTTGTTAGAGTCGATTTTAGTTGGCCGCTCGGCCGGCAATATGCCTAAAATACAATGGCGTTTATCTCGTTAAGCAGGTTTAAGCTTAGTTATAGTACTAATCGACGGGTAACGTAACCTAGTTTGGATAAACATGGAGAATATAACTGCAGCATTCATATTATAGAAGATATTTACAAAAAAAACAGTCGTATGAAACCGTATGAGAGTAGGGTGACCATGATTACATTATTACGAAGGCATGTTTTTAATGTTGCATGTTTGTAATTATTACTTATTTGTATTTTCAATCTTAATGTATGATAATTTGTTTTTTATGCTCTCTAATGATTTGTGCTTTTATTTTTATTTTAATTTTTTGCTGAACTTGACATGTAATTATAATAATTATTAATAAATAAACTAAACTAAACTAATGTTGGACTCTGTTAGAAAGAATATGCGGTTCGTTTTGCGGCCCATTCAATAGTTCTAACTATCATACAATAGTTACTTGGTCGAATTTTAGACAAAGTTAAGATTCAAGCGAAAATAGCCTAAAGCGCAAGCGAAGCGAGCTCGAAAATTTTAATACCCTAATACCTACCTTGGACAAGTTAGATTTTTTTCGACCTATCAGATTTACTTGGACAACTTATGGTAAAAGTTAAAATTCAAGAAAATATCTAATAAATAAAATCTAATAAATAATAATCTAATATAATATAGGTTCTACGAGCGAGCGAAGCGAGCTCGACGACATATATAATGTATCTAATATATGCACGAATAAATGCAGATGTGTAATTTGACATCAAAATGTCCACTTGCTACATCTTTTGCAATCTTGTATAAGTTGCCTATGCCATAATTGCCTGTTAAGGGCTCGAGGCAATGTTTCGGGAGGTTCCTGCACCGAATCGGGCGGGAGGAAACGCCCGGGTGTTACCACTGCGAGGATCGGCCGGAGGACACGGTGGAGCACACTGTGGAGCTCTGCCCTGCTTGGGCTGAGCACCGCCGTGTCCTCGTAGCGGCGATTGGCGGCGGCGACCTCTCGCGTCCGGCCCTGGTTCAATCCATGGTCCGGAGCGAGAGGGAATGGGAAGCCGTCGCCTCCTTCTGCGAAGCAGTCATGCTAGCGAAGGAGGTGGCGGAACGTGAGAGAGAGAGAGAACCTCACGTCCCAGCCGCCGCAGGAGACGCCCCGGGCGTCAGGGGGCAACCAGTGGCCCCCGGCCACCGTAGGCGCGGGCCTGTGGACGGTGAGTAATGGGCTAGCTCACCGTCCGTCCGTCTTATGACGACAGACCGTGCCGACGGCGCGTTCGTGTTCCACGCGCGCCTCAAGGAGATGTCAGCAAATCGGAATGGGTCCGAGAGGGCCGATGCCTGCCAGGGCTGCGGGTTGTTCGAAAGAGATACCGTGCCCCTGGAACGCAAAGGGCTAAGAAGGAACATGGATGGGTTTTAGTCAGTCAAGTCTGACACTCCCTTCCGCTCCGCCCAGAGCGGAAGAAGTCATTTGATGATTACCCATCATAAAAAAAAAACAAGGGCTCGAGGCAAGGGGCTCCTATTTATTTTAGCCTCTGTCTATTCCGGTCGATCATGCGAAAATCCAATAGGAATGCTAATCCAGTGGCTGAAAAAAGGAGCCCTTATGATAAAAGGTTTTTCGCAGGGTTGATAGTCCGAACCGCGCGCGTGGCAAGCGTCTCAGTACAGATAGAGACCAAGAGTAAATTGAATTAGGTCCTCGACATGACTGTTGAGGACGTTATTTTAATCGAGGAAAAAAGGAGGTGGTGACCAGCATACATAACCACGTCCTTTGCCTTTGCCGAATGGGCCGGTCAAGCCAATTGGCCACACCGGCCCATCGGGCATTTGCCCGATTTGCCGTATGGCCAATCCGGGACTGATTCTCGTACTCAAAATTTAAATTTAATGTTGAATCATAAAATAATCGTGCTGGACCCTAAGCATTGGGTAGTTCAATGTCCAACTAGAAATTCAGGCCGAATCTGGGCAGTATAGAGAAGCAGTTTTATAAATGAAATAGACTGGTGGAAAGATAAGTATAGCTTACCTCATTAACTTCTTCTGGTTTCTGTGATGAGTTAGTTTCTTCATCAATGATGATGGTGTTATTGGTTTCTATGCCATTGGAGGTCAGCGAGCTGTATGGTGTTGTATCAACCATAGATTCGTCAACAACATCTGAATCATAACAATGACTTTAGAAATTTATATAAACCGAATATTATTTAGTAAGTCAACTTAGCCAGCCTAGGACTGAGGCTAGTTCCACAACACCCTGTTCTCATTATTTTAGCAACTGTTTATATTGTAATTAAGGGTATGGTAAAACCAAAACCGATACACACCGTTACTTGGGTTGTCTTCTGGCGCAGTTTCAGAATCTGAGCTAATAAGCCGTCGTAGAGTCTTTGGTGTCCATCTGAAGCAAAATACTTGTTTAGTTACCGAAGTTGTTTTTCTTTAATACTTTTGATTGAAACTAAATCATTTACGATCCAATGAACCAGAAAGTTAATCCTCTTTAGTTCTAGTTCTAAACTTCTATTATGCTAGAACTAACGAGAATGGCTCGTTGAATAAGTTTTTAATAGGTAGGCCTATTACCTTCCTATCGGTAATTTTAACTTTGACATGTTTAATATCATAAAACACCTGTTGACACTGCGTGGTGCCCTGGGCTTCAGCAACCGGCGCAGGTAGCTGGCCTCTCTATGTAGAGCCGCGTTTGACTCGTCTGCACTCACTGCGCGCCGGACGTCCGGACGCCATCTGTAAAACATTACGAATGTGATGCTATTTGGAAGTCATACAAAGGCTTTTTTTTTATTCGGATGGGAAGTCATCAAATAACCCCTCCCGCTCGGAAGGGAGTGTCAGACTTGACTGACTAAAACCCATCCGTGTTCCTTCTTAGCCCTTTGTGTTCCAGGGTCACGGTATCTCTTTCGAACAGTCCCGCAGCCCTGGCAGGCATCGGACCTCTCGGAACCCTTCCGATTTGCTGACATCTCCTTGAGGCGCGCGTGGAACACGAACGCGCCGTCGGCACGGCCTGTCGTCATAAGACGGACGGACGGTGAGCTAGCCCATTACTCACCGTCCACAGGCCCGCGCCTACGCCCCGGGCGTCTCCCGCGGCGGCTGGGACGTGAGGTTCTCTCCCTGTCGTACAAGGGCTACCAATAAGACTCAAAGAAATAAGGTAGTAAAAAATCAACTTCATTACTTGAAGGATCTTGGACTATAAATCCTCTGACTCAGTATGAGACCAGGAAATAGTAAACTAGTTAACTAGTCTGATTGTACCATTATTTATAATTATATAATTACTTATGTCGATATAGATTTTAACTCTCCTATAAAATTACCATTTTTGACTTACGCTGAGTCGTCCAGTCATCAAAACTCAATAAATTGATTTCGTTTAACTTCTGATAACTGGTACTGGCTCAGTCAACCAGTACCGACATCTAACAGGTTTGAGGAACTAGAGGTTTACTCAAATCCAGAGAATGCTGCACAAAAAGAATATAAGGGGAAAATTCCCAAACCGCCACCTATATTCGTAGAAAAGGTCGAGAACATACGGCCGCTGCAACAACTCCTTGAACAACATGCCACGGGCGACTACGAAATTAAAAACCCTAAATAGTAATAAGGTCAAAATTCAAACTATGACACATACTACCTACAAAGAAATTGTAAAACAGCTAGAAAGCAAAGAAACGGAGTTTTATACATACAAGCCTAAGCAGGAACGCAATTTCAAAGTTGTCTTAAAAAATATTCACCCGTCCATTGATACACAAGAAATTCACCAAGCCCTAAAAGAAATAGGACATGACACTGTCAACATTTGGAACATTAAGCAGAGAATAACAAAAAAGCCTCTGGATATGTTCATTGTTGAACTGCAACCGAAAAGTAACAACAAACAAATATACGACCTTAAAAGCCTCTTACACATACGTATAAAAGTTGAACCACCAAGACCAGTGCGCACCATACCGCAATGTGCTAAGTGTCAGCAATATGGGCACACAAAAGCATACTGTCATCGTACACCAAAGTGCATCAAATGTGCAGGCAGTCACTTATCAGCAAATTGTACCCGAAAAGAACGTTCTGATTCAGTGAAATGCGCACTTTGTGATGGAAACCATCCAGCAAACTATAAAGGTTGTAGCGTATACAAGGACTTACAAAAACAAAAATTTCCACCCATACGAAGGAAACAGATTGAACATAAGGGTAACCCTGAAAAAGCTGAAGAGCCTTTAACACAAAACAATACAAAAACCCACAGCATAAAAGAACCTATAGCAATGTACTTTTGAACAAGGAATATGAAACACCGAAATCACACGTAATCCATCCATCCGACCAACTTAACGACATGAAACAGCTAATGGAAATGTTCAAACAAATAATGAATCAAATGGGTACGATAACAAATCTGCTTACAAGTCTAATGTCAATAATGTCCAAAAATTCAACCAACTCAAATTAGTACTATGGAATGCCAATGGGCTGTCACAACACTTCCATGAAGTTAAACTGTTCCTCGAAACGCATGATGTAGATGTTATGCTAGTAACAGAAACACATTTCACAAGCAAATCATATTTAAATATACCAAAATACAAATTTTACCAGACAATGCACCCAGACGGAACAGCTCATGCTGGCTCAGCTATCATTATCAAAGAAAAAATAAAGCATCATGCTGCCGCTCCGTACTGCACATAGGAAATACAATCCACTAATATAGTAATCGAAGATCCCAAAGGCGAGATAGCATTGTCTGCAGTATATATTCCGCCCAAACATAACATGAAAGCTGATAAATATAATGCCTTTTTCAAAACCCTAGGGCATCGGTTTATTGCTGGCGGTGATTACAACGCGAAGCATACTGAATGGGGGTCACGACTAACTACACCTAAAGGACGCCAACTTATGGAAGCTATCAGGGCTTTACAACTGACTGTCACGTCAACGGGGGAACCAACATACTGGCCCGCCGATGTCAGTAAAAAACCTGATCTCATAGACTTTTTTATTTGCAAAGGGCTACCTCAGTCATCAATAAAGTGTAGCTCCTGTTTTGAAATGTCTTCAGATCACTCACCAGTAATTGCACTAGTCAACTGTAACATCACAAATGTCGCCAAAACATGTAAGCTACATACCAAAAAGACAAACTTGCCATTATTCCGCGACCTTGTCGAGCAATCCCTTGACTGTCAGATACCTCTTAAAACAGATGAGGATATTGTTCAAGCCGTCGAGTATTTTAATAAGAATATACAGGAGGCCGCATGGGCCGCAACTCCGCCTCAACCTGAAAACGACAAACCCAGCAGTTCGTTTCCCAAATATATCTTGGAACTGGTAAATTCGAAGCGCAAAGCCAGAAAACTATGGCATGAAACAAAATATCCAGCACATAAAACTACATTTAATAATATTACAGGAAAATTGAAAAGGGCCCTAAAAGCAACCACAAACAAAGAAATGGAAAACTATCTCAGAAGTCTTGATGCGACCCAAGCCACCGATTACTCTCTTTGGAAAGCTACGGCAAAACTTAAGAAACCAATAATACATCGATCTCCTGTTATGAAGCCAGATGGCACATGGGCGAAAAGCGATAAAGATAAGGCGAATGTATTCGCCCATCACCTTTCTGAAGTTTTTACCCCAAACACTGACCATAGATCTAGCAAAACCAGTTTAATCAAATCTGAACTAGATAAACCACATTAACTGGATAAACCCTTAAAAAAATTTACTAAGCAGGAAGTACGAACTGCAATCCAAAAAATCAACATCCATAAGGCACCGGGGTATGATCTTATTACGGCCAAAATCTTGCGAGAGCTACCTGACGTCGGCATTACATTCCTTACCTATCTATACAACGCATGTCTCTGGAAAAACTTTGTTCCGCCACAATGGAAGGTTGCAGAAATCATTATCATTCCTAAACCTGGCAAAGACCCTACTGATGTCAAATCTTACCGCCCAATCAGTCTTCTTCCAGTTCCATCTAAAGTCATGGAAATACTTATACTGAAACGTCTTACACCGGAAATTACAGCCAAAAAGCTTATCTCCGACCATCAGTTCGGTTTCAGACAATTCCATAGTACAATAGAGCAAGTACATAGGCTAGTGGAAAAGATCAACTACACATTTGAAAGCAAACAACTCTGTTCTGCCGCCTTCTTGGACATTTCGCAGGCGTTCGATCGTGTTTGGCAGGATGGACTATTGTACAAAATTCGTAAAGACTTACCCATAAATTTCTACCTTCTCATCAAGTCATATCTTAGCGACAGACACTTTTATGTTAAATATGGCGACATTACCATAAAGTTACACGAAATAAAAGCAGGAGTCCCACAGGGTAGTGTAATGGGCCCAATGCTCTACCTTATATATACCTCAGACTTACCAAACAGACAAGACACAGTGACAGGAACATTTGCTGATGATACTGCGGTTCTTGCCATTGATGAAACCGCAGCTGGAGCATCGGCGAAATTACAACGAAATCTAAATGATATCTCGAACTGGCTGAAAGACTGGCGTATAAAGGCAAATGAAGCTAAATCAGTCCAAGTAACCTTCTCTTTAAGAAGAGAAACGTGTCCAGAAATTGAACTAAATCAAATAAAGATACCCCAGGCAGATGAGGTTCGATACTTAGGAGTCTACTTAGACAGACGACTTACCTGGAAAAAACATATAACGACTAAAAGAAAGGCGCTTGACTTACAACTAATAAAGATCCATTGGCTAATGAGAAAAAAATCCCAAGTTACACTGGAAAACAAACTCCTTCTATACAAGTGTATACTCAAACCTTTTTGGACTTATGCTTTGCAGTTATGGGGCACTGCATCCAAATCAAATACTGAAATTTTACAACGCTTCCAATCAAAAACCATACGTATGATAACTGGAGCACCATGGTATATTACAAATAATCACCTACACCGTGATCTAAAAATCAAGACAGTAAAAGATGAAATAAAGGACTCTTTACTACCTTACTGCAAGAGAATTGTAAACCATCCAAACCAATTGGCAAGAAGTTTGTGGAATGGAACAACAACCAAATCGCACATTTATAAGACTAAAGAGACGTGCTCCTCAAGATCTTCTCTAACACAAGAATAAAGTAGCCATACTAGATGGACATATCATTGGATACTGTACCATGCACGCCATATTTGTACATACATAAAATCCAGCTTAATGTCTACAAAACCAAACACAAGGAGAGGACAACAAAAGGAGATTAAAAAAAAAAAAAAACAACTTCTGATAAAATTACAGTCGAATTATCTAATCAGCATGTTCTTCAAGAACTTACTTTGTGTTGCACATGGATGGTGGCGGTGAGGACAGCTGCCTGGACAGCGCTATTCGCTGATGAGAGGACACCCGCCGTCTCCAGCTGCCGCCCGCACACGTCGGCACTTCGGACAGCAGGTGCGCCCCCGCCGCTTCACTGACGCTGACCTTCGCAGGATAAATGAAAATTGATGCCTAATTTTCTTCTTGAAGTTGGCACATTTTCAGATCTTGTTGACCAAGAACTTCGCCCACTTCGTAGCGCAAAAGTCACACAGGGCAGAATTAGAGGTAAGTTAGAGGAACATAATGGGGGCCACCTCGTCGGAACGCTGCTAGCTGAGAATCTAGAGCTGTGTTTAAACTGTGTAATAAAGTGATGTAAATCTAGCATAAGTATGACATTGTTGGATATATTTACAGCACAGTCGCTTGCTAGTTCCGTATTCTAAGAATAAGACACTTTGAAGGGATGACTTCATCTTCCACTAAGTGTGAATTTCTACAAATATTTTTATTGCTCTGAATCGCTAAAAGTGGCATTGGCTAATTGGCTTTAAATACTGGCTGGAACACTGCTGAAATAAGGCGGTGCTTGCTTCAATTGGAAGTGTTGTTTGATTGAGAATAATTGTCATCAGTCTCGTTTTGACATTTGCACCAATTCTACATGGCACAATTGCATTAGGGTAGTCAAACTGAATTCGGACACCTATAGCTGACCAGTCGTATTTACCGTGGCCTCTTCGGAGTTGCTGTAGAACCGGGTCCGGCTGAGCGCGCGCACGAGTCGCGACCGTTCACGGGCCGTGCCGCCGGGCGGGCCGGCACCGGCGCGGGCTGCCGCGGCCCGAGCCTCGCCCGCCAGCCGCGCCCAGCGTGCCAGCGCGCCTTCACAAGATGCGCCGCGCCCAATGCCGGCCACGCGACCTTCCTCCATTGCTATTATCTGGGAATTCTTGTCTTTAGCTACATATCGGATATTTCGATTTTCCATCAAACTGGCTGCAGTCCGACATCCAGTCGAGGCTTCACAGACCAGGCTGCCACGAATCAGGCTTTTTTGAAAACAAATCGTTATCTTATAGTAAAGTTGCAGGTAGGTACCAGCTAATAGCAGCAAGTAACCTAACTCCAAAACGATGTCAATATAACCAGTCTTCGCAACCCCGCATCGTGATGCTCAGTAACGCGGTTGTGAAATGTGGTATTATATTTTTTGACAGAAACGCTTCGATCAATAATAGTATTATTGATCGAAGCAGAAACGACATACTTATATTTGTTTTAGGATAAATGTTTTTTCCCAACAACGCAAAATATGCATCACACTACCCACGCTCCCTTGAACTTGAAATATTTATGACTGTTGTCTATTTTACTGCTAGCCGCTGCCGTATGATTAGTTTATTAGATCTCGGAAGTACCTACCAATAGCTGAAGATCATGATTAGTCATATGATTCTGTTTTCTCGTGTTTTTACATTAAACTTCTTCTAGGAATTACTCTAAGGGAGTTGAAGCTGGAACCTACCAAATCAGCATAATGAAGAAGTTCAAGTCTGTTGGTTGCAACGACGACGGTGCGTCCGGCACGCGTGGCTGGCACCAGCGCGCGCGCTACCAGGTGTCGTGCAAGCGGGGCATCTAGTGCGGCTAGTGGCTCGTCCAACGCCAAGAGTTGTGCGTCCGAGTACAGAGCCCGCGCAACGCACACACGGATGCGCTGTCCGCCCGACAGTGGCGCGCCGTGGCTGCCCAGCCGAGTTGCGTCACCATCTGTTTGAAAACAAGCCGGTCTCATAATGACTCCTACTGTACACACACGACTCGTCATATACAAATGTGTGTAGTATGTACAAATATTATACGCATAATAATAACCATCATTGTTCGATTGTTACACATTAATGATTTCATTTGTACCTGAATCTGAATACACGTGACTTGATTCATTTGTTTGCAGTTTGATTATAATCTGCACCGATTTTGATGACAAGGTTACCTGATACCTAGATAATAAAGTTTAATCTGTCCAATGTATGCTACTTTCTTGCCTGGTAAAAGCTGTAGGTCGGGTCTCAAACCGGTCGCTCGTAGGACGCGCCCGTATTTTCTCTGGCACCACGAGCTGTCCATGACGATGTTGTTGCGCACAGATCCCTCCAGCAGCCACGGTGGCTGGCCCGCGTACCACATCGAACAGTTCCTAGGGCGAAAAGAAATACATTACTACATATTCTACTATAGGTATCAATAAAGCATATTGCAGTACCTAATGTAAGTGGGTAATCTATAATATTTTTATTAAGTCGTGATTTTGCGAAATATTATTTGCATAGTATTCCTATCACTTATGAAGTTGGTCTCTCTCGATCTCTAATGAAATGTTTACCATCACTATCACGCTAGGCACTTCCTATATTGTAACTATGAAGGACAATGCTCTCGGGGCTGTAAAGGACGACAGATGCTTAGGTTTTATGACATAGGCATCGTAACTATAAATCCTGACTGACTTCAGATACAATTTCAGGGTTACTTTGGGAGTAAGTCGTTTATTGATATTGTTCATGGTAATTACAGTTTGTAATAAAATTGTGTCAATTGTAGCAATAGGGACAGTACAGACAGTACGTAGGTAGGTACTTGTCACCAATTTAGCTATGAGATACGTACAACGTTACTGTTTTAATTAACGTAATTAGTTTTAAATTGACTTGCTATTTTCGTTTACGGATAGGACATAGGTACATTCCATCGCTCCTCGTCCCAGGAGAGACGTTAAACAACTGACATACTAAACGAGGTAATAGGTAGGTACGATTAGCCTAGGTTATAAGTTTTAAAATGTCTAATACCATTGAAGTTTCAAACAAAAGTTTAACAGTTACAAAAAATGCATGACAAACGTAACGTAAGTAGAGTGAACATAAACAAAGATGAGGGCCGAAGATAGATCCCCGTGTGTACCCTTTTGATATTTTCCAGCGATGTTTTTGCGATATCGGGTTATTTTGTAACTTTGCAAAAAAAAAAACGTACTTGTGATGAACCACGTCCCCTTTGTCCAGATACATCTCCCCAAGGATAGCAGACAGCAACGAAGATTTCCCAGATCCGGTAGTGCCAACGACCATTATCAGTTTTCCTGGTAACAAAACAATTAGTTAAGTACCTATTCAATTAATCCAGAATCAGCAAATTGATTAAAGATGCCGTAATTGGTGTTAAATCGGCAATGCCATGGGTTAACGATTAATCATTTTGTTCAATCTGATTGAGGAAAGAATTTACTTTATTTTGCAAACTTTAGATATTTATTGGTATTTCACGTCAACGGATGCACGCAAATGGCAAACAAATATGTACTTAGGTCGGTAAGGTATAGTAGGTACTGTCCCTTACCGACTTACTTACTTACTGTAGGTACCCATGAAGGTTTACTTTTCAACGAACACTCACCTGCTGGAATTTCTAGATCTTCTACTTCTAATAACATGTCACTCCTCTTGTCCCAAGTGAAGGCTGCATTTCTAAACGTAACCAAAGACTCAGCTCTAAGAGTAGGCAAACTGAACACTTCATCATCGGAAAACTGATCAACACATTCAGCTCCGTCGTGTTCATCTTTATTGATTATGTATGTGTCGTTAACTTCGTTCCTATCAATAAAAGTTTCTTGTTTTTTTTCTTCTTTGGGCGCTTTCTTTTCATCTTCGTCATCTTTACCTTCATTAATATTATTCGATTCAGGAAGTTCCAAGAAATCTCTAATCCTCTTCGTACTGACCTAAATAACAAAAACATTATCTTTATTTTCTGGTTGTGTGCTAGTTGGAACCTCTGCATCAGTTTAACATTAATTAATATTAATATTAATTTCCTTACCATCGCTTGAATCACCATTAGCACTGTAACTGGCAGTATGAGAAGGGGAACAGTAAGTTGATTAAAAAACGCTAATCCAGCGAATACATTAGTAGCCGTAAACTGACTGTTATTTTCTATGAAATAGTATACGGTAAAAGTAATAACTGTTATCATTATCGACGATATTTGAGTTGTAAAAGCTGAAATTAAAATAAATAATGTTAAAACCAACAATAATTTTAAGGATGTCATTGAGTAAGATGACAAAATACTTATTATGCCCTTACTTAAGAAACTCCAGTAAACAGAATCTTTATTTAGAAGTTTCAGTTCTAGTTCCCTCAATTGTAAAATTTTCTCATTGAACAAATCCTCCCAAACGTAGAGTTTGATAACATCAATGCCATGCAATATTTCCGTCATCTTCGATAATCTATGATCGGTACATTTTGCGATATCCTTTGAATTATCCGATAATTTCTTTCCGATATAAAATTGCAATGGCGTGATTACAAGAACGCTCGCAGCGGTGCCTATGATTGCACTTACACCCAGTTTTGTGTATAATAAGTACAGAATAACGACTACCTGCAACATAAACAAGAGTTTGGAAATAATATTGATATTAAATAATAATTTAAGCTAACCGACTGTCTGACTATATCTATCGAAAGCGACAGTATACCTTTAAAGGTATGGCCCAGATGTAGTGACAGATCCAAACACACGACATTATATTGTAAGTGTCCTGAGAGACTAGATTCGTGATGAGGCCACTCCTCGTGGAAGCGTTGTCTTCGGTATCGCGCAGCAGGCGAGACTCTTCGTCGGTATCAGCGTCGGTGGATGACCACGGGGCCAGCCTCATGCACTTATCGTACACCATGCTCTGTCAATAAAAAACTGCATAAAATGCAACTATTATATATTACATTGTGAATATTCCAAATATCACAGCAACAACATTGTCATAACAAAAGCTAAGTTGTCGTAACAAATGAACGAACTTGTAGAGCTGTCTTCAGTCTTGTGCCTTCAACCGTCACTAAATGTGTTGAATTCTGAGATAAGAATGCTTGGCTAATTAGAGCCATCGTAATTATGAGAAGCATTACGTATCCGTTGTTAAAGAATTCTTCAAGAGTCACTTGTGCACTGGCGCCAGATACTTTATTTGGGTCTTCAATGTACTGGATTATTATGGCCAAACCTAAAGGCGGCACTATGCCGATCAAATCACCAAATAATTTTAATATTCCAGCAATATAAAAGTTTGGCCATACTTTACGAATATAACATGACCACAGACTAGGGCTTGCTGCTTTTACTTTTAAATCCTGAAATATTGAAAAGCAATGTGATGATAAGTTGTGCAGTTATCGTACATAGACAAAACGATAGCATCAGTGTAGGCAGTACGTACGTCTAGGTCCTGATATATTTTCACAAATTCCTTATAATATTTAACCGATCGTTCTTCTTCTGGAAGCTCTCCCAAATAATCTGGTTCCATAGGTGATTTATATCCCTTTTTCAGTAAGGAATTTAGCCAAAAGAACGTGACTTTGGAGTAGAAGTGTGTGTCGTTGTGTGTGTAACAAATATTTGGGATACTTGACTTTGGATCGTTACTAAACCGTTTCGTGACCTGAAATAGAAGTACTTATAAGGTGTCAAAAATAGTAATAAGGATATCTTAATAAAACATCTATCAATTCATCAGAATTATTTTCAGATACTACTTAAAGAAACTCTCCACGAATTTCCTGTTTTCCCTACTGAAACTGTAATAAACTCATGAATGAAACAATAAAGCGTGAACTAGTAGAAGGCTTTCATAGCTATCAAGTAAAATCCCGTTCGTATTGACCGCACGTGCACTTATGGGAAAGCGCCATCTGAGAGCGGCGCCAGACGCATAGTGAACATCGTCTCCTCCTTGTGCTCCTTGCGCGACGGCTGGCGCCGCGCCGGCCGACCCGACTTGACTCATACACCACATACCTATACTGCTATATCAGTACTTTGCTCTCAGTTTTAAGCCTAAAAATTTGTCACATAATTTTGCTCTATTAAAGAGAAAGTGGCAGCGTGGCACGTAACGGTGCCGTTACGTGAGTATAATGATATGCGACCAACATGCTCATCATTTTGTTACGCACGTATACTGGCATCAGACAAGCTCGTCACTATTAACTTGTTCTCCATTATTGAAGACACGGCATTTACAAATCGAACAGTAGGTACTTATAACTTATGTCGACAAATAATCTTAAATTGTCCCTCCCAGTCGCGAGCGATTCACTGCTGCTGCTACTTTCTAATACCGGAGATAAGATTTTAGACAGACTTTTATTTATTTAAATTACAATCAGCCTAATACGTTCTCACGCTAACAGGTTTAGCCCCGATGTGCTATGTGCGATGTGACTTAATTTGAATAGTATGGAGGACATTTACATTAGTATATGTATTGTATATCTACACAACAACCAAATAAGTTATAGGTTTGTGTGGTAATTCAATATCTATATTTGCATAGAGTGATGGAAGCATTCGAGCGTTGAATGACTGAGTGATGTCTTCCTGTTTGAAAAGAATTAATGAATGATAACTAGTCTGGCTCTAAACTGAAATATGATTTTTCAGAACTACTTCATATTACATAATCATGATCTGCCTAGCCTTTTCCCAACTAGGTTGGGTTCGGCTTCCAGTCGGATGAGCAGCTGAATACTAGTATTTTACATGGAGCGACTGCCTATCAGACCTCCACAACCCAGTTAGTACGGGCTAATACGATACCATAATTTAAGGACTGGTTGTCAGACTTTCGGGCAACTGACTACCTGTAACGACTGTCAAAGATCTACAAATGACGGCCGGGATCAAAGGCTTAACTTGCTTTCCGACTCCGACGCACGTTAAGTATGTCAAGCCTTAAAAAACTCATTAGAAGATTCTTTTTAAATGAATAAATTTGCAAAATATTAACAGGCTAGTGAGTCAGAATAGAAAGAGTTACGGAAGTGACTATTTGTTCGTGTTTACGGCACAGTAAGGTGTTTTTAATCGGAGACTTGCTGAATCGACTGTAGGATGATGGCTTAGACGGAAGCGAGACGCTTATCAAGTTATGTGCGCTAAGTCAATAAGCGGATGGATCAGTTTACACAGCTCTTAGAAATAATTAGCATGGTATCAACACTCAAACTAAAAAGATGCCGGTGGAATACAAAACCCTCCTACTTTTTAGAAATCGATTAAAAATAATTCGTGAGATACATGCGTGTTCATCACCACGGACTTCGGCCTTCGGCCTTTGTATGCCACAAAGGCCGAACATGATGGATCTTTTTTGTTTATGAACAACCTGCATGCCTTGTATGTATACTCATGTTTCCACAAATAAATGTCTTGTCTTGTCTTGTCTTGTCTTGACTATGTACTCATACTAAACACTACCATAGTCATAATATATGCATGATATTGTCCAATCTTTATTATGTATTTGCTGATACCTAAATTGAATGACGTGCTAAGACCTAATGGTCACCCCCATTCAATGTCACCGCTTTTGTTTAATGTTCCATTATGATCCATACGCAATGGTAGCAGGACCTCTTCGGTATTGTATGAGGTCGACTTGTAATAGTATGTGTATCAACTATCTAGTTTTATTATAGCTATAGGCGTAGACGGAATCGCCACGGTATATGCGGCGCCCGAAGCGTAACCGTGTTCTTTGGGGCTGCCTCAAGATGAAAGTTGTCTTTTAATTTAATTGAAATTAGTAACGCGATTCCGTATGCTGCTCAGTCATCCATAGTTAGATCTGTTCTGCTTTGTATAATAGTGTCCCTATGTACATAAGTAATTGGTTATATCCTTTGAAACTAATATTGCAGTTAGTTTAATGGGTTAATTACCTCGTCATAAAAGCAAACGGAGTCAACTGAAAATATCAGTAATGTCATTAGTAATGAAACGCCCTGAACGTAAAGTTCTACGTGAGAAGATGTAGCTCCCGCGACGAAGTGTTGCCACAGGATTGTCCCCGCTGAGATGGTGGCGAGTATCCAGTAAATGGCGAGGTAGAGGATGGGGGCCGCGGAGCGCCGGGTCCACAGGGCCACGTGGAAGGCGGCGGCGGCCAGCCACGACCAGGGCGCCATGAGCGCGGCCACCAGCCGCACCGTGTCCGCCGGCCGGAGCATCGCCGCAGCCGCATCGCAGCACCATGCCACTCCCAGCACGAGGCTTGCTACTCCTCGTACATTTTGTCCACGCCATCGTTTTGTGTGCCTGCGTAGAATTTTGATGTAAGGGATTTCGCTGAACTCAGTAAAGAGCTCAAACCAAAGAGATAAATTAAGTAGATATACTCTCTGGTCATCTTGGAATGGAAGGAATTATTTTTAGGCTTGAACTTGAACTAGTCTAGATCCTCAAGTTCACCTTATCATACATTATCTGTGGCGATTTTAAACAAAGTTTATCCTAATAGATATACCTAGGTCGCGTACGAATATTTGGTTAACGTTATATATGAGGTTTGTTTTTTAATAGCAAAAAAGAATGACGTGCGAATATTAAACAATCAACAGTTGAGTTATATATTATCTTTCCTTATTTGTTAAACAAATAAACCGGCTCACAGCATTCACGAGATGATATTTAAAAAATAAATAAGGAAACTGTTTTTATTTACATTGATGTTTTCACTTTATTCGTTTCTCATTAATATTATCCGATTTCCTGTTTATAGACGACGCCACGACGGATTTGTATTTGAGGACTATCAGCGGGAATTATGCTTATCAGCATTGTTGTTGTATTTCGATAGTGTTGATGTGTTGTGGTACCTGTAGTGTTTGTGTATGGGCGCGCAGCAGCACATGAGCGCGGCGCTGATGGAGGCGCAGTACAGGTTGATGGAGTGCAGCGCAGCCGCGAGCGCGCGCATCTCGCACGCTGCGTCGCCGCGCGCGCACACCGCCTCCATCCTACCTCGATGGCAACTATATCGGTGGTATCACGCACTCTCACTGTCCACTTCTGCTTTTACGATAGCTACCATTTGCGTGTATATTCTAATGAAACACAAATACAAATATTTAGTGGGTAAGTTGTCCGAACACTGAATCAAAGTAGATTTATTATTGGTTTATATGATGACTTTTTCTTTTTACCTTTGAATGTAGGAAATAGAAAAATTGTAGAAACTGAGCAGGGCTACAAACAAAGCACACCATACCTGACGACTTTTGTGATTAGGTAGGTATTAAAATATTCAATAGGTATACACCCTTTTTACTGTCCTAGTAGGCCTCATTTTAGTCGAGAATATCATAATGTATACGTAATTATTCTTACTTACATGGGATACCTAGGTACCTAAGATTTTTTCAAGATATCTGCTCGTTTAATCAGCAGCATTATGTAGGTACACCACCTATATATACCTACCTGTATTTTATATATAAGTATTTATATGTCTTCATAACATGAGTTCAGTGCTAATGTGATAGATAATGCTTGAAATATTTTCGCAATAGTTTGTTAGTAAGTTTTCTGGGTAGTAGTATTCAAGCAATGTATATCTGTTGGTGTTAAAGCCAGGTTTCTAAAGTGTCCCATCACGAACAGGTTAACAACTAGGGGTTTCTGAAGAAAGTTTTATGATAACCTGTAACATCTGACTCAGGATATTGATTTGGTAGGATGATTATTTTGTAAATGAACTACGTCACGAAACGTCATTCCACTTCGGCCGGAATTCACAACAAACAAAACTCACCTCCAAAATAATTTTAATTCCACCACAAAACAATCACTGAACACCATCCGAATGTCACTAGTTTGAGAATTTTACGTTCATCCGCTTCCCATTATACTGAAAATTATTGTTGAGTTTATGGCATTATGTGGTTGTTATTATTCGATCAGTTTGTGTAAATTTGCATCGCGTTCAGAGAGTGGCACGAGCGCGCGCGTGATAGCAGTCGGTTAGTACGCTGGCGACTGGCCGCCAGTGGCACTGGCCGGTGTCGCCGGCACAAACTCGAAGCTGCACGGAGCCGGTAAAGGCCCCGGCCGGACTTGGCGTCCGGCGACCGGCGCTGGGGGCTCGTCGGTCGCCGGCGCATGTCCACAGCACTACTATGTAGTACTACAAGCCAGCATTCTATCCCACAAGCTGTGATTGACGTGCTACTGCAGATGCTCGCTTTTTTATTTCTTTTATTAACTAACTGGTTGTTTTGTGGGGCATATGAAAGGCACACCTACTTATAGTTGATATCAATTTTCTCGTTTTATACATATGTGTCTACAGATATAAAATCGAGGTGTTTGCAATTGTGAGTTAAATAAGTGAAACTGTTACTGACTGAAATCTTTCATTGAAAAATTCACATAGGTCTTATTTTTTACTTAGCAAAACCTCTTTACAAAACCATGGTAACGCGGTATTAAAAAAAATTCACAAACGATTTATCAAGGGAAACCCCGGAACGGTTGCCGGGTTGGTTTCACATAAATCTTCTACTATTAGTATTCCATGCCAAGCGATTTCGTGACCTGTAACTGTGACGTCATCGAGAGGCCATTTTTCAAATACGTTTTTGGTTCAAGTGCGTAGCTAACGCACTCGATACATAATTACTGCTAGTAGGTACTCGAAATTCAAATGGCAGCGGTTCGCATAAACATGGCGACGCGGTGCGCGCGCGCAGTACTCACTGGCACACATATGCCGCCTGTTATTCTCCCCACTGACCTTATTCTCATTCCACGGCTTTTCGCTAGCTCTCACGCCATCATAGCCCAGCTTTACCTGCATACCATCATATGTATTTTATTTTCTATCTGAAGAACACACTTTACCATGTCTTAATATACTTATTATTATATCATCGCTACGACCAAAAGGAGTAGAGCAGCAATGAAAAATGTTGCGAAAACGGGGAAAATGTGACACAAACGAAGTTGCGCCGGACAGCTAGTTGTATTAATAAAATAAAAAGTTTAAAATTTGTAAAATGTTTAATTATATTACATGATTAGGTTTATAAAAATAAAAAAATAATAGTCACTTAAAGTAAGTACTAAATACTGATGAACTTATAATTACTGTAGATAATAAATACTATTTAATTTCCGTAAAATATGTCTGCTATGTAGGTAGGCACCAAATCGACTCAAACAATCATTACACTTCAAGTAAGACGTTAAAAGATGTTCAGAAATTCATATCCCAGCCGGAAGTTTCGTCCGGCGGCATTTTATCCTTGGGGTACTTGTCAAAGTTGGCAAGGTCCAGGTCGCTGGCTACAGGCTGTATCAAAGGAGCCTTAAGTCGCCTCTCCTGGAGCCCTTCCCAGTCGAATCCCAGGAACCACCTGCACAGTGGAATCATAATAATAATGATAAAACGAGGCCATGATTGGATTTGTTCGTGATCAAGAGATCCATTAAGTTTGTTATGAGACCTAGACTATAACTAGCAGTCTGGCATACTTAATTTTCAAATTAATTCAAGAAAAATGTTTAATAGTTTACAGCCATTTCGAAGGCAGACTTTATCGATGCCGTCACAGGTAATGCACGCCATACATAAGCACGTTTGTGTTAAACTACGAATTAATCAAATCACTTTGATAATAAGAATTAACATTTTGGGAACCAAAAAACATATGGGAACTTTGTGTGTCGGATTCTTTGTAGTGTCTCCGCAACGTGAAATGAATTAATACATATAAATTCGTTACATGTGCTAAACAATTGAGCGGTTGATGACGCTATACGAAGATATGTAACCTTGAACGTACTTATGATTTTTGATGTCTGCTATTCCGCTTTTGAGGTATCCGAGACGTTCGGCAGGCACAGGTCGGCACAGTTTGCGAATGAGCATTTGTGCAGATTTGGCGACCCGCTGGTGCCACGCGATGGCGTCGATACCGCGAAGGATCAGCGTGTATGTCTTCATGTGGTCTCCACCGGGCGCGCGGAACGGAGGCTTGCCCACTAGCAGCTCATGGATCAGCACTCCTAATGCCCAACAGTCCACAGCTCTATCGTGGCCCTGAATCAAGTGCGAAAGTTAACAAACTGCGATTAAAAACAATGCACAGGATAGTTTTAGATTTCAACCAACCTTATTGAGCACTATCTCAGGAGCTACGTATTCGGGTGTACCAGCAAATGTCCATGTTTTACTATTTGGTGAAATCCGCTTAGCGAACCCAAAGTCAACCTACGGAAAAATATCATCATCTGTATTCCTTATTGCCAATATTAGGTCAGAAGGTATATTTTTAGTTTTCAAAATAAATGTAGGTAGGTACCAATTTAATATATCCGTGTCTGTCGAGCATCAAATTTTCAGGCTTGAGATCCCTATAGATAATATCTTTAGAGTGCAGATATTGGAATCCTTCGACGACACACGCCATCATGAAACGAGCAATGTTTTCAGGGAAGTACCGTTGCTTCTGGAGGATAGTCCAGACATCGCCACCCAGCACCGGCTCCATCAGGAAGTAAATGTATTTATTGTCTTTGAAAGTTCGGTACAATCTGTAAAAGCGAAACAATTTCCAGTAATTGATAGAAATCATTTCATTTTCGTTTGACGTAAAAGTATGTAGTTGTTGTGATTAATTGATTTTTAAGTTGGACAAGTGTGTCGTCAGGCGTAACCCAGTTATTTCAAGGTACAATAGATAAGGGTGACAAGTGATATTTACATTTTATTCGACATTTTTTTCTTACGGTTTTTTCGAAAGGTTAGGACATTTTGTAGATTACTTAGATTCCAATGAATCTCGATTTCAGATTTCCTTTACTTACATTTGCATAACTGATATCTTACTAGGCAATATCTAAGTAAATAAATTTGCGTTTGTAAATTAATATTTATTCGTTTCATTTTTTTTTAACTTATCTTCTTATCATCAGTTATGTTTCTATACGTAACGTTATATTCCAGTTGTTCTTAATCTTATGTTCTTATTCTACTCGTAGGTAGGTAAATTATGAGTTTATAACGCTCACAGCACTTAACATTACCTTGTCCTATTTCTGTCACAGTATTTATAAATATGCCAGATGTTCTAAAACAAACATTTACCTGCAAATAAACGGATTGTTGCACGACATCATGATGTTCTTCTCATTGTACGCATGCTCCTGCTGCTGTTGCTGCACCATGTCGATCTTTTTGAGGCACTTGAGAGCGAATGTGAGTTTCTTGTCGGGTTTATACTGCACCAGCTCGACGCGACCGAACCCTCCCACACCCATGGTGCCCTTAATCTCCAAGTCTTTCAGTTCCACGAATTCGAATTCTGAAAAAAAAATGATTGTACAAACTGCAGTCATGAACAATATATAAACAGCGATAATTGCGCGCTAAATAGTTAATATCTAGGTCAATGAGATAGCTTAGGGTCTAATCCGCCTTAAAGCGTATATCTGTGCCGAAAATAATAAATTAACAGATATCTGAAAGAAGATACGCAAACGGAAACTCGAGTTATTGCGTCCAATTTCCTGGTTAAATACCCAATTGGGTCATTTAATGATTAAGTTGTTAACATTATTAGAACTATGTAGGAGGTGACGGCCATTGCCATTCGGTGAGGCTATCACCGAATTGCCGCCAAGAACTGGGAAAAACAAATGTGGGTCGTTCGGTGGCGTGATGGGCCGACGACATAGTTTGCCATCGGGGGAAAAACCTGGATGAGGTTGGCACAGGACCGTGGGATATTGGCACAAGAAAAGAGAGGCCTATACCCAGCAGTAGGTGAATTCAGGTTGTGGATGATGATGATGAGAAGATGAAAAGGATACTGGGCAGTGTTAGGCCTAGTGGCACCTTTTTGATGACTTTCGGAACGTACACAATTTTTGGATACACAGTTAACATTACAAACTTACCACTTCTAACTTGCGATGTTTTCTTTTGTTGCGATAGTCTCGGCACATCATGAGTTATGTTCCTCAGTAACTCTATATTGCCCAATAACTCCGAAAATGGTCTATAAAATTAAAGAAACAAGGAACATTACAAACCCGGGAACTTCTATCGAAACCGATCAAATTAACCGACATGTCTTGCCAAAACTCCCTTTTCAATACCATTTCCTCTTTCCAAGGACAAATACAATTTTTTTTATGTACATATCTATTTGGTATTTTGAGTTATTATTATAACTCAGTTTAAGAACCAGGAACCTGAACAACTATATTGGGGTTGGCTTCCAGTCTAACTGGATGCAGCTGAATCCCAGTATTTTTCACGGAGCGACTGCAATCTGACGTCCACAACCCAGTTAGTACTGGGTAATACGATACCCCTTGGTAAGACTGGTTGGTTGGCTTTTGGGCTACTGACTACCTGTAACGACTGTCACAGATCTACAAACATGGCAGCCCGGATCAACGGTTGAAACTGCTTTCCGAAGCACGGAGGAACCTCGGTATGTAGTGGATGGTCACCCATCCACGAAGCGACCTAAGCAAGCGCGGCTTAAACTGAAAACCGACCCGTGCAGCTTTTATTATTTAGCCTCCTGTCAATCACTTAAACCAAGTCCACAAATGAAATAATTAATATTCTAGGAGTTATGTCTGGTGGGCAACCGCCCGGCTGTTGTTGTCAGGTTTTTCTACATAGTCTTTAGTCGATGATAACTTTGCTTGCGAGATTCAGACCATAACAGTTCTTCAGTTTTGTCATAGCTGCAAAACTGCTGCAGTACTCTTTGTTGTAAGTTCCTTTTTGTAGTGTCGGTCGCTACAATATCAATAACAAGTGATTTACAGATACTGTTTTTTATGCATTTACATATTATATTTGTACAGTACTTATATTTTCATCCCGTTAGTTAGCTCAACACGCAGCGCCGAAATCACAAATAGAAATATTGCACATTATTTATAAGAAATTAGTTACCCTCGTTCCAGCGATAGACACTCGACTCCCGGCGGCTGTGCAGTGACAGTGGCCAGTCTGCGGTCTTCTCTCATCAGCGCCTGCTCACCGAAGAATTGCCCGCGGCCGAGCACCCCAACGCGCTTCTCATCTCCCTCGCCATCCCGCTTCGTTACCACTACCGTACCACCCCGAATAATGTAGAATTTATCACCCCGGTCGCCTTGTCGTACAACCGGCGTACCAGCCGAAAAGAATTCCTGAAATATGTAATCATGGGTTAACGGTCCTCTTATCTGCTGATATTTTATGTTTATTTTTAAGATTAGTTCATACCCTCTTGAGGAATTCGGAGATTTTCGCAAGTTCTATAGGATGAATGCCTTCAAGTAAAGGTACTGAAGCAAGGAAGCGTATGTTGTCATCTTGCTCTTGTTGTATACTGCGCACCATAATCTTTTGGAAAACTCGCCGCTCCAACATCCATACTTGTGCTTCCGTTATACCTAATTAAAGAAAAGAAAAGATAATATAGGCCCATTTTGTTGGCATCAAAAGTTATAATGTTTAGAAAAATTAACTTACATCGTATGGAGGCGAAACGTTTCGCTTTGTAAAGAATAGCAAGTTCGCCAAATGCTTCTCCTTCTCCGAAGGTTTTCACAACCTGACCACCTTTGAGGACTTCAAACTGCCCGTTTGCCGAAACAAAAAGATGGCTGCCGCTCTCGCCCTCCCTGATGATGAGGCTGCCCGCTGGGAACTCCTGGCGATTCATCGCTTCGACTACTGCTGCAAGTCGCCCATCATCCATTAAGTTCCTTAAGAAGTCATTAGCCATAACAGCCTTTTTTATTTGCTCGGCTGACCTGTAAACAGTGAAAAATTGTATTTATGAAAACCTAAATCATATATACATATATGGCAGGTAGGATACCCTCATTGATTCTAACGTTTGATCTAATTTATTTACAAAACTTCTTTAAAATTAAAGTTGAGTATCTTACGTCTTATCCTTTTCGTATTTCTCATATATCAGATCGCTGAGACGTGTGGGGTCCGTGGGCGTGTGAGGGGCGATCACTCCACTCTTGCGACGCCGCCTCTTCGTCCTCTTCGGCTGCTGCACTAGCTCCGATATAGTCTTACGACCGGCACTGCTCTTCCGTTCGTCAAAATCAGTGTCAGAATCTCGACTAAACCTCGACGGGGTTCTACTCTGTGTGCTGATCTTTTTGTCGTCTCTTAGCGTCACACTATTGGTGGTACTACTATTATTGCTAAGTGCAGTTTTGACAGGCTCATGTTCATTACCATTCGGTGTTTCGGCATGACCATTGGCATTAAATGTGTTTGTGCCACCGTCAGGTATTATCTGAAATGCGATTGTGAAATCAAATTAAAACACAACTACATTTTTTGTTGAGATTAAATTGATGACGATCACATATAAGTAACGCAAAACATAATGCAATTAAGTAATTAGTATTAGGTACATAACTACATCATAAGTGGACAGATTTAGAAGACCCTACGCTCAGTCTTGGGAGGCTTTAGGTTGGAGAAGAAAAAAAAGAACTTTACCGTAGCAAAGTCTAAAAGAAATGTTCTATGGCGAATCTTCCTGTGGAATAACAAATAGGCGGATATGTAGAAACACACCTAGGTTGCATAGTTTTTTTTTTTTTTTTTTTAAACGTTGCCCCACACTAGGAATTTCTCCTGTATCGTGGGTGCGTTTACAAACATTTAAACTCACGTACACAAACAGCCAGACCCGGAACAACTATCTGTAGGTCATACAAATATTTGTTCCGTGCGGGGATCGAACCCGCGACACGCAGCGCAGCAGTCGATCGCTCAACCACTGCGCCAACCGTGTCGTCAGATAAATACTAAGATGATTGTACCCTAGCGCCAAGAGCGCACTTTAAAGTTATGGAACACTATTATTATTATTTCACGAGAGTCAAAGTCTGCCTCCTCTTCCCACTTCGAATTGTGTTGGAAATGATTAAATGACTATATTTAATGCTATTTTTCTTGGTTTGGCAAGCCGTTTGGACAGCTCGGTTAAGTTGACTGAATCCGCTCTTCACCTTCAGTCAGCTGGATAGAAGAAGCGATAAGTATATCAGAAGGACCGCCAGTCTCGACAGAAAGTAGAACCGGTACTGACAGACTGGATTACTATAAGATAAACAAACTTGTGATTCGGCTTGCAGAAGAGCAGCAGATGGCCATGATAGCCAGAGGCTGTCCCCAAGGAGGAGTACTATGCCGCCTCCTCTAGAATCTGGTGATAAATGACATTATCACAAAACTCAACGCTAATCAATTTAGACAATCGGTTGCGCAGACGACCTTGAAATCCTCATTTCGGGTATGGTGGGGGGAACAATATCCAACCTGCAACAACAAGCACTGTAGAACGGTTGTGCAGGGAATTCGACGTTTCAGTGAACCCCGCCAAAACTGAACTAGTCGTGTTTCAAAAATGAACACTAGGCCTGAATCGCCTAAACAACACAAACACACACTATTCGACACAGAACTTCAGTTAGCCAACGAAATGAATTACCTGGGGGTCATCTTGGACGGTAAATTTAAAATGGAGCAGTCACCTAGACAAGAAACTGCAAACAGGACCTGCATCACTTTCTGGCAACGCAGGATGATGATGATGTAAGAAGTGAGGCCCTATCCTTCATAATTATACTCCGGCTATACTGCGCGGTACCCATGAGGGGCTGTGTTCTGGTGGCCGCACCATACTAATTACAGACTCAAACAAACAACGCATGCAAAGGTTTAATTGCCTGCATGGCTGAGCTCAATCTATTCATAGAACAGGAAGCAAAAAGTGCGGCAGTAAGCCTTAAAACACTACAACTCTGGGATACATAACACACCGCGTTACTGGATGCATTCTATAACGAGTTCCCCGTGGCGAAAGCCGTATATGAGCACCTTACCAAAACATTTAGTTTTTGACAAGAAATACATAATGCAGCTTCTTGAGGATCACCGCTGCGAGGAGTTATACCCCGCAGAGCTACGTGCAGGATCAAAACAATTCTGACTTAACCAGGGTAGGGTGTTAAAATTTTCGAGCTGTACAGGCGTTACTTGATCGACTTAGTTGTACAGAAGGTAATTGATCAACTTGTAGACCAAGTCAAGATTCAAAATTCAAGACGAAGAAGGCTGCTTATGTGAGCGAAGCGTGCGCGAAAGTTATTTTACAACCAACCTTGGACAGGTTAGAATTGTTTCGATCCTTCATACAGGAGTTACATGGTCTACTTACACACATAAATAAGATTCAAGAGAAAGTAGGAGCAAGAGCGAGCGAAACGGGATCGATTTTTTATTTGCACTCTGCCTTGGGCAGGGTAAGGCGCTCCATCACCGGGAGCATTCGCATGTAATGTAACGTTACAGAGTCGAGCATTACATAAGTGAGGGAGGAGAACTGAGCATTACAGTGCACAAACTGTAATGATACAAAACGAGTTTACATCAGTGAAGGAGGAGAACCGAGCATTACAATGCGCACCTTGTAATGATACAATGTGTAATATTTTGATTTTTATTTACATTATACGCGAATGCTCGTCAGTCAGGGAGGTAGTATTGTAATGTAATGCTCAAAGTCGAATCTATTTGTTACATTGCACGCGAATGCTCCCGGTGAGGGAGTGCCTTTAGAATTGTTTCGATCCTTCATATAGGAGGTACTTTGTCGACTTTTAGATACACACTACACACATACCCGATCTCCTTCCAGCGATCGTCCGCTGCATCGTTGCCCTGGGAATCACTGTGTCCTTAACATAACATAACCATCTCATCATCATCTGCCTAGCCTTTTCCCAACTTTATTGGGGTCGGTTTCCAGTCTTACCGGAAGCAGCTGAATACCAATATTTTAAATGGAGCGACTGACTATCTGACCTCCACAACCCAGTTAGTACGGGCTAATAAGATACCATAATTTAAGGATTAGTTGTCAGACTTTCGGGCAAGTGACTACCTGTAACGACTGTCAATCATCTACAAATGACAGCCGGGACCAACGGCTTAACGTTCTTTCCGAATCACGGAGGAAACTCGGTATGTAATGATGGTCACCCATCCACAGACCAACCTTGGCAAGCATCGCTTAACCTTGAAGACCCGACCCGAGCAACTGTTTTTATTTAACCACGAGCTCCTCTTGTTGAGATTGGTTTAGGCGCTTGCAACATTCGTTTATTAGCCCATAGTTGACGGTTTGGCTGAAACAGTGTTGTGGACCCATAATGGTGTGGTTATGTTAAGTGAATGTCGAGATGCTCCGTGTCCATGACTCCAGCTCCAGTACCAGTTCCTGTTTTGGATCCGTCCGTGAAGATCCGTAAGCATACAGGACAGAAGTTACTTGGTCGACTTAAAGGCCAAGTGAAGATCCAAGAGAAAGTAGGCTACAAGAGCGAGCGTACAGAGTAAGCTGGCAAAACACTTCTAACCTACCCAGGGTAGGGTGTTAAAATTGTAGAGCTCGCTACGTTTGCTCTTGAAACCTTGGTTCTTTTCTTGTTCCGTTAATTTAGTAACAACTATTTCTGAAATTAAAGGACTAAAGAAAAGCTTTAATAACTTTAGACTCTTCGAATATTTTTACAAAATTTTTAACTTCTACTTCTATACAAAGAAGCAAGCAATCTAACCAATTTGAAGTACCAACATTTTTGAGGTGGCTGGTAAAAGAGCTTCTCATCATCATTCTCAATCATCAGTTTTTTTTTCTCATCGATTCATCGACATCTACCTACATTGTTTGTTTGTTTGCATTGAATAAGCTCCAAAACTACTGGTCCGATTTAAAAAAATTTTTAGTGTTAGATAGCCCATTTCTTGAGGAAGGCTATATTCTATATATCATCACGTTACGACAGGAGTGGAGCAGCAATGCAAAATGTTGCGAAAACGGAGAAAATTGACGCAAACGAACTTGCGTCAGACAGCTAGTTTTTAATAAAATGTTGCTATGATGTGCTCATTAAACTACTTATTAAGACAAGTCCAACATAGTTTTCATATGCCTACATATTGGTTATGCGATAATCTTGACTTGGAATGCTTGAAATGCTATTAGTAAGGCTAAGTACCTAGTTATTTTAATAAATTGAACTTATATCCATAAACAACAATTCCAATAATTGTTGTTTATGGATATAAGTTCAATTTAGTCTGCTAATAATATGACTTTGTCACTATACTATGGTCCCTTTAATTACAGCTGCACGCGAAATTCAAATTTTCTAACGTATTTACAATTTGCAGGTCTGTGTCAGGTTGTATATTGATTAAAATGTGATTGTTAAATTGTTATGAAAACGACGTAGGAACCCTTTTGGCGTCGGTGTTGACAAGGGTTCTCATTCTCTCTTCTATCTACTCGTTCCTAATTTATCCATTCGCGTTTATAATTCTGCAGTTTGATTTTGTTCTGTATGGTGTCGGACGTAAAGAATAGCACCATCCCATTTCTTCCCGTGGGTGTCGTAAGAGGCGACTAAGGGACTTGCCAGAGAACGGGCAGCAGCGTTCTCTGTGCTTTTGTAACAACCGTACTGCGATCGCCAACCCGCCTGCCAAGGGTGGCGATTATGACAAAACCCCCCCTTGTGTCAATGTGGCGACACTTGGGGTGGCCTAGGCCAGTAAGAAAATATTATTTCGCGTGCAGTTGAAATTAAAAGGACCATGGTTTAAAGACATAGTCATATTATTAGCAGACCAATAATTGTGGTTTATTGGTATTATTTTCTTAAGCAGCAATAAGCGGTAAAATAAGTACAGCGTATACTCAGATTAAAATTTTTAATTAAGTACAATAACGAAGTCTAAAAATCGATAAAACTTAATCCCTCATTATTTTTCATGATTGCTATCTGCAGTGATTCGTATAACTTATCACAATATTTTATCAAACAATACGATTGATTTTTTTTAGTTTAAGATGGCATTCAGATAACCAAAAAGGTATTTTTTGATTTCCCTTTTAATGTGAAATCCTTTGTTGTAACCGCTGCACGCTGAGCGTAGGCCCTGAAGTTAAACTAGATGTATGTAAACTTCCAGTAAACACGATTCTGTTTAGAATTTTTTCAGATTAACTGTGTGCCTAATTTTGTTTGTCTACGTGCCAGGCCTAACAAATACTGGTCGAACCCAAGCAAGACCGATCTCAGTATCGCAGAACAAAAAAGGTGGAACTAAAAATAATTTGCTAGCAACTTTCCGTAAAAGTTTTTTTTTTGTTACTACATTCCTTTATTGATCTTTCACATATTATGTAGGTCAAGTCAGGAGGATAGAAGAGAAGTGTGAGTTAGTAGATAGTATTTATAGAAACCTTTTGCGGCAGGTAGGTACACATACTTAGCTCGTAATAATTGCAGAAATATAAACAAACGCTAAGCGTCAGACTTGAATTACCCAGTGTTCTATTGTTTTACTTACAAAGATCGTTTCACGGCGTACATCAGGACCATTCTCAGCAGGCACAGCGAACTTGTATCTCGCTCGAGAAGCCCATCTGAACGGCGGACACAACACCATTTTGAAGTAGTTTTTTTACAAATAATTAATTTGCATTATACACAGCACTGCATAACACGAGTAGCAAACCACTGAGGAGCGCTCGCGCCGGCTCGACACTGCTTCAACGACGCAACCGCAGCCCTTATCGCTCTTACCAGATAATCGCACCATTCCGATTGTTTTAATTATTTCACACTAAAGAATCATTACCTACTATGTGTTATCAGAGAACCTTGCAATCTTATCGACTTAATACGATTGTCACCCAATCAGTATTATTCACAAAAGAGCAATTAAATCTTCTATTCCATGCAAATATTTGGTAGTAGTGGCCAGTAACAGGAATTAATAACGCAAAATATGCGGAAAATAAAATACAAGATTTCTTTATACTATAATTTATTTATAACGTAAATGAGTACACAATGCCAAAGGCTTTAAAATGATTCACTTCATTCAATATTTTTCATTAGAAAAAAAAATATTTACAATTTAAAAGAGAAAATCAGCTTTGCAATCCATTGAAAATTGCCACACAAAAAAGAAAAATTCGTATTATTAATTTACTTTAGGTATCACAAATCGTATATGAGGGGGCTCGCTGTGCACTTGGCTTGAAAATTCTCTGCTAAATAATATTAAACTAGTATTCGTAGATCCGTGCATTAATAAAATGTGCAAAGTAGGTATCTATAAAATGTGCCAAACGGAAGACATTCATTATGTAACAAATCTATTGTAGTTTACATTTAACTTCAAAAACATTTTGTCAACATTATACTTACAATGTACAGATACAGGAATTGAGCACGGTATTGTAATAATAATTCAAATACTGGCCGGCTGCGACAGTGTGCGCGCATGCTCGCTCACTGAGCAACTGCAACGCATACCGATTGCTTTTACTACAAGCAACTTCACCTAAACGCCATTAACTATATCTCTCTAAGATGAAACATACAGTCAATGTCATCATTACTTTTCTACAGCGTTAATATGAAACTCGGAACGCAAAATGCTTTCAAATTATACTTAGTCATAGTTATTATTTTGGGTGGGCCTGTCACATGCTATAAACTAGACAAGCCACTAATTAATTTCACAATCAGTATGCGTTACATTGTCTAACTATGTACGGGTAAATCGAAAATATTAAAATCATAGACGTGGTGCGTGACGATGTCGTGCAATTACAATGAGTGGCATGGCACGTCTACGACTTTAATGTTCGACACACGGGCGCAAACATTACCCCGCTAATATCTGAATAATCTACAACACCAACGGAACAGCTTTGACGAGTGCAATTGACGAACGAGTGATACTTATTAACTCTGGCTACTTTAACAATATGAACCCGAGGGAACAAGTTATACGCATAACATGAGGCGGGGGAGCCGCCGGTAACACTAACATAGTCGACAGCAGCCGCGAGGCCGGCTCTGTGGCGGTAGATGCCTTCAGTGCCGCTAGCGAACATCGCTACTAGCTAACACCCTACTGATATGGTTTATTTATTATGCACAATATTTTAACAATTTATTCGCTTTAGGTCTAATGAATACAGTATCGAAGCCGTCGATCGTATAATTTGTGCACAGCATAAAACAATAGAGTAGTACGAAACTTTAATTTAACATCTCATAAAAACTGAGAAACAAATTGCGTTACAAAATACATATCCTTAATTTTATGATTATAATATTTTATAATACATTGTTCTTGATGTTATTTTTTTTTTTCAATCTTATTGTAGCACACTAACCATTTTGTCAGATATGTAATTTAAATTCTGATTTTTCTCCAAGTAACAACAATTTGGCTTACATTATGTAACTTTATACAAAACTTAGGTATTTTGCTTTTTTGTGATTTATTACATTATCATTAAAATCATACATAAAAGACTTAAAATAACATAATCAAAAATTATGTATCTTTTAGAATGAAGCAAACAAGACAGGTTTTGGTCAGAAGTTGATTGAATTATACATTTACGAGTTGACACAAAAATAATGTTTGTAATTGATATAATTATTCCAAAACAGGTCCTGTTAACTTATTATAAAACTTGATGATTAAAAAATACACATTTCACAAATATTTGTGACTTTGATTGATTAAAAAAAATACTAAAACTAAACAATAAAATCAAATAGAATCACATGTACTTTTTTCTGTACTCAGATACAAAATCTTGCATTAATCAGACAATTCCTACAAACCTAAGAATTACTTAAAATAACGCATTCACGCATGAGTATTCAGCAGTAAAGCACAAAATATTGTTCGAAGCTGCAACGAGACTACAATAACGTACGATAAAAGTAAATATAACTTATTATATAAAGCCAGTGGCACTAAAAGGTGAGAGTAATAATCAGTAAAAGGAAAATATGACACGAACCGCTTATTACATATCGTACGGAAAGAACATAGAATACGAATCGAGACAAAGCGACGACAACTAATTCCGTAAATATCACATGAAACCTTTACGAGTAAGCACCTTTACTATTATTTTAATAAAAGATTGTGCGCGAAGACTAGAATTCTGCAAGACAAACAATAAAAATGTCATGGAAATGCTACAAACTGAGTTAGTTAATCTAATTCTGGTTTCAAGATGACACAACTGGGTGAGAACATCACCTTAACACCTTTAATTAATTAAAGCTATCATCATCAGACCACACCGAGTCGTACGCCCGCGCCCGCGCCGCGCTGCGAGCTGTGCGCGGGCGCAGGCGCGCGTCTGCACCGGTCCCAACGTATTCGGTACTTTATCTCTACTTGCTACGTAAAGGTTTGAAAAATAAACGGACAAAGCTCTAATACGTCGATGTCGACGCAACCTCTCACACAGACACATCTGCAACACAATGTGTACCATATTCCTTAGGAATTTACAACAACATGAGAAGATTGACGATCAACTATGAATTAATCAATTCAGATCTATATATTTTCGAACTACATTAAGATTAAACTACTCTAGATGGCAAACATGTAGATATGTCCTTAGAAAAAAATTACTTAGGGAGTAATGAAAACTTTTAAACAAAATGGAGTAAAAAATAAGTCTGTTGTTTTGTTCTAGTTATCTATCTACACCACGACTTATAGATTTTGTAAGTTTTTCTCAATGAAAGACTATTAAATCTATCGAAAAGAGGTTAATGTCCTGCAACACTCTCCGAATACGTATGAATCGATGGGTTTTTGTGCTTTGGTATAAACGTTGAGCGAATTCATAGATGTTACAATACTTTAAAATCCTAATGCAAATGTTAGATCTAAAATTTACAACTTCTAAAAGGGTTGGACCCGTATGCGTGTTTGTTCTATAAAATGAAAGTCCGTACGCCAGACAAAATATTAAAATAGCACTGTAAAAATAAGACATCGTTAAAAGACAATAGAATTATTGATTAAACATAACTACATACAAGGAGAAAATCTCAATGATATGTAAGAACTCGACGGAGTTCCCTTCTTCCCTTAAAGACTACAGCTAAAGCGTTTCGCCTACATTCTGTAAAACATTAGCTTAATTATAAACTAGCAACCGATTATTCGATTTACAACTAACCAGGACTCAAGTAAACACTCCTGGCTCAGAGATTAGAATCCGTACGAGAAGCAAACAGTACGGGAGTAGGCGCCAGGACGAGCTCCACTGACGAACGGAACGGGGATTATCGACAAGGTAAGCTTCAAGCGAAAGAAACCAAAACGACACAATATTAGTACTACCGACTAACGACACAGTTATATCAATATTCAAACTCGCAGCTCTACGCCAGGAAACACGCTACAAGGGACTGCGAGTGTGAGCACCGTGTAACTGCGGCGTAGGCCACGGTCTCGGGATATCCTACCACTATGTCACATTAACTGTACGGGTACAAGGTAACTTTAGAAAAAGTATAATACGTATGAGTAAAAATAACAACCAAACAAATGGCACCACATTAATATCGCACCAAATAACTTGTTAGTCCAAAATAGTTGTTCTAAAATTTCTATTGCCTCTGTATATGTCTACAAGATAACGGTGATGTTACTGTAAGTAATTTGATAAATGAAAATTTACGTATTTTTTAACGTTAACTCACCCGCTTTTCTAATTTTATAAAAGTCTCTAATGTTATAGTTTATGAATGGAGAATTCTCTTTTAAGTTAACGAGTATATTATTTAGAATAAGATCGCTGAATATGTATTTAGGAAACAACATTTTGGAAATTTTGAATAAAAAAAATATTGTGACCCCAATAAAATGTGTTTCCCGTTTAGTATTTACAATTTTTATGATATGCAAGTGCAAAGCTCACTAAATATATCTTTATAGTAAATATTTCTTCTATTGTCAATGACACAAGTGTAACATCTACACTAGATAGTACGGTACTCTAATCGTAACATGAATTCATTTCTGTGTAATTAGTAAAATTATAGTAACCCTTAGAATATCTAAATAGAACGAAAGCACTCACTTTAGCTGCTCGCACTTGTATAGCATTAGGTACACAAATAATTTACATAAAAGTTCAACTTAATAAAGTATTTCTGTTAGAAATTTTAATGACTTTGGTATTTCATAAGTTGTGTATGGCGCGGCTGCGGGCGGCGGGTTGCGGGCTCCGCAGCAACGCTTCGACGACTCAACGACGCTCGCTCATTACTCATTAGTTTCGCTACCCAAGCTTAGATACTTATACGGTAGTCGGCTAGCGTTTATTATTGATCCTTACATTTATGAATTACGTTTGTACGTTTACAAAGAGAGTTCATTGTCATGTTAAAGTGAAGGTGGCGAAGGTAATATTCGAGTTTATCGTTTCATGATCCACTGGCTTTAGTATGGCGCAAATCTGTTGTATCCACTTCTGTACACTGCAGTCTGTAAGGTAAATATTATGTGTTAGTGTTGTGTGTTTAGGGAAGATAAAGTGCCGACAAATGGAATTAAATGTAGATCTTACCCCGTATCCCGACACCGGCCCGATACCGTGGCCCAAGTATGGATCTGCGTATTCTCTGCCGTACCTGCAACACGCAACATGTTTCTTGTGTTAAACAACGTAATGCTAATTGATTATTATATACTTCAGTGCGGAGCTGACTACTAGAAGCAATCTTCAATCTACAAGTATGTGTAACTACAGTCTACAGTTCTACATAAACAATTGCACTATTCCATTATATTTAATTTTATGACATAACTTTTTGGGTTCGGCATGTGTTACAATGCCTTTTTTGCCAAATTTCATCAACATAGGTTGAGATAGGGTACAAACAGACATCGATTTTTACCTATAGATTAAAAAATACGATAATTGGGAGAAAACCGTTTGCTATAATTCGTTTCAGTATTGATAAGTTTATTTTTAACGTGTCATTCCGATACACGGAAACACGTAGATTCGTTTAATCAATTCAATATACCTAGTTTGAAAATATATTTGGTTCTTAATTTTAGTGACGCTTAAGGAGGGTCGAGTGTTAGTATCGGATTATATTATAAAGTAGTGTTAGTTAAGTCCTGAAAGCTTTGTAATTACATGAGCGACATCAAAGTGTTGGAGGTGGACGTGGGTACTGACGTGTGCGCGAGCGGCGCCAGAGACTGCGCGGGCGCGGCGCTGACGGCGGCGGCGGCGGCGCGCGCGGCGGCGCCGTAGTTGGCCGCCGCCGCCGCCGCCGCCGCGTGCTGCGCCGACGTCAGCGGCGACTTCAGCAGGGGCGCTGCCGCTGCTGCCGCTGCGGCTGCGGCCTGCGAACACGACACTCATCAGTACGCTCTGGCACGTTCGTTCGTCCTCACTCCGACGACGTTTTAATCCGAACAGTGAGCCCACAAAGGCACGATACGAGATGATCACCTTTTTTTCTCCGTCGAAGACTTATGGCGTTCGCAGTCGCTCTCCGGGCATTCGATAGCGTAGATGACCTTACCGTTACCTTATGAGAAGATCCACTGACGACATAATGGCGTAAATCTGAGTTCCATGTCACATTGATCGATCTGCGTAGCCATAAGTTGAAAGCGAAAACGATGCAGAAGTAGGTACTACATACAAGAAAAAGATTGTGCACGTCTGTAAATACTATTTATTTACATAAAAATCGATTCACATGCAACTCTGCCGGGCACACGTTTCTAAGATGTTTGGTGTTATATCTTCTGCACAAACCATCGATTTCAGTTATCGACTTCGAGATGCAGTCGGTAATGTTAATGTGGTCGACGAACATGCATGAAAAGAAACAATTATAACGAAATGGATCCAAACTTAATCAAAACGTCGAAGTATCTAGATCTAGCTACATAATATTATTATCGGTGATTGTTAGTGTACTTTATAATTGCATTTACATTTGTGGGCTCAATGTTCTACACGCAGCATGGTATTAGCATCTGATAGATTCAACGTACAGCCTCAACATATGCCTAAAACTAAATCACCCACCACAATACCAACGAACAAGGATAAACTCAACAGAAAGCAAACCGCACGGGCCGACCGGCCGCGCGTGTGCCAAATCCATCTGGTTACCACAAACACAATGTGCACCCTGCATTACGGTGGATTACCAGCCAATAGGACCATACGAATATAATAAAGGAGCAAACAAAATCCCAGCACTCACTCCATGATGGATATCGAACTTATACTAGCGTGGTGGAACATGAATCAGGAAGCGATAGAGATACAGATACAGTCGCATATCGAGCGAAACTGAACTCTTAAAGTCGTGACGTTTACCTCGGCTGCCGGCTTCGCGGCCTGTAACAACACACGCACGGTCACCACCTGGGCCCTCGACTCGACTACAGACTCGCTGTCAGAGCAGACTAGTCGGTACACACACTCATTAGGTAATCAAATAATAACTGAAGACAGGACTGACATTGGAATAGGGAGTAAAAAATAAACATTGTTTACCTGCAGTCTGTAGTTCGAGTCAGCCGTAGCGGCCGCGGCTAAGAACGGGTCGTAATACACACTGCGGAATAAAATAACATTATAAAGAACATTTATATTTTTTTAAATAGCTGTAATAATAGTAAATTGATTTCAAATAATGTTTTTTTAAAAATGTAAAGTTATAATGGATTAATAAAAATACTTATTAAAGTGTCTAATCTACTTAGTGCAACGAACAGTACTGTTCATTCAAGTGCTATTAGTGCAGAGAAAATATTTTTAATGTAGAAACTAGACAACTGTCATCTACTGGTAGTTGACTAATCAACACAATATTACAACATCGGGATAAGCATTAACAGAGTTATCTATAAGCTTAGCGAACAATCCATTAGAGTTACCGTGACTATTGTTAGTTACACATTTACATTGAATTACGTGAAGTGCTGGTGTAGTTAATAAATAAACAGAAAATAACTCATACCAAAGTTAGGTGAATCGGGGACTAGGGATTGGGATGTCTGGGAACGTGGAGGAGACTTGCGCCCTGTTGTAGGTACATACATGTTACTGTTAATAATTCACTAATTGACTTGGTCGAATACTGATATTCAGCTGCATCATAAATAGTAAGTTTAGTCTGGAAGCCGACCAACATTATATACAATACAACTATGCTAGGCAGATGTATCCTATTCTAATCACGTTCTCGAAAACGGCTCTACCGATTTCGATGAAAGTTGCAATAATTATATCGGTTTACGGGGTGAATCCCATATCTTCCCGTGGATGTCGTAAAAGGCGACTTAGGGACTTGCCAGAGAACGGGGCAGCAGCGTTCTCTGTGCTTTTGTAACAACCGTACAGCGATCGCCAACTCGCCTGCCAAGCGTGGCAATTATGGCAAAACCCCCCAAAATGTCAATTTGGCGACACTTGGGGGAGGCCTATGTCCAGCAGTGGACGTCTTTTCAGCTGAAATGATGATGATGACGGGGTGAAAAATCGATTTAGGTTTAAAATTAGTTTTTCTTTATTTTCACCGGACAGAGCGCGGTCGCCCAGGTACTAATATTCTATATTGCTGAGTGATTCTATAAACTGTGTTTTTGTACCTCGCTCAAAACTGGTCCTATAGTTTAATACGGTGCGTATTCTTGCGGTCTAACTAGTAAAAACAAATTGATTTATCAAGTATCGATTGTGACACATTACTATTATTTCGCAATACTGAAAACGATGTCGGTGTATACCTGTCGCTGTATCGTGTCAACAAAAAAAAGTACGATGTTCGCTTGTCTATATATATATATATATAATCTATTAAATAAATTTGACAGATTGTTGTAGCTCCTGTTGTGCTTGGCGTCCTTCCATACAAAATATTGCCAGAAAGTGACAGAGTTAGCTCACATATGTGCATTGTCTCTTTCATTCTGGTTAATCAGTAAAATTTAAATGGTTAACCCGTATAATGGTTAACAAATATATGAGTAACCGGTTAAGCTTTTAACCCGATTAATCGCTCCATGTTTCTCATAATTAAAATTGCATTGTACTGCTTCCTATAATTTGTCCTATCCTAAGGGACCACGCAGTTCTGATAGCCACCCGGCAGAAATAAGCTATGTATGTACTTGAACGAGACAATTATAGATGTAATATGACGTGATGTTGAATCCCGATCACTACACAGCTGAACGATGCTCTGTTTTGGCCTTGTTATTTGGAATGTTCTCCTGAATCGATAGATTTATCGACTCGATTTTGTCTGTTCACGTTCCGCTGAACACCGTAATGGGTTAACGACGTTTTTGGTAAAGTTTATGAGTATGATCAAAATATAAATGAAGACAATTTACCACAATCAGCGAATTTAAGGAAAGTAAAATATTGCACTGTTTTGAACACTGATATTAATCTAATGATTGTTATCTAATTAATTTTAGCCTTATCATTTTTGTTTTTTTTTTGTCATATCACTGATTTGGCACAATCGGTACTAAAGATGATTAAATTACATCAACAATGCAGTCAAAGTCGTGTGGACGACAATTAAAAGTAGGTAGTAGTCTCAGGAAGGGACGGGACGGACAGGGGTAGTGCGGTGCGTGTACTCACGGTGCGTAGGCGTGCATCTGCGAGGCGTAGGCGGCGGCGCGGTTGAGCACGGCGTGCGAGAGCGCGTGCGGCGAGGCGTGCGGCGCGTGCTGCGCCAGCGCCGGCGCGGCGCGCGGCTCGCGGCGGAGCGCTACATGCAACACACGGGAGGGGGGCATGCGTTACCTGCGGCGCTGGGCGGCGCGCGGCGCCAGCACGAGCGGCGGCGCGGGCGCGGCGGCCGGCGCGGCGCCCAGCCACGGCCACGACACGCCCGACACCCGCAGCCCTGCGCACACACCGCGTGAGCTACACGCACTGGCACGCACGCGCACGCACTACACCACACCACCACGGGCGAGCCCACATAACGATACTACACGCTTCCCGCTCGGTACGCTACGATGTCGTTAGGCTCATCTCCACTGAGTCCGAGCGGGCGCGCGCTCCGAGTGCCGGCGCTGAGGCGGCGGGGCTGCAGTCACCGCAGAGGGTGCTAGTACTTATTAGATTTAATTCCACAGATAAGGGCAAGAATCTAAATAACCGAGTAATCCCACCACATTGAGTGAAGGAGGTTCATGCTCGAATGATTGTTATGGTAATGTAAACGCGTAAGCTTAATTTAGTTTATCGATTAAATGTCATACCAAAATCGTAATGAAGGTTCTCACCTTCCGGCCACTGGACACACACTGGAACAAAATAAATATGATATTTAAATATATAATCTTCACAAGTTAGATGGAGGATTTTGCTAGATCTAAAACAAAGAACATACCTAAAAGACATTCTCTACTACAAAATTGAAATATGAATATAGTGCATTACGGAAATGGCATTCATTCCAGCAAACGTCAAGGTATGAACATTCATGTGTCTTGTAATAGCTGTACAAAACTGTGTTACGTAATCTAGCAAGCTGTCTAATTGACGGTGTCATCCGTTTATTAATACAGTGAGTAAAGATCGCCAGGCAATGCGACGCCGGAGACAGCCTTCTGCAACGTTTGGAACTGTCTGTAAGTGCGTGAACTTCATGTCTGTATGGAGCGACTCGAGAGTAGCGCGTGTGACTAGTGTCGGCAGACTGTCTCCGGAGCGGACAGTGGACATTCTCTAAGAGCATTCACCTAGGAGCATTCAGACAACGGACTAGCCACATGTAGGAATAAGTAAGTACATTAACATGGACAACACCGATGTTACAAGTTCAGCTCTCTCACCCAGAGTGGGAACTGATCCATTTCTAGCCAGAATAACTGGATGGATTAAAAAGAGAAAATCCCAAGATGCATTATATTTGTACAGGTGTGATACAATAAGGTATTGTTATTCATAATATTGTGTGAATTTAATTACTTCATTTTGAAAGTTTTAATTTAATTAATTGAATGTATTTCATGAACGATCGTCGGGTTACTTACCGTTAGGAACGGTTGGAGGTTTCTTTGTCTGCACTCTCGCTGTCGCATTATTAACCTGATTTGAAGTAAAGTCTATATGAGAATACGTCTGGGTTTATACCAAAAACAAAAACATTGGCTGATTTTAATCAAATTTTGAACATAAAAAAAAAAACTTTAAAAGACAAGTTTTTATTTCACTGAAAAATATTATAATTGTAAGGATATGGATAGTTTTCAAGAAGCACTTGATTAAATCTAGCAAATTAAATTATTTGTGAGAATCGAACCCACTGCCGCTTCTTTTTTTAAAAAAAAAAGAGGAACATATAAGCAACAGTATTTTTTGTATAAATTTCTAATGTGAAAATCAGCCAATTGGATATCAGATGTCGTACAGATAGGAGAAATGCGAAAAAAATACTAATTTGAACTGACAAATATCAAACAAAAAGTGTTAAATTATGTTGTGTTTTTAAACTTGAATAATTTAGCCGCAGACATCTGATATGTGAACATAAAATAAAGGAAACTTGGGATTTACTTTTGAAATTAATAAGGGATATTGAAGAATATTAAAGTGAGCATACTTTTCCACTCTTAACCACATTCACTCTCTTCTTAGGCGCAGACTGTCTCGTCTACAAGACCACTTTTCAGCGCTTCTCTTTAAATTTAAAATGAAAGATAGAATGGAACTAAAATTTGTTTAGCAATCTTACCTCTGCGGCATTGTGACGATACGGTTCGTTCTACATTTCTCTGTGAGACACTCTCTCTTTCGATCGGCATATTAAATGACCGTCTAGAGAGTAAAGGGATAAAATAAATAAGGTTTGTTTGTGGATTAGACGCCGGATACTTAGTGCTAATATGCGGGACCGCGGCGCGGCACGCTAGCATGACAGTAACTACAGAGCAGACGAGCGCAGGTTGCGGTGGGCGTAGGGCGTGGGAGCGGGATGTTATAAATACAATAGTGCTACGGATGGAATTTATTGTTTCATGCACACCTCTATCTTTCTGCCCTCAACCACGGTGCCGTGAAGACGCTCTCGTGCTCGCTCCGCATCACCACTATTTGCGAATGTTACAAAACCGAATCCCTGCATGCAAGACAGACAAAACATGCATTAAAAACAGCGTCGCTCAAAAAACAACGTGCAACAAAAATTAACATTTATGCATTGCATATTCTTTTTAAATATTCTAGTGAAATATCGAGAAAATATTATCGAGTCGATTACGTTGATACTTTGAGCGTATTCTAGCTGTATGGGTACACATAAGCGTTTGGATCACAGTAATAAATTAAAGTATTGTCGCTCGACCTAGTAGTCTGTACTAGTGGTAGGAGAGTTTGTATCACTGTATACAACGAGTCTGAAGGATTGTTCGACACTCATTCATAGACACTACTTTATCAACATGACAAGTCATTGTGTGAGATGTTAGCTGCGATTTGTTCTATACAGAAAACTCACCGATCATGCACTGGCTAAGATCAACTAATTGGATCTAGAAACACAGGTATACTCAAACGGACTTCATATTCCATTACGGAGCAACCAAATTACAAAATCAAACATCGATACAGTACTTAATTTTACATTTAGATGCTATTATTAAGTAAAAATAAACTAACTTTGGAATCATACCAATATTACTCCTATATTATTTAACAATATACCTAACATTGTGCATGTACTTTACAGTGCCCAAAACTAACACGGTAAACATAAGCGGTACTTAGATTTATTATATATTGATAAATATACACCTGGTACATCCTAATTAATTACAATAGGTGAATCACACAAATTACTGTCAAAATTGTCGTAAATGGCATTCAGTAGGCGTTATACAATTTCGGCCAATATTATTGAATCAATAGATCGTGCTCAGACAAATGAAACTACTTACTTTCAATAAATGGTGATAACCCATAGATACAAAAAGCAGCTAGCACAGCACACAATACAGTGGAAGAGACGAGTTGTGAAAGTGGCAAACAAGTTGCTGATTGTACGAAACGCTTACACTTATAAAAGCAAATGACAGCTCTATTATTACCATTCTGAGTGCAAATACTTAACGTAAACATTAAATCTGGGCAGAGAGAAAGAGAAAGAAAAATAATCGTTTACGAAGAGGCGAGGGCCCGTCCGACGCGTTACCGCGGTACCCGACCGGACTGTTAGACTGTAACACAACGCACACAGTGCAACAAGCTCTCAGTATGTTGACAGACACAATCGATCGACAGACGAGGAAGACACAAGTGACTCGTACAGCTCGGCCACATTACCGCCATCTCACAAGGGGCATTCATAACCAGCGCTACTTTACATTTATTTACTACTAAGTAATGGTATTCTATTATATTTTTTATAATTTTCATACCATCTAAATATTTAAATTTATAATATACAATGATATAACTTTTAGAAAAAAAATAGAAGAAATGAGTTTTAAAATGATTCTAGTCGTCAAGTTATATATTTTTTAAATTCTTTTATTATTTGTATATAATTATATATTTGCAAACACAACAGCAACTGTAAGAACAAATTATGGGTTAGCCAAAACCGGTTAGAATTTCCCCAAGTGAAAACGGAATGTTACCGAAGTTATTCGAGAGAAAGCCAAACTAAGTGATGCACCCTAAAAGTTACTTCTAGGAAAATAACTTACATCATATAGTCATTGCGTTACATTATATAACATTGTGTTTCCAGGGTTCAGCAAAATATACATGCCCAAAACTAATAAAAATTATATTCCCTTGTTAGGAAGCATATGACTGAACGAATTTTTGTATTATTTATTAATAACATAGTGGACAGAAAATAGTAAGTACGCTGTCAATCTAATAGACTAAATACATCAGAATGACTGATCATCCAAACTACAACATAGATGCATTAAAAGGTTTGTACATAGCATATAATCATCTCATAAACATAATAAAGATATAAGAAAATACAACACTAGAAGGATCGAAGCAGTTTGGACGATTGTAACAACCTCATTAGTGATGAATAATAGAGCTGTCCTGAAAATATGACTTAGGAAATCAGCTGTTATAGTGACGATGCATCATTCTCTAATACTGCATTTCCCAATGTGAGGCATTGAAGAAAAAATAACTTGGAGCTATTATTTAAAAGAGTAAAATTACTTTTGACATCAGCGAGCATGGACTACTTTAGGGGCGGTCACCAAACTGACACAAGGAAAGCAGTAAACACGAAAAAGCGTTCAATCCAATCAATTATTATAAAAATATTTCGATAATAACTCTTTAAATTTCATGGGAATTATCATTTACATGTGAGTTGTTTTTTGAGTATATTTGAAATGTAAAATTAATGTTGCTAAATATCAGTATATTGCACCAATGACTTACTTCAGCTGTGCATCATTTTATGAAATATTGATACATTTAAAAAACCAGTATGGATAGTTGCTAAAATGATACAATAAGTATGTCGATAGTGCAATCAAGTAAATATAGTTCAGATTTGTTCAAAATCAGAATAATAGACATTATTATTCAATGAAATATACAATGCAATTAGAAATACTGCACCAAACATTAAAACCAATATGCTATGAGAAAGAAGTTTGTTTTAAAACACATTTATGATTATTTTAACTAAGCCCATTTGCCTTTAAATTTCTGTTAAGCAAGGAATAATTAATCAAATTGCATAACTTGAAGAGAAGTAAACTTTAGAACATATTATTAGGAAATATTTGTATAAAATCGGTAGTTACTTTGGTTTGGGCAGCGATAACTAATAATTGTTAGTAAGACCTCTTAGCTACTGCACTTCTGCTTGCCGTTTTATCGTTCATTACTAATCATTTATCAATGTTAATTCAGTTCAAATGTGGTAAAGTCTAACAATACAAGTATTACAATAGCTATGAAGTGCAAGATTGGTAAGTAAATTAAAGGAATAATTTTCTTTTTTTATTAAAATAATATTCATTAAGCGGAATTATCTAAAATAGATACTTCTACATTTTAACCCTGACTTGCTTTAACGAGGTTATTACATGACCAGTTTGGAATTTAAAACGAAAGAGAAAATAATGTCGTTAGGCTTCACCTTGGCAGATGGCGTTGCTTAGCATGTTGATGAGTAGAGGCACCGCGGGAGCAGTGCGTGAGACTTATAAGTAAATAACAAGAGCAATAATATCTGCTCGGTTAACCTTGACAAACACACTCAACGAGTCTGCCAGTCAAGAGAACCTTACTCTTGCCCTACTACCTTGTTTAGAGTTGAAAACATAATAATGACCTCGTTAGAATGTACTGGTTATTAGTTATTCCTTTTAATTACTTACATAAAGAATCGTAAAGAAACAAAAAAACGCTGTATTTATAATATTAACTGGTTTAAAGAAAAGTATTGATGCGTTATTTTTTTCGTCTTTAATTTTCAAATAAAATCGTAGGTTATCAATTAAGCGTTTTTGTTTCTAAACATAAAGACATTTTTATAAAGTGGCCACAATGAAATCTATGTATCAACTGATTTCAATGAGCCACTTGATTTCCAGCGCGATGGCTGAAAATATTGCTTACCTTGGAGCCACGTTCATTGAAGATAATTTCTACATCAAGTATTGTGCCATATTGCTGAAAGGTAAAAAAAGGTTGGAAATTAAATAGCTGGTTGTTTAACACCGATAACTAGTTTGGTTATGCCATGCTTTAGGGGTAAAAAATGAATACGTACCCCAAACATATTTCTTAGATCAGGGTCCCTAAATCTGAAGGGTATATTGGAGACGTGTAGCCGTTTGGGCTGCGACGCTTGTGAGACGGGTACGAGTGTTTTTTCGGGCGTGCCGGCTGCAGCGGCATTGCCGGCGGCAACGGCGGCACTGACGGCCGCGGCGGCCGCGTGTGCTGCGGCCGCCTGCTGCGCCACCACGACCGCCGCTTGCTGCGCCACCACCGCTGCCGCTACACTCACTGGTGTGCTCTCTTCATTTGATTCGCCTTCGCTTTGCTGGAGACGGCAAATAATTTAGGATTAGTGTTGAGCTCAAACGTATCCGGACCAATATTACATCGGTATACGATGTAATATTGGTTAGCTTTTAGGAACTCAAGGCTTGGCTTTGGAAGCAGAATCATTGAACATTGACTGTTTGACCACGCAGAAATGTTTCCCTCCTAATTCAATCACACTCGATCAACCTCTCTGAAGTTAGCATGGCAACTGTAGCATGCAAACAAATAAAGTACTGGATAAATTGCCGTAAATTAACAATGAAAACCAAAAAATACCCGCGTACCGGAAAACCCGAAAATCGGTTTGTATGCCAACTTCAGTGGAAGTTAGCATGCATAGTTTTTAAAATCGGTTTGAAAATACCTAGACAACTTTACCAATGCTCATAATTAGCCCCAAATTAACCGTGAATACCAACATTTTTTCCGCAAATCGGAAAACCCGAACTACTGAAATACTGAACTTCAACAGAATTAGCATGCAAAAATTGTAAAATCGGTTAGAAAGACCTAAACATTTAAATAACTTCACCAATGCTCATAATTAGACGTAAATTAACCGCTGTCGATAAAGACTATATGCCAGGAGGTCCGAAATAAAACCATTTTACAATCTCGACAACACGAAAACGGCTGATACGCTGAAATGAAACATTGAAAGAACCTTCTTCTCCCGCTCTGGGCGGAGCGGAAGGGAGTGTCAGACTTGACTGACTAAAACCCATCCGTGTTCCTTCTTAGCCCTTTGTGTTCCAGGGCCACGGTATCTCTTTCGAACAACCCGCAGCCCTGGCAGGCATCGGCCCTCTCGGACCCCTTCCGATTTGCTGAAATCTCCTTGAGGCGCGCGTAGAACACGAACGCGCCGTCGGCACGGCCTGTCGTCATAAGACGGTCGGACGGTGAGCTAGCCCATTACTCACCGTCCACAGACCCGCGCCTACGGTGGCCGGGGGCCACTGGTTGCCCCCCGACGCCCGGGGCGTCTCCCGCGGCGGCTGGGACGTGAGGTTCTCTCCCTCTCACGTTCCGCCACCTCCTTTGCTAGCATGACTGCTTCGCAGAAGGAGGCGACGCCTTCCCATTCCCTCTCGCTCCGGACCATGGATTGAACCAGGGCCGGACACGAGAGGTCGCCGCCGCCAATCGCCGCTACGAGGACACGGCGGTGCTCAGCCCAAGCGGGGCATAGCTCCACGGTGTGCTCCACCGTGTCCTCCGGCTGATCCTCGCAATGGTGACACCCGGGCGTTTCCTCCCGCCCGATTCGGTGCAGGAACCTCCCGAAACAACCGTGTCCGGTGAGGACCTGCGTCAGGCGGAAGGTGAGGGCGCCGTGGCGCCTCTCTAGCCACTCCTCAAAGATGGGACTTATCGCCACTATTGTGGCGTGCCCTGCAAGGGGTTGCGACAGTCGCTCTCTCCATGTCGCCATGAGGTCGCGCCGGAGGTCTGTCCGCTCAGCGACGATTTGCCGCGGCAGCGGAGTTTCTCCCCGGCGTAGTGCCTCCGCGCGCCATTCGTGCAGGCACGCGAGGACTATCGCTTCCAGATCCCATGGCGGCAATCCGGCCAAACATTGAAAGAACCTCGAACTAGGTTTGCAACGTGTTTTAGGTACCTATTTATTATCAGTTTTCAAAAAAGGAAACTACAAAATCAAATTTAGTAGTAGTAGTTTCAGTTGTGTGAAAGAGATAACAATGGTTTTCATCATCTTCCCAATGTTTTCCCAATTACATGCTTGGTTAAGTTATCTAGGTCTTTTTAACCGATTATGTAACTTTTGCAAGCTAACTTCCAGTGAAGTTGGCATGAAAACCGATTTTTGGGTTTTCCAGGACGCGGACTTTTTTTTGGTTTTCATGTTTAATTTGCGGTTAATTTACAGCTAATAATCCATTACTTTATTTGTTTGCATACTACATTTGCGATGCTAACTTTAGAGAGGTTTCGATCAATACATTGGAATGAATCGTGAACAAATACACTGGTAATCAAGACATTTAGCCACGTACGAAATAAGTCTAGATGCCCCAGAGACCGACCTTTGTGAGCCAAACAAACCACTCTAATCAAGTGTGTAGGCACCTACATCGCAGATAAAAAACTGTACCAACTATCGCCTACGTTCAATATTTATATAAAATTTTTATATAGATAGTTGACGTAGAAACAGTTCGGTAGTAAAAGTATTTACAGACATGGGTCAGTTATCGAAAATCATCTGTCACTCTCAGGCAACATACGAGAGTGCCGCCCCATTTCACACAGCTGAGCAGGACATGAGATATTATGTTTCCCCAACCGAGAAATGGTGTATAACAACCGGTCATATTTTTGCAAGTTTTCCCTATATTTAGGAAAGTAAAAAGACCCGGACCTTTCGCATACCAGTCTTTGTTCTGCGTACGTCAGTTGGTAGGTAGTGCATCTATTAATCATTATTCTTTGCAATCTTACAAGCTCAGTGTTAAGGCGAGTATACAAAAAGTATTGTTACCGTTATTATTAATACGAGTACTATGGGAATGAAGCTTGGATGTAGTTTACTTTGCTCCGGAAACAGAGACAGCTTACCATGCTCCTGGGAGCAGTCTCCAACAATGCCATTTTCAAAAGTTGTTGTTTGCACAAAGTCATCGTTATATTTTGCTGTGTCGATCTACGATTTAAAAAAATACATTTGAAACTTACTGAGTTGTTGTTTTGATTTTCTATTGAGTTCTGGGTGTGTGACTGTGGCGGCGGTTGAGGTGAAAAGTTAGCTGGCGGTAGCGGCGCTGGTGGTGGCGGGCCTTCGCTCTTGACGAGCGGAGGCTGTGGCGGCGCGGCCGGTCCCGAGGCCTCGGCCTTCACTCCCGCGAGCGCGTCGCCGTTGGCTGCGAACTGCGCAGCGGCTGCCGCAGCCGCCGCCGCCGCAGGGAACGGGGTCGCCATACCCGTCCCCACCATATGCTGGAATTAACAAATAAAACAACGCTATAGCAACTGTTCAGAGTGTTCAGTGTTCACCTATAAGCACCCATAAACGTGTCAGCAGAACGACATTGATTATCAAAGAAGATTTCAAAGCTATTTATCTCAGGGACGCGGTCTAGGTGGCTTATGTACTAATTCTGTCGTAATAAATAAACCCGCTTATAGTTGACGTTTCTGGGCTGCGAATCGAAATATTGACGCGAAGAACTCGTGCCAAAACACGAGCCGCCATGCACTGGCTCCTTCACATACAGTAAAATCACATGGTGCCAGGGCCGCAGACTGTATTAGAACTTAGAACGTAGAGACCGGGATTGGAGACTTTACATGAAGGCAATCTAATGCTTAAATAAAGAAAAAGTAATAAGTATCACCTTAGTACAAAACTGCGCCCTATCCTTTATCTTACATTAAGAGCGTTTATACCCTACGGTATTTCATACAAACTTTCAAGTCGTTATTTTCCGAAATGACTGAAGAGATTTTAATGAAACTTCCTACGCATAATCCGCATAGGTCTAAAAAGTTACTAAAAAACATTTTCGAAAAATTATGTTACAGGTAAATTAGACCGATTTTTAATTATCTATGGAAACATAAATTTAAAATTATCTTCATTTTTAAAAGACATTTCGAAAATGTTTTTTGTAACTTTTTAGACCTATGTATACTACTTATGCGTAGGAAGTTTCATTAAAATCTGTTCAGTCCTTTCGGAAAATAACGACTTGAAAGTTTGTAGGAAATGCCGTAGGGTATAAACGCTCCTAGGAGGTAAGTATTTTTTTTTTAATATGATCTTACTCACACATCGCAGAGAGTAAGATCACATTTAAATATCTCGAGCCCCGAACATCGCACCTCACATGTATAACTTACAGTTACCTAGAGTTAAAATACCATTGTAACAATAACAATTATTAACACACGTTAATATACATACATTTAACGTGTGTAACCCTATGTAATGTTTTTAATTATTCAAATTAGTAGGAGTTAAAGTCGAATTTACAACATGGCTGCGCAGCCTGTTGTTATTTTTAATACACACGCTCTCTCCCTTTAATTTTATTTTACGTCCCAAAAGCCTGTCGGTAACAAAATTAAATTGCGAATGAAATCTAACAGAGAATACCCTCGCGCTGGCCGGTGGTTCGTCGCCGGCCGCTGAAAAACGGTGGCCTTGGGCATTTAACATAACGGCCCGAGCTTTCATCCCTTGATTAAACTTTAATGTATAAATGTCAGTTCTTTGCAGTATAATTACTACGTCTAATCAGTGTCCCTTGCCTACGTCATGTTTGGCTTATTCTTAGTAGTTTTATATGCTACAACGCTACATTGAAGCAATTTTACAGAATCGAGTTCAGCATGTACTATCTACGTAGCGCAGCGCCGGATACGAGAAAATTAGGAAGTGCCCATTGGACACAATTGCATAGACTGCCGGCTGAGTCCACGCTCGCTGGATCACAGACCTCGGAGCAAATTATCACATTGAAATGATGTACCTATTTGCTACGTACGAATAGGATTATAGGCCTGTGAAATATCTCGCAATTTCATTTAACACCACAGTATTAGATGAGAATCCTTCTTTCTACAAAAGACTTGAATTAAAAGAAAAACTGATTGACTACGAAATCTCTGCCTCGATATTACTAGGGCCATACGAAACGAGTTTTCGGTCCCATACTAAAACCGGGGAAAACTACGTTTTACTCCATAGTAAAACGTAGTTTACTATAGCTAGTTAGTATAGCTAGTTTACTATAGCTAATATCTAGGGCATACGAAACGGGTTTTAATAAGAGTAACGTGCACTAATCTATACATATAATAAATTTTACATAAACATGGTTTCCCCGTAAAAGAAGTAAAGAAGGATATCACTGAAAAGTATAACTGGTTTTTCTTATTCCCATTTTTATCATCTCAAGAGACCTAACTCTCTTTCTAAGCCGTAACATTATTTTAGAGTTAAAACTAATTAAGAGAACTTAAGTACCTACCTGCAAACTTTCAGTGAGCTTATGTAAAATTTGTAAAGCGCTAACACGCCCCAACGTACATAATAGTTGTTTATATTTACAGCAGTCAAACAACCATTAACGGGAAAGCGGGATTAAAGGCGGGTAGCGGGCGAATCCCGAGATTGTCCCATAGATTACTATTGTGCCCGGTTTCTGTAGAAATAAATACATAATCTTCACGCCTGGGCTTTTAGATAGGTAACGTCGAGGTGTGCTGTCGTAAACATAAATTCGTCGCTAGGCGACGTTGGTTTTTAGCACTAGCGGCTTGAGTTAATTTGAGATGAGAATTCACTTTTTTATCACGCAGCAGTACTAATGTATTTAATAGCACTTCTTCAATTTAAGACAAAATAATGAACATTTTATATCGCGCAGTAAGTTTTCGAAACGGGAATTGAAACCCAAACAACAGCCATGTCCTTAAGTAACGCAACGACAAGAATCTTGTTAAAGTTTCATAACACCGCCTCCTACTTTAAACTTATAAAGTTTCTAATCTGTTTTTGTGCCGGTACACAAAACTGAATACACTTAATGTTGCTAACTCCACTGTCAAGATTAAGTAAACTAATTAAAGCTCGGTTAGTTGGATTAAAACAATCTTCTGTTATGTACGCAATAGGTACACCTTTAGAAGTTCAACTATTACGGTTTTCTATTAAATAAAAATCCTTGATAGTTGAACCTCTCGGAATACACTATTAAGTATGAATACTGGCAAATGTAACCAATTGATACGTTCGTCACGCGTAGGCCTCCGGCCCTCCGCCCACCGGAACCTCATCAATAATGATGCGACACCTCTATGTAGAATTTTTCGGAATATACCTAAATGAAACAACTTAGTGTAATGTTCTTTTTATTACTTTTTATTTCGTGTATTTTTTATGAATATCCAAAAAATCAATTCCCGAAAGTAGGTATATTAATTATTTTACTTAATTAATATATTTTTGCTTTTCACATGAATTCTCAAATCACACTATTAATTTAGTGATATCGCACAAAGACCGCCTAACGGCTTCCAAATTCAAATCCATTAACAATACAGTATAATTCCTCCCTCAAAAATAAATATAACATTCTGTGAATAGCACAATCCTACCATTGTGTTGCCTTTACAACTAGGGGCTCCATTTTTGAATCAGCCGTTATCGTTATTCGTTTCCACCTCATTATAAAGGTTTTATTTTCAGGTAAACAAGTTGATAATGTAACTTCTGAATTTGCGGTGGCAATTTCCACTTCTTTCTTTTAGACTTCAAATTCTAAAAAGGGTAAACCATGGAAAATAATAAAACAATATTTTACATGAAATTCTTTTACCCATAGACGTCAAGAGTTTGCTCTTGCTTTGACAACCTGGCATGGCCGCAAAGAATGAGAAAAATCTGAAATTTGCGGGTGACTTTTATATTATACGGGTTATCTTATAAAACTCCAGAACCGTTTCTGTCTGAAAAAGAAACGCGCCATTTCTTTCGATAAAAGATCCGGAGGCGATACCGATAATGTCAATACTGGCAGCCAGTCAACGGGTGCTGGCAATAATAGAAATATTTTTAATAACGACTCTTTGATGACGGTTGTATGACTGCTTCTATCGACTTTTAACCTCTCCACTTGCTCAGTCTACAAATAATAATGCTCCTTTCTTTTACTTTCAAAGTACTTCTTGGCGGATAAAAAAACATCCACGTAATATCACACAACACACTGTTATGGAAAATATTAAATTAATCGCCAATAAACTAACATTTATAGCCAATTAAGTCTTGTTATTATAACCTTAATATCTACGTTGGGAAAAGTAATAACGTCTGCAATATTCTGGGGAGTAGAAAATAATGATGTCCTGCTAAAGTGTGGCGATTCTTATTAAACTATAGTGTCACAACCTAACCGGCCAATAAAGTAACGTGTGACTGTTGGTTATTTTTAAGACGGTACGAAACAACATGAGGCAATAGTATAGAAAAGAAAGTCATTGTGCCAAGACACTCGAGACGACATACGCAAGACTGAGTGGAGTGTCTCAGCTCTTCTGTGAGAGAACGAAGGGCACTTCGTTTTTGAGTTCTAATTTTCCAACCGCGACACCGGTCCGAGGCGGACGATGATTTAGTACAATGTGTCAAGTTGCCTTAGCACCCTCCAGATCTTGTTGCTATTTATGGTAACACGACGACACAATAGTCGTGACTCATTCCGTAACAGCGAAAGAGGCTACGTATTTATACGACATGTCAGTAATATTCAACTAACTTCATGCATATTCTAGTCACATGGTCCAACGGCTACAACTTTATTTAAATTACAATACGATTTTTATAGCGGGTTAGTTTATGTAAGAAGCCGAATGGTAGCCTGAAGAAACTACTGAAGAAATGGTAATTGAGTAAGTGCTGATTAAGTAAAACCAAAATGTACTAAATAATTATTATGTGTTGACTGTGAGAGATAAAACAAGATGGATGCTTCTTTACCCCGAGTTGAATACTTGGAACAAGGTTAGAATAAGCAAAGCACTACACATGTGGTGGGCCACCTTCCAGTTGTATCCGGCAGTCCTGTAAACAAACTGACTTTTTATAGAGCGCGCCTGCGATTCGTCTCGCACAACCCCGCCTTGCTGCTTAATCTTGTTTGCTTCGGAAACTGTACAATATGTTTGTAAACGACTAGGCTCAGTTTATATTATCGTTTCTATATATACTCCCTAAATGGATACAGTTATATCGCTAGATTTCCTAAGCACTACACTGTATTTTAAGAACAGGAGAGCATTTAAGTTCATTTCAATTCTGATGTCGTATGGCAGGAGCCAAATGTGAAGAACATAGCATTACAATTGGCAATACGTTATTTAATCGTAGTTTGATATCTTCGCGGTCACATTACTTTACGTTCCTATAACAAAAATATTAACAAATTTAAGAAAAACATTGAACGTGAAGGCTGAAAGCTGCATCCATCTGATCGCGTCGTCGTAAAAGTACAGGGTAGGGATCAACTCCCCTGTGTGTATACTCGTATAATGATTCAGACGGGTACCGAAATGCAGGAAGAAAAAACACATGAGCAACGTTATCATAGCGAAATGTGTTATTTAGTATTAATGCTGTTGTTGTTTATATGATTTAAGGATAAGTAAGAAGCGAGCATTATCTAGATACAATAAAATTGGCTTGTGTGAAGCATGATTTGAAAAATAAATAATGAAAATGGAAAATTATATTCCGGAAAGAAATACTACATCCATTATTTTAGTACATATCTCCGTAAAATGGGATCCGAATACCTATTAGTAAACAGAGCCATATTTTATTCAAGTTGAATGTGCAATGAGATGTCTTGAAATACATGCACATATCGATCTTCCTTTTGAATAAATCTAAAATTGAATTCAACCAGTCAAGGCGTTCCCTGCTGCATCATGTCGTACTCGTTCAGTGGAAAACATAAAATGGCTTAGGAACGTCCGTTTGAAAATGCATAGACATCTAAGGAAACAACTACAGTCGACCAACCATAGAAATAATAATTGTCTTTATAACTACTTGATAAAAAGCTATCCTTAAAACTTGAATGTTCGAATAGGACGAGGCGCGGGCTGATTCACAATTAGGCAATTATACGAGGAACGATTAAATGTAATTGAACGCGACGCAAGTTACGGGCAACGCACGGAGGGACACTTGTTCAAAACATGCGTCATCTCGAACAATACATCTGGCCGCTAATTGTGATATCTCTGTATTATTCTAAAATAGCATTAATTTCTTTTCGCGTCTGTACACGTGGTGGCAACTGAAACGTGCAGTCGCTGAAGTTAAAGTATTAAGAATAAGCAGCAATTAATGTTTGTAAAATAACGATCAATGAAGTAAATTCGTGCAGTTATTTTTAGAAATCGTTAAATATGATTTCCAATACTTCTTCGTAGGTTAAAATGCTTCATTGCTTTTCAATGTATATTCTTGTGTATGCAGTTTTCAGATCGTAAATAAATTAAAAATATTCCACTAATACATTCATCATCATCATTTCAGCCGAAAGACGTCCACTGCTGGACATAGGCCTCCCCCAAGTTTCGCCACATTGACGTAACATGGGGGGGTTTTGCCATAATCGCCACGCTTGGCAGGCGGGTTGGCGATCGCAGTACCATGATCACAAAAGCACAGAGAACGCTGCTGCCCATTCTCTGGCAAGTCCCTTAGTCGCCTCTTACGACACCCACGGGAAGATATGGGATAACTAGATATGGGACTAATACATTGTCTTGGTTCAGTTCTAATGTTTCTTGTTACACGAAAAAGCCTAGAGCTGTATTAATGTTGAAAATCAAAGGGATGACGTTGCTATGTATCCTTTTTATTTTCATGCAAATTGAATGATAACATTATTCCTATTTATACCACAACCACAGCCGATTAAAAATTAAATAATACAAAAATCATAAAATATGTAGTACCTTGTTGAGTTTTCCTGCTTACAAAAACCAAATAAAAACGGGAAGTTTTGAATGTAACTGCAACTGTTAGATCGTTTACTTTCTGGTCGTTGTATTATTCTAAACTTCAATCCTATGATACGCACAACAGCTCGACATATTTCTAGATATATTTTCCCGGCTATTTGCTCCGTGAAGAGTTCAAAGAGTTCAATAAACCTCTATATTTAGCAGATGTAAACTGAACAGCATTAGCGCTTTCTACAAACGCGACGATAAGTAACTAACTAGTAATAAAATAGTGCGCTGCTTAACAAAGAATTAGAACAGTAATGCAGCTGCAACAGTTTCCGAGGAAAAAAATATATCAAGCTAAGTGTAACTTTTAATGCCCGCCTGATTGATCACCAAACTTTGAATGCTCTTAGTGTGATGAAAACTGTGTAGCTGTCCCATACATTGGGTCGAATAGGTATTGAAATTTTGTATGGGGCAGCTGATACTTTTTTCGCTATTACGATGTTTGTCCGATGGAGAAACATGTTCAGTTTTAAGGTCTGTAGCCTTCGATCAATAATAGTACTAGATTCCCGATGAGCGCTTCAAAAACGGCACGAAAAATAAGACCACAAATAATTTTGTTGTCTTATTTCAAATTAGTATTGTCCAAGCATAGCCAACGTTAAGACGTCGAGATGCCGTAGTGCGCGTTTTAAAACTGTGAAAATAACCACCGTAAAACCACGATTTTGGAAGGATTTTTTTATTTCGGTAAGTTTATATTATTTAAGTGTTTTTTCGTGAAATAAAAACAGGATAAATAGTAAAAATAATTAAGTTAGCTAATATTTTGATGTTTGGCCAATGTTTGCAACAACGCACCAACTATTGTTACAAACATCGACTGTTTTGGAACCGGCAATACATGGAGTAGTGTTGTTATTTTATATGTTATTTTTGTTTATAGATTTTTTAGCGAACCATTTCGATGTGCAGAATACATAAACCTTATAAACATTCGAGAATATGTTCAATTTATTTTGATAGTTTGGACATAACTGGGAACACGCAAATAGATTACAAAAATCTTTATCGGAAGAAAACTATAAGTACCTGCAGGTATTTTCATGAAATACTTTAAAACTGTATTCAATAAACCGCGCCTGTTTCTTTACAGGTTCAACAAGTTTAAGTTCTGATGATACCACAGGAATACGTGACGAGCCTCGTTAGATCATGAAAAACATTGTATGCACCTATATAATTTGAGGGTTGCCTCGATTTCTCTAAGACTTGGTGACAACGGGACCACCACAAGAGTATATGCTTTAGAATAAAAAAAAGAATTTTTTACATCGGTTTACAATTATTGGTGGAGAAATAGGTGGACAAACAAACAAAATATAGTCGAATGGACAACCTCCTTTTTTTAAAGTCGGTTAAAAATAGTACCTACTACTTAGCCTACTACTTAAAAAAAAAAAACCGGCCAAGTGCGAGTCTTACTCGCACACAGGGTTCCATAGCCCCAAACAATATTTTGAACTGTCATTCATTAGTTAGTAGTATTAGTTGTAAACTTCCACTAAACCGCAAAACTAAATTGGTTTTTCATAGTATGTTAATGAAAAACAAAGTTACTGCTGCAGTTTGATGAAAAAGTCCCATATCTCAAAAACTAAACATCACATCTTATTGAAACCAATTTTCGTTGATAGTTTTTTTTAGGTTCTACAAACTCAAATATTTTCAGAATTTTCCTCCTCTTACTTTAGAAATTAGAGGGGGGGGGACACACATTTTACCACTTTGGAAGTGGCTCTAGCGCAAACTATTCAGTTTAGAAAAAAATGATATTAGAAACCTCAATATCATTTTTGAAGACCTATCCATAGATATAGTATATATAGTGAAAAAAAACATTATGGTTTTTAGTTCTATGTATGGGGAAACCCAAAATTAAATGTTTTTTTTCTATCTTTGTGTGAAAATCTTAATGCGGTTCACAGAATACATCTAATTACCAAGTTTCAAAAGTATAGCTCTTATAGTTTCGGAACAAAGTGGCTGTGACATACGGACGGACAGACAGACAGACAGACATGACGAATCTATAAGGATTCCGTTTTTTGCCATTCGGCTACGGAACCCTAAAAATTGCCACCATACAAAACGAGCCTTGGCCTAAAAAAATATATTCTGCAACTCCACGTCTTTCAATACTTACTGTGTTCTGAGCATTGAAATGTAATACCAAGAAATACGTCTAGTTCTAAATTAGTGTAAGCACGAAATTGTCAACGTAATTTTTTTAACCTTGTCACTTAGATTTTAAGATACATTTTAGAATAAATATTTTTGTACTCATGACTTTTTATTTTCAAGCGACGTTTTAAATTTATTGCCTTTTAGCTTTCTCCGATGAAAGGACTTAAATAAATATCTTTTGCAATTGTTATTAAACTTTATGTGAGGGTGTTATGGTTTATAATAAACTGAAGTTGTTAATATTATTAATCTTTTTTCTATGAAATATAGATGTTTACGTGTGTGCAAACGTGGACACTTTAGCGATTCATTTTTGTTCCTGATCCTTAATCTAGTTCTATTATTGATCGAAGTCTGTAGCACACCCTTAAGTATGTATATACCTTCCGTTACACCCTGTATATAAAATTCTCTTGTCAAAATGTTAGTTACCATAATAACATTGTGTGCTACCGAAACGGCTGAACCGATTTGTATAAAATTTTGTGTGCATTTCGGGTAGGTCTGAGAATCAACATGTATTGTTCATACCCAAAAAAAAATCACTGAAACGATGTCTCGGGCAGCAGCTAGTACTCGTATAAAATTCTCGTGTCGCGGTGTTTGTTACCAAACTCCTTCGAAACGGCTGAACCGATTTGTATGAAATTTTGTGTGCATATCGTGTAGGTCTGAGAATCGCCCAAACTATTTTTCACACCCCTAAAACCCATCAAAATTTCCATACGAACGAAACCGCGGGCAGCACCTAGTTAATTTATATGGATATCGCGTACTGAATGTGTAATATATGTGGGAACCATTAAGATTAGGATATGATCAATTGTAGATTAGTTAATTTACGTAACCATGCTTCTTTCCTTTACTACAACTGTATTATTGTTTTTATCACAACGATGAATTCGACCAATTCATTTTACGACGAGATTACATTGTGTTCTTTACTATTACGACCACTATTCAGATTAATTATTTTCAGTAATGATGAACCAACATGAGGACAATTCAAAATATAATTAGATACTCAGTATAGTTATCGAGGTAATAATTGTTCACAATAGCATGGATTAATGACAAGCCGCTTCATTGAAGTGTATGGACTGTGGATGTTGGTGTAACTCCCTGTCCCTCCTCACCACCCCCCCTCGTGTTGCCCCCCGCAACCCCCTGTGCCACCCGCGATCCGCCTACTACCCTGACACCCTCACACTGAACAGATGCTGAGTCTGATCTGAGTAAACACAAACACAGACCCCTTTTAAGCCGACGGCACGATAAAACTACACAATGAAAATAATGATATCCCTTGGCGTTTAACTGAAATGTGCTATTACAATGAAAATGTCCACATCATTTTTTGGTCTTTGATTATTTTATTAAAAGAAAAGTAAGAAAATACTGTTGAAATACAGTCTAATCGTCTTATCTAATAAAAGCTCTAGTCAAAGTCTAAGCTAATCTGTAAAAAAGCTCGCTACATAATTAATTGGAAGTTAATAGTACAAAATAATGGAGCTGATACTGGGACAGTGTACTTTAATAACATTATTTTCCTTCTCGCCTACTGTAAGTAATTAGTAATTTCGGAATATTTTAGACTTAGTTAGCCAGAGGTATCAGTGTGGTAAATTTTAATAAATTCTGAGACGATACCTGAAAATATTATAAATTCAGGCATGAAATTGAAAATGTTGCATAAGACCTTGTAATTTTTTTAATGATCACATGATTTTCTCGCCTTAGGTTGTCGTTATGTGAGTCATGTCAGTCATGTACTCATAACTCATGGTAGTTATGAGTTCATGGAGTTCAATTCGGAGAACTATTGCTAAGTTGCTAACACTTTGATACAGTAACGTTTTTTCATGTTGAGAAATCATTTTCAGTAGCAAGTTCCCAACATAGAAACTTCGTAGAATAGGTTTATTAAAATCTTGTTCGGTCTACCAAATTAGTTTCTTAGGTATCAATGACAATTTATTCATTAATTCTTTCTATTATATCAACCAGTTTTCAATTTTCGTCTAATAATATCTTCTAATGTCTGTGCATGTTTCAGTACAGAAAACTTTACATTTTCTTAGTAATTTCTAGCTGTTCAGGAAAAAACTTGTAAGATTCTCGAACTTATGAATGTAAAACGAACAGCCATCACATTGTTCTTATCGTAGTGTAGAGAAGGGTAGTTGTTTAATATTTCAAATTTTAAGTGAATGCTCCCAGATTTGCGTCCGGGATTCGCCCTCTCAGGCATGGATAGAGCTTGGGTTTGAGCGGGATTTCTTCTGGTGAATATTATTTTGTATTAATATTCAACAGTTTGCAGCGGCGCTACGTGACCGGGAGAGTATTTACAATGCTTAGCGAAGCGCGCAACCCAGCCTCCACGCGCCACCCTAATACCGCTACCTACACCGACATTATGCATATGAATGATCTTGACGGACCGCGATAAAGATTAACGTTATGTAAGCACCAAATTATCCATTACACTCATTTGCTAGGCTGGAGATAATAGCACATTCAATTACAGACGCATCAGCTACGTTGCTTCAATATGCAACACCGAATCCTAAAAAATGTAGGTATTCTGTTTTTTTCCTCGTTTTGGTGCAGATCATTTGCAAATGCACGCGTTATAATGTGATTACCTTGACCATCTTTTTGCCCGAATCTTTTGTCTCTCGTGTGAGGATCAAGGATCTTCACTGAAATGATTGTGTGCTTATATCATCAGTTATCAGCATCACATCATTCAGTAAATATTTGAAATTGAAAATGGGTAGGGAGCGTTTCACCTAACACGTGCTGTTGAAGTATGAGTTATGGCATAATTTGGCCGACGGAATGATGCAGAGTGTATGTACTACCGTTATATGAATAGTCCACAGCTACACTAACTACAGATAAGTAACACAAATTGGATTCACATAATGATAATAAATTACCCGCATTTTATTGTACCGATAAAAAACATTAGGTTTCATCATTTGTCATGTTGTAACAATACGCAGATTGTGTCGGGAGAATGCGACCCGAATCCCGACCCCACTTAGAATGCTGTGCGTACATGTATACAAGGCCGATCTGAGGGCGTCACTCGGTAATGTCCTCGCAACAATGGAGATGGGCATTCAGAGCTCACTCGTAAATGGCGGGAATAGCTCTCTTCCGTTCGCTGCAGCGTCAGCAGCCGCTCCGCTCCGAGCCAATATCCGTGTGAACACCGCTCTATTATGTTATTTAATTTACTACACAGAAAAACACCACTACAAGACTTATGTTAAAGAGAAAATACAGAAGCTCTAAAGAAAAATTGAGCGTAAAATAAAAGCGCATTCTGAGCTAAACGTGCTTAGATTAAGAATCAAGTTTATATAGATTGGAATATAAGCTACTTTACTTTAACTAATCCATCAATAGATTAACTAACTTTGACAATATCGAAAACTTCTAGTAAATTGATTCTATTCTAATTTTAAAAATATTGGTCGAAAATTGAATGACTGGTTGTTGTAGGAAAGATAAAAGTGCACTGCCAATGTTATTGGTCCCATAAAAATGTGGTATACTCGAGTGGCAATTACTCCGCAACGCTTGCACTATAAACCGCGACCGCTCTCATGTTTTAAGATCCATCTTGAATTTTAGCTAACTCTAGATGGCGCGTAGGTATGTTTTGACCTCGATTTGCAAAATGGTAAAAGATGGTGTATTTGGGCCTAGTTTATTATTTTGAAAAGCAAAAAAAAATGTAAGCTTGTAATAGGTACAAAGAGGTCCTCATTGAGACACAACGAAGCAACTGCGAATTTAGGACAGCAGGTTTGTTTTGTGATGAAGGCTTAAAAGGGCTGACAGTTATTATGAAAATCCTTTATTTTATTAAGTCAAATAAATTAAAATATAAAACACGTGATCCAGGATTGAGAAACCTGAGAAGGGTAAAATAGGGGAGTTTGCGGGGAAAGTTCGAAATCTACCGCAAAATGGATCTAGGATCATATTCATAACTTTCAGGGCCGCTTTTGATCTACAACGCTTTAGTTGGAACTAAAGACATATTTGCACAGATTTATGAAAGATAACAGTCGAATGATTGAAAGTTACAAGCTGGAAATGAACGTTTGGGTACAGAATGGGTGGTTTGGGTTCCCCTACTACCGAAGTTTTCGTGTTCGGTTCCACACGAGAAGCCCTAAGAGCGGGGATCATTTGACTTGGCCCAGTTTGGCTTAGTACCTACGTCTTTCTGAGCCAGAATACATTATTTTGCCAGCTGGAAAAGCCATTCCAAAATTACAATTCGAATTATTTTGTGGTTTAAATCGGAAAATATCCCATTCTTTCCACGTACTAGGTTGTTAATCGACCATTACTTTGCTAATTACTATTACAGGTACCTACACACTATGATCTGTTTAAATTACTTTTACACACTATGACCTGTTTAAATGAAAAAAAATCATCAGATAATCCATAAAAATTAGAGTATTTGACACTTCATCGATATTTAAATAAATATCTAACAAGCACTTTCAAAAAGCTACAACCTAGCTGAACTGACAAAAGAAAACCGATTTTAACCAATGCATATTTCCAAAGAAAAAAGCTCAGAAAAGTTGTGATCGATTTTATGACGGAGGGTAACTGCGCCACAGCCACAATAGGTACCTCTGTATAAGTATATCATCAATAATTCCCATCTCCATTCGTCCCCACACGTCGGCCTGCGCTCAACGAATTACCGGAATCAATAAATATTTGATTACAATTTGAACGGCATTTTAGGGAGAACTGAATGTGTCAACAAAGAAGATTCAAAATTCACATTATTTACTTTGGGTCTGACAAATATTTGTAAATTCCTCTGGTGAAATTAACGTATCCCTGTTCCTTGTATCCTTTGTTTAGTTTTCGCTACAGTTCATTACATTTCTAATCTTGTACGGATAGGCAAAGAGACTGTTTCTCAATTTTACGACTCAACATCAGTCAATAAACTCGATTTCCTTTTTAGTTAAAGAGCCTATTACAGGATGTGAATAGGCTCCTTTTAACTTATATTATGGATCGTGCACTCTCCCAGACATACTTCTTCCGTTGTGCTTTTGAGTGTGACAGAAATGTGAATTAATAATGTATTGAAAGCCACAGGATGAACACAACATGTAGTTAATAAGCAGTGTACGTGCGCCTGTTAGTTGTGTATGCAAATCAGGCACGCGTATGCCAACTTCACGCCAATACGGGTTGGTATTCACACGTCATATTATGATATCGTTACTAGGAGATATCTATCGACAAAGATTATCAAGAGTGTCTATTAGAACTTTTTACAAGATTTTTTAAAATGCAGAGTGCGAAACTTTCAATGTATGATATTAAAATATCGGATTCAGTATTTCATTCACGAATTAATAATGATATCAGCCAATTACTGTCTCACTGTAGGGCAAAGACCTTTTCTCATACAGAGAGGGTACGAGCACTGATCACCACTGTTGCTCGAGGATTGAACTGGAGATTTCAAAATTATATTATGTTATTATATTTCGTGTATGGATAACTGAGAAAGAAGGAACTTAAACAAATGATTAAAAACATTTTAATTACTTTACGTATTAAAGATACGACGATGTCTTTACACAACATAATTTCACAAAAAAAAACAAACCATAAAAAGAAAGATCACGATCATGAAGAATCATAAAACATATTTTGGGATAAAATTATTTACTTACTAAATAGGGTATAATACTGGGTAAAGAAAACGAAATTCTATTTTGTCCGTCAGACAGGTAATACAAAATATCAAAAAATTACTCAGAGTGGGGGCTCACTACGTCACAAGTAGGTATAAAAATTACCTACATGTGACGTCATGCGCCATTTCAACTCAATATAGATATATATTTATGACCACGTGAAAAAAGAAAAAATACTTGTCCAATACTTTTCAATAATCTACCCGACAGACAAAGAAAAAAAAATAGTGATCATCCCCTTTTATCGACCGCTTGGGAGTCCAAAAAGTAATTATACCGACTAGTCTACATTACCTATACAATACAACCAGACAGGTCGAGGTTGTCTGCAACATTCCTGATCAAAAAGAGTTCCGCTCCTTGCCTGGCAGAAACAGATAATATGCCAACCACGTATTCCGCTTTATATTTAGATCGATGTAAAGTAATGTACTGCAATCCACGCTGGGCTTTAAGTATTCCTGCTAGTGAATCAGACTGAAGAAATTAATGGAATGCTGTCCGTACCAACAGGCACCAAACAATTACCGAAATATAAGAATACTGTTTTACGAATCGATTAGATACCGATTTCAATGCAGAAAATGCTAGAAATATTTTCCCGGAAATATTCACAAATGCTGTTTGAATGGAAAATGTAGGACGTCATCGTTGAAGCGTTAAAAAATGATGGTGTTTTATTACAGAGGAAAAAGAACGTTGACGTTGGTTGCATCACGGGGCGTTCGCTCGGTTCGCCGAGCCAATCTCTTTGAAACTGCACCCGAGGTCTACCCTATTTAACGGACCGCCGATCGCGTTAATTAAGCGTTTTCAATTTATATGCTACATTTTATGTACAGCTTACTCTTACATAATGCGATGAAAATACAGCAATGAAAAACGTTATTTATGAAAATTCACACGATATGTTAACATGAATTTTCAGGAGGGTTCTTGATGAAAATTGAGTAGTCTACGCAGTGTACGCAGTCTATTTTTAAGTATGTGTGTTTGTAGCCGATATTTGGTTTAACATGAAAATAAAATTATATTTGAATATGAACTAGGAAATAATGCCCTTGCAAATAAAAGTACGTAGAAATTCCAAATTCCAAAGACTGCTGTTATAAATATTTCACATTAATTAGACTGATACATAGTAACATGGGAGTTATATGCATACATAAATACTTATACATAATAACAAGATAGATACTTCTCATAATATATGTATAATCAAGGAATTTCTCCCGGTGGCGGCGCACGCAGGCAAGCAAGCATCTCACGCGAACGGTCACGCCACGCAACATAACATGGAAAGTAGGTATAGATCTTATCAAATAAGGTTGTTGACGATTGACTGTTTGTGCTTATAATAAAACACAGAAATCAGTTCAGGCATTTTCTAATAACGCTGAGTAAACAGTTCACTTAATTACTTTTTAATAAAAATATAAAGCGCTATAGGAAATAATAAAAAAAAAATATCGATAGGTTAAAAGTAAAAAGACATGAATCTTGCCAATAAGGCAGAGAAAGCAACAAATTGTACCGATGAGTATCCCGCGCCTACGCCTTTGGTCCATATTTATAATATCAAAACTATTCTTCGAGTAAACAAACATACTGTCACAGTAGTGTCAAATAATGTAAAGAAATTTCGGCAGTGTGACGGCGCCCGTCTTCGTCCGCTGCGGCTAGTAATCCTGGCTGACAGGCTATAAGTGGGCCGAGCACCAGGCCCTGAGACAACGCTATCACTTCACCTACGGGAAATATTGATCTTATTTGAGCTTGATAAACTTTGTCGTTGTCGACGATGCTAATAATACCCGAACTCTGGCACGAGTCCAGGCGAGGTCTTAATGGTACTTCGATACACGATCATTTTCAAAGGTGACACACTAATTCGATACGATTTGATTCATTACAGAGTCCGATATTGCACTAGCTCACAGTAGGTATACATACGTAGTACATCCAGGCCTTTATGTTAATTAGTGACACCCCAATTAGCAAAGTTAGAATCTGTGTATATGTTCGTAGGCTCACGTACGCCTAACTGCCCCATGGGCCTTCTTAACACTCTGTGTTTACAAAGCTAAAGCCACGAGTACGTACAGCTTTGTTTTTAGGAATTATTATTAAATACTAGCAACTTTATTACGATTTAACATACTATAACGAAGCAGAAAACATTCAAATTTATTCCAGAATTATTCGAGGGCATTATTCCAATTGAAACTCCGCATACCGAACGTCAACAAAAATATGCATTCGATGCATATGAACTGCATAAATGTTGGAAACTCAACGCACTACTATTAATGTCTGCTTATAAAACCAGATCAGCAGGTTACGGAAAAAAAGATTCGCGATTAGCAGGACAGGTAGTACAATCAATTAAATATTTAAAACTTGTTTGCATGCAAAGCGAATACTTAAGTTTAATAATGTCTTGATTCTTATACGAAAACGTTTGGTCGTCAAAACTCCATAGGGATACTGAGTACCTTTTGTTTTTATAATCCGCATAATCAACTCAGTTTATGATTCTAATAAAATATGATCAGGAAAACAGACTATTAACTAAAACTGCTCTTGTTCAAAATTACGTAGCTACATAATATACGACGACAACGACATAATAAAAACCGGGTGTCGAAACATCAATAGGATAGGTAAATAAGTAAATAATGAATAAATGTGTAATATGTAATAAATAACATTACGTGAACAGATCAAAGCGTGTCTGGTGTCTCGGAGACGACTCCTGGCCTATATCAATGTCACTTGGAGATTGAAGCAATTTAATTTATTTATTACATAAGGATTTTGATGAGATTAAACTAACACATGCGTGGTTAATACAGGATGAGATGAAAGCGTCGAATGGATAGCGCGAAAGTAGGACTAAAATTATGTAGAACAATGAAGAAATGCCAAGAGAAATATTACAGTTTACAATCAGTATAACGCCCATGTATTGTATAAGAAAAAATATGTAGCATTTCAAGTGCTTGAGGAAATTCAACCATATTATACCCGTACGTGAAAAGTGGCAAAAGGAAATCTTTTGTAACGCAGCGCCCATATTAACCTTGAATTTTACTTGTTCCCTGAGGTCGTGTTCATTTTCACTTAGCTATTGTTAATGTAATTTTCTTCTTTTGCGCACGGAGATTTCCTTGATAATAATATTATACACGTTAGCAACCAGTATTGAGAAACATCGCAATTTATTAAGTAAGTAACGCTACGTTTTGACATAAATCTAGTAGAAAAGATGAAGGAATTTAGGTTTATCTAATCTAATAGAAGCGAAACATTAATTTGTTCATCTAAAATGCTTTGATTTAGGCACTACTATATAACCATAAAACTGAGAGGATCTATCTTATAATTATAAGAAAACAAGAAATAAACCGTAACATACGTAATAACGTAACATAGACACTTCGGGCACTTCGGGTTATACCCTAAACACACACAACGTATTATTGCGTTCTACGGAATTATATATAAACGAAATAAAAGAAAATGAACCTCTCGAATAAGAATAAGAAAAGGAAGCTTAAAAGTACTACGACGTTTAAAAATGAGGGTTAGTCGTGCGAGCGAGTGAGTAGGCGTCCCTTGTTTAATATAAATTGAATTGGCAGACATGAAATGAGATCAGCTAACTTACGGTTAGTAAATTATAAACTATTAATTATTCAGAGATGTTAAATATGTGAATGCATCCACATGCGTAAGTAGTGCTAAATAATAAACGGTAAATACCAGCAGGGTAGGTGTTCCTGTATCGATGACATTGCCGTTACTCACCTGAAATAAACAAAACTCACTAAGTGACTTCTAACTTTCATTAGGTGATGCATGTGATGATATGAGGTTAAAACGAGTCGTTCACGTGAGATTGTGATAGCGGAAAAATGACTCGTGAAAAATGAATCGACGGAAAGAATCGATGACACGATTCTGTTGATTTTATATATCATGAGTTCTTCAAATATGTAGTTTAATCTTATCAGAGAGCTGACAATTGTCTGATCTCAAAGTAAAGAACGTAAGCATCGGCTTCGGCTGGATGTTACATTACATTTAAATCTATTTCGAAATAACTAGGAGGTTGTTAGAGCGATTGCAATAAGTTATGCATAATGTTTTCGCAACCCCAATAAAGTTGTTTATATAGGTACCTATGTAGGTGTCAAGTTGAGTAATTGATTAATGGTAACTGAGTAACCCTGGCTGGAGGTGTACGGCTGCTAGCGGTTTGATTTGCCAAACTTTACTGACCACTTTTTAGGACTAGACTTTATGTATCAAGATCAACGTAGGTTTGGGAAGTCTCACGAGATAAAACGTCGTTAACTTGTCTTCCTTCCTACATCACTTTGTAATTTATGTAGTTGGTACCCCCTAGATAAGTATAGCATTGTATTGATGGTCTTGTGTATACGATATTGCCATAAGAAGCACTACGCCAAGGCAAACAAAGAAAGATACTGGAATACGATCCTCAACTAAGTATAAAAATTGTAGCCTTTTGCACCATTTTTCCGCTACGGGAATAGAAACATACGCTGAACTGTAAACGCAAAACTTCATTATACCGTGAAGTTTATGATGTGTGTTTATGACTACTATCTGGAATTCTAGACTTTCATAATAACGTAACGAATTAAGAACAATTTATGAAATGAATCATAATAAGTAAATCAAAAGTACAAAAGCCAACTAAGTGCAAGTCCAAAGTTTTTACGCATTTGTTCTGTGCTATTTATGTAACAAATGTAAAAACAAAGTTCGATCAGCTTTCTTTTTATTATGAAAAAAAAAACAACACTGAAACAGTCTGATTTTTTTTCAGAGAAAATCGCTTGTGTGACAGGCAAACAATGAAGTGATTCCCTATGAGTTATTTTTGCTTATTTACATTTACATTTAACGGAACAATACAAAACATTTGAAGCCGCAGATGTTTGTATAGTAACCACGAACAAGTAGATTATTGATTTACTAATATCTAAGAGCATTGACACAATTTCTCTTTCTTGCGGTATTTCTCTTAACAGAATTGAATGAAGGAATTGTTTTTAAAAGATATTTCGAGTTAAGAGCAAACGTAAGCGATGCACTTTCGACGTCAGGTATTGCATTGCGTTATCGAGTCCGATGGTCGAGTCGAGGGGCGTCGCGCCGCCGCCGCCGCCCGCGGACCGAGCAACGTTGGCACGATTCCAAATATTTTTCATGCGCCTCACTCTACACCGGGATAAGTTGCCCTATTCACCTGAATCGGAATACGAATACATTTAAATCAAAGAATAATTTATTTCTAAATATATCGTCGATACCGTTGCTCAATTGCTACAACGAACGCGCATCGATCCTTTTAGGTACGGATACATAGCTGTTTTTCGTAGATGGCATGCTTGACCCTCGGATATTATATCGGATTATCCTCGTAGTTACATTTTCCTCGAAGATTCGCTTAGAGATCAATAACAGAATAAATAAAGAATTACTGGTGAGCTGATAAAGAAAACTGAATTCATCATAATTTGTTAGTGTTATTTATTTTCCTTATCTTCGAGTACGAGGACATTAGTAAATCTAACAACATTAAGTTACGCGGAGCTTCTGAACTATGTACATTCATCATTAATGAAGTGGTGGTTAACTAGGGCTAATTGATAACACGTAACATGTACTTATAAATCATCCCGAGTATACGGATTAATGTGTATACTCGTACATACATCTGGTTAGCAGTGAACGCGTCACGTCTGGCGGCCCTCCACTCGTTTGCAAACAATATTGCACAAATCGTGCCAGATCCATTTACTACATATTTTTCATACATTACGATGTAAACTCATTCTGTGAGAGAATTTATACCTAAAACGTGAAACCGATAATGTTTAGTTTTACTTCGCTTGTTTACAGCTTCGCTTCTATATCAGAAGGTATTCAGGCATCAAACCGTCTGATGAATGTACATCAATTTTGCAAAACTGTATACATTTTTCGAGCAGTAAACGCATTATATCAGAGTGGATAAACATGTTAAAATAGTCAGCTCGCTTAGTTCATCATAACTAGGTACAACACCTGACTGTTAAGTTTTTCAGTTGTTCAGTCTTAAAATTACCCGAACTCATGGAAGAATTGTATTGAAGCCTAGTTTGTCACACTTCGGTAACAAACTAGGCTTACCACTGTGGTTACTGCATTGTAATACTTTATCTATTCCACTCTGCTTTTCCTATGCCTTTCTTGACCAGCAAATTGGCCCAAAAACGCTTTTCGTCACATTACAATGCGAGTGCGACACAATCAGTATAGTTCCGAGTTCCTGTATTAAGTTTTCAAACATCCTGGTTTTTGTTTTGCATACATAAGGCAGGTTAGGCAGAGGTTTATCTAATAGTACACCCACATTACGCCAGTTATGTTTAAATCCCATTTAATAGGGGCGAGCCTCTTGCCATCAACCGGGCACAAATCCAGACTCTGTGGCTGCTACTGAGAAATTCCTGATAGCAAAAACCCAATAACACTGCCCGACCTGGGAATCGAATTAAGGACCTCATGCTCAGCAGTCGCGCTTAACAATAACAGCCGCTCGGGTCAATCTTCAGGTTAAGCCGCGCTTGCCTAGGTTGGTCTGTCGATGGGTGACCACCCATAATATACCGAGTTACCTCCGTGCCTCGGAAAGCACGCTAAGCCGTTGGTCCCGGCTTTCATCGGTGGATCTTTGACAGTCGTTACGAGTAGTCAGAAACCGAAAGTCTGATATCCAGTCTTACAAAGGGGTATCGTATTACCCAGTTAAGGCGCTCTTCTAGGCGACTTTCATGCTTTTGAGGGGGTGAAGCAGATGAAGAGGGGCGTCGAGTAGTCCCTTTAGTCCCGCCTACTGGCGGGGTGCCCCGCATGAATCACGTCGATGTGCGACGTCAATAAATGTATAGAAGCTTAATTTCAAAACACATTATAAAAGTACGAATAGCCCAGCGCGCCGCTAGCCTACATCGCACATTGCTTCCGCGGTGATCTCTAGGTTCGAACCTCAATACATGCAATTCTTTTTTATCTTATTTTTTTAATATAAGGTATGTACCTACATTTCAATATCGCATTTTTTTTTAAATATGTTTATATTTTTGTTTTCTTATTTTTTCCTAATAAGTTATAGGTTGATTGTTATTTTGGATTGTTTGGTTGTTTGGATTGTTATTTTATAGAAAAGGTTATCGAAATATTATCGAATAAGTAGATTCGTCAAACGAATAATAAATAATTCAAAGCAGCCTCATGGACAACCAAGGGCATTAAAGTCGGCAGTAAGAGGTTGACGAATCTCCGACATGCCGACGACATGGTCCTTTTTGCCCACACAGCCCTGGAACTACAGACTATGCTCCAAAAACTGCACGCGTAGCATGACCGCCGTAGAAACGGGCTATGTCGACGGAAAAATCGACAAAGTGCCACATTGTCATTGTCTATCTGTCATTATGTCAATATTCCGTAGACAAAACTCGTTTCTACAGTGGTCTTGCTACGCGTGCAGTTTTATTTTTTAATAAAGAAGTAAATTTAAAATTTATTGTTCGATTAAATTTTGAATTTGTCAATAGGACGTGGCGCCATCTATTGTGATAAGAAATTTATTGTTGTTTTCCTTCGGATCAGTACTTTTTGTCGGGATGAAAGGTATCCTATGGCCGTTTGTGTACACCTTACAACGTACATGCAGAATTTGAGGATGATCACTTCATTGGTTTAGGCGTGAAGAGGTAACAAACAAATTTTTAATATAAAAATTTTCGCATTTATAATATAATAACTAACTGCGCGCGACTTCGTTCGCGCGGACTTTTTTTATGTGTATAAATAAAATAGATTTTGGACGATTCTCAGACCTACCCGATATGCACACAATTTCATACAAATCGGTTCAGCCGTTTCGGAGGAGTATGGTAACTAACACTGTGACACGAGAATTTTATATAAGATATAAGTATAATATATAAATATATATTTAAAGAAATATTTATTTATATAAAAATATAAAATTAGGCTCAAGATAGAGAAATTAACTTGTAGCGGTTCGATATTAGTTCAATGCTAGCTCAGTGGATAAGACCGTGCGCCTCACACACGAGGAGTTGAAAGAATATTCACAGGAAAGAGACAGACGGAAAGTAGTCGCCGTCAAGAATTGGCAAGTTCCGAAAGACAGGACACAGGTCAGAGTATTTTTGGGTTTTAGCTCCTACTACCGACGGTTCGCAAAGAATTTTGCTGACATTGCGAAACCTCTACACAAACTCACTGAGGAAAAGCGACAATTCTGTTGGGACAAGAGCTGCGATGTCGCATTTCAGGAATTAAAGAAACGTCTGTGCAAAACACCTATTTTTAAACAAACCAAACCGGAAAGAAATCATTGCGTTACTCGACGGGTACTGCCGTTGTAAAGACATTGCAGCATTTCAGTAAATAAACTCTTTTGCAAAAAAAAAAAAAATGGGCACCATAGATATTTTCTCTATTTCAATGAAAAATAACAAGAAAGAGGTTTTATTCATTTGACAATGTATTGGCATGTCATTTGAAGCATCCTGGCATGATTCTTTACGTTCCAAATTTAAATTTTGAAATGAGCAAAAGAAAAATATTGATTTTTGTAAAATTGCTCTACTAATGGCGCGAATTGCTGAAACGATATTTTTACTGATTACTAAAATTTTAAAACTCTTTGCAAATTAAACAATTTAATTTTTCTTTTTACATTAAATACCAGTTTTTTGATATGAGTTAAAAGCGATAAGGGCCGGTAAAATTATAGCCCTACTTGAAGAAGGTCGTTCGCAAACTTACGTGTCTCAGCGGCTAAATGTGAGTCGTTCAACTGTCCAGAGGACTTGGCAACGGTATCAAGAGACCGCTTCGGTCAAAAGAAGATCTGGTTCGGGAAGAAAACGATGCACAGAATCAAGAGACCGCTTTTTGGTGAGTCAGGCGTTGCGGAATAGTAAAGCATCAAGTGTGGACCTGAAGAAGAGCCTTGAAGAAGAGGAGTAGAAGTTAGCTTGTGGACGTTCAGGAGGAGGCTTTGGCTGCCAATATCAGGAGTTACCGCCCGGCTCGGGGTCCTAATTTACTCCGTGAGCACCGTGTTGCTCGACTTTAGTTTACTCGAAACTGTGCTTCATGGACTCTGGAGGACTGGAATAAAGTATTGTTTTCTGATGAAGCTAGAATCTCTTTGTGCGGAGAGGACCGACGCCGACGAGTGCTACGAAGACCACGGGAACGCTATGCGGACGTGTGTTTCGAAGAAATCACTCCTTATGGCTGAAGCTCCGTTTTGTTTTGGGCAACAATTAATTCGACGCAGCGTACGGAGTTAGTTTTCATAGAAAATGGAACATTAAAAGCACACCGGTACATAATGGAATTCCTAATTCCATATGCACAACCTGCATTGACTGTACTTGGGGAAGATTCCATTTTTATGGACGACAATGCTCGCCCACACCGTTCTGACGACGTGGAAGCGTACATGCAAGAAGTTGGGATCCGTCGTTTAGATTGGTCAGATCGAACTCCTGACCTCAATCCAATTGAGCATGTCTGGGATGTTCTAAAGAGACGGGTAAGATGAGTGCAACCTGCTCCACAAAACATCAGGGAGCTAAAACGAGTCATTGCAGAAGAGTGGGAACGTATTCCTCAAAACGTTATTAAAAACATCGTGGAAAGCATACCCAGAAGGATTCAAGTTGTGATTTTGGCAAGAGGAGGTCACACTCGTCATTAGGTTTTTACATTTGTAACTTTATTTAATCAAAAAAAGTAAAAAAATCTTCTTGTCTTTATGCCGACCACTTCTTATTGTTTGGCCGTGTACATCGGTTTGAAAGAATTGATCGACTTTTTAAAAAAAATATTGCCGAAGTTCACTTCACGCGTATTAATTTACACGATTATAAGTATACAGAGTACGTCAAATAATTAAATTTCATGGCAAGAGAACGATGATAACTCAAATCGTCCTTAGAACGTAATTTCCTTATGTGCCCGTTTTTTTTGCAAAAGAGTGTATTTGCTGGGACGAAAGTTCCAGCTGCGAACTGACCATGCTGCATTGAAGTGGCTATTACAGTTCAAAAATCCGGAGGGACAAGTGGCGACATGGATTGTGATGATGGTGGATTGAACTACTGCAAGAGTTCGACTGCATAACTGAACATCGCACTGGGAGAACTCACGGTAACGCAGACGCCTTGTCAAGAAGACCTTGTCCTGAAGATTTTAAGCAGTGTGCCAGGCAAGAGACTAAGGAGGTAGCAACCGTGAGGGTGCTTAGAACGAATCTCAGTGATGAATGGAAGGAAACCCTACAGCAGGCTCAGCAAAATGACTCAGAGATCAAACCGATCTTCGAGTAGATCAAAGCTGGTGCTCCTAAACCCAAGTGGAGTGATGTGGCAGCGATGAGTTCCATCACGAAGAGTTATTGGGCCCAATGGAACAGCTTGGTTATCCAGGATGGAGTCTTGTGCCGTAAATGGGAAAACGCTCGAGGGGACAGGTGTCATCTACAAATGGTTGTCCCTAAAGCCAAAGTACCGGATGTTCTACGGCTCTACCATGATGTATGTTCAGGAGGACATATGGGGGTAAAAAGGACTCTAATGAAGATCCGAGAGCGATTTTACTGGATCCACTGTCGAGAAGATGTGGAGGACTGTTGTCGTAAATGTATCACTTGTGCGGCTGTGAAAAGACCCCAAACACGCAGCAGAGGTGCATTAAAAGTGTACAACGTTGGAGCCTCCTGGGAATGGTGAGCCATTCTCAGAGAGTGAAAGTGGGAACAAGTACTTAATGGTTGTCATGGATTATTTCCACAAAGTGGCCAGAAGTGTTCGATTCCTAACCAAGAAGCTACAACTGTCGCAGATAAATTGGTTCAGGAAGTTTGGAGTACCCTTAGAAATTCAGTGATCAAGGAAGGAATTTTGAATCACAAGTATTTCAGGAGACTTGCCGAATGATGGGTACCCACAAAACAAGAACCACTTCTTACCACCCACAATCTGATGGAATGGTGGGACGCTTTAACCAAATGTTGTAGATAAATCTGCCAAAAGTCGTAGCAAGCAGGCAAAAGGATTGGGACAAGCACATACAGCCGTTTCTTCTGTCCTACCGTAGTGCAGTCCACGAAAGTACGGCTGTGACACCAGCCTTCGTGAACTTTGGAAAGGAATTACGGTTGCCCGCAGATTCAATCACTGGAACTGCCCCCGATGCACCACGCAGTGTTACAGATTATGCAAATGACTTGCGTAACAAGTTGAACGATGTCTATGAGCATATCTGACAATTCGGCCAAGATGTCTGAGAAGATGAAGACCCGTTATGACCAGAAGACGAACAGAAGAGGTTTCGACGAGAATTCACTGGTGTGGTTGCATAACCCAGTGCGTAGCAAAGGTTAGTCTCCGAAATTGCAAGCAAAACCATACCATATGGGATGGACCATACTGAAACGTGACCAGGATTGTCCAGGATCAACGATGTCACCTACCGAATACAGAAGGGTCCACGAGGTGCGCCTAAGATCGTACATGTAGATCGATTAGCGCGATACTACGGGACTGACGATGCTCGGGACGAGCATGTCTAAGGAGGGGCAGTGTTACGTTGCCTGCTTTACGAGAACATTCTAGGATTACGTTCGAGTCTAGAATGATCCAGTATGTCTAGAAGATTCGAGAATAATCCTAGAATGTTCCACAATGGAAATGTCTAGAAACTTTGAGAAAGTTCTGGACCTTTCTAGAACTTTCTAGAAGGATTGGTTCCACTATAAAGCTATTTGGAAGGTTCAAGAAGGTTGTAGAACTTTCTCGAAGGATGGGTTTCCCCTAAGGAACTACCTAGAGATTCACGGAAGTTGTGGAAGTTTCTCGAACATGAGTCGGCCATATAAATAAGCGACGGGTGCGGAAGTGAGTTAGTCATGCATTCTAACTCACGCGACGAAGGAGCGGCGCAGACCAGCTATTCATTCGCTTACATGGGCGGCGTTACACAGTACATTGCCGCTCAAATTCAAACACTACGGCCCCTAGTCTGGAGCACGATCGGCTAGCTCTGAGAGCGTCTGCAGACGGGGGCCAGCATCCTCAGCGGTAGGATGCGCCAACAAAGTCACCTCCGTCACAGGTCGTCATCCGCTGGGCCTCCTCCGGGCAACCGGAGGTCTCACCTGGCGGTGACAGACCGCCGAGGTGGCGTAAAGAAAGCGGCGCTCGCTACGGTAACGTTTCACCGTAGCTAAGCGCGCAGCGCCCAGCGCCGCTGGCGACTCCTACCGGACAAAATGACAATTACACACTGGCGTAGGCGTTTACTGGCGTGGTACGTTGCAGGGTTTTTCAAAGAGGAACCTCCTAACAATACGCGCCTTGTCCAGAATTACTGCTTTCTGAATCAAGCCCTTGATCCAGCTGCGAAACGAAAGACTCCTCAGATGTTGGTCGAGGTTTCTAAGCCAGTTAGCAGTACGCGGACCTTCCTATCACGAAACTTGTTTCCGCCTGACAAAAGACTGCTTAGCATCTTATTCAGGCGGCCAAAGGAGCGTTCCCTCAACGATTGTTTCATGTCAGCAGTATTGATGCCTAATGCTTCTGACATTCCCAAATACTTGTAGGTTTCTGTTGAGAAGAGGAATCGGATCGGAGATTCTGGAATCCCATGGATTCCATAATCTCGCTTCACATGCATGACTGCGCATTTGTCAACAAGTTTCTGTAACCATCAGTAGCTTCATCAGTTGCAAATTGTTGGGGGCAAAGAGTTTCATATCAATCATTTACATGGTTGGAAGGCAAGGTATGACCACCTCTCCTCAACCGAAAGCCCAGACCTGAACCCCTCAGTAGCATGCTAAGAGGGTTTAAGGCTAGGCAAAACCACAGGGCCTCCCTGTGGTCTTGCCTAGCACTGGGTGACTTAGCTCAGACTATCAGCCTATCTACAATAAACTTTAAAAGGTCTAAAGATAGCCACTCAGAAACTGTATCATTAATGGCTTTTAAGTGTCTTCGCAGTCTTGATATAACTAAAAGTTTTTCCGAATTATACTATAGCTGAGCTAGTGTTTGTGAGGGAATCCCCGAAAAAGACAGCTGTGCTAGCTACATATTATTATTTTTCTTAATGTTTGTATTTTGTTCTTGAAGTTGTGAGGCCCTCCTCTGCCCTCCCCCCCCCCCTTTCTGCTAGGTTACTGGACAGACGGGTGCGTGGATAGACGAATGAAAGGGTGGACATACGGACGGGGCGGATGGAGATATGCATGAAGAGGTGAACGAACAGAAAGAATACACTAAATTAAAACAATCTAAGTCTAAATAAATTTTATTTCTTTTTTTGATGATTTTAGCAAAATCTAAATATATAAATTCTACACGACACAATTCTTCAAAATGTTGTCTTCTAACATAAGACGTTTTCAAATATGGTATCTCTCGCGCTTTTTAGTTGACTTATTTACATATGATAAATCACTTTTATTTTGTTTATGGTTCCTCTACATTTTATTCTTGACAATTTACAAAATAGATGAAGTTGGCGCTTACGAAATTTTTCGATATTTTTATCATTGGTGTCATTTTTGTAGTTTTAGGGGTCGCTGATAACGAAGATTTGGTAAAAAAAAAACTTCAAGATGGTGCGGATGAAATTTTCAGTTTTTTCGTCATGGGGGTCATTTTCTTGGTTTTCGTGATCGCTGAAAACGGGAATGACGAATAAACAAAATTACATTATTTAAGTTTTCGGATTCCCTTTGCAGAACTTTGACCCTTCGCCACTGAGGTTCCCCACCCACAATTTTGACTCTTCGCCACTGATGATCACTAATTTTTTATTTACACATTTTATGACTAAAATCGAACAAAAATTTACGCGAACGAAAAACTAATCATAAAATAAAATATAATAAACAGCTTTCAACAACAAACAGATCGAAATTTAATTGAAAAAATCTGAGCGGCGAGCGGAAAAAAGTGACATACGTCCATCTAGCAGCGCGCCTCAGCGGTCACTGTCACTCTGCGTAGAAATAAAAGAGATGCGACAAGACGCCGCGAATGGCGTGATGTTTCGTTCGACTTGTTCGAATAATTATCATTAAAAACATGAATCCTTACAAATATAGTAAATAAAACGAAAAAAAAAACCGACAGTTCCCTTTATTATTTTATATTACATCACTGTTATTAATTTAGTCAAGATTAGTTGAGCAGTAATACAGTTACACTTGCTTGAAAATCAGAACTTCTCGATTTTTTTTTATCAGGATTTTTTTCCAAAAACGTGTTTTGGGCCCGAAGGTTCCCTCATAAATATGGTCAAGAGTAACATATATTTTTTTTGTTGCTCTAAAATGTATACATTTGGCTAAAAAACTGTTCAAAGTTGCCTGTTTTGACGAGGCACAGCGTCTTAATTGGTTGTGGAGATCAGATAGGCAGTCGCTCCACGTAAAATACTGGTACTGAGCTGCATCCGGTTAGACTGGAAGCCGACCCCAACATAGTTTGGGAAAAGGCTAGGCAGATGATGATGCTCAGCAGTCGCGCTTGCGACTACTATTGACCAATGAGGCAGTCTTGTTTCGCGTTTATTTATTATTCAACGCGGTTAATATTACAAACGAATAGCCATGGGTAGGTAGCGCTCCTAAGTGGGCGTTACCAGTGTGTAGATGTATGATGGATTGTTAAAATTTTTCACGATGTTTAATTTTTCATAAGTTTACTGAAGGCAGTAATTTCGTCAAGAAAGTAACTATGTACTTGCGGTTTCTATGGCAAGGCCAATATGCTAATGGACATTGTAAATTATAATCAACAACAATTAGAACAGCTTAACATTATTTACTTACTAACGGTTCATTGACAACAGCTGGGATAGACCAATTAAGTGTGAATAAGACGCTAGAAATAAAATATAAAACAGTAAATGAGTAAGTACTTTTTTATGAACAATTAATCGTTTAATTTCTTTGTTGTTAATTCCTTAATAAATTGCAGCTATTAAACCTTTTGTGCGCCGGTGCTTTTAGAAAGATTTTATTACTTAAATTAAAACAATGAAGGGGTTTATTTTACTATCAGATTAAATAATTGTAGGTTCTTTAAACGATTTTAATACAACAATTATTATGATATTCTGAATATTACCTATTTTTGGAGGCCATATAATATGTATTTGTTTACATTTCTTGGTGTTGTCAAAATCACAACCATATAAATATCGAGACTAAGATTGAAAAGAGAATAAAAAGTGAAAGTTCCGTCTTGTTGTTGAGAGAAACAAACGTGTCTATAAGTGTACAATTAACGTTGGCCGTGTATGTAATGTCGAGCCGCTTTCCATTAGACGGTCTATTACACGCACGAAGACAGTGCATCGCTCCGATTGAACGGGCAACAGTGGCGGCCATGATTATAAACGGAATCATACTTTTAATCTGCTACTTGCAACTACATTAATACCAGTTTACCTTCAACAGCAGACGCATACCACAGACTGCAACCAACCCAATTATTGTTTACCACTAGTACCATAAACCCGTCGCATATTGATTTACTCTATGAGATAAAGCAATGCCATTTAGAGAGAGAACATTTAGTGGATGCTGGAAACTTCCAATACCTATTAACGATAATATTAATAATAAGAAGACGCTAACAGCACAAACAACACCGATAATAAAGTTATTTCAAGGACTTTCACCCTTTGGGCTTATTATTTATTATATTGTACGTGTCAAAGGCAAACAAGTTAATAACACTGGTTCTCGTAGAGACAATGATAAAGGACAATAAATCGTCTCGTGAGCGGTCAACTGTGTAAATGTAAACCCATCATCTTGTGGAAACAAGGCGAATAAAAAAGTTGTTTCGCTGATTCAACAACATGGTACCAAGATACTTGTAAAAATATGGGTGGACCAAGGTCCCTTGAGTGCGGAAACATTTGTAACGCTTCCTTTCACCCGTGCAGTTCGGACGAGAGCCTGGCGGCTGCACGTGCACCGTGCACAAAAAAGTTCGCTGACTCGCTATGCCACCAAGTAAACACTATGAACTAGTAGCCCAGGTGTACACGAACGCACTCAAGCCGCACCTCGACACGCTTAATTAACCACACTGATTCAATCTTAAAATGCTGTCATCAGTCTTTGTCTCGTGATTGGATAACGATCTATTTTGGTGCTGAGGGGAAAGAATTTATCTAGAACAACGCCAAATTCACAGACAATAATTATCCCGGTTGTATAAAATAGAAAAAGGTAGGTAGGTGGGTAATAAAAGTAACAAGGTACAAGAATAAACGAAATAACATTTCTAGGATTTTATTATGAGGAAAATCTGTTATATATATTGGCGTCTATTTATGATATACTTGGATACACTTTTACATGTTTTGTCCTAGGCGCTACATTAGTCTTTCTAGCCAATTATTAAATTGGGATAATAAACACGACGTACATATATTATTTACATTCAAATGAAATGTCATTAAAACCTTATGCTTGTTATCAGCTCACAGATAAATGTTTGACCCCATTATCTGTGTATAAACACGCAACGACTTCCAATCAGTGACCGAAGCCGAAGATACTAGCAGGAAGAACTACACGTTATTTTCTTCTTATTATTATTTTATTTTGTACTGCTATTAGGTAGGTACGTGTAACCTAAGCTCATAATTTTAGGCAGCACCCAATTTTACTTTGGTCTACTAGGGACTTGAAATGTATGTAATTATAAAATGATTAGCGGACGTAAAATAAGAATAGGTGTACCTGGAACTGAACACCAGAGGAAATCTCAAAGGATTATCTTGTGAGCAGAACAAAGCTGCGGTTTATACAGCTTAACAGCGTGGATTAAAATTTAAGACGATGTACCTGGTAAATACAATGCTCACGATTCAACGTCATTGCCTATTATAACATAAGGCGAACAGTCCCTGATCTAAGCCCATCAGCTGCCTAGCCTTTTTGCCATCGAACCTATTTAGGCAGGTTAACTATTCTCCCCATAACACGAAAAAGATATCACAGTAAAAATGGGTTGATAAAATCTGTATCCACATGAACATAATATGGAAGATTTTCAGTTGTACTATGCGACTAACAAATTACAATACGAAAACTGGGTTCAGTAAAAATAAACACTAATAAATTTTATTGTGTTCTGTACTTAAACAGTCAGCCAAACACTCAAATCATCATTTCGAAACGATGCGCAATATTAAACCTGTAATAAAAATAGCAGCACATCAAATATTTTCGGTACTTATGTGTATCTATTCTAAATTGACACTGGGAGCCGTAAATCATGTGTAATAGCACTCAAGTCGGTCCTCTGATACGACGATATTTAAACTAGATATCTAAGATGTTGGAACATGGCCAATGTATCCAAAAAGAATTTTGACAACAATTTTGAGATATGTTGATACCAACCTATAAAAATAGCTTAGTAATCGTTTAGATCCAAGTAGTAATAAAAGAATTTATGTCGCTTCTTAGTTTGTTCTACAAAAATAGTCGGGAGAAAACCGCAACACGCGCTCAACGACTAAGTGAGGAATAGAACAAGCGGTTAACGAACCACAAAAAAACATTATACCGACCATACCACAGTAATGTTTTAAAAGATTGTTCAAACACGACGCTCGTGTAATAACACAGTAACTACACAAGTTTCCGTTAACTCCTCCTTACTGATATTGAATTCTTTCTCATAAAATTTTTCACTTTACACGTTTATTCTTCTTACTAAACAGCCATTGACTCCAAGTTCAAACAAACACATAATGATTTTGTCTTACTGAAACAAGTGTCATGAATGGTGAGTATTTATGAAATATTGATGTGAAAATGGATGGAATTCAGTTCGTTGTCTAATAAATGCTCAAATGAGCACAAGATCCGGTCACCTATTTTTATGGATAAGAAAAATTTCAGACAGAACCAACAGGGTACTAAAATACCAAAGAAAGAGACCCTAGAAACCCATCGAATGCAGTCGGTGTGGGCGAAATTTAATGGCGTCATCATCATCATCAAAATACCAAAAGACAGTTGTGGCATTTTTAGCTGATGTGAAAATGGATGGAATTCAGTTCGTTGTTTAATAAATGCTCAAATGAGAACAAAATCCGGTCACCTATTTTTATGAATAAGAAAAATTTCTGACAGATCCAACAGGGTACTAAAATACCAAAGAAAGAGACCCTAGAAACCCATCGAATGCAGTCAGTCTGGGCCAAATCAGTTTGATAGCATCATCATCATCAAAATACCAAAAGACAGTTGTGGCATTTTTAGCTATCTAGAAATAGCTTAGTAATCGTTTAGATCCAAGTAGTTAAGTACTTGTGCCAATTTGAACCATTTTATGTGAGAATTACTGTCCTTAATCTCTTTATTACAGCATCTATCGATATTATCCAAACAATGATCAATTTAGAAGAGACTATAATATTGAATGTTGTAGTTATGTCGGCCTGTTGATTAGCGAGCGTCAACGAGCGGTCGTAGACAAATGAACGCCCGCTGGAGACGGCTGCCATCAAAACTACAAAGAAAGTAGGTGGCCTGGCATTTTGCTTGGCGACGAAACACATAGCTGATATGTATTTACGACAAATATTTACATTCAACTACATAACATCTAACAGAAGCATACACTTCACAACATGAACCGTTTACAAAATCTAAGAATACTTATTTTAACAGAAAATTCCTGAATGTTTGGTTTTTTTCAGAAGGTGTGTGTGGACTGTTTAATCGGTTTCGGATCTTTACCGAAACTTATGTTTATGTTTTTAGGATTCCGTACCCAAAGGATCAAACGGGACCCTATTACTGAGACTTCGCTGTCCGTCCGTCCGTCCGTCGGTCACCAGGCTGTATCTCATGAACCGTGATAGTTAGCCGGTTGAAATTTCTGCAGATTATGTATTTCTGTTGCCGCTATAACAACAAATACTAAAAACAGAATAAAATTAATATTTAAGAGGGCTCCCATACAAAAAAGTGTTTTGTTTTGCTCGTTTTTATAAATAATGGTACGGAACACTTCGTGCGCGAGTCCGACTCGCACTTGGCCGTTTTTTTTTTAAAATATCTTCTTCTTTCATTACAGACAGACGTTATCAATTATAAAATTGTGTTTTATTATTTTATTATATCGAAAACATAATTTTATCATATTAGATTTTGGACACAGTTAATATTTTAAGTTGTCATAGAACGACTGGTTAAGGCAGGATAAAATAGTAAAGTACTTGCATATTTTAAATAGCTCAGTTAAACAAGGCCTCTGTGATAAATACACGTATTAAAATACCAGTTTCAAAACCAAAACTATTTGAGAGTAACCGAGTATAAAGAAACGACCGACTAATTATGTGGTTATTAAGTCGGATATCGACGATGTAAGAAAAAATAGATTAGAAGTCAATTATTTATAGATCTAGAAGTGGGTTAAACGTTTTAAAAATAAATGAACGCTGACGCAATTTTATTTTAATGCCATCAAATCTAACATTAGTACAAAAAAAAAAAAATTAGAATCTTATGAAACAGTTTTTTTTTTATTAAACTTTTAGAAATCCACTATTTATTCCTAAACTTCTCTCTGAGAATAACTGCCAGATACCAGATTGTCAGAGATTATAGGCATGAAGGCATCGTCATTGAAACTGAGCATCTGGTAGTGAAATTCATCCCGTTATAAAGTGAATGATTACACATAGACGCAGGTGCCCTGCTTTTTCAGCGAGCGGTATTACCATAAATAAACCCAGTCAGCATTCGCAATATACAGGGTAAGTTTTTGAGATAGCTGTACAGCGAAAACCGAAGTCATGAGAAAAGGTTTTCAGAACTCGAGTTCACGTCTCTTTTAAGAATTATATGTGTTCTTCGCAGTTTTGGGTTTTGTGTTGAAGTTTTATCACAAAAGCTCGCTCTGTTAAGTCAAACACTGAGTGCACGCCTTTGACAAGTAAGAAACACAAGGGAAATGATACCGCTACTTTTGATTTTAATGTGCAATTTAAATTCGTTTTCAGTTTACTGCTGAAGGCATCACATTAAAATAGATTCCATTGTACGTAAATATGGTTCAGTTGTGGCTTGTAGTTATATTATATTGATCCTGTTACGCCCTTTGCCTCCAGGGATAGCAGAAATACAACGTTGTTTTTGCTCATAAACATCAGATTCGAGGATCGCTTTGAGACTTCTGATTACAATAGTCAAAGGCTCCTGAAGTTTGATCCCATAGTGGTGATATTGAATGACACTTGCTAAAGCAATCAGACACTTTTCAATGATATGTAAATATTTGGTTACATTACGAACTAAAAAGATATCATGGCCAAATTGAGAAATTTTCTCAATTTTCTGGCATTTGCTCGCACATCACATAAACTCCATTCGAATATCGTAATTTAATATTATTTCGGTTTCGTCGTAAAGGCATTAGGGTGCTCTGAACACAATAAAATGCGTGTAAGTAAAACGGATACAATACAATCAATTTACCGAAATTACATCGAGACAAGACATACGAAGTAATTGAAACAAATACCGACAGACACAAACAATCCTTCCGCTTTTTCGTACGTTTTGGTGAATTTATGAACTAAATTAATTCATTTAGAATGTCAAACAAACTATAACTTTTAAACGCCTCTTTATTATTAATTACACATTAATAGATGAGTATACATATCTTCGAACTAGGTTTGCACATGCAGAGGCACGATGTAATATATTTCTTTCTAAAAATAAATAAAGTAAAGCTCTTAACTATGTATGTTTGCAAGATATTTATCCCGCGTATGTGTCATTGTCTCGCTCGGCAGTGAGCGTGAGTTTTGGAGCACTATTGTTCCCAAACTGTCACAGAAGCTAAAGGTTTTTCTTGTTCAAATTATTTTCCTTGGGGAAAAGAAACCGCGGATCACTAAAGTAACCATTCAGGTGTCTTTGGTATTTTGAAATTAGTCAAACTGGCAAGGGTTACAAAAGTTCTTGGTAATGTTTATATTATGAGAATGATGTATTTACTCGGCAAACATCAGCGAGGGCGAATGTAAAAGAAAGCTTCCGCCAGCAAACAAATGACGGCTCTCGTGTGGCTCAATGCTAACTTAGGAGTGCAGTATACTTAGGTAGGTACCTAATTTCTCTTGGAAGGAAGATTTTTAATATCCCATACTTATAGCTAGATATTTCAGTACTGGTAGGTCAATGGTGGTGGTGGTCAATATTCTGTATTGAACAATATTTTTTGTTAAGTACCGACGCCTGCCAGCTTTCAGCTTGCTCGCAATTTCTGTTGCAATCAGGGTCTACCACAAAATCTCCGGCCTATAAATCTAACAGCGCCTATGAGCAAGTCATTAAAAGCAAACATGGTTTAGTATTTACACGACTTCGGAAAGTTGTACGGCGGCTTTATTTACACACACCGACGAATGCGTGAACAATTTACGAATTCAATAATACGTAATGCGCTCTTTTCGTATGTACCGTGTTATGTACAGGCAGAGAGAAAACTCGTACACATTTTCTTGACGCGTAAAGATTTAAATAGCAGAAACCAAGCCGTCATCCGAGGCAAGATGTGGGACGGAAACCTATTTGCCATATCGTGGTGAACTAAGTGCTATTCTCACGGTAGGGGAGAAAATGTTAGTTCTGTTCACTTTAACTTCTTATTACTTTTAAATTAAATCTATTTGTGCACAATAAATGATACGTTAGAATAATTATGTGCGTACGTTGTATATTTATTACTTAAATTGTCATTGGCAGTTATTGTTTTTAAAAGCTTTTAGTCTGACATAGTATCAATACTGTATAGATCTTTCTGTTATCGAAACCTATGGAGTTTGCACCTAAATTATTATTTTCTAAGTTGGCAATATTTCATGGAAAGTATGTTGTAACTCATACCTAATGAATGTTACAATAAGTAATTGAAAAGTTTATCTCCAAAAGGGCTAGATAAGTCAATTTCCGTCATCTCGATGGAGTTTCAAACGAGCGAAATAAGTAAGTCATTGGCAGATCCAACAAGCCCGACTCTGACCGAGCGACTGTGTTTCGAACATTTAAATTAATTTGTAACTTTCAGGGATTCCGAACACCAACAGATCTGCCTTTAGGACCGGCTGGCCGGTAACGAAATTAGTAAATCCTATAACTATTTTTTGTTGTTATCTTCTGAACATTCCTAAAAAGAACTGCTAATGTTTGATAACTTTTTAACATCGTTTGTTGTGAAACTGTCGTCTTCTTATTTACGGTTTCGGTAGTGTAAATTCGTAGTGTAGTCCGGGGAATTTACGCCGAATATTAGGCTAACTTTGCATTAATTAAAAACAGCGATTTTTTTCATTGAATGTGTAGGGTATGGACAGGAGAGTATATTAAGCTGTATCCCGCGAAAAGTTCACCTCCGCGTGTATGTTTTTTTTAAGAAAACGTCTAATATGTATATAACTTGGTGGAAAAAAATATAAACAGGTATGTTTATTTGGAGTATTTGTAGAACAGATTGAGTACTACAAGTAGGTCAGAAAATTAAACATTTTCGTCCACGGAACACTCGTTTTTTTTTAAAAAATCTTATAATTTGACTTCGTACTTAAGGCAAAAATATTAACAGGACAAAAATAGCTCTAAAATGATTTATATCACCATGTCTAACTATTATTATGAAAATTAAACAAATTCTGCTCCGGATTTCACAGAAAATCAAGAAAATCAAAAAATCTTAAATACTACTTACGGCAAAAATGTAACAGGATTTAAATTCATTTAATAATGAGAAATATATAAATCCAAACCTTAATCCCCCAAAATTAAACAAAGTAGAGCGATAATTAATATTGTCAAAGTAAAAATTAAATTACGATGCACGGTGTTAGCGCTAGAGCAGCGTGCGGCGTACGGCGTGTGCTAGTGTGCGTAAACAAGATAAGCGCTGCGTTCATTGTGTGAGTATGACTGTGTTGTTGTTTGAGTCGGTGTTTTATTGAGTTACGCGATTGTACACCTTATTTCTATTTCCGAAAGACCAAATTCCTATGAAAGTGCTGCGCCAAATACAAGAATAAAGCTTGCAGACGTATTTTACGTAGTGATGGGCGGAGGATAAATTCTCGGAAGATAATTACTCGAGTATTTATCCGAAATGGATAAATACTCGTTTTTATCCATTTTTATCGGATATTTACTCAAAATGATGGATATTTATTTTTTTTGCGAATCGGATGGTTATTTTTTTAAATTTTATGACTATTATTGTTATTTGGGCTTTCCAAAATACTACACTATTACATTATTACTTTTGATGTCAAAACGAAACAACGTGGTTCTTACTATACCCTATCCCGGCCACCTATTGTCCCGTTTCTTTTGTTTTGCTTATCTTGCCCTCCACCCCCGTGCCGCATAGTGTTCGTGCAGTGCCCAGTTTTGCGTCATAAAGAGCGCACGCGCATGTAAGTTTTGCAACAACCCGATAACTATGTACGGCAAGCCTATCCCTTGGGAGTAGCAAGCCAAGTACTTAAAAGTTCTTCTCGACAACCACCTGTCTTTCGCGGCGCACATCAAAGCAGCTCGCGACCGAGCTGCCTTTGCTTTGGGTAGGCTTCATTTCATGATTTCGGCAAAAAGCAAGTTGTCAGCTAGTTGCACCTTTATACCGCGGTGACCCCCCCCCCCATTATGACGTACGCTTGAGTCGTGTACGCATACACCAAGCCTAAGTACATCCATAGGATGCAAAGCTTGCAGAACCGGTTCTTATGTAGAGTCACAGGAGCCTCTTTTTATGTCCGTAATTTTGTGATTAATAACTTTATCACAAATTAATAACATTATCTAACTTAGGCAGTGCTTGACGATAATATCCATCATTGAGTATTACAGGCTTTTTTTCCTTTATTCATCTATAATCTTATCTTTTATATTTTTACATATTTCTTACCAAAAAAAAATTAACAAAAAACATTTAAAAATATAAAAAACAGGTTTCCGCCGATAACAAGAGCAGGGTCCAAGCTACCGGTGGTTAGGGCTGCAGAGACAGGAACCTCCTCACAATGCGGGCCGTATCGAGGAGTACTGCCTTCTGAATCTGGCTCTTGATCCAACTCCCAAGTGAGAGCTTCGACAGATGGTCGTCGAGGCTCTTGGCCATAAGGCCATTGGCCGTTACGACAATCGGCACAATGATAGCCGAGTCCACATTCCACATATCGACAACCTCGTGAGCCAAGTCGAGATATTTTATTTGTTTCTCTTTCTCAGCTTTCACGAGGTTTTCGTCATGCGGGATGGTAACATCGACTATCATTACGCGGCGCGCTGATCGGTCTATCACCACTATGTCAGGCTTATTGGCGACAATAGTCCTGTCAGTAATGATAGGCCGATCCCAGTACAGCGTGACATGGTCTTTCTCGAGAACTGGGTCGGGCACATACTTGTAGTACGGTACCTCAGATTCCACAAGTTCATATTTCAAGGCAAGTTGCTGGTGAATAATCCTGGCTACTTGGTTATGCCTGTGCAAGTACTCGCCGTTAGCCAGACGAGAACAACCAGAAATAATATGTCTGATGGACTCACGCGGACGGTGGCATGCCCGACACACATCCACCGTCCCGTCCTTCATAATATGTTTCCGGTAGTTGTTCGTCAGCATAACTTCGTCCATAATCGCACAGACAAAACCTTCAGTTTCCCCAAAGAGGTCGCCGAATCGTAGCCAGGACACGGACGCTGTATTACAGGCTTTTTGTTATTATTAAAGTGATTAGTAAAGCATGGTACAAATCTGTATTTTCCGATTTTCATTTATTTCAATCCTTTTGCTTGTAAAATAACAAAATTCACGTAAGATAACGTAAGTAAAACTATAGGTAGTATTTATCCGCTTTTTGGATAAATACTCGAGTAAAAACGGACATTTATTGAGTATTTATCCATTTTGAGTATTTATCCGGATAAAATCCCAACACTAATTTTACGTAAACATTTAATGACTTTTTTTCACGATTTGCTTTAAAGTGTTTAATTTTCGTGTAAATAGGTTAGAAATAGTCTTTAGATGAAAGTTAAACTAAATTAAACCCTGTTACCTTTTTGCCTCAACCGCTATTGTAAAAAAACTGGTAATAATAACTTCCGGTAGTACAATTTGTTTAATTTTGTTTATTGGCGGTGTAATATATTAATTTAAGTTATTTTATGTAAAAAAACCGCTGTTTATATTTTTGCCTTAAGTACAATCCAAAAATTTCGTAAATGTTTTTTTACCGTAATTTCCGTGGACGAAAATGTTTAATTCTGAAAAAATATATTACTGTCACCAATTCTTTACCTAAAGTAACTAAATTTGTCCTGTTAACTTTTTTTCCCATGTTTTTATTCACAAAAACGTGTTTTCGTCTTTTTCAGCTTGATCCGGTCTCGGAAAATGTTTAATTTTTTTTTATTAATTGAAGAGCTAAGGTCAAGTACACGATTCAAGAAAAAAATCGCTGTTTATATTTAATGCAGGGTTCAAATCTAAAAGCCCCGGACTAGTGGATCAATATGAGCAGGGTATTAAAACTGTTTAGTCTGTCTTATTCTCACGGTTTATACCTGCCGACGCAGTTTTAACGAGCAGGTAATCAACGTAATACTTCAGGTAGGTTAGCAATATCTCACACACACTAACAACTAATAATACAGATTATTCTGTGTTATTTTACCGATAGATGAAATGAAAGTTATGGATGGCGTTGCTATGCTGCTTGCTGTATTCAGTGTAACAAGCGCCTGGACCGTTTTCATCGATGTTGAAATCTTTTGATCAGATTTTACACGTGTTTATTGTTGGGGTTGTCTCCTACTTTATTCATCCAATAGTTAAATACGGTTCAAAGTAATAATAATGAGCCAGTATAAAAGAGGCCAGCTGCGATTTGGAACGAGGTTTTGCTGCTACCTGCGTGCTCGATGTTTCAATGTTTACTGGCAGGTAGTCGACCCAAAGTCGTGAAGTTCATCCATGAACAGGGAGATGTGAACAAAAGACCGGTATGCGAATAATTTGTCCTTATTACCATCACTGGTGGAGTTTCGCGTTCACCTTGAGGCATGAACGGGTTCCTGTAATCTCCCCTTCCGTCGCTGCCAATGGCAGCTCGCTCAAAATATTCAAAATGAGGGGAGCGAGACGATGATATTTATTTCAATTTTTTAAACGTCTGACTTTGTATGCTAAGTAATACCACCAGTCTTCTGTTACGGGTATTGTTAACAACGAAATACAATGTCTTGAAAATCTTTTGATTTACGGATGCTGGGGGACATTGGACAGTTTTATTACAAACCGACAAACAAAATACTTATTGCGTACCTATCTCGTGTTTGTTTAAATTAACACATGGGTTATTGTGTATGGTTAAATCCTCTAATCATTTATTTCGCGCTTGGGTCTTGTTTTAGCTCTTTTAGGTTTTTCTGTCACGGATAGGTACAAAAGTTCTCGTATTTATTAAAGAACGATACGTACCTAGCTGGCGACTTTAAAAACATCTATAAAGTGGGTTAGGATTATTAATAAAATTTGTTTCACAACAGTCAATTCGGTGGCGCCGAGTCGTCAAGAGCAGCGATCCAAACATAGACGTAGGTACATACAATGTATTTTATCAATCTACTCCTTTGTTCATCTTTATAATCCTATATTGAGATAGAAAAGAGTTGTAGAATCTCTAGTTCGGCAGTAAGGCAGACAGATTAATATTCCACGTTATTATTACTAAGCATTATAATGAAGAACACACGTCTATACTTTAGCATTCAGGTGTTAAATTTCAGACGTATCTCTACCTAGTTAGTGCAGTTAAATGTGCCTAGGTATTGGCTTACATTTTAAATTAACATTCCTGCTTTTTCTTTCGTCATACCAAAGAACTCGGCCAAAAGACTTCTACCCAAGTTGAACTATGAAAAATTAATTGTGGATAAAAAAGCTCGATTTCAAATATTGAGGCTGACAGATTCAAAACAATAATGTTTTGTGGAGACAAATAATAAAATGTTTAATAAACATTTGTACATTTTTTTTATTAATAACTTTTTTATCGTACTTAACTAAGAAGATAAGTACTTATTAATATTTAGTAAAATAATTCGTTTCGATCTTGACTGTATTGATCTGTTTAAAAGGTATCAAGTAGATATAAGTATATCAACTTGTTTACAACAACGTATCCGTGACAAGATATTTTTCGCAGAGGAGTATAGCCAATGAACAAAATAGGTAGGTAAACAAAAATGATTAATAAAAAATAAAAGTACGATTATTGACTATTTTACAACGTTGTTAAGGTTGTGACTAAAACGAAAACGTCTCTTTTTATCTTACGTCATTTTAGTGTAGCAGAAAAAGACAACTAACAATGAAATTCAATGAATTCATTCAACTTCAATGTCATAACAATGGATGCAAGAGGAGATACAATGATTCGTATTTTCGATAGGAAATTGTTATTGAAATAACATTAAATTTAACAAAAAACTTTAATATTACGTGGTGTGTCCAGAGACCTAAATAGATACAGGATAAAGTACAGTTTGTTTTGAATTAAAATATTAGGACAATAACAATGAACAGCAAACAACAGTTATGATCTATTTATGCCATTGAAACCGTAGAGTAGGCATGTAACGCCATGCGCCATAGGTGCCATAACATTGTGCTCCGCCGTCTGACACCAGGGTTATCTTTATTACGTCCCGGGCTCGAAAAACAAATTATTATCTATGCCTGTATATAAATATTATTTATCGTTAAAGATACTGAAGTGTATACTCACAGGATAGTACATCCCCTGCGGCGGCAAAAAAAAGGCCCCTGATCCCCACAGCTTGCCGTTTGTATTTACTTTGTGTTGCACAAAAATACACTCCACGTACGCCCTTTAGCTGGGCGTGAACTTCCACAACACTAACTTATAAATTCGAGGTAATCATGAGTATTTAATGGTATTACAATGAATAGTACTAAAATAATCAGGGTTGTTTAACTTTGAGGTTATGTGAGTATAGCGCGGAGGAACGCGCTCTAGCACTGAAAGCGGTTAATGTCGATGTGCAACAACGACGGCTACGAGCACGCGTGGCCACTCAACGAGTCGCCTCGCCCCGTGCGAATCACTGTGTGAAAGACAAGGATAGAGAATGGAGTCGGTTTCATTCGACATCCAAGGCGCGACAAGTAATGTTGCTGTTCCTCTTGCTCAAAATTACGAATGGTTTGTAACTTTTGGGTCGTAAGCACAAATCTCAATTTAAAAAAAAAAAGTCCTGGTGTCTAAATAGACATTTTGCTAGGTTTTCTTTTTGACAATATCCCTATACTCTCAGACTTGCAAAGTGTGTTGTTAACTAAGAAAAATCTCAAAATAAATGTCGCTTTTGTTCAATATCAAGGTCAAAGCTAAATTCCAAGCGAGAAATAATATTTTACATAGTAGTGATTTAATCCAATAAAACGTTTCTCTATTTTATTCTCTACTCATGATTATCTACACATTGAATGGAGTGAGGGAGAAACTGCACGGCAGCGGGCCCTCCCTTTGTTGTCCCTGTCGCAGTGCCGAGAACGGTTCGGATCAATGAATCGTTCCCGGGCCCCCCGCCCGGACCAAGCGTCATCCCAACCTCTATGCTCCGCGCTCCCTCTCGCGTCTTCTCATCTCATTTACCTACTCGCGTCCCACGTTCACCCATGTTTCTGATTCAAAAGATATTGTATTTTTTTTTGTTGTAGACGGAATTTAAGGCAAGTAGACCTATACTTAAAATTCCTATGTACTTTGTCGAAACGGCAGTTGCACGACGGAGTTGTACAGTTCTACTAAGAATCTGTGAATGCTTTCTTGATGATAAAAGCGATACTACATATATTATATTCTTTGTACCCACATAATTTCTCATAATAATTTTGACACAGTGCCTTTTCAAGTCAGTGCACTAAACATCGGCACGTAGTGATTAGGAACGTTTACTATTCAAAGCACCATATGAAATGAGAGGTAAGTACATGTAGGTACCAAAAAATAAAACAATCGAGCTTAAAGTACCTACTCGGACTAAATGATCTCACAAACAAAGGAAGTGGTCGGGTGTATGTATTACTATAAATTGTTGACGTCACAGCTGCACGCTAATAAGTTACTGCGTCTGTTTGTCTGTCTATCTTGATCTCCGTAACTGCTAAACTTATTTGGATAGGGACTTAAAATAGTCATGTTATATAAAAAAGTTGATTAGTGAGCAATCCAATTAAGAACTTCGAGCTCTCGTTTATAAATGAATCGATTATTTGAGAAACCCCATAAGTCAGCTTTTTTGGCAAAATTACTTTTTTTGTAATATGCATTCTTTGGCAGTAAATACACACTACAGAGAGAAATCCCACAAGTCAATGCATTAGTATGGAAATTATAACATGCTGAATATTTGGTTTATTTGAGAAACCCCTTAAGTCAGTGACTAATGGTGTTTCTCAAATAAATGATGAGTGCTGAACGACAGTTGATTCGGTGTTGAATGAGTGCAACACCGAATCAACTGTCGTCAATTGTCACTGTCAGTCAGTCTTTATAAAGGTAGTCTGTGTGTCACTCGTTGTTTTGTTTTAATTATATTTTATAAACATTTTCTTGGTCTCATTGCCTTCGTCCTATGATATACTAGACTACAAAAAGTGGTGGCCAAAATTTTACAAAAAGAATATGCTCGCGGTTGAATCAGCTGGTAGACACATACCCAAAGAACAGAAAGTGTCATTCAAGATCAGCCAATATTGCTACTTTCGCTATTCTCACGAAAGAGATGGAGTAGTGGTCGTAAAGGACTTTATTGATGGTCTGATTGAACATTCTTTCAATCTTAGGAATGCAAATAAAGAGAGACTTGTTTTGCCAACCAATAAAGCGTATCCAGAGGGTCAAATACCATTATTAACAAAAAGAAAATGGAAGATTTAAATAAACTTAAAAGTTACTTGCCTCAAGATAAAGAAGTACAGGACTTTTACGAAAAAATATACGCATGGCCGGTCACAGATCGCGATATAGATGACACTTTGGCCTAAGCAATTAATAATTAAATTATTCAGAAGATAATTATTGCTGTATGATATTGTCTGATTAAAACTTCATGATATTAAACCTATAAAACGTGTGTTTATTTGAGAAAGCCCTTAAGTCAACGACATTCCGGCGCTATTTATTCCATGATAAGGACAAAATTTTAAGAAAAAAAGCATCAATTTATATAGATTTCACTTCAACCATATAAACTAAAAACAAAACACTTCCACTTCCATATATATTTTTTTCACGTAGAGGTTTTTTTCGTTTCCTGTAAAGTTAGGGTCTGTTGACTTATGGGTTTTCTCAAATAAACTATTCAAATATCGTCAAAGGAAGTTGCTAGTTAAAAATAATTAAAAATGACAAACAGCTTGTGCCATCTAAAACAGCAAAAATTATGACGCGTCTGGTTGCTTATTGCATATACCAATTAACTAATAAAAGACTGCGGGTAGGTTTAAAAACTGATATAAGTATTTAACACTTTTGTCATTGAGAAATTATTTTTCTTGCTTTTGGATAAGAGACTCAGTTTATAAAATATTGTTGTAATTATTGATTTCATATATACATTGAATAACATAATTATCACCTAAGCAAGTTTAAGACACCTCGTAAGCTACATAGATACAAACACGAACTAAATTCATAGCGGAAACGCAAAATAAGTTGCACTCATCCGTCTAGGTTACAAAGGGCCGTTTTTACCCCGCAGCTGTGTGGACCCCCGACCCGACGTATGTGTGAGAACTAGAGCGGATATATTTCATTTACATGAGGGTAGACGACTCTCAGTGTGTGTAGGTCCGTGAAATGTCTTAAATACTTTTACGAGTACTTACGTACCTACGAACACTTGCTGGGTTTGCAAAATTGAATAAATTGTTTTACCCCTCGTTATCCCACGGACATCTGTTCCAAGTGTTCCAACTCGTAAATAATTAATAAATACCTACTTTAGGATTAAATCTCTATCGTTGTTAACATAAAATATTATAATGGAAGCTTTTCAAAACCACGAAATGAGTCCCAAAGATGATTATATAAAGAAACAATTGACAATATTAGAGTACCTGTAATCATCTTCATAAGTTCCGTCTGTAAATAACAAAGACGTGATTCACTCACTACTATTAAAATTAATCAATAACTTGCCCAAAACGAGTTTTAAAATTAGCCATCGCATAAAAGTGTGAAGTTTAAACGGACAACGCCATCTGTTGGCATAGTGTGGCATACAAATGACTAGGTTACGGGGCTGCCGGTGAACTCGTTGGCAAGTCCATGGAATGTAGTTTATTGTTATGTTCCCCTCCAATCGGCAGTTGAGGAAACTCTGCACTAGATGTCGGTTGGAAACTGAATATGAAACGAGTCTGTATTTCTTTGTGTTTTTGAAAGTTATTGTAAAGTAGCAACTTGCTCGGTTGAGCTAGACGCGTCCTAATATAGCTGGTATAAACGAACCTAAATGCAAAAGTAGGTAACTAGATGCCAGCATTTAAATTGAGGTGGAGGATGATGAGAGAGTTACAAAAAATAAGGTGGGCGTACCCACCTACCTAAAATGAAATGTACAAAAAAGAAATTCATGAAATTAATAATATGTAAGTAGTTGACTTGATTTCTGTTAAAAAACACTGTTACAATTATTTTACAGAACGTAAACCATCGTAGGTTTAACAGTGGTATGCAATAATAAGTGCCTAACCTACGTAGTTACTTACTTTCTTCTGTAATAAACATAAAACAAGGCAAACAGCTAGGTGAAAACAAAAACGCAATAAACAAACGCTTTTTAAATATAGAAATGGGCTTTAACTGATAATTATCTAACTACCCTCTCCTATTTCAAAAGGTCTATAGCGTGTCGCATTACCGAAAAGTTAAAGAAAAGCTCAAAGCGGAATTCAGGGATTTCAGCATTTTCAGCGTGTAACTTGGCCTTTTAATTGAGTACTTAGGTATTTGTTTCTAGCTGAATATTTTCAGTAGATATTACGCATCAAAAGTGCATTTCAGTTTTTCCGATTAGGTAAAAGTATGCTATTTCAAAAAAAGTTTTACATAGGCTTAGTACATTTTATACGTATACATAAGCAAGGTGTTGTTTTGCATCCTCGTCAAATTTCAGGAGATTAATCAATTAAAATTACGGTACCTAAGCAGTTAATTTTAGTATACGCTGCTATTTTTTGTTGTTTAAGTTTGTCGGTATTTCAGAAAAACCACCTTAACGTGGTTTAGGGAATAAGAAATTATCGAATAAACGTTTGCGATTGTTTGCATGTGTGAAAGCTTGGTTATATTATAAGGCGAGGATAAGACGGGCCGTGTTTAAGAGCGTTTATACCCTACGGCATTTCATACAAACTTTCAAGTCGTTATTTCCCAAAATGACTGAACAGAGTTTAATGAAACTTCCTACGCTTAAACGTAGGTCTAAAAAGTTACTAAAAACATTTTCGAAAAATAATGTTAAGTACAGCTAAATTAGACCGATTTTTAATTATCTATAGAAACAGAAATTTCCAATTATCTTCATTTTTAAAAGACATTTCGAAAATAGGTTTAGTAACTTTTTAGACCTATGTATACTGCTTTTGCGTAGGAAGTTTAATTAAAACCTGTTCAGTCATTTCCGAAAATAACGACTTGAAAGTTTGTATGAAATGCCGTAGGGTATAAACGCTCTTAAAACACGGGTGGTTCTTACCGATTCCCGTAAATAAATAAAAATTTAAAGATTATCTACCCATTTTTTTATTGATTCGGGTCGAGAATCGTTAGCATAGTTACCTCCTTGAATTTGACGAGGATACAAAACAACAGCTTGTAAGTATATATATGTATATACAAGGTGTAAGGGACACCGACCCATACATACTCAGTACATCGTTCTGACACGTAAGAATTTTTCATCAGTAATTTTAATTAAAATCAGTTGTTTCCTACAATAATGCAATACCTACACGGTCAAAATATAAAACAGACGTTTTTTTTTTTTAAATTACCTATGAAAAATTTCTATGGTTCAGGAATGATGTACTGAGTACGTGGTAAACGTTTTCGCGTCGGTGTCCCTTACACCCCCTATATGCGTATACTTACATGCATAACTTAGGTAACAACGCTTAGGTAATTGATTGGCCGATTGAATTATTAAAGCATATATATTTTCTAGTAAATGTTAAAAAAATACTACTGAGGGATAATTGTTATCACCTACTTTTACGACTGTCAATTTTTGAGGCAAAATTTCCTAGTTTTTCAACAAGCACTTTTACAAGCGGCGTAAGATATACCTACTGTGATAAATCTACGTCAATAAATCTCGTAATTAATATTTACCTTGATACATTCATCAATGTACTCCCACTCTTGATACCACTCCACTAACAACAGAAACTTTGTATTCATAGTGTACGCAAAAGTACCCATTTACACTAATAGTAATTTTAATTAAATTGAATATTTAACTATCAAAACTTTTACGACGCGATGATTTTTTTTTTCGATTTTTAAATTACGACTTATCAAGTTTCATAAATTCCAAATTCGAAAACTTATTTGTACCGAACATACTTAATAATTTACGTACCTATCTATACCTATAGGTACACATAATGTACTTAGTTAATACTGCAGTAGTACATAATTTTTTTATTTACAAGCAGAAATTATAAGCGAGGTATGTTATATAATTAATAATAACTTTTATTGAGTATTTCTTCAGTGAGCCGGAAATCAAATTATTCCAGGAAAATTCCGAATTCCTCTCATAAACTTCGTTATGATGTGAATAAGTTGGGCTAAACTTTCTTGTGATGTGAATAGAGCCTTGGCAGGGGATTTTAATGCAGGACATATCATTTATTCTGTAAGCTACGAACGCTTTCCTTCAGTCGCTAGTCGGGAACTCGGTAGTAGCGTGTGTAGTGGTTAATATTACACGGCTCCATTACCGTGACCCCTGTTTTCTTTAAAGATATGCTGTTAGTTTCTCGCGTAGGAAAAGTGTTCTGTTTACCTTTGCGCCATTAAACTGCTGCGGCGAAGAAATTAAAACAGAGATATTTTGATCTAGACTCTATAGAACATGCTTAGATAACTTTGAACAATAGCGTAGCAACCAGTTTTGTAAAACTTCAGGCGGTAGGTACCCAAACAATATTGAGAAAAGTAAGTAGCATTTATATTGTTCCTCCAATTATCTGAGCACTCAACAGTTACTCGTATTTCAGGAAAAGCGGGAAAATGTTGGAGCAATAAATAGGTCATTATGACGATAGCCTCCCTCGAACGGAGAATTTATTTGCGACTAGGTTTACTCCGCGACTTCGTTCGTGCCAATTCCAAATAAGTTGGCTTGCGATTGCCTACAAACCATTACCAAACCACCTCGTAAGCTCTATAAATAAGCAATCTATAGTTAAATGTCTAATCGCGGTACATAAATTGGATTGATTACTATTTAACAGACAACATGAGATAAGTTGTGGTGGCACGAAATTTTCTTTTAGTGATGTTAAACTTTTCAGTAGCGTTAAGGTGGTGCGGAGATACAAGCAATGTATAAACACTACTTCTTGACGTATATAGGTAAATCAAATCGACTTACAAAGCGCAAGACAAGGAAGACTCTAAGTCTTCCTTGTCTTGCGCTGAATTGAAGTTTTCAAGTCTTCGACAAACAAACGTTGAGTCCCTACTGTTCCAAGTTAGTATTTCTATTACAAACCTGCCACTTGACGGTCTCGAGGGATCATTGGAGAACTTGAAGTATTTAAGACGTCCTGGCATTGGGCAATGGACTTGGAATTTGGATTTTATGTGAATATAAAGTGACAGCCCAAGATGCTGATTCTTAAACTTGAACTTAGAAATAACTTTTGTTATGCGAATCATTCAGTTTCGATTATTGGAAATCTATAAAATTGCCAGATAAATAGCTTCGATGACAATTATCACGCCTGTGGCTAATCTGTGCCTGTGGTCCCCGAAGGGTCGGGCAGTAGTGTACCTATGGGACACCCAAATTTCGTCAGTTATGTTAAGTCTCAAGTTATAAGGGGCGAGCCTTTGCCATCACCCGGGCACACACCTACTCAGTATTCCTGATGGAAAAACCGAATAACACTGACCATCCTATGAATCGAACCCAGGACCTCCTGCTCAGCGATACCGTTTGCGATTACTAGACCAAGGACGCAGGTTGGGACAGATGTTTTAGTAATAACCAGCGGCACCTCTCTGCGACTGCAAAGATTGAATTAGAAATTATCTAGTACCTTCACCACGGCACATGCAGTCCAGACGACTTACTTCCCGTGCTATTTGTATACTAGTTAGTGCTGGCACAAAATAAAAGATCAATTAACCGAAAGTTGGTATTCAGCTGAACCGCTTAGCTTGAATAATTTAGGCTGAAATGAAATAATAAATATTTAGTTGGACACAGGAACCCAAAATTGTACTATCACGGAATGAGTATTGAAATTCGAAGCGTAGAAAACAAAATAACATAATATCACGTCTTATTCTCCGAAGCCAGACGTGTAAGTACATGTATAATAACACCATTCAAGTCCCATGTTACACTGGGCGGACACAAATCCAAAATTAGGCAGTGCTGCTACCGAAAAAATACCACCTAGGAATCGTACCTTGATCGTGGACATCTGTCGCGCTTCTTGTAGTACCCACATGGACTTACTACACTGTTAGTATATGATGACGTCAAAACAAAATACATACCATGATACCAATTTGGTAAGTACCTAATTACCCATTTATAAATTCGTTGATAACGTCAACATTCAATAACAGAGTGATAAATGCCCTCCTTCCCTTCTACACTACTAAGCGGCACTACTAGTAGCAGTGGCAGGGCACATTGCTCGTAGAACCGATGGCCGATGGGGCCGAAAAGTTCTGGAGTGGCGACCGCGAACCGGAAGACGATGCGTTAGAAGGCCTCCCACTAGGTGGACCGATGTCCTAGTGAAGGTTGCGGGGATCTGCTAGATGCAAGTCGCACGGGACCGGTCAATGTGGCGATACTTGGGGGACGCCCATGTCCAGAAGTGGACGTCTTTCGGCTGAAATGATGATGATGAACTTTTGTTTTGACGTTGGATAGGTGTTACATAAACCGATATACATACTTGTAAATAGGAATTATCTGTTTTTACTTACCTGTATCTAGTAGCGAAAATAAATTTGGTAGTGTAGTAGGGAACGCATATATATGTATTTTAAAATTACCCATGGTACCACTGGAGCAGCTGGAAGGGAAAAAAAATCCCCACGACACTACTAGTGGTGCCGTTTAGTAGTGTAGAAGGGAAGGAGGGGATAAATGTGATAATCACATAGAATATATTATTCATCTTACCCAGCATATTTCCTAATTATGTTTGACAACTACGTCTCCAGCTTTTGAACTGCAAAACTTGGGGGGGGGCAGGAAGATGAGAAGCAAAAAAAAATATTTTTAAGAGTTAAATTTACTATTTACTTCATCAGTCAATGAAATTCTTCTATCAACCTAAACTGCACTAGCCACAGATAAAATTTAAAAAAAAAAACACACACACACCTCAAAAAGCGGACTGGTTAGTTTTTCTATACTTGTTCATACAGAAGTAGAAGTTACTGATTTTGGAAGTTATTTGCAGGTTTAGGAACTTTTTAGGAGAGGGCTCATTTTCTTTTTAAAATGACCTCTCTCCGTTCCAGAAAACTAAGCTTTTCTTTAGTCCTTTTATTCAGAAATAGTTGTTTATTAATTGACTTAGGGAGACAATTTTAAGAACAAATGATGTAAGGTTCGAAGAGGGAGTGAATGGAGCTCGAAAATTTTAACACCCTATCCTGGAAAGGTAAGAATTGTTTTGACCCTTGATGCAGATATTACTTGGTCAACCTACAGACCAAGTCAAGATTCAAGATACTAAGTAGTCTGGGAGTCTCAAAAATTTTATACACTGGCTCGGACAGGTTGGAATAGTTTTGACCCTTCATACAGGAGTCACATGGGCGGCCAAAGTTGGTTAGGCTGGCCACTTGATAGCACATGAAAGAGCAGCAGCTTGCCCCCCTGGCGATGTCCATGTTGACAATATTCTTCTTGATTTATGAGTGTTGTTCCACAAAGAGTTTCGCAGAACTTTACTATCCACAAAGAGATCTTTTTAAAGAAGGAAATTAGGAAAGTTTCGTTTCCAATAAGTGGCAGCCAGTCGATTGAGAAGTTTGTTTATCTTTTAATCAAGGCAAATTAAATTACCTTCACATAAGGAAATTTGGGGAGGAAACTCGGTTAGTGTAGTAGTGAGCTGTACTTTACGTGTCTTCCGAGATTTGGTTGGCAATTGGTCTAGCCTAAACAACAGAACGATACTTTTTTTTAATGATGTAACCCTACACTCTAGATCCGTGTGTATAATGGGTATAATAATAATAAAAAGTAATAAAACCGTTATTTAGAACAAAAAGGGTAACATTCACAATGTAGGTTTTACAATGTTAGATACAAGGATAACCCTGTATCACAGGTATTTAAGTATTGTAAATACTGCGCGGTAGAAACAAAGATACAAAAAACTTGTGACGTGCAAAGTTTCTCGCCCTACAACTATACCTAAGTAGATAGAAACTTCTTCAGAAGTCATAGCGGACGTAATTATACTCTCTGGTATATCAACATACTCTTCTTTATTCTTTATTGCACATAAAATTAAAAGATATACACAAAAATAATATATAGCTTATGTAGAACGGCGAGCTTAACCCAGAAATGGGTTTTCTTACAGCAAACCTTATTTAACAGGAGTATTTGCCAAAGAGGATACTGCTTTGTGCATGAACAGTATTTTTAAAACTTAATTCAACTAATTTTATAAACTAAACTAATACATACAATAAACGTAATACATACTATACATATATAAATCAACATACATATAAAATACTATGTATATACTATAATCATGTTGACAGGAAATGTTCTCTAATTCCTCTCTTGAACTCGTCTAACGAAGGGCTATCCCGCAAGGAGTGTGGAAGTGAATTCCAAAGACGCACAGCACGAACAGTAAAAGATCCATCATACCGACTTAATGAGTGGGGAGGGAAGCGAAGGAGAAGAGAGGATGATGAGCGACAGGGTTTACCTCGAGGAACAAGATATTCGAAGCGTTCCCGAAGATACGAAGGAGCTTTAGGGTTATGAAGAACAGAGAAAAGAAAAGAAAGAGTGTGAGAATCTCGACGCTGCCGAATAGGTAACCACTTCAGCTGCTTCCGAAATTCCGACACATGGTCGTACTTACGAAGCCCGAAAATGAAGCAGATACACAAATTTTGCAGACGTTCGAGCTTATCAAGAAGTTCTTCAGTTGCATCAAGAAAAAAGACATCAGCATAGTCTAGAAGAGGTAGAAGAAGAGATTGAGCGAGAGTAATTTTAGTTTGAAAGGGCAGGAACTTCTGAAGACGCTTAAGTGACCGATACGAACAAAAAACCCTCCTGCTTACTTCAGCAATGTGAACATGCCAAGATAGGTTGCAGTCCAAGAATACACCTAAGTCTCTTACTTTCTTGGAGTAGGCTATAGCGACACCATCGTACACAACCGGCGGGAGGAACTGATGACCCAATAAATTTACGAAGTATCTGCCACCAATAATGAGAGCTTGTGATTTAGATGGGTTCACTAACAGACCAACATTTTTAGCCCACTGACTGATGTTTTGAAGATCATTATTGATGGCATCGATAGCTTCTGGAAGCTCTTCCAGTTTAAAATGGCGATAAAACTGCAAGTCGTCTGCATAGAGATGATAATGAGAAGTTAAAATCTTAGTGATAGCGTTAATGAAAACGGAGAAAAGAAGAGGAGAAAGGACGCCACCCTGAGGAACACCCGCAGAAAGATCACACCAATCAGAGTAAGCCTCATTCAAGTGTACCGACTGCGAGCGACCCCGAAGATAAGAATGAAACCAAGCAGTCACAGGAGGAGATATGTTTAGAGAGGAAAGGATACCTAAGAGGATGTCAAAATCAACCGAATTAAAAGCATTGCTGAAGTCCAATAAAACCAACACTGTAAGAAGCCGGTTTTCCATGGCCAATCGGATGTCGTCAGTTATTTTAAGTAAGGCTGAAACAGTGCTATGGCCAGGACGAAATCCAGACTGGTAAGGACTAAGCAGGCTATTAGAGAAAAAGAAGTGAGACAGTTGATTATTAACAACACTCTCAAGGACTTTAGATAGGATTGGAATTATGCAACATACCTACCTAAAAGTAAGACTGAGAAAATTCTAGAAAGATCAGAGAAATAAAGTAAAGCCGTTAACCCTGTAGTGCCCGCGTCTCTCCGCGAAAAGTCAGTGGGCACGTGGGGAGCATTTTGCCGCTCCTTTTCATTGACCATTTTATGATGGAATACTGCATTTGATTTAATAAATTCTCGTAGAATTTAAGTAAAATGCAAATAAGTAATGATATATCAACACATTTATTGACCTCTGTTTTAGGAACTTCGGTTTATAGGATTTTAGAAAACGTCACATTTTAATTGTCTTTTTTAACTTATTCTAAATTATCCTATTTAATAATAATTTTAATGGAAAAAATAACTTAATTGTATATTTTCTACATCTACAGGATATGCTTCAGAAAACAGTCTTCACGTAAGTATGTGCAATGTTCATTGCACAGTAATTTTGAGCATCTGCAACATCCTTTTTTCGTGCGCCTATTTTTCGATGTTGGACATAATTTTACTGCATTGGCCCTCCTTCTTTGAAGATGATGTTTGGTCTATAGGTACAAAGTGAGCAATTTGGTTCCTCAAAGGAATATTTAACATCACAATAGAAGAAAATCTGATATTTCCTTTAACCAAGACAAGACTATTTTTATTCTTCCATCTTGTTATTCATTTTTCGTTTTAATCACGTGCTACTTATAAATCCGGTAAAATAATTATAAACGTTTTTTTTTAGTTTTTCTAATAAATGCACTATAAAATATAGTCTATATTTCAATTTTGTTTTAAATATATGACAATTTTTACTTACGTTAGCAGGCGTGCGGTGATAGAATTGCCGCCTGGTGACGACCGATGGTAACAACCTCCTCTTCTAGCGACTCCCCCGCGCACTGGTAGCGTCCAGCCTTTCGGCACGAGTTACTAACGAAAGTGGGTGCACCTACTAAAAAGAGCTAACTGAACGGGCAATTGTTTTACGAATTATCAACGTTTTTTTGGAGAGGGCAGCAAAATGCTCATAGCGCGCCCACTCTAGGGTTAAAAGAAAGTTTAGAACTACTTGAGGCAGTTAGAAACGAATGTCTAACATTAGAGATGGTAGCTGTTGGCAATCCGTTTCTTTGCCATAGGTAGGAACCTACTTAGCTAGATGTTTGTTCTTACTTCAATGAATCCTGCAGAACACACGCCTGAAGTTTGAATCTCATATGAGTAAACTACAACTCAAATAATGGATCGCCTCGCCTGCCCAATAAGTGGGTTGTTGTAGTACTAAGTACTTACTTCCTTCGGAGATTTCAAGGTAAGCTCCACCATTCCAGCCATTACTTTGTTTTCATACGAACAAGGTGTTAATTAACGAACTGAGGTTATATACACACCACGAATTTACCTATAAGTATAAATCCGCTTGGATTTTATAGGTGTGTGACGGCGTGCCGACGAGATTTTTAACGAAATGTCGGAAAATACTTTACTGTTTTATCAAATTATAAATACGTTTTGAAACGCCGCGTTGCGGAACGAAAACATTTCATCATGAAAATGCTGAAATACCTATTGAATTTATTATAACCCAGTTATAGCTTTCATTAATTCCATTATGTTAGAGATAAAATAAATTATTCTTCACACTTCATGAGTTCAAAGTAAACAGAAACCCTCCGTAAACTTCTCGAAAGTTTCCTTCAAAATGTATTCCAGTTAGTATAAACAGATTGTCTGTTTTCTTTGCTAACAAAATGATTTTCTAACATTGTTAAAACAAGCAGGTAACTTGCCTACTTATTTACATTATGTTAAAGCTCGTGCTCTGAGAAATATCGTAACAATTTAAACATAATGAAATGAAAAGACTGATGTTAAAGTAATATCTAGCGGTGCCTTTATAACATTGTTATAATGAAGTTATCCTTTGTACTCTGATGTTGAATCAATTAACATGGCTATGATTGGTAAAGTTATGAAAGCTTTTGTGTGAAAGGCTTTCACTAATAGTACACTATACAATATTATACCTATTAGTACCTATATGTACATTCAGATTATTCGCTAATTAATGTGTCTCTGTTCTGAATTTGTATGGCTTTACATGTAAAATCTTCTATGGCTAAATAGGTACAGACGATTCACTGTAGTTTGGCAATTTCCTTGGCCTTGTGCCTTCTTGATGGTTCATAATGTGGTACTGTGTGGAAGGTGCACTTATTAACAGCGACTATTACAGCATCATTAAGGATTCTGTTTGTGCGGCGAGGCCCCTCCATGCCCAAGCTTTATTAATTGTCTACCACATTGGAGGGGAAATTACAAATTAATAGTGCATTTTCTGCCTTTTTGCAGTTAAGCAGAAAACGGAATCAACACACAAAAATCACGCTTCTGAAATTTCATTGGAGGCGGAGATTGTCCAGCCTAGGCTTGCCATGCGCGGGCACCCCACAATAGTGGCGATAAGTCCCCTCTTTGAGGAGTGGCTGGAGAGGCGCCACGGCGCCCTCACCTTCCGCCTGACGCAGGTCCTCACCGGACACGGTTGTTTCGGGAGGTGCCTTCACCAAATCGGGCGGGAGGAAACGCCCGGGTGTTACCACTGCGAGGATCGGCCGGAGGACACGGTGGAGCACACTGTGGAGCTCTGCCATGCTTGGGCTGAGCACCGCCGTGTCCTCGTAGCGGCGATTGGCGGCGGCGACCTCTCGCGTCCGGCCCTGGTTCAATCCATGGTCCGGAGCGAGAGAGAATGGGAAGCCGTCGCTTCCTTCTGCGAAGCATTCATGCTAGCGAAGGAGGTGGTGGAACGTGAGAGGGAGAGAACCTCACGTCCCAGCCGCCGCGGGAGACGCCCCGGGCGTCGGGGGGCAACCAATGGCCCCCGGCCACCGTAGGCGCGGGCCTGTGGACGGTGAGTAATGGGCTAGCTCACCGTCCGTCTGTCTTATGACGACAGGCCGTGCCGACGGCGCGTTCGTGTTCCACGCGCGCCTCAAGGAGATGTCAGCAAATCGGAAGGAGTCCGAGAGGGCCGATACCTGCCAGGGCTGCGGGTTGTTCGAAAGAGATACCGTGCCCCTGGAACACAAAGGGCTAAGAAGGAACATGGATGGGTTTTAGTCAGTCAAGTCTGACACTCCCTTCCGCTCCGCCCAGAGCGGGAGAAGTCATTTGCTCATTTCACATCATAAATAAAAATGGCTTGCCATGCGCTCGCCCTCTATTACAATATGGGATTTAAACATAACTGGCGAAATGTCGCCAGTTATGTTTAAAGTGAACTATTAGATACACTTCGCCTAACCCGTCAGGAATTGCAGGCGTGATGTTAGGTATGTTATGTTTATGTCTAGCTCCCTAACGTTGCCATAATTAAATTATTCAAACCCTAATGTCTCCTCCAACGATCGAGCGATGTAACCAATCCATAATGATGTCTGGTAATATTCCAATGTAGATATTTGCATATAAATTAAATACACACGGATAAGTAGGTATCAACACCGTCTCATATCGATTTCAATTTCGCCAGACAAGTTTTCGGAAGACATCATTCCTGATCGAAATCAAACAAATCTATTGTGCTCCTGAAATAACAAGACAGCTGCCCTTCGATAATCCGAAGGGATTGCGAACCCATCAGTTATGATGACTGAACACGTCCAAACCGCAGCTTACAGAAATAAATTCCTAGAGTAGGTAGGGCGTTAAAGGTCCCGCTGCTAAACATTTTTGAAGAAACAGATAAAACTTTCCACGTATTTTTCAAGACACAGCATAATTACAAACGCAAAAAGTAATTAAATCCGAAAGCCGTTTACGATTGAGAATTCTAAAAGCTAAGCTCTTTAATTAAATTAAAAATGATACTTTACAACACGAAGCTAACTGTTCTGATTAATGAAATGTTTTCGTCTTCTTTTTCTATATAATTCATGAAGAATTTTTACCACTAAACGTTCCAACTTTCGTACCAGTTTCAAATGTCTTTTTCTAATAGAAGGAAATAATTACGTGTTTAATTTCCAGTTATTTCCACTACCACAGTGCCACCACGCACATTTTCAGAAGTCACATTCAAATCACTTAAATTCAAAATGAAAAAAAAAAAAAACAATGCCTGTATTATACATTAACCCCTTTGTTCTTTATCACAACCGGAACATTTGAACCGACCACAAACCCTAGATGCTATCAAAAACAAATCAAATGATTCGCTAACACCGCATCAACGAGTCGGTGCCGATGCCAAAGCTTACCGGAAATTGAAACCATGACACTGCACCGCCCACTCGTTTACGTGGGTACAGCCATCGTACGCCATCATACGCCATCGTACAGCCATCGCACAGCCCTGCCGCGCCCGACCTTAATAAAAACTTATAGCTTATACTTACACCTCGTATATTGACAAACAAATCCGTAGCTCTCAGATTATGTTACGGAGTTTCGGTATCAATGCCTGATATTTGTGTTGGGCGGATATTAGGTACTTATTTAGGTACCTACTTATTTGTTACCTACGCTAAGAGAAAATATTTTAGCTGTTCCATTTTCGTTATCAGTACCAACCTACTTACTGTTTTATTAGCTCCCGCTTTCATCGAATTGACGAAGGCTCTTTTAGGCCATTAGTTTTTCCGTAATTGGTCTGCGTGATTAATTCTAATCTAAAATAATCAAAAAAAGAAAACGAGAGAGGAAATGAAGTCCCGGGTTTTAAATGGCCATTTTGTTTCTATCTCGTGCGTGACCCCAAAAAACTCATAGCGAATTTTATTGATGCTACAATCAGTGCCGGTTTTAACACTACCAGCGCCCTGTGCGAGATTTCTACGGCACTTCCTAACTGTAATTCAAACCCATACGAAAAAAGGCAAAGGATTTAATGAAACAACCATTCATTAATAGAATAAGTAACTAAATATAATATAAATAAATGTATTAAAAAGAAAACGATTTTTGAAGTGAAAACTTCTTTAGCGGCGTTGAGCACTTTTTCTGTAATGGGTATAAAATCTTAAACTCGCGTCAGGTCACGTGTCCTGATCGAAAATTCGTAAGACGAATTGACATTAGGTTGCGAAGGAATTTGAATTTTATGACATCTGTCATTGAGTTTGGTTTTCCAAAACTGGATAATTATCTTATGCACAAACAAAACCTTCGATTTCTCCAAAGAGGTAAAATTCGTAAAACGTATCGTAATATTTCTGTGTTAAATTTGTTATGTAATGTAAGTTGTCATGTTTGTGTATGATAGCGCAATAAATGAATATGTATTTTACCACATAAATGATAGAACTAGATAATTAAAGCAATTCGTTCAAAATTATTTCCTAACCATATCCAAAAATGCACAACGTTACTATTCAAGTTTTCACTTCTGCCGGCACTCCCGGAGTGCAACCCGTTTTTTTTATTCTAGCCTTTCTATCGGCGAACTCTTTCATTAGGTTATCAAAGTCAATATTTTCAGCAATTTCATTTTCAATTGACAAACACAAAGTCAATCTACGTTCGCGTAAGAAACACCACCCTGTTGCATGGGCGTAGCCAGCTTTTGAGCCTGGGGGGGAGGGCGGCAGCAAGATGAGAAAAAAACTGATTTTTGAGGGTTAAATTTACTATTTACGAATGCAACTGAAATTTTTCTTAGAATCTAAAATGCATTAGCCACTTAAAAAGTGTTAGAACCTCGGTGTAGTTCGGCTTCTCTTTACTTATTCATATAGAAGTGAGTTACTGATTTTGTCAAGTTATTGGAAAAGTCTAGGAACTAAAAGAAAATGTAGCTCTCCATTCGGAGACGATTTTACGAACAAATGAAGTAAGCTTCAAAGAGCGAGCGAAGCGATCTTGAAAATTTTAATATCCTACCCTGGACTCGTAAGAATTGTTTTTGGAATACAGGTGTTACTAGGTCTTTTACAGAATACAGACCAAGCCAAGACCTAAGAGGATGTAAGCTACAAGAACGAGCGAAGCGAGCTCTATATTTTTTCTACACCCAGCCTTGGACAGGTTAGAACTGTTTCGATCTTTCATACAGCAGTCACTTGGTAGACTTTTAGACAAAGTCAAGTTCAAAGCATTGTAGTCTGCAATTCAAATATTTTAAAACACTATTTCGGATAGTTTAGAATTGTTTTGACCATTAATACAGGAGCTACATGGGAGAATTATAGACAAAGATAAGATTCAAAGTAGGCTGCAAGAGCGAGCGAAGCGAGCCCGAAATTTTTTGAATCAATTCAGATATATGTAATTTGAGATCAAAATGTTCACATGCCCCATTTTTTGCATATTTTTTGTGTGGCATAATTGCTGTTTAAGGCATCGGGGCAAGAAGCTCCTAATTTATTCCACCATCTGTCTATCGATTTTGCAAAAATCCAATAGGACTCAGAGTTGCACAGAGAGCCGTCTCCCCGGACGGCGCGGTACAGTATACGTTAGGCATATTTCACCACTTAATAATAAAAATTAAAAAAATGACCTCGGAGTTTGTCACAAAAAAAGGGAGGCGTATACCCAGCTGTGGGTGAATTCGGGCTGTGATGATGATGATGATGTTAAAATTGTTGCTCGCTTTGCCTACTTTTGCATTATAGATTCTTAGAAGAACTTCAGCTGCATCCTATAGTAAATTTAACCCTTAATTTTTTTTTCTCATCTGTCTGCCCTCCCTAGACCAAAAGCTGGCGATGCCCTTGAGGGGCACCTTCAGTGTCCCTTAATATCCGGCGCCCTGGGCGGTCGCCCAACCTCGCTATACCCTAACGCCGCTACTGGCTACAATTTATAGGTTGCAAGCCTTAAAATCGGGCAGGATTAAGCCCTTGGGTTCTCAATCCTGCATTAGCATATAGAGAGAGGGAAGAAACCTTCCTTTCATTTTATTTTTATAGAGATTAAGTTCAACTCTTTCCGACTTGCTTGTGTTTTATTTAAGACAAATACATTGCCAAGAATATAACATACCCAGTCAAGCAGTGAGACGGAATAAGATTTTACAAAATATGCTCAAAAGTGCTTCGAAATACCTTAAGCAGTCCAGTCTTGCAACCGGTGGTTTTGCTTTCTAATAGTTGAACAAAGTTTATCTGGTTATCCCAACACTGGACTGACTGACAACGCTTTGGTTTAGTTGCTAGGTAGTTCCCAGAAGTTTATTTTATAAGTATTAGAGTATTGGGTCTCTGCAAGAATAATTAAATTCAGTCGGTTCTTGTCGACTGGGAGGAGACCGACCCCCATATACCCTTGAGAAAACGCTAAGATGAAGACATAATAAGCAGTTAGGTATGGTATACTTGAAATATGTAACGCTAAGCAACATTTACGCTCCTTTGCTCCCCTTGATCGATATTAAGAAATCGGTCAAGGGCCACTAATGTGATACGGAAACTTTGTGTACCGGTGTAGGGTGAATCGTATAGATGAGCGATAAGAAAATAACGTCATTAGCTGTAACTGTATCGAGTTACTCGCACTGATATTATGCTACACGAATTGTTATAATCAAACCTTTTGTGTTATATACTTGTGTAAATGTTTTAAGGAACTTTTAAAATGAAATGAAATAAACATTGATTGCATACTCATAGAAAAATGTTAATAATCATCATCATTAAATTTTATATACAAATCGATACTGTAAGGATCGCATTGCCCAAGATCTTTTTTTAATCGTGTATTATTACAAAAACATTAAACCATTTTCAAAAACAAACAAATAATTTTTGACAATAATCTTAAAATACTTCCAAATACACGTTCACATGGCGGATGGCACTCAATTTCTTCATGAAATAAAATTTTCGTGTCAATAGTTACACGAAAATGTAGACTATATTTCGCTCTATGTAGTTGTTACGGAGACTGGTGTCGGGACATAATTATGTAACTCCGTTAGCAGCTCGGGAGACTGCATCTGCGGTGGCACACTTGAATGCATCTGTAATTGCATTCTGCCTATTAACAAACTGATTAGTAATTCATCATCATCATTTCAGCCCAAAAGACGTCCACTGCTGGACATAGCCCTCCCCCAAGTGTCGCCACATTGACATTTTGGGCGATTTTGCCATAATAGCCACGCTTAACAGGCGGGTTGGCGATCGCAGTACGGTTGTTACAAAAGCACAGAGAACGCTGCTGCCCATTCTCTGGCAAGTCCCTTAGTCGCCACTTACGACACCCATGTGGTGCTATTCTTTACGTCCGACACCATACAGAACAATTCGATTAGCAATTAATCAGTACAAATTCTAAATGTTGTTTTAGTAAACAATAAAACAATGTGCTCTTGTTATTGTGTTGGTTTTATCTATATATATGATAGTTTATCTATTGCTTGCTTACATAGTAACTTACTGCTCATGCCTAGTTGGTGGATAATGGAAACTGCGTAGGCCTCGTAGGTTTCGCAGCACTTGCAGCGATACAGATTAACGGACAGATTTAAAAACCTCTTTCAAAACTTAGTTTTTTCTTTTTTTTGATTTTCCTGTGGGTGTGCAAACCAATCAGAATGTACGTAGTACGTACATGATAATTTCCTCAAATCAACATGTTTATGATAAATAAAATAAAAAGTTCTTGAAATAACATACTTCTACATGTTAAAGCGAAGTAGATTTCGTACTTATTTATCAAAAGAGTCTGAGGGCAAATTTTTCCTCGTATTTATTAAAAAACTTTTTCTTTTATTACAAACGTGTTTTCTTTGAACGGGAAATTACAGCGAAGACGTTGAGCTGAGATAAAAAGTTTTTATTACTTAGAGCTACAGATCGATGGCGTCAAAAATATCAAAAACTAAGTTGTGCATGTTGGGCTAAAAGAGGGTTCCGTGATTGAAATTATTTAATTAGATTAACTGGGTTTTACAACTCATTACTTGATAGAGCAAGTGCCCCACATCTTTTTAACTTAATACATGGATTAATATTAAGCCTGTTATAGTACCTCCTACCCATCGGCCAGATAATTTCATCCGAATTTTTTTCCAGCTTTTAATAGGTCTCATTTGGACACAATGGAACTGGGTTTTTTTTAAACATACAACTGGATGTAGAAAGGACACATATTCATGTGGAGAATAATTCGGGGTTCACATTTTACAGTACCTTAAAAAATCGGTACATTACTGTCGTTTGCTTATCAAGTATCTAAACGAGCGAACATTTGCGGCAACAGTCTACCACAACCGCAACTTAATGGAAAACATAATCGTATTCATAACTACTGTAACTCAAACTAAACACAATCAAGTAGGTTAGAGCTAGGTTAAACTTAGCAAGCTTACCTATGGCTATTGTGTAAGTATAATCAACATTATATAAAATAAATTTATGACCCATACTCAAAGTAATTAGAGGAGATTTAGTTACTCTTTCTTTTTATCACCATGTTTGTATTATTTCATGTTAATACTCTTTCCTAGACGGAGGAGCTTGAGGCTAAATAATAAAAGCTGCTCGGGTCGCGCTTGCCTAGGTTGGTCCGTGAATGGGTGACCTCCCATTCCATACCAAGTTTCCACCACGCCTCGGAAAGCACGTTAAGCCGTTGGTCTCGGCTGTCATTTGTAAATCTTTGACAGTCATTACAGGTGGCCCGAAAGTCTAATAACCAGTCTAATCGTATCGTATTAGGTTGTGTAGGTCAGATAGGCAGTCGGCCCATGTAAAATACTAGTATTCAGCTACATCCGGTTAGATTGGAAGCCAACCTCAAAATAATAGTTGAGAAAAGGCTAGGCAGATGATGATTCTTTCCTTGACGGACACACAGCCATGCAAGTAGTTGTAGTCATCTCGTAGGTTTCGTAGTCATTTACTAGAAATTCTACATGCAAGCTCTGTTATATCTGGATTTGGAAGCCATGTAGGTAACCGTCCTAATAACCTACGGTGTTCAGACCTGGACACCCACTAAAATGGGATTGGGTGGGTCACGTCAGCCGCATGCACGATGACCGCTAGGCAAAAGTCTCCGTACCATGGTTGCCGGAAGACGGACGGCGCCGCCGAAGCCAGTTCAGAAAAAGTTACGCGTACTGCCAGGGCTGGTTCGGGGAGTCACAAAAAGAGCTCTTGAAAGGAATTGGGGGAGGCCTTTGCCCAGAAGTGGGACAGAATTGGCTAATAAAATAACAAGTAACTTGTTTCTGAAAAAGAAACAACAACTTAGCGGATCCTTAAATTTTTGTTATCTAGAATTCGATGTAAGTACGTCAATGTAATAATTAACAATTCATTCTTAAATAGGACAATAAGTTCCTTAAGTTCCTTATAATATGTTGTTTCTTTTATAGCTAGCTCTACACATATTTGAACGTTTTATAATAATTAATAGTACAGCCTCTCTCTGTCTTTCACAGGTGGCCTTGAAATGTAGGCCCGAATGCTGAATACGCGGCAACGGGTTACAGACAAAGATTGATGACTTTTTATTCCTTTTAAACAAGCTCTGCATTAAACAGTGACTACGAAAATTTATATAAATTATTTTTAGCTTTTGGTCACGAGTTTGTTATGAAAAATGTAGATTTAACTTTTTCGATTGAAGCCAAGGTAACAAAGAGAAACATTTATATGCTGTTTATTTTTAATTTCAAAGAAATATCAGTGCAATACTTAAAAGCTTTCAGTCACAAAACCACTTTTCGCACTACCTCAAATAAACTGTCGTAGCACAGCGATACTAGTTTTTTAGATACTTAGACACTATTATGATTTTTGTGAACTAACCGGTACCACACAGCTTTCCGTAAAAAAAACTGTCGTTTGTGCTATTCGGTGACTTATTTTCGCGGTGGACTTATGGCCGTTTTTTTATTGTAGAGCAAGCATTATTGAAGTAGAGTGAAGTATTATTATACACTTCTGGACACATCTATTGGCCCACCTTAGAGTTTAGGTTTCGATGGCCCCTACCGAAATATGATTGCTAGATTGAACAAAAACTGTTGATGCAGTTTTAAACCTGATACATTTTACCATCTTTTTCGATCGTATTGTTTTAAATTTGAATTCAGAATACCATACGACATGGAGCTACGCCTAACAAGTCGGATATGCGCCTTGTTAAAGGCAATTGATTTTTGAATAAAAAACATGTTTTATCAAATAAAGGTTTAATTTAATAACGCATGTTGCCTCCATGGGCATCTACCACAGCTCTCATACGATTAGGCATAGAGGTTATCAACCGCTCTATGAAATTTTGAGGGATCATCTCCCATTCCTCTTCTATGGCAGTTTTCAACTCCTGCATCGTCTGGGCAACTGGCTGACGAGCCCTAACACGTCTTTTTAGCTCGTCCCACATGTGCTCAATGGGGTTCATGTCTGGGCTTCTGGCTGGCCAGTCCATAACTGTGATGTTCACATCCCGAAGATATTCCCTGACGATGCCGGCCGCATGGGCTCTTGCATTATCATGCATAAAAAGGAAATTTGGGCCCACATAGTCCGCGTATGGTATCACGTGAGGTTCTAAGCACTCACGAATGTTCCTTTCAGCATTTAATGTTGGCAGCCGTGGTCCTGTAACAACCTCAAGTTGAGTTTTGCCGCTCGCGGATATACCGCCCCAGACAGTCCATGAGCCACCGCCATAAGCAACCCTCTCTTCAAAGCAGCATTGTGCGAAACGCTCTCCCTTACGTCGGTAGACCTTCTTCCTTCCAACATTGCCATGTAATACAATTTTAGACTCATCAGAAAAGAGTACACGGCTCCAATCTTGCTGTGTCCAATTTAAATGACTGCGTGCGAAATGAAGGCGCGCTGTTCGGTGGGCTCGCGTTATTTTGGGCCCATTAGCTGGCTTGTGTGGTACCATATCGCGTTCTTTTAACCTTCTCCGAACAGTTCGAGCGCTCACAGATACTCCGTGGAAGTCGCGAAGTTGGTTTTGTATCTCAATGGAGGTAAGGTGACGATTTCTCAAGCTGGTCGTCACGATGAATCGATCCTGCCTTTCAGTTGTGACCCGAGATCGTGGCCTTCCTTGGCGACGAACAAAGCCGCCAGTCTCTACGTACCTCCGATAAACATTTCGGACCGCAGATCGACTTAAATTAAGTTGAGCACTCACGTTTCTTTGGCTGTGTCCGGCCTGAATAAGTGCCACTGCTTGGGCGGCGACTTCAGGTGAAGGATCCATAGATTATTGATAGAACCTCACCTTAATGTTAAGAATAAGTAATGTTTGTTGCAAAACCAAAGTAATCAATCACTTTTTCAAGAATTAAATCCAAGTAAACCAATAAAACCAAGTTTTCTTAGTATTCGATTGTTTGATATCAAAAAAAACAGGCTCCAAATTGTCTTTTGTTTCTTTAAATTCTGTGTTCGAAATTCAAAAAAGACTATTGAATGAAATTGTGAATGTGCCAGGTTGAAAACTGCATAAAAACTTTTTGCTCGACCTAATATAAAATTTTAGCTAGGACCAAACGAAACTGAAAATACAAGGTGGGCCAATAGATGTGTCCAGAAGTGTATATGTTATGAGGTATTATGATAGTTTTTTAGAGGGCATGCATTATGCTAGTAGAACCACATGCACTGAACAAGGAGGGTGCTACAATTCAACTGACAGATCCTCTGTCAGTTTATTTGTATATAAATATAATCTGTATGACCAGCAAGTACATACTCAAGGAGTAGCAAATCCAGTCATTCAGGTGAACGGTATATGATTCGGCAATTAACCCCGTGGCGCTTTCGAACTATTGCCAATTTGTTAGTTAGTACCTAATGGTCTAGAAATAACATCCTCATTAAACATTCCTCTTAACCTTTTCTTCTATAACGGTCTCAGTATCTAATTTACTTATCATCATCATCAGCCTATAATGTTCCCACTGCTGGGACACAGGACGCCTCTCTATGAGAGAGACTGGGTTGTACTCCACCACGTGGACCCAGTGCGGGTTGGTAAATGTCACATGTCTTCGAATTTTTAGTTCTAGGACGTGCCGGTTTCCTTACGATGTTTTCCTTCACCGTTTTTGAGAGCAGCGGTGATGAAATAAATTACACAAAGTAATGCGCCTGCCTGGTTTCGAACCCACGGGTTACTGCTCGTAAGTCGGGGCTGCCACCACTGGGCCACCGCTGCTTTCTTTAAACTACACACTAAATTTACTTGTAATTGTTATAAAATTTTAAATCCAACGTATTCTTATTATGCGTCTACTTACGAAAGCTAAGAGCATGATTATTTTTAGTAAATTTAAATTAAATTAAGCTCAGGTTCTCTCGACACCTTACTTATTATTTGTAGTTTAAGCCTCCTTTTCAGCAAAAGATAGAATATAGAAGGCATGAGCTCAACTCGGCTTATTGTGTGTGCTAACAATATAAGATGGAAATACCTGCTTTACATGCACAATACATATGTAGCAAATCCCTTCAATCTTACTAGCATAAATAAAGGGACATATTAAACCCCAAATACAAAAACGGGACTAATTTTAAGACGTTTTAAACATTTGCTGTCACTCAATTCACCTTATGAAAACTGCCAAGGTGTGCATAAGTCTGCAGGCGACTTTTAGAAACGCCTGTAAGTTTATTATTAGTATTTAGTAGGTAATTTAAGCAGAACTATTAGCAGAGAATCGGGTTCCTTTGACGTACTGATCTGATATGCCAAAGACGAAAGGATCGCGTGATGACGAGAATTCCTCGTGAAAAAAGCGTTAGGCGTTTGCGGCCGACAGATTGGTTTTCCACAAAATTGGATTCAGCTAAATTGAGCATCAATTAAGTCCGGATAAATGGCTTAAAAATGTAATAGCACGACGGGGTCAGTGCGGTTTTATTTTTATATTGTAACGTGAATAAAATTATGAGCGTAAAATTATGAGCGTAAAATTGTGAGCATAATAGGGTTAAAATAAAAAGAAAACTTGCATTGTTTGTAACTGGCATAAACAATAAGAGGCCTTAACCCAGCTGTGGGTTTATTATTAAGTATGTGAAGAAAAAAAAACACAAGGTAACTAAAGAAAAATTTTATTAACGTCACTGAAAACTAGCAGCCAACCAAATAAACAGACTGATCTAAACAATTTTAAATGACTTTCATAATAACAAATACGTAAGTTAAATTCACTAGATTTAATGAAATTAATTTAGAGAAAACGGGAAAACTTGAATGTCAAATCAATGACCGTAGGCCGCACCGTAGCGGAGCGTCTAGTTGACAAGCCTACGAAACCTACGCGTCCTACGAGCTACGAGCGTAGCTCAGCGTAGACTCATAGAGCATGCCGCTGATTGTAGGCAAATAGTTATCGCGTGCCTCGCCCTATTACTCCTGCCTAGACTTTGGATAATCATTCCATAATACCAGTTAAATACTACCCTTGACCCAATAGTGCATTAAAACACATATTAAATGAATATTTGCAATTTGTTGTAGCGACTCTGTTTATAAAAGCTCGTTTATTTAATACATTTGCGTTACATGCTACATGCTACGGTGCTAGCGCGTTACTAAGATCCTGCCTGGCATACGATAAGGTATCTTGCCGTGGATTGCACGCAACACAATGTTAGTGATAACGTTAAGGAAAATAGAATTACATTTTGCATCGTCTAACAACGATGAAAGTTCTCTTGCAAATTTAATATTACCAAGTTTAAACTTGCTCTCAGATTATATCAGTCCATCGAAGTTTGTACTTTTAATATAAATTAACGTAAGTTTTGGGTCATCAAGATCCCTCGAGGCTGAGGGTCAGTCTGTCGCATCTACAGGATTATGATTACTTTACAAGTTGGAGACATAAGTTGCGGATAACGAACCGCTATCAGACTTAACAAACCACATCATAGAGATGTTTGTGTATTTAGGCACAATAAGAGGATCATCTTCTTTTTATATCAAAAATCTTTCTTTGTTGTTACTAAAATGCTTGAACGTATTTCGAGTAAAAGCCAGTGCGTCATTTCATTATACGTGAGGCGAAGCTTTAAATCATTATTTTATTAACAATGCCCTTTATTCGAACTAAGAAGTTCGAATAAAGGGCTACAGCATCGATCAAGCGATTCCAAATTCAATTAAATCGATATTAAACGTGTCAAACTGTTCAATATGAACTGAGAAGCAAGTAGTCAGCAATACAATAGTGTTGACGTGATTAATGGCGTGACCAGGGTACAGGGCCCAATTGAGTGGGGCAATATAAAATGAACACTGTGCTACCCCTCCCTCCGACACCCCGCGGCCCGCATGCCCCCGCCGACAATCGCCCCCTTATGAACTTTCTCCTGTGTATTCGGAAATAATAGCGAAAAAGTTGTTAAGGTCTTTTAATAATAACTTTCCCGCATCGCGTGTATAAACTATTTCTATAAGTGGATCGCTCCAAGTATTTCTGCACAATACTTATTACATGGATTATTTCTATTTTTCTATTTACTGCTGGTAAACACGTTCTGACGTCGTACTGCTAAGTTATTACCATAGATCGGAGTAGGTAGATTGATTTTTGGTACTTGGATCTTAAATGCACATAGAAAGATTAACATGGATAAGCCATTTTTCCGGATAGTAATTCCGGTATTTCCGGATTCAATTAAATATTGTTAATGTTGGTAGTGATATTTATTACTACTCAAATCAAAATGTAAAGGAAGGTATCAAAACTAAATTCATTTATTATTTATCGGTTGAATAATAAAAAAGTCGTTTTCCGATCGAAGCATAAATAATTATTTTTATTTTTAGCCTTTTTATGGCCACAACTTTTTATAAATTGTTGCACTTTAATTTCAATCAAATCAACCAATTCCGGAGGAATGTCCATATTAACACGTACGTTTCGGATCAATGACCCCAATTCAATCTACCTACACCGATCTATGGTTATAAGTCACACAAAAAGGTTATTTTAAAAAGGTTACTTATGTCCTAGGATTAAATACGCTGAAATGCTAAACTGTCACCCGATTTAAACGCCTCTGACCTAATAAACCGTGGGCACATTTTCATATTCATCTGTCAGATTCATATTTTAGTAAAAGCTCAAAAGGAATCTTACTAAATTAACATGTCAGTGCGGCCACTCGCCAGCTCGCCACTGAAGAAATGTCAAACGAATTTAACTTTTAAACCGTTTCGCCTGTTGATTCTTGACCGAATTTCCTCGGCCTCTCATCTCAGTTTTCTGTGAATATTCAAGTGAATATGGAATTTAACATCTCCGAGCTTGTTGAAATACACTTCGATTTTCCTAGTAACGTAGCCGCCTCTTGTAATTATAGCAATTAGCGAGGTTATTCTTAAATAACCTAGTTACGTTGAATAATTAAATGAATAAAGAGGATATTAAAAGACGTAAAATATTCATGTTGAAGAGGGGATGGGCGAGAAAAATAAATTCTCGAGAGCTTTTGATCCCGCGAAGCTGTAATGACTGCAGGAAATAAATTACTGCCCCGACGGCCACCGAATTTAGGAAATTGGGAATATCATTTGAAATGTACTTATGTAATATCTGTGTATGACATGTGCCTTGAAGTAGTATGAAATACTTTTGAAATTCAAGTCTAACTTATGCGCACATAATGTACCTACACTGAAGTACCTAATTGCATGTATTGCTCAATTATTTCTTCGTACCTTTTTCAACGTTTTACTAATTGCGATTTGTTATCAAAAGGTTTGAAATTACGAACGGAAGCGCAGCCAACAATTACTTTGGTACAGTTCCGTACGGCACTTTTCTGTGGCAAGGTCAAGACTTGCGGTAGGGGGAGCCACCAGCTTCGTGTTTATTCCCCGGCCTATATAATACGTACAAATAAGAACCAAGCTTTTCTTACAAGTAATTGAACTGAGCCTGCTGTTCAAATCGGCTTAACAAACCGCGCAATTCATGGAGCGACTCGTTAACAATGAGCACCTACTAAGCTTTTGAATAAATGGGATTTTTCTGCTTCATCATTCTTTTGTAATTTAAAAAATGTAAGCAAAGAAGCTTATTTATTGATTCGAGGCCGGTATTATAGTAGCGACTGAAACAGCTTTCATAGCCAGGGACAGGTGTTAAACTGGGAAGTCTGTGGCGGCCGGTGTCAAAGCCACCCCCTTAAGGGGCGGTGCCACTAGAACTGAAGGGATGCTATTGAAACGGATCGCTCGACTCGACTCGAGCTCGCTAAACGCTTCCTGTTACCAGAAATGACGAAAGTTTCGGCCGTGTTGAGGTTTACATTGAGACTCGACAGAAACTATTAACTCGGTCACTTCATTTGTGAGATATTACTGCGTTACTTGTACTGCAACAACGGAAAAGCACCGCAGAAAGCTGGCAGTATTCAAAAGACACAATCTTGATAAAATTATTAAAAGGCACAAGTAGACTGTATGAATAATTGAAAGAAAACAGAAACACGAAAAGGAACGAATTTCGCAGCATTTTCAGAATCTAAGGATTGCGATTCCCATAATCTTACTACATATTTACCTGCTTACGCACATATAATTCATACGTGTGCTAAGTAAATCTCTCTTATTTCATCTCATTTCTTGCCGTCTGTGAGCCTGTTTTGACCTGATTATGAATTTAATGTGCTCAGATATTCTCTAGGCTAGTCAGATTACTTGGGATATTCTACTTAGCCTGGACAGGATATGTTCTTAATTTGGCACAGAGCAGACGTGGCGAGTCTAGTTCAAAATCTAGAGCTTACCTCACTTACTTGTAACATCTGAGTAACTAATACAGTTCAAGGTAGAGTTATACGTATCTTGTACAGTAAGTGGACTAATTGTTAACCTATAAAATTGGCATACAATGTAATCGTCATACCCACAGTTCTTTAAAAACGTGCAAAGTATTTAACAGCAACTTTACCTGTTTACTTACTATACCTTACATTGCGCTATTTGGAGAGCAATTCTAATTAAATATTTTGTTTACAAAATGGAAACATCCACTTTTTAATTAATGGTCCACTTAACTTTGGCGATCTAAACGCATTTTAAAACTCACCTAAAGCCATAACGGTGACCTGAATTAATAATGGCGGTGCCCACCATTTCGGTTAACATGTGAGAATTTTATCATGTCAAATAAATTAAATCGGAATGGTAACCAAATCTAGTGACGATATTTGACTATTTCGTCCAAACAAACGATGAATTATTTAATAATGTAACGGCACTGATGCCGATAATCCTAAGGGATTACTTCGTTTCCCAACACACCGCACTCTATTATGATCCGGACAGCCACATCACTCAATTAATATTAATAATTTAATTGGTACCTTTACCAGAATTTGGCCTGCGGAAACGCTTTATCTATTCAAGTAACTATTTATTCAATATTCACTTCCCCAATATTCAGAGTTTACCGTGAAAACTTAGGTACTTATAAATAATATAAGTTACAAAATATCTGAACGGTGGTTAAAGAGCGAGATGCGCTTTAAACTGTGGCAGTACACTTAAACTATTGGATATTGGCGCAAGTCGCAAGGCAGTCACTTATGGTATTGCGAGCGCCAGCTGAGATAAGCCTGGTTTAAAGCGAGCTGGGTAAACTTGTCGCGAAATTCCGAACTATTTCCGTGCTATCTCTGTTTCGTGTCGCGCTGCAGTCGGCAGCTCGGCGGCTCTGGCCGTTCTAACTGCAATATAACAGCTTGTTTAGTGCTTCTGATGAGGGACCCAACTTGCCGACAAAGTTCCCTTTTTGCTGGTTATATGTTTTATTAAGATTAATGTTTGCACGCTCTAGAACTTCTGTGCTTGTTCAGATGTGGTTCATGTTTGTGTGTTTAATCGTCGGCACATTTAGGAAACGCTTTTACGTTTTATGTGCGAGCTAATTTTACTTTTGACTCAGGATATAGCTGAATCTGTAAACTTTTTAGGGGTATATTTCTTTACTTGGAATGGTTTTAATTTTTTTCATTATACAAACTACAGGTAAACTATACAAGAAACCCTTACCATTCCTTTAAAATTCGAAGAAAGTTACATATGACTAAAACTATCATTCTTTAAACGCTGACTGAGGTCAAAGTTTCGAGACGTCTATAACCGTAAAGTACGAGTGCTATGCGTCAACTACAAACAATTCTGCGAGCAAGTTGTATTCACACAATGTGATGGAATGCTGTGCCATTCTCCAGTCCTGTAACCTGCACGGGAGCTCGGTAGCTCTCCGGGAGCTGCGATCTCTCTCAAACATTGTTTACAATGCTGTACTTGGGAATTCAACCGCATAACTAGGGAAATCAGCCCCGACCCTGCTGTGGATGTTTCTATGTCATCTGTTACTCAGTAATTCTGTAAATCTTACTGCAATGAGACCATAGTTTAAGTTTCTTTTAAATTAGTAAGTATTTGGTTGGCAAGTAATATAATATGATACTATGATAACACGCTAACAAAACCACCCACTTGTTATTTTCACAAGTAACTTTCGAAATTGCTGTAATTCAATAAAGTGTGGGTAGATTTGAATCTTGTGAAGCTTGAACCTTGTAAAACGAGGTATCTTCAATCTAATTCTGAACCAATAAGAAAACGATAACTTAATAGAGCCTCGCGGATGTTTTTGTCTGGAACCGTTTACGCTGTGGTAAAGATTGTTACTATACAGGGTGTAACGGAAAAGGGTATATACATACTAAAGGGTGTGCTACAGACCATCAAACCGAACATGTTTCTTCACCGGACATATATCATAATAGCGAAAAATTGTATTAGCTGCCCAATACATTTGGGTCGAATAGGTGTTGAAATTTTGTATGGGGCAGCAGATATTTTTTTCAGTTTGATGGTCTGTAGTACATCCTGAAGTATGTATATACCCTTTCCGTTACACCCTGTATAAGTTATATGTGGCTTCGGGGAGGCAAGACAGACCTTTGCAGGTATAGACTGTCGAAGGCTGACTAAGAGCTGCTTTTACAATCGAATATCATTAAAATCCTTCGAATAAATGTGCTGATTTGACAGTTTTTCCTAATTGTGGCGAAAACACGCGTATCCATACTATCCATACTCCATACTAATATTGTCAATGCGAAAGTCACTCTGTTTGTTTGTTTGTTACCTTTTCACGACTAAACGGCTGATCGGATCTTTATGAAATTTGGCAAGAAGTTAGATTTCAACCTGGGGAAGGACAGAGGCTATATATCATCACGCTACGACCAATAGGAGCGGAGCAGCATTAAAAAATGTTGCGATAACGGGGAAATTGTGATGCAGACGAAGTTGCACGGGACAACTAGTATAATATAGTTACTATTAGTTACCCAGTTGACTAATACCGTAGGAGAGTTATATAGGTACCATTCATATTATATTTTGAAGCACCTAGCTAAATCACACAAGCACGACGGAATAAGTAGCTCACTTTAATATTCTATTTTAGTAAAACGCGCGAGATTACACGAAAAGCATCAAGAGTGCTCGCACAAACGAAACGGCACAAACATACCGTTTATTGTATTTACCTGTGAAATATAATAGAAGTAGCTACTTTAATAAGATTAACAATGAGTGGTGACGGTTCTAAATTTTCCACAAAAATCGGTTGTAAGTTGTAATATAAAAGGTGACAGATGGCTCCTCGCGGTTACAAGAAAAATAACCGAGCATTCTTTTGCTGTGACAATGACTTATCTGTCTGAATTCTTCTCTTTATAGATAAGTCTTCTCCATTATCTGGCTGTACATAATGGTGATAAAATGTCGACATAGGCAATTAAGATTTTAAATATTTTTGAACGGTGTTATTCTCAACAAGGTACATTAGTGTAGCGTAGGGAGTAAATACCAAACATTTTCCGTCTATGAGTCAATATGATTTCGCATCGCTAAACGAAGACCAGACCGCCTTTATCTGAACGACTCCACGCCTATTCGTAGTGACGTGATTAGCGGTCGGTTTGATCGAATTTAAGCCCGGTTCCGGCACTTTGTGCGTTAAGTGAAAATAAAAGCACTGGCCAAATTTAATTTCGAGGGGAAGTGAAAAACCCACCTAATGTAAGTAATTTTTCAGAAGATTCTTTGACTTTTAAATTATGTAGTCACGACTTTTTGCAATGGCTTTGCCGAACCGCGTATGCACAAAGAAACGGCAGAGTAGCGGTTAAAAGTTCCGTTTTTTATGGAAAGTACCTACGAGGTAGGTATGTACTTATACAAAAATGTCGTTAGTCCGTCAATGAATGCAAAACGGTTACACGTGCAATGATAAGGTACAGCATGAGACTGCCTTCCGGAGCCCAGGTGGCATTTTCACCATATTAACCCCCCACCATCACCTCCCCCCTGCGGCGGAACACCTCACCGCTGCATTTTTTGTGAAAGCAGATTTATTTCTTCCGCTCGTACGTTACTTGGTGTTCTTTTTCAACAAGACTGGCTTTGCCACTGAAAACTTGTTTGAAACATGAAAGGAAAATTGTTACCAATGTGAAACTACAATGTGAAACAAGCTAGCGAACAATCATACAGTTTCCAGATGTAATCGAAATAAATATTTCCTCAGTTTTATTTTTCTGATGTTAAAAATAGATTGGTAACGTGTGTATAAAATCTTTAATGTTTATATGAAAATTGATGATCGTTTCATCGTTTGTTTAAAATAATCCCTAAGTATAATAATTGGCACGCCGAAGATCGTAAAATCCTTTGTTTAGTTTTAGGAATTCAATTACAGTCATCGCCTGTAAATTATGTAGATGGATAGGTACTTCATAGTTTGGTCAGGTAACGTAGTAAGTGCACTTCTCCTTGTTTCCTAAATATTGGCACTTGTCCCAGACCATATAAAATGATTACGTAAAGTTATTGATTGCACGTCAACAATTAACGCGAAAGTTTTCAGTCTGTCATTCATTCCACAAATGGGTGGGTTGCGGGGCGCGGGGGTGATATTGGACCGGCAGCCGAGTGGTCCCGCTAAAAGCATACTACAAACGCTACAATGCTCTGCGGAGTCGTCTCAGCTTTCCACCATTCATTCACAATAAACGCTACCTGTACAAAACTGCTTGTACACTACTTTGTGACTAGGAAATACAAGAATAATAGAGGTCTGTCTATGGGTATTTTACATACGAGAGAGGCTTGGTAGAAAACAAGTAGCCTGCATCGAATCTTTTTAACCCCCGACCAAAAAAGAGGGGTGTTATAAGTTTGACGTGTGTATCTGTGTATTTGTGTGTCTGTTTGTGGCATTGTAGCTCCTACGGGAAACGGATGAACCGATTTTGATAAAGGTGGTGTCGTTTGAAAGGTATTTTAATCGAGAGTGTTCTTAGCTATGTTTCGAGAAAATCTGCTCAGCCGTTTGAAGATCATCACCTCTTTTATAGTTGATGAAGGGATGTAAACTACTTTTACAGGTAGTCGAATTGAAATTTGAAATATTGTCGCTTGTCACCATAGACATTGCTGAGGGGGGGTGCAACCCCTGCCCCCAAAAACTTTCATTTTTTATTTATTTATATCTTTCCTTAGTTTCGTTAATTTGCGAGAAGAGACGCAACATCGAGACAATTGGAAGGAAAGGGGGGAGGCCTATGCCCAGGAGTGGGACAGCAATTAAAAAAATAATATACTTAAGTATAAAAAGCATGAAAAAAATTTAAATTAAAAATAAAAAAAAACCCTCGATACAAAAAACCTCTAAAAAGCCAAAAATAAATTAATCCAAGCGTCGTAGCGTCGGGGGACCGCTAAGAAGACCGCTTAGTACAAGCACAGAGCAAAGCGGACCCCCGCTTTGATTATTTTTATTTGGCTTTTTGGAGGTTTTTTGTGTCGGGGGTATTTTAAATTTTAAATTTAATTATTATTCATGCTTTTTAAACTTATATTATTTTTTTATTACCTAAGTTGTGGGAGTAGTCCCACAACTAAATTTAATTGAAAGAGCCGTGTACTGTTTCGCTAAGTTGCATTTATTATTAAATCTTCGAGGCTTTAAGTAAGTAATTACAATATCCGCACAACTTAACATATTGAACAAGCAAATGTATTCATTAACATATGCAAACAGAAAACCTCAAAGGAAAACTTAATAAAAGTAATTCTGCTTTCCTTATGAAAAAAACTGCATTAATTAATTTCGTTAAATGACGTAATTAAATACATTAACATCGGAATGTCCGTGAGGCGTGCTGCGAGCGTGCAGTGCTAATGGTTTACTACGAATCGCTAACTCAACTCGTCTCGATTAATACTCCACGGAAACGGTTCCACGATGAAAATGTTTGTTTTTTCTCCCCGACCGCGAAATACACATCAATCTCAATAAGTGACATTTACGAACTTCGTACATCGTATTGAGGGCTAATTCGAAAATAATTGTTCACAAATGGAACGATAAAATGAAATCGTTGTTGAAGAAAAGTGCACCCAAGGTAGGTGTTGCTCAGCAAGCGATTAGACTAAATGGTGGCTTAACATGTAAGTCTACGAATAGATTACACGCGAGTGTTACGTAATTAATTAGGAGATCAATAAATATAGGTACTGCGCAGCTATCAAAGTCCATTATGTGCTAGAGTGAGTTTGCACAGTAAATAACTCATCGTTTGGTAGAAAGGTACTTAGATCAGTGTAATAATTCGTAGAATTTGAAATGAAACAGTTTCGGACAGAACTTGCCGTCTTAAGTTTGAAATTTAATTTAAGTGTATTTGTGTTCAAGGAGCTTTCCCGATAAATGCCTGTCATTTATGTCTAGATACTTACGTGAAGTTTTGCTTTATGAATTTACGGAGTTGCGTGTCAACTGTTTGCATTTTATAGCGACCGTTCAATCACAGACTATCTTCACCGTCCACGCCAACATCAACCTACTTAGTTAATTACTTATCCATAGGTACGTAGTTGTACTTACTCTGAATGATTAAGATAATAATTAAAGACATTATTATGCTGATTATGCTAATGAGTTTTGTTTTAACGAGAGGGCCTACTGTATATCCTGGATAGCAACCAAAAAACAAAACAGTGTTTGTGTCAGGTTTTTTATTGTTTTTTTTTTCAGTTATTTATTTCTCATAGAAACAAAATATGTAACAATGTCCAAAAGAGAAGTGGACGAATTAGAAACCCTGTCCAACGAAACAACGGCGAACTATGAGAACTTCGGGTGGCTCTAGTTACTAACTAAAAACAAAATATTAAAAATATGGGGGAGAATGGTAGGGGGAGAATGGTGAGTGTTGTCTGTGCAGGGTCGTGGCGGCTGGGGAGGCGGCGCGGGCAGCGGGCAGCAGGCACGTCGATATGCATCGCTAGGCGGACACAATCCTCCAACATCATTACATCAACAATGCCCTGTGTGAACACACAGATGTATACATATAGTTCGCTGTTTAATTCGCTCACTGAACACCACACAGCCCTCTGAACTTGCTTGTTTTCGCCGCCGCCGCTGCAGTTTGCTATTGCATTTATACAGCTCATCCGAGTTTGAGATATTACAAAACGGGGCTCTGGTATAGGTAGGGCTTTTTATTTAATGAAAGGCAACACGACTGACAAAAGCATTATTTCAGTACGTGCCTGCATTTTCAGTTGCACCACCTACAGAATGTTTGAAAAATGGTCTCGTATTGTCTGGGGATGACGCAAAATTAATTCATTGTTTCAGCGAGCTTACAGCTTTTGATTTGTTGAAGCCTTCCTATGTAGGTATTTCCTTTTGTTTAATCCATAGTGGCTTACACACAAAGGTTTTAATGAAAATTAAATAACACGTCGGTTTAGACTGAAGAAAAACTTGAAGCCATGATGATGAGAAATAAATAAAACAAGAAAACTTTAATAGCGTCATATTTATTTTGTGTTCAGATGGTTAGTATTTATAGTTAATTTTCAAGCAATAAAGTTTTATTAGTAAAAAAGCTAATTCATTCATTTTTTTTAAATATACTTTAGACTATATACACCTTGCTTAATAATAGACAACAGTATTTTTAATGCGTAGGTATATGTACATTTAGTAGGTCTTACTAAGTATTGTATTGTACATGATATCAAAATAACTTAGGAAGTCGCACATTAAAAATACTATTGCTTAAATCAGGTTTTGCTTACTACCCGGCTATATTGATTAATAAACGTCGTCATTAATAAGTAAAGCGTAATTAGTTGTTAAACAACGCACAAATATGGGCAAACAAACGGTGACTGGCACTAATTTTGAACATGTAAGTATGTATAATAGGCATATAAAATGCACCGAGGTGGTAAAACGTGTCAAACATAAGTCACGGGCCCTATTTAAGGTGGAAGGGACATGGAGGCGAAATTCAAAGTGATCCGACATTTTTTATGGGTCTTGGCATACCTACCAACCATTACGTGCGGCCGGTGTTTAGTTGATGTAGAAGTTGTGTCTATGCGCTAGGCCTTATTATTTTGTGTCAGATGACTGCTCTATTAAATTACCTTTAAAAACTTTTTTTAATTATCATAGAATCTAATCAGGTTTTATCTTTAGTTTATTAAGTTAATGGATACCTAAAATAATTAACACTTAACGATAAAGAGTAATAGGCGTAGTGTTGCACCTTTATAATATAATTAAGTAGTAATTACTACTTAGGGTAAAGCCGGGATAGATGCCGCAGTTGGATAGGTGCCCCGTTTTCTAAAAACCTAACTTCGCGAAATTGCAATACAAAGTTAATAGTCTAAAAATAGAGCGAGCGGGTCTCACACCTAAATGGCCCGCAGACCATCTCACAGGATTGACGTGTTTAGCTCGTGCGTGCGATCATCTCCGCGAAGAACACGACGAATGCTTCAAAGTTTCAAACGTAAGTATTTACTGTTACATATATTTTTATGTGGTACTTAATTCTGTTCTATTATGATTATATCCATACATTGGTTAATTAACTAAACATTTACTTACCCTTTTGTATTTAATTAAGTCAAAAAATAAAAGGGCATCTATCCATAGCAAAAAGGATACTTGCCCCGATTTTTTGCAGTATAGGTGCCCCTAAGGGCATCTATAATAAGGCTCACAGCCTTTTTAAGGAAATCTCCAAACGCTTAGTTGACGCTTCCCGTGACCCAAGAGCTGACTTTTACTTTGGCCAGAGGCTAAGTATTGCCATACAACGTGGCAATGCTGCCAGTCTCTTGGGCACATTACCAGCTGACAGCGTTGGGGAGGAGTTTTTTGACGCCCTTTTATAGTTCATTCTTATTTTAGTTATTTATTTTTTTAGTTTCTTAATCCTTGTAATGTATATAGTAGTTATTTAAATCTTGAATTAAAAAACATTACATAAATTATAATAGTATAATAGATTACAAATAAAACATATCCAAACTTTGTATCGTACTTATTTTAATCTATCTATCCTGCTTAGCATTTTCATGGTGAGGCATCTATCCATATATGTAGGCATCTATCCTCAAAAAAATGGTTTTGCAAAAACTCAGTTTATGCAGAAACAGTTATTGTTAGATCAACAAAAACGGGTCGTATTGCTAGTAGAAAGATTAAACTAATTACATTCATGGAAATTCTTCGTCAAAAACGTACAGTTTGAAAATTATGAGGCCTTTTCAAAAAGTGGGGCAACTATCCTGGCTTTACCCTAAATTATATTAATATAAAAAAGTAGCTGTTTCCCACGTTATTATTTCTTTGTTATTTTACTTGAAAGCCTGATTAAAACGTGTTACAATAGCTTAATTTAATTTATAATTAATCTTAATAATATCCGTAGTATCCGGATAATCCGGATAGTAAATTTTTTATATGCGTATTATCCGGATAGTATAAATAAACGGATAATACGTAATTGCGTAAGAACATCCACCCATCCAAACTTTCGCGTTTATAATAGTAAGTAAAAAAGTAAGATTAAGCATTCTTACAAACAGGTACTATCAACGAATCATCGGGAAAGCATTCAGAATCTTCTAATAAAATGTCAAAATAAGAACCACATTTTACATAGAACAGCTTTTCATGCTCTTTGAAGTAAAATACTTTAAAATATTAAATTTTTATACCCGTTTCCCATGTTACCTACAAACTGAGTACAAGAAGATTTTTGCTGTCCGAGTCTCGATTCCGTGAATCAGCGTTGTTTTGGAAAAAGCTCACAACTTTTTTTTTAAACTTACTGGGCTACGCAGGTGGACTCGAATATAAAATTAGGTACTATAGCTAGAATAAGCTTTTTTCAATTCAATAAAAACCAGTAGGGAGTCCGTTATTCTCAGTGTTTGTATTGGTCCGAGCTTAAAACATCTTTTCTTTCTTTACATAACTTAGCAATTACCCTCTAGTATTGAGTGTGAGGAAAAGGGGTGAACGCAGAATGTATTTTTAGGTAACGCATTACTAACAGAACAGTGGAATATTTCACAATTGTTCAGTTCGAGGATCAATTCCAACCAAATCACACAATATAAACACATAATAGAGCTATTAATTACATGATAGAGGTATTTACTTTCACATTCATTCGTATTTAAACTATGAAGACCAATATCGAATAATTAGCTACTGTATACAGGGTGTTACGGAAAGGGTATATGCATACTAAGGGTGTGCTACACTACAAACCATCAAACTGAATATGTTTCTCCACAAACAAACATCGTAATAACGAAAAAATTATCTGCTGCCCCATACAAAATTTCAATACCTATTCGACCCAAATGTATGGGACATGGGACAGCTGATATTTTTTTCGCGATGACGATGTTTCTTTGTGGAGAAACATGTTCAGTTTGATGGTCTGTAGCACACCCTTAAGTTCCGTTACACTATGTATAATGAAAGCTAAAGCTGGCTTTGATTAATTCCAGGAAAAGCGCATCGGAAAATTTCACACCGTTGCTCATATGGAAAGAGATAAATCAGTGTTGTGTTGATTTCGAATATAATGTTTGTATTTTATTTTTACCTATACAAAGAAGCTAGGGACACGCATAATAAAGAGGTTTTTTTGCAATAAAGAACTAAAAACAAAAACCTTTGTGCAATAAGTACATTTTGTACACAGTGGTTTCTTCACAAAAAAAACCTGCTCTGTAGGTACTTACTTAATTCTGTCAATTTCGGTAAAATGGGCAAAAGTGGACCCCTTCGGCCGCCTACGAAACCGGAGTTTGACGTAAACAATATCAATAAAAGCTTCGACACCAATCGTTAAATCATCAGTTCAAGAGATCTGAATCATAAGTATACCTATTTAAGTACAAGAAAAAGTATTTAAATAGCACCATTCATCATGGAATATACATGATCACAACTGCAGCAGCATGCAGGCGAGTAGAAGTTAAACGAAGGCTTTAGGTGAGCCCTAATTGCTATTCGCATGCTTTTATTTTGCATACAAAATACAGGAAACTACCGATGCGATTACAGCTCATATCATGGATTCGTATCTTGTCAGTTTTCTAAATTAAAATATCAGAAACATGCACGTACGTTGTTTCGGTTTGGTTTCATAGAACAACCAATTTCCTATTGATCGGCCCTTTCCACTTGATAACAATCCAGCTTGTTATTCTTTCATTTTGCAAAACGATGCAGTGAACAATCAAATATGGATAAAACTCTTCCGCGAATTTCATAGATTGCACAACCAAATAGATATTTTTTTCGTAGAATTTTCCAAACGAATTCAGTTTTACTTTTGAAAGCTCGTGAGCTCGTGGAAAAACTTCTTGTTGTGCTTCTGTAGCGTATTCTGCTTTGAATAATATTATGTTTCCTAGTATTCATTAGGGCATACAAGGTTTAATTATGTGCTTTTGTTTAATTTATATAAAAGAGTAGCGTACGATAGGTACTTGTTTGGTTTGTATAATAACTAGTTATGTGTTGTGTACAATGTCACATCCAGAGGGCGTAGTGTATTTACAAAGGGAGACAGATTAGTGTACTTTTAGCGCGTATAAGCTTGTTTTTGGAGGCGCGTCTTTTCGCACATTTTAGCACGAGATATACACACATGACTTTGAGTGACGTATTACTACTGACAGAACGCACGATGAGTTCGTCATACGATGACGAAAAAGTCAAAAATGTTCAAGCTATAAAACAGATAATTTTGCTTTGATGTCATTATCAAATAATTTATTATTATTATCGAACTACGAAACGATTTAAAGCGATTGTATCCAGGCCCTCAGAAACCTAATGCCTCATTGTGCACAACTTCGGCCCCCGAGGTAATCTAGGTACAAAGTCACAAGTTTTATCTAAAAGTTAAAACATTCATATCAATTAGGCCAATTCAAACACGCCACTTCAAATAGCCAAGTAATCTCTCAGTCAACAATTTATTGTAGATGAAGAATGAGAAAGAGCAAGGGGAAGAAAACACAATGTTTATAATAATATATCGAATAATCAGGCTAATTACTGCCCCACAGCACAGGACGGTAAAGCCCTCCTCACAAACAAAGAAGGCATGAGCATTGATCACTACGCTTACTAAAGGCAGTCGGCGGATTGGAAATTTCAGACATACTCATGCAATTCAAGTAAGTCTAGGTTTCCTTCACTGATGTCCAAGATTAGTATATTTTCGGACGTGTTATGGAGCCGAGAACTGCAGTTTCCAAATTTGAACATACCCAATTGTTACCACAATCTTTATATTTTTATACCTCTAATAATCTTGCTCTATGTTTATAGGTAGGGGTAGGGTGCATTGATATTTCCTGCCTTCTCCGAACGGCCTTTGTCCAACTATAAAAGCGATAGGCCTGAGTAAGGGAGTACCGCGTACGTCAAGACCTTTGTATCCACCTGTGCAGTAATGCATATTGGGTTCAATAGGCACCTACTAACATTCACACATGCTACGTACGTTCGATAGCTATTGTACCTACATGAACTGCCATGCCAAAATTTTAGCTAATATAACATAATGATGATTTATGCTTCACATCCCCTGAAACAAATTAGGTACATCTTTGAAGCTTTATATAAGTATACTGTATGTTAATCTGTATCCAAGTGTTAACTCACTTACCTATGTAACATATATTATATGTTAAACAACATACATGAGCTATCAAAACACAACGAGAACTCCAAGTATTTTAGTAGGTTGTTCCGTAATTAAACGAAACGAGAAAGGGCTACATAAAAATAACAAGACGAGCGAAGAGCAGACAGATAAATTATAATATATAAGCGTATTGACGACACCAAGTTCTTGACGCATGAGTCAAAACCACGTAAATAAACGGGCATGACACCATCTCTACCCAATGTTAAGAATGTTCCTGTTATGATAAAGTATGATTTAAAGTCGGGGTTACCAAGCGTACCTTTAATTTATTATTTTAATAGACAAAAGCTGTCTCTGCCGTATTCATCGCCCTTTGTTGACGTCCAAATCTCCTATTGTTAAAAGCAGTCTTATCAATTTCTTCGTCCCGTACCGAGGGTATTTTGTGAAAAACATTTTGATTTTGGAGTACGACTTTTGGTTGTTTATTGTATTCTATAAACAAAAGTTACAGAACTTTTGTTTTGTGCTATGAAGCTTACAAAATCCCTAAATAGATACAAATTTCATTAAAAATATAAGTAGATAAAGTAAAACATACAAGAAATAAACAGCGATTCAATTGAAACGCGATATTAAAAAGTTAGCCATTCAAATGTAAGTTCGGAAAGAAGAAAGTACGTAACTACGAAGTTTCTTTAATAATTGAATCAAACAACTTTCTACGAAGAAATATAACTGAGTTCAACAGGTTGGGTTAGTTACCCGATAAAGTAGGAACTTTTCGTCTTGTTCATTAACAATAGGTACAACACAATTGTTACATGGAACTTTTTAACATAAGTACACCAAGTTTACTTCGGAACTTTTAAGTGCATCTTGCAAGTATTTCTGCCCGTTTGACGCCTTGAAATTACAAAAACATTATCAAAATAGTAGAACTTACCTTTAGTGACAGCTTAAGGTCTGTTGTTTATAACTTGGTAGTCAGGTCGGTGAACACGTGTGATGGGAGTCGCGAGCGGGGCGCGGGGAGGGCGGGGCGTGCGTCGTGGCGCGTCGTCGCGGCGGCACTACCGCGCCCGCCGCCGCCGCCGCCCGCCCGAGCGTCCGCCCGCCCAAGAGTCCGCCCGCCCCACGCGCCGACGAATTCCTTGCTGTGATTAATCGTCGAGCCACCTGCGGAGCCTTTTGTACATCGTTAATGTGTTCGGCTTGGTCTCTATAAACAATTTTGAATAACAATGAGGTATATAGGACATTTTCCATCAAATTCACATTAACTTTCTATAGGTATATTCATAGAAACGATAGCACATTAATAATAAGGAAAACTCGTCAAGAAAATACGAGTAATTTGTCGAAATACCACTTCAATTTAGCTTAGGTAATGCAAAATTATATAGGTATGTACCAATTATGTTTAAGTGTGCATCCTATTATTCCTATATATAGTAAGTAGTCGTACTCTCACAAAGATTGCTCAGCATAAATCCTGAACACACTGAGATAAAGTTTTATAGTGTACTTCTAACAAAACAAATAAAACATAGTCGTTTCTCTTGAGTTGGTTGAGCAGTGACTGTGGAATGAGGATGGGGATGCTGAATGGAGGTTTTACTCGTAACTACTATTAATCTGTGCGGTGGAGAAATGAAGCCGATGAATGAATGAGCTCAGGATGAGACAATGACAACTTCCTAAACCAAGCAGGTTTGGATGGCGGACGCGAACGGCCTGTGAGCGACCTACTTTATTTTACTAAAGAGGTAGTACTTATGACGAATGATGCTACGCGGATAATCATTATTAATGTTGTTTCCTTGTTTGAAGATCACGTAGATTTAAATTCATATTAAGTACTACGCACTTTACCTGCGTCTGTTGGTGCTAGGTACACATTCGTTCTCCGACTGTCTTTTGAAGTCTTGTCGTCACATACGATTAACTTGGGGTCCTTGGTTCGAATTTAAGGGAAGCTTTTTACTGGATTTTCCATCAGAAGCAGTCTGAGTGTTTGGAAAAGTTCCCTGTTGGTGGAAATAGGCTTGCCCACACATGGGTTAACATAACATAACGCCTGTAGTCTCCGAAGGGTTAGGCAGAGGTGTTTATAGGTACCTAATTTGTAGTAGTCCCATTATTTTATATGGGATGGCCGTTATTAGGGGGCGAGGCTATTAACAGTAGTGTCTCAGGAGTGCCTTTAAGATAACCGGCAAAATGTAAGTAATGTACGTCTACTATACGTATACCTGCACATCAGCCTACCCCAATGGATAACACAAGACAAGCATAGTATTAAATCATCATCATTTCAGTCCGGAATCACCTCCATAGTATTAACCAAATGAGAAATCATATGTGGTGTACGTACGGCGCAACGCCCCGTATTTGGTCCAATACAAACAATCCAATTCTGACATTTGGTGCCTCGTTGTGGCGAAGTACACCATATGATATGAAATCATGCACGGCAAACAATCCCGCTTATGAGCTGCCGAACTGATAACGGCACATTTACGAGCGCGCAGGGAAATTGAATTTCTAAACGAATTTAAGGAAGTGTCAATGTTATGCAAACATTTGTGATAAATCGAGAGTGGGTACCAACACCCTCCAGGGTACGTACCATTCCTGCAGAAGATACATGGCAGGTTTAAAGTTACCTCTTTTCTGAAAAGCCTAACTTTTAAAATTAATCATTTATCAATGTTGAAATAAGGTAGCAAATAGGAGTTAACCATAGAACGCATACAGGTTGATCCCTTGAAATGGTTCAGTATTGGAAAACAAAGAAATAAATAAAGAAAAATTCAGTCAAAAGATTAATAAGTTATTTACTAAAATATAGAAATCTAGCATTTTTTACACTGCTACATCAGCCGGGTTACCTATTTAAAATTGAATCATTAGGTAGGTACCCAGCAGCTGCTGATTGGCCAGCAGGTACCCGAAACTGTCAAAATTTGAAAATCTATTAAAGAAATTTGATTGTCGTAGGTTGATGTGCTGGCGTCTGTACATTACCAGTAAAGTAACAAGCGCTGTATAAGTTCGCTAGAATGTACTGTGGTTTGAGGCGTCTAGGATAAGGTTCAGGTCTAAACCCGCGGCCTAAAGTTGGTACTCTAGCTAGGAGATCACAAAATACTTTTTCATCCCACCATCTCGGAAAGAGTATTTTTACTCTTCGATATCTGAGTGCAAAAGCCGTTTTTATTCTCTAGAGGATAAAGTAAATTGAATTTAGAACATCGTGTGCACTAAGTTTGTGAATTAAAAAAAACATTAAACCTATTTACTGCTACCTCTATGGTGCCGAATATATCATACCACTTTTTTTTAATTTGTTAAAAACTCAGACTCGGAACCTTCTTGGTGTTCTTTTTTCAATTTGCTTTGTACGCGGTTCTTTACGCGTCATTTTTTCACGTCTTTGTTAATTATACCGTAATATTATTATTCTGTAATACTTACCTGTCATAATGTAGTAATTAATACCTAAACTGAAATAAAAGTGTACCTATCTTGTGATTGTAAACTTTTTTTTTTGCATTTAGTCATTTCCTCGCTGAGGTGGAATGAAAAGTTACGTGTTGCACTCGAGTGCAAAGATTTTTCACCTCGTGCTCTTTTGATTCCCTCGCTAACGCTCAGGATTCTAATTTTGAATCACTCGCTGCGCTCGTGATTCAATTTTAGAATCCTTCGCTTGCTCGGTCATCAAAATTGAAAACGCGGTTAAAAAGCAACTTTGCACTCTTGTATAACAAATAACTATTTTATTTAGTAAAAAAAGGTACAAAAATAATTTCGAAAATGATAATAAATAAAAGTACCTAGGTAGGTACACTCTCTAAAGCTCAGCTGTGCCTTAATATCCTGATAGCTGAGCTTTTATTGTAATAAACGAGAAGCGCCAGGATAGCCCGCGAAATTCAAATTTTGTTACATGTTTTGCATTTTGCAGGTCAGTGTCTGTATTCTGATCAAAACATGATTTGCCTCCGTAAATAAATATGGCATTACAGAGTCATACTCATTGAAATCATCAACCTTCTAAGTTCATTTAATCCCATTGACAAACATAACATTACATTCATTGATTGTCAGGCAACTTTGGCCCATAGACCTTACAGACTAACATATAAATCGTAAAAATACAACTCGTGTTAGTAAATAGAAACTTAAAAACTATGTTAGTAGCACTTCACTGCACTATGACACTGTGCGTTCATGTGGCACTTGCCCGTCCGTGGAAGCATCGGAACACCACTCCATGCCGCCAAAAGTCCTCTTCCAAGGCAAGGTGCAGATAGCACGTTGGTATTCGCACCATAAAACCTTAAAGTTGACGCTGACTCTAGCAGCTGAACTCTCTCCTTGTACGCCGGCCGGAGTTTTCGGCTTCGCGGCTCTAATAGCCACACTGGGCCGCGATGGAGCCGTGCCGCCATTCAGTGAAAAAGTCATTCAGGGGTTAAATGAACATAAAGGGCTGTATTGATGAATTTAATTATTATAATTCTGTAACTAAATACGTGTTACCATCGTGAATCAATTTTGTTTAACATACTGCCTGACACTGACTTGCAAATTGCAAAAAGAAAAATGGAATTTCGCGGGTTACTCTGGCGCTTCCAACTTAAAACACAGTTTTACCTTAAAACCGAGTTTGACATTAAAACCGAGTTAGACTTTAAAACCGAGTTATACCCTAAAACAGAGTTATACCCTAAAACAGAGTTTTTCTTTAAAACCGAGTTGTATCCGTTGACCTGTTGAACCGTTTCAGTATTCGACCTTACCCAGCTGTTGCCAAGTAGCCCGAAAGGACGCGCTTTCTCTAGCGAGCCCTGACGGCATCCTAGCCCACAGCTTAGGTAAGGACTTATATAGCGAGTCTTGCATAATATTATATTGAATAGCTTTGTTTATTTCGACACCTCACAATAATGGTGGGGGCCTGTTGGAAAAAAAAGCAGGAACATTATTTCCCCCCCGACCCTTGCTCGACGATCCAGCCCGCGCCGCTGAGCATGTAACGTTAAATTCCCTAAATAATAATATTATGACCCAGCCTGTCCCTTGCTGCTCACCCCCCAATGATGCCCTAAGTCGAGGTCCGAACCCCACAGGGGGTGCCCTTAGCGAGCGGTCATTTAATTGCATCTAGTTTGGAAGCCCTGGCTGGGGGCCTTAAATTCATTTGAGGTCACCACAGGATTGTCCGGTTGAGCAGAAAAAACCTTAGCAGGTTGATCTGCGAGTGGCTATATAAAAAAAAGGAACATTATTTTATGTGATGTATTTATGACTCTGCATACCCCTACGTAGGCAGGCATACAAACTTACGTGGAACAATCCTCTTCGGTTATAATAAATATCAAGCAAGCTAGAGTTTCTATGGATACCACCTCACCTATTGATTACTCATGTGCTTAGATGTGTAAGTAATTCATTTCATTTTGGGCACATCAAAGTAGCGACAGAATACGAGCACGTAGATACCTGGGTTGTACGTATATCACTTACTTAACATTTGTGTTGGGTTCTTACCACATTCGTTTTATGACCATTCTATTTCGAGGTGAGGAGTTTCGAAGGGATGTGAATACCTAATCGTCCAGTAGCACCGAATCTAAACTGCTTTTACTGCTTGAATGGGTTTCACAGGGTTAAACTCCATTATATGTCCTCTTATGTTCTTCCACGACGCAAATTTCAAAGTAATACCTGTTGTATTTGAATTCAAAGTCAATTAGATACAAATTCTTTGAAACACTCATGCATACGATATGACTGTAATTAGAAATTGATGTACCTAGCAATCCATGTGTGGCAAGCGTCAACAATTAAACAAAACCTTGAACCAAATGACGGCTATTGAACAATGATCGTATGGCCTCTTTGTAGGTTCTAGATTTTGAATTTAGCTATAATACCGTACCAGGCACCAAATTGTTTGTTTGCCTACAGTAAGCGCCTGTTCAACACTCATTGAACGTTGTAACATTTCCTAATTTCTGTAAAGTAATAAAAGAAGTCGGTCAACGAAAAAACAAATATTTGTGTTAATATTTATTAGCTACTATTAGAAGCCACAATTGCTTATAATCTTTTTTGAATAAAAAAACCTAAAATATTTACATTCGGATGAGAAGAAAAGAAAATAACTAAAGAAAACAACATAATGTTTGGCGATGATCGCAGAAACTGTCAATGTATTGAATACGGGTTCAATCAGGCTCACAAATAAATAGACATTTTCCTGCTACCATAAATATCCTATTACTTACAGACACAAGTTCGTACCAAATCCCGGTATTAGCGTCAGTATTGGCTTTTTATTGAAAACGATTATGGAGAGAGCTTTAAGGATACGCGATACAGCATTTTTTATCGCTCTCTTGGTCTTTGTACAATTTATAATATATTTTCTGTAAAACTTTATAATATTCCAAGATTTGTGCGTATTCAACTAACAAAACGTAAATATAAAACATAAATGTATTTGTAAAAAAGTATGTCAAAACTAATCTTTTAATAGTAAAAACTTACAACACTAAATTATATTAATTTACGTTTCTACATATATCAACTTTAATATTTGAAATAAATAATATCTAACTTTTACTCATAATATTAGTAATGGCACTAGTTATTATTCATGTTATAACAAGGCACAAGGGCGAACAAGGGAAGCTGTACCAAAGTCTCACGACGTCTTATTGGAGATTGACTGAGATTACCTCAACGAATCTGTACAAAATGTACTTTATAAGATTACGATTATTAGTACACTGCGGATCTTTGAGAGTATTCGGCGTTTCGTCGTAATGATGTTCCCAAGACTTGACTGAATAAATATATCCAAAATACATGAGATCACTCATAACATCGATTTCAGACTTTCCGCCAACATCGTTTATTCAACTTTTACGTCCATTTTTTTACAGTTTGAAGGCAGATTACAATACATCTCACTTTCTGCCTTAAAATAAGATTGCTGTTTTAGGCAGTGACTAAATTAGTTTATTTGATCAGACAAAACACCTTTATTTATTCTCGCACAATTATACATTTACAATTCGCCGATAATGAGTTTTGATTGAAAATATACATACATTTATTTTTAAATATTAATAGTATTACAAATTACTCTTACGATAAAATAATATCGGTTAAATGAGATTTTACATTAATGATATTGAAGTCACGTTTGAAAATAAAATATATTCCCGATTTCGTCTGTTTTGTAAATTAGGATTACTAGCGTCAATAATAATAATTATAAAGCTCTAAACTACAACCTATCGAACGTGGTATGGTCATAATTGTAATGAAAAGAGTGTTCATTTTTAGCACCCCATAACACGTTCGATTTTACGAAGCTACACACAAACATAAGTACATAGACATACATTCACACATAAGTACAAAAAGCGTACAATATATATCCTGAGATTAAACAGACCTTCTGATGATAAATGTAAAGCATAAATACAGACTGCATTTGTTTTATATAAATATTTCTACGACTATGTAGACAAAATATGATTCAAAATATACCTCAAAACGTAATCAAGTAGGCAGGTAATTTTAGCATAGTGCAGTCATTTACTTTTATCATAATTAATATTAAATTCTATTGAAAGGCACATTTTTAAGGCATCTCAAAACCTATGCTTGAATAAAAATTCTATAAACCTCGAAATTTCATTGAATACTGACAACTTGATCATTTTATAAATGCGGCATTAATTCTTGTATGACTACTTTACGTTTCTGACTATTTATACTCGAAATATTATTATTTTCCAGCATACGTAGGATTTTTGAAGGTCGACGTCGCTTGCTTGTAAATGGGGTTCTCGCCCTAGGAAACGAAAAACACATAGTGAAAACACAATACATGAGTAAATAAATTACAACATAAAAAGGAAGATAACGAAGATGACTTTTAACAACCTGCCCTAGGTTTGTATCACGGATTTACGGCCCACTTATTAACATAGCATAGGGTAGTCCAACCAGAAGGTACTGGATATACAAGGTGTTGTTTTGCATCCTCGTCAAATTGAAGGAGGTAACTATGGTAATGATTTTCGTCCCGAATCAATAATAAAATGCGTAGGTAATTTTTATTTGTTTTTGTCTTTGAAGAAAATCGGTAAGTGTGAACCACCTGTGTTTGAAACGCCGGCCGTCTGATTCTCGCCCTATAACCGCGCTTCCACACACACAATCTCAAACGTTTATTCGATAAATTCTTATTCCCTAACCCACGTTATGGGAATTATTCTGAAATAATGACAAACATAAACAACCAAATAAATCAGCGTTTATTAATAACTAGCTACCCGCCTCGGCTTCGTACGGGTGCAATGCTGATACTAAATATACTACAGAGTGTCTGTCGAAATCACATTGGAAACCTCCAAAATTATCAGCGTTTCTCTTCTATATTATGCATGTATTATACCTATAAACCTTCTTCTTGAAACACTCTATCTATTAAAAAAAACCGGATCAAAATCCGTTGCGTAGTTTTAAAGATCTAAGTATACATAGGGACAGTCAGCGGGAACCGACTTTGTTTTATACTATGTAGTGATTAACTAGGTACCGTAATTTTATTTGATTATTTATGTTTTTTGTGACAACCTCCTGAATTTTGACGAGGATGCAAAACAACACCTTGTATATGGTGTTGTATGATCGAACATACTCAAACAAATGATAAAACGGTAATTTCGTTATTGAAGGACTGATGCTTAATACTCGAAACCGGCGCAAATGTAGCACTAGATGTATGAATGTGGACTATTCTAAGGGGCATCCATGTTAGGAACACAATTGCAGCACGTTCCGTTCTGTGGTTCCCATTTAGAAGGGCTGTGAGGCCCAAATGCATAACAAATGAAAATGTTTTTAATTTTTTAACCCGGAATGTGCAATGTAAAATAAGCTTTTCATGACCCTTTTTTAAATTCTATGATTTTTAATTACATGCGCAGAATTTCCTTACCGTGTCCCACTTGGCCATCATGCGCTCCTTCTCGAAGCGCGCGAACTCCCTGCGGTCGTGGATGGTGGTCGCCATCTTCCACAGCATCAGCAACGCTAGACCCACAAGCACTATGGCCGCGATCACACCGAGCACAATACCCAGGATAGGCACCTATGAGGAATGAGATAGAAGCTGGTTAGGCTAGGGCGAAGTTCCCTATAAGCAACAAAGAGAGCATATGCGAACATGCCAAAGTAATGGTGCTTTCTATGGTAATATAGCGGTCAGTCTCCGCCCGTTTGATATCGCCCAAAATCATGATAACGCAATCAGGCGGCCATGCATCCCGCTGAATTAATCTGAACGATGGTTTTATCGATAAAATCAAATGTATTGCAACTTAGTGGTATCTCCCACTTGGTCACTACCGCTGATCCAACGTTTAAGTTGACATCAAATTTCAACGATAGTATTTAATTAATAGAAGATAGGACTTCAACGTGTGCACATGGCAATGGAATGTATTCCATTATTAAAATAGTGCGCGAGATATCTATACCAGATGACTATTCTAGACTATTATGACTATTCGTCCCAACGAATCGTTGGTGTGATGTTTGTATAGTACCCAAATGGCATCAGAATACTTAAATAAAGCAATGGATGGTGATAAACTAAAGAACAACAATTAATAATAAAAATAGGTGTAAATGACAGCATTAATTTATTTTAGATGTCCTTAGTCTGTACGCTACATTCTGGTGGTTGTTGATGCTTTTGTCCAATAGCGAATGTTTACATGCTGATATGAATTTGATAGGATATTTATTATGTTTGTTCTTTGAGCTGAACCATATTATTCTCACAAATATGACTAATATCCTGTGATAAAATAAACAATCACGCTTCTGAGTGAATTAGCGTCAAACGATGTATCATTACTTTAAATAAATTCTACTAATGAATATGATCGTAGTCCATACCTTCTTAGGGCATTCGCGTTCCTTCTGCGCCCTAATAACAAGTTGTTGGTTGTCAGTGTAAGAGTAGACGTACACGTACAAACAATCTTCGTCGTCGTAGAATGAGCACAGATGCTCGTTTCGAGATTCGTTGGCTGAAACAAAAGGCAAACATTAAGATAGAGGCACTCCAAGCCTTTTCTTAACTATTTTGGGGACGCTTCCAGTCTAACTGGATGCAGCATGGAGCGAATGCCTATCTGACCTCCACAGCCCAGTTACTGAGTAATACGATACCCATACATCCTTGCTTTATCGTGTGACTAACCTAACCTGCCCCCGTATTTACAAACGCTCGGTTTCGATTTCGACTTGATAAGTCGTATGTCTATCTTGTTTTGGCATTACGAAAGCGAGCGAGATAGATATACGACTTTCCGAATCGAAATCGAAACCGAGCGTTTGTGAATACGGGGGCTGGTGTAAGTTTTTATACCGCCCATGGGCTTTTCTGACTTGGCTTTAAATGCCGTCGAGAAATATCTCTCAGTCATGCTGGTTTCATCACGATGTTTTGCCTCGAAGCAAGTAACAATGATATAACACGTACATGTCCAGAATATCAGAGGTGCGTGTCTTGGGGTCGAAACTTGAAACCAATGACTTGGCATTCTGACGGGTACACCACTAGGCTCTTTTAAAGACTTTTTATCTATATAAGAATGAGAATAAATTTATTAAACCATAGTTACAGTAATTTTCTTAGTCTAACATCATTAAGCATATCAAGGTAACAAGTTTTGTTTTAGAGGTTAGCGTAAAACGGCATGATTTTTAGGGTTCCGTAGCCGAATGGCAAAAAACGGAACCCTTATAGATTCGTCATGTCTGTCTGTCTGTCTGTCTGTCTGTCTGTCTGTCCGTCCGTCTGTATGTCACAGCCACTTATTTCCGAAACTATAAGAACTATACTGTTGAAACTTGGTAAGTAGATGTATTCTGTAAACCGCATTAGGATTTTCACACAAAAATAGAAAAAAAAAAACAATAAATTAAGGGGGTCCCCATACTTAGAACTGAAAACCAAAAAAAAAAATTCATCAAACCCATACGTGTGGGGTATCTATGGATAGGTCTTCAAAAATGATATTGATGTTTCTAATATCATTTTTTTTTTCTAAACTGAATAGTTTGCGCTAGAGCCACTTCCAAAGTGGTAAAATGTGTGTCCCCCCCCTCTAATTTCTAAAGTAAGAGGAGGAAAATTCTGAAAATATTTAGGATTGTAGAACGTAAAAAAAACTATCAACGAAAATTGGTTTCAATAAGATATGATGTTTAGTTTTTGAGATATGGGACTTTTTCATCAAACTGCAGCAGTAACTTTGTTTTTCATAAACATACTATGAAAAACAAATTTAGTTTTGCGGTTGTGTGGAAGTTTACTAACTAATACTACTAACTAATGAATGACAGTACAAAATATTGTTATTATATTGTTTGGAGCTATGGAACCCTGTGTGCGAGTAAGACTCGCACTTGGCCGGTTTTTAATAAAAATATTTCATTAGTAAGAACACAATAAGACAATCATTTTCTTCTATGAACAATTATTTCCAAAACGCATCGGAGCCGAGATATACAGGGTGAATTTCAGGATGAATGAAGGCCAAATCCGAAATTATGAAGAATAGCGAAAAACACTCAAAGGAGTCACGAGCCTGATTTTTATAAAAACTAAAACTGCATCATTGGTTTTTTGAAAAATCAATATTCCTAGCCAGGAATCGAACCCGTTAATTTTGAAAAAAAAACATCCTTTATTATTACACCTTACGATAGTATCGCTGGTAAGGATCAAATTCTGGGAAGTAATGACATACGGCAAACGATAGGAACTAGTTAATTTTTGATAAAATACATAACAGTATGCAAACTGTTAGTAGGAACAGCACAACTTTGACTTCAAATATTTCAGCTCCGATATAATTTTCGGCAAAATTATTTTAGGAGTCATTATTATTATATATCTCACTATACGTTAGCAACAATTATCTATGTGGCCGCTGTGAAAAAAAATCATGTCAATGGTCCATACAAACTTACTCATTGCCCTTTAGATAACAGTGGACCCCAAACTAGGCTGTGCCTGTATCTTGGGGGCAAAAACTTATATTTGTAGTTGTGCTAATTAGAAATTTTGGAAAATAACAAAACAATTTTAATAAATTGGATTAACAGAAAATGGATATTTAACAGAAAATTAGAAGACAATAAAAAATAAAATAAGAACAATTATAACGTTCAGGAATGATGTGTATGTGTGTGTGTGTGTGTGTGTGTGTGTGTGTGTGTATGGGTGTCTCTATGTTAGTGGGTATGTGTGGTGAAGGTTTAGCACAAATTAGGTGTTGTTAACTGATAATGTCTTCGGTTTCATCGTAAGGTAAGGAGAGAAGCAGTTTCTAGATCACTTTTTTACTTGAGTGATCACTTAGGTCTTATAAATTACAGTATTTATTCTCATCGATATGTGCATCCTGCCCGTCCTAACCTACGGTGCGCAAAGCTGGTCACTAACTGAACAACTTGACTGTCCGAGTGACATGTCAAATTAATTTATCCGTATTTAAAATTAAATTTAATTAGTAAATAAGTTATAATAAGGTTTAATTATTTGTGCAAACGTATTATAAGTGCGTAAATACTCAGGAAAATTGTTTTCCTGATAATTAATACAGTTTTCGGTAATTCAACGTTACCGGTAACATACAAACAACAGCTGATGAGCTGACGTTGTAACCACGGATTTATACGGATAATTCAGGGGAAGTATTGTTTACTTTTATTCAATAACAGCACATAATCATCACTTTAACTATATAGCACACCCATGCCAATTTCTAGTATTATTTCTTGTCGATTTATTACCTTTTAATAAATATCGCTTTGTTGTCAAAAAACAAAACTGTGAGAGTAATTCCATCACTCTTTAAGTCGATCTTTGCAGAAATATAACGTTTGTGAACATTAATGGTCATTAAGTTTAATTTAACTTTTTTCTCTTGCCACATACCCACTTATGAAAAAATAAAAACCCTAATTCAAAAAAAAGCAGTTAAATTGAATACTTAATTAGATACATTGATAATATAGATAAAATTTCGAATCTAATATCCCAGCCTACCTCATTTAATTTCATAACTGAACACTTTTCCCTGCTTTTTTGTTTTTGTTTTTCCTCTTTCATCACTAACTTTTCTTTATTGCTTTTATCTATTAGTTCTCACCGTTTCTTTACTTCTAACTTTCAGTAACCAATCCTGAAACCATGCCTGTGATGACCCGTAGGGCTACTGCTCAAGATATGGAGCTAAAGTTGAGAACGGCCCTCCAAGAACTCAAAGAATCAAACCTCCAAGTCCAACAACTGTTACAGGAGAGAGAAGAGAGTGAGGTGGAAGTCGTTAAGGTCAATGACAAAAACTCAAGCTTAAAGCGGGAGCTCATACTCTTAAATCAACAATACTTGGACGTTGTTGATGAACGGGATCAACTGAAGGTGGTCAAGGATGGTTTTAATAATTGTAGTAACTTGTATGAGGAGGCTTTATATAAAATTAGGGATCTAGAAGACGAGCTAATTCATGCCAATGATTGTATTATAAAGTTGCAGAAGGAAAAAGAACATACTCAGGTTAAAGAAACTAACCTCTTATATAATGAATTATTAAATAGTAATTGTAACCACCCTTCCTTAATAACAATTGATCTGACTGAAGATTCCATAATGAAACAGAATTATGCAGTTAGCAATAAGAAAATTAAAAAATATGCCAAACTAAATAGAATAATTAAAAAATGTTATCAATTTAGAAAACAACAGAAACAATTTTCCAAATGTATTCCACTGAGGAAAGAGCGTGTTGATTTAGTTAATAAGTTAAATAATTATCAAATAAAACTAGAAGACAGTATAAAAATTTATGAAATTGATACTCAGCATTTGCAGTCTGAAATACAGGCACTTCAGGACTCACTTAATTCTCTCTCCAGTAGGTATGTGAGTTCTCAGAACCAAATTAGGGAACATATTCTCGCAGCAAATGAGTTGGTAATGTGTCAATGTAGTTGTCAGACTAATATCAAACATGATACTATCCAGCCTGAGGTAATGGAGGACCCATCCCGGGCTGAGAATTCCTCTCAGGACTGTATACTAGACCATGAAACCACTATTTTTACTCAAGGTCATCTACAACTGGTACAGCCTGAGATAAATGACAGTCATGATTGTTCTTTCTCAATAATGTTTTCAGATAGTATAGGAAGAGGTGTAGGAAAATTTGTTAGTAATAACCTGAGTTGTTCCCATCAAAATCTTTGCATGCCAGGGTCTACATACAAATAGATAATGGCTTCAGTGACTAGAAATTGTTATAATATTAATACTGATATAACTATATTTGTAGGAAATAGTTCAAAAATTAAAAAAGAAGACATCACAGACTGTGTAACTGAGTTGTTAAAGTTGAATTGTCGTAAAATAATATTGTGTGCTTTTCCTTATATTGAAAATTTAGGTAATAGAAAGAACAATTATATACACTTATTGAATAACCATTTGCACTTTTTAGTAGGTCACCATAGTGACAAACTTATTTATTTTGATACCAACACTTTTGTATATAAACTTAGGTCGACACGGGGTAATGTGTATCTACCTATTGGATGTAGACACAAAATAGCTAGGCTATTAGCTTATAATATTCACACAGACATAAGTAGTATGTCTAAGTTTAGTTGTATTATTAACACTGCGACAATTAGTAATCATACTAATATAGATTTTTTCTCTATTTACAATTATTTTACTGAGGAGGTTCCATGTGTGAGCATGGAAAATTCTCAATTAGGGTGTATTAGTAGTAGTAGTAGTAGTAGTATTAGTGATAGGAGCTTGTTGTCTGGTGATGGCACAGGAGTCTTGGGGCTCACTCCGGATGCTCATTTAAACTAGTTAGTAAGACAACAGAAGATACCAGTAACATTATACCTTCTCGCTATCAAATAGCTAAATGTAAAAAAGGGGCTCAGCAGAATTCCTTGCAATTATTCCATCAAAACATTCAAGGTTTCTCTTCAAAGCAATTAGAGATTGAATTATTTTTAGAAAAAACAAAGTTTGAGATTGTTTGTTTCACTGAACATTGGTTAAAAGACTATGAAATGCTAATTAATTATGCCAATTACAGTGTGGGCAGTTGCTTTAACCGAAAATCTAAGATGCGTGGGGGTTCATTAATCTTAGTTAAAAATGATATTAAATTTAAGTTGCGGAACGATATTGTTGATCTATCGGTTGAGCATAATATTGAACTGTCTTGTGTTGAGCTGGATAAGCATATAATAGTGTGCGTTTACAGACCCCCAAATTATCAAAACTACTCCATATTTGAGTCAGTAATGGAAGATGCTTTAGCAAAACTTGCAACTGGTAAAAAATCACTGGTTATCTGTGGTGACTTTAATATTAATATTTTAGACAAAAATTCTAATAGCAGTAGATTATTACATCTTTTTAAATCATTTAATTTGTTAAACGTGTTTTCAGAACCAACCCGAATTACTACAAATACTGCTACATGTATTGATAATGTTTTTTGTTGCTGCGACTACTTAGATAAATCCATTGTTAATTACCTCCCTTCTGATCACAGTGGGCAAACCGTTGTTTTCGAGTCCTACACACCATTAAAAAAAATCCAGATAAACTCTAGACAAATAACACCCAGCAATTTAAATAAATTTAATAATAACTTAATTAGTAATTTAGGCATTCCTGGCCATGTTATTGAAAATGTAAATCAATTTTATGAGGAATTCTTTTCAGTGGTTAACGTAGAGTTCAATAATACATTAAAAATGAAAACTAAATCTATTTACCCTAAATTTATGTTCAGTGACTGGGCAACTAAGGGTATTAGGATAAGTAGGGAGCGATTGTTTGAGTTGTACGGCCTTAAGCCTTACATCAACTCGGAAACTTTCAATAAATATGTTGCAACTTATTCAAAAATCTTTAAAAACACTTGCAAGGTAGCTAAAGCCTTATTTATTAGCAACAAGATTAAGTCTGCCGATAACAAAATAAAGACGGTTTGGAAAATTATCAATAGTGAAACCAATAGAAATAAAAAATATAATAATGATATCAGACTAGAGACTTCACATGGTCTTCTAAGTTCTAAAAACGAAGTAGCTCAAGAATTTGTAGATTTTTTTACCAATATCCCGCTTAAAACTACCGAAACATTAAATTCCTCACCCTTGCTTTCCATTGACTTATTAAAAGAGAACGTTTCAGCCTGTCCGATTGAGTTTCAATTTAAGCATATAAACCCCATAACAATCATTAAAGCTTTTAAGGAAATCAAAATCAAATTAACCGAAGATCTATGGGGAATGTCTGTTAAAGTTTGTCAAGCCATTATCGACACTATAGCACCGTACTTAGCCTTAATTTTCAATTTGTGTGTGGACCAGGGAGTCTTCCCAGACCTTATGAAATACAGCAAGGTAATACCACTTTTCAAATCTGGGGACAGTAAAGAGACCAATAACTATAGACCCGTTTCCGTGTTGCCGGTTTTCAGCAAGGTGTTTGAAAAGGTAATGCTTAATCAAATGCTCACCCACTTTAACACCAATAAAATCTTACATGACAAACAGTATGGTTTCACCAAAGGACGTTGTACGACTGACGCCGGTGTCACTTTATTAAAACATATATATACTGCGTGGGAAGAGGCACATGATGCCATAGGAATCTTCTGTGACCTCTCGAAGGCATTTGATTGCGTAAATCACGAAACCCTGCTCTTGAAACTTGAGCATTACGGTTTAGGTAAACTTGCGCTCAGTTTAGTAAAATCGTATTTGAATGATAGACAGCAGCAAGTACAAGTAAATGGTGTAAATTCAATGGGTTTAAAAGTAAAAATGGGTGTACCACAAGGTTCAATATTGGGTCCTTTCCTCTTTTTAGTATATATTAATGACCTACCCCATTTGTTTAAAAACCAACCACAAATGGTGTTGTTTGCTGACGACACTTCTTTAATATTTAGAATAAACAGACGTGCCACAAACCTCAACGACGTAAATAACGCTCTAATGCAGGTCCATAACTGGTTTACCGCTAATAATTTAGTATTAAATGGGAAAAAAACTAAGTGCATAAGATTTACTCTACCAAATGTCAAATGTAGTGATTGTGACATAGTATTAAATCAAGAGAAACTTGAATTTGTCGATGAAACTGTTTTCTTGGGGATCACGCTCGACTCAAGGCTACAATGGGGTTCTCATTTAACATCTCTTGCAGGACGGCTGAGTTCAGCAGCATATGCTGTCAGAAAAATCCGTCAATTTACTGATGTAGATACCGCGAGGCTAGTGTATTTTAGTTATTTTCATAGCATTATGTCATACGGTATTTTACTATGGGGACGGGCTGCAGACATCGAGTCTATATTTATTCTGCAGAAAAGAGCTATCAGAGCCATATATAATCTACGTAGGCGCGATTCTCTAAGAGAACTGTTTAAGGAAATTAACATCATGACGGTACCTTGTCAATACATCTATGAAAATATCATGTACGTTAGGAAAAATCTGCATTTATTTAGTAAAAGAAGTGACCGGCACCACTATAATACTAGAAACAGGGACCAACTGGTTCAGCCAGGTTTCAGGCTAGCTAAAGTAGACTCATCTTTCATGGGGTACTGTTTAAAATGTTACAATAAAATACCTCCCCCCATTCTACAACTGAATGAAACGAAATTTAAATCTTGCATAAAGCGCACACTATGTAGGCAAGCATATTATAAGTTGGGGGATTACATTGATGATAAAAATGCTTGGCTCAATGCTGGTCCTGCTCCACAACCATAGGGGCTATCAAATTACCATGTGAAGTTACTGTGGAAGCTGCAGAAGATTGTATAAATATCTTTGCTTTGTATAGATTCAATCTCTTAGTATTATATAATTGCATAGCACATGTGTGAAAACTATGTACTGTAAAGCCACCATTTACTGAGTACCTACATCTTACACTGACGCGAATTTACCCTGGCGGTTGAGTAAATGTCATGCTCACTTAAATGTCACGCTGATGGCGGCGGGTGTGTCGGGTCATTTAGTTCCCTTCAATATGGTTGAGTTGAATGATGGCTGATACATGCGTCATGTTCGTGAACGGGCGCTGTCAGTTGTGCCTGGTCACCTCTTAGCTGCCACGGTTTATTTTAATTATTTTATTTTTAACTTTTTTTCGAATTATTGATTTCGTCTTTTACTCTGGACGCTCTTAACTTGCCCGTATTTCTACATCGTTCTCACATACTAGTAATTCTCAACACGATTGATGTAACCAAGATTTTGTAACATATTTTGATTTAAAAGAGTGTCCATGGAGTTTCTTGCCCATTCTTCTCCATAGAGATCTACGCTTTGGAATGGGCAACTACAGTACTTTCACAAGTTATTATGTCTTGTGACTGGGACTGTAGCTTCGCTTTCTTCTTTTTTGTTCTTTGACTTTCAAAAGTGCCTGTAATGGTCTAATTGAAATAAATGCTTTGAGTTTGAGTTTGAAACAACAGAAGTCCAAACTCAAGATTTGCCAGCGGGCAATGGAGCGTAGCATAATAGGTGTGAAGCGTACAGATCGCGTTAGGAACACCACTCTGCGTTCCATAACTCAAGTTGCAGATGTCGGAGAAAAAACAGCCAAGCTAAAGTGGGAGTGGGCTGGCCACGTAGCTCGAATGCACCCAGAGAGGTGGGCAAGGATCGTCACTCACTGGAAGCCTGACGGAGGAAATCGCCGTCGAGGTAGACCGCGGCGAAGGTGGTGTGACGATCTAATCTTGTTTGCCGGGCGATCATGGCCAGATATCGCACAGGATAGAGACATTTGGAAGGAGAAAGGGGAGGCCTTTGCCCAGCAGTGGGACACATGAGAGGCTAACAAAAAAAAAAAAAAAAATATTTTGTTGTAGACATGGGTGTGAAATAAATAAATCCTCCTACATTACTTTCATAATTTTTTGTGAACTATTGTAGTTCACAGATGGGCTTTATTTTGAAATACGATGCGCTGCGGACCAACGAGGTTACGATGTGCGCATACAGGTAATGCGCATAATAGATAGTGATTCATTTCGAATGATGCATCGGACGTGCCAATTTATAGGTAATTAGGGATATGAGTCGAGACGCGTGTCATACCTTTACTACTAACGATGAATGTAACTGTAGAGTTCACTCCAAATAACAAGTGTGAACTTACGAATTTCCCTTTATGAAAGAACAGCACAAAAAAAACCGGCCAAGTCCGAGAGCCCCCTTAAATATTTATTTTATTCTGCTTTAAGTATTTGTTGTTATAGCAGCAACGGAAATACAAAATCTGTAGAAATTTCAACTGGCTAACTATCACGGTTCATGAGATAAAGCCTGGTGACAGACGGACGAACGGACGGACAGCGAAGGGTTAGGGTTTGGTGTACTCAATTGTAGTACCTACGCCCCAATTTCACCAGTTATATTTAAGTCCCATGTAATAGGGGGCGAGCCTACTGCCATCAACCGGGCTCCGTGGCTGCTACTTAAAAAAATCATGATGGAAAAACCCGATCAAACTTTGCCTGACCCGGGAATCGAACCTAGGACCTCATGCTCAACAGTCGCGCTTTCGCCACTACCAACGAGGCAGTCCAAAACTAACCAAACCAAAAGATAGGTATTGGAATTTGTGATTTAAAATAAAGTAACGATCTTTTTGCTTATCTAATTAAACTTCCAATGAGGTCGTAAGCTAAATAAGATAAACTCGCGAGTTCGCGCCTTATCCGATTTCATTTGAATTGTTTTTACTATGCATTTTGTTTACATTTCCCCTCTGACAAGTAGGTACAGGCATTTAAACCTATGTATTGTATAAAATAAAATTGCCTTTTGACTGATAACTTATTCTAAACAAGTTTTTGTAACGTCGTCGCCTCATCTGTAGATTACACCAGTGCAACAGTAATATCCTACTGCACGCTTAGCATGACCACTAAAGAAACGGATTATGTATGTAAAGTGACAGATTGTCATTGACTGTCCGTCTTGATGTCCATTCTTCCGTAGACAAACCTTGTGACTGCTAAGTTATAGGTCTCGAGTCCGAACCCAAAACACTCGCCTCTGATTTTTCGGAGTCATGTGCGTATTGTATAATTATCACTTGCTTCGGTAGAGGAAAACATTGCTAGGGAACCAAACCAGCATGCCTGAGGAATATATCTCGACGGCATGAGTAGCCAGGTCAGATTTTCATGCGGCGTAAAAAGTCTCACACTACGTGCGAAACAGGAGATTCTCCCTGTAATGTCTCACCTTCAATTTTGCCTTCTTCTACGATAGGGAACAGCGCACAGTCACCACAGGTGTCGGTGTCAGGGTTGTAGAGCGGACCACGCTTGTGCACCTCGCATAATACGCAGTCTTTGAACTCGCCGCAACGACCGGGACAGGTCTAGAAAATATTGATAAAGGTATTCATTAGCACGGTCAAGTGAAATATTGACAGTGGCAATTTAAAGTGCCGTAAGGGACATTAAAAACGCTTTTGATTTTCAAAGATCGGTTCAGCGCCAAAAGTTGAAGGATTCACAACTATTTTTATTAAACTTTGCCCCACACTAGGATCTCCTATATCGTGGGCGCGTATACAAACATATACTCTCACATACGCAAACAGCCAGACCCGGAACAACTACCTGAGGCCATACAAATATTTGTTCCGTGAGGGGATCGAACTCACGACACGCAGCGCAGCAGCCAATCGCTCAGACACTGCGCCAACCGTGCCGTACACTTCACTTACGACATTTTAAATATCGACATTCGATATATTTAAAAGTACACATATTTGTTCGTATAAGATAGATACTTACAGGACACTTCTCGCAGTATTTGCCCGAGTAATGACGATCATCGTCAACATTACACACACATTGCCCGCAAACACACTTTCCGTTTCCGCTGCATATTTCGTTGTTTTCTATAACAAACGTAATGATTAGCGCCTTGAAATTGAAAGTGCTTATTACATACAGTAATCGGTAATTAGCACATTGATTAAGACACAATTATATACAATTACTCGACATGTTAAACATGTATTAGACGCAAAAACACAACTAGCGAGGCGCCGTTTAAATTTCATGATTTGTTAATATGAATTTTAAGTAACCTTTCGAACACCAATTACTTCTTTAAACGCTTGTAGCCATTAATGTGCGTTTTATATGTACCTATGTTATGTAGGTGAAATAAAGCTTGCCTAGAGCAGAATAATTTAAACATGGCACCAAAGGGTACCGGTAAGGGTGAAAAGTTTATTTGATGGCGCTATTAGTTTAATTTTTGACTTTGTTGTATATTGTTAATTTTATTAAATGAATGAATTATTGAGATTTTAGTGATGCCCTCAGAAACCAGGCTTTTGTTCATCTTCATGGTTGATTTATAAAACACCCATTCAGTCAGTGTACCATTGTTCTGTGTAATGTCAATATATGTCCATTACAAAAATTAAAAATTAAATGACTAAAATAACAAAAATCTATAAAAGGGCGTCAAAAAACTCCTCCTCAACGCTGTCAGCTGGTAATGTGCCCAGACTGGCGGCGTTGCCACGTTGTATGGCCATAACAATTGTCAATTGATCAATGAATGGCATTTATCTTACCAGGCGAGCGACAGGGCGTCTGATCCTTCAGACACTGGCAGGCGGGCCCGGTGTAGTCGGGCGTACAGCTACACTTGCCGCACACGCACTCGCCGTGATCGGGACCGGAGCACAGCAGACCCTTGTTCATGTCACACGTGAAGTTGTCGCACTCGCAGAACGGGCCGGAGATTACCTGGTGACGACATTAAGTTTAAGTTGGTTTAACGAAGCAGAAACAAACGTATAAGTCAGAAATATTTGATAACAGCTCCGTATGTCATCTATTCTTTCTACTTTGCGTGAAGTCTCCTCGTAAAGTAAGCTAATGCGTTTCTTTCATTTGTTACAGCCATTTCTTTCTTCTATTACTAAACATTTGTTACCTTCTGAGAGTCATCCATCTTGTTGCACTCGCACACACCACAGATACACGTGCCCCTGTTAGAGCACAGCGGGCCGGAGCTGGCGTTGGTGGGCCTGCAGCCGCGCTCCTGCTCGGCCGACACCCCGCCGTGCGCGGAACACTCGCAGCTCTTGCCGAAGCGGCCGGGGTGGCACACGCACACGCCGCACGCTGACACGCCCTCGCCGCTGCACACTAGGGGACTGTCGTTGTAGGCCTGACAGTACAAACAAAACAGTTATTGATGAAGTCATGCGATGTTATTTAGATGCCATTTTTATACCTACCTAGAGAATGTCCAAGTAGACTTTTATCCGACGCCAACGTAGTGCGGACGGTAGTCCGCACTACGTTGGTCTAAGTGCGCGTCAAAGTGACGTAGTTACAGTATAATATAAATCACGTTTCTACTCGCTGAGAATCAAGATCAGCGTTTTTACACGGCGAAAACGTCTATGCCAGTTAAATTTTAGTAGTGGCAAATATAGCGACACTTTTTCATATTACAGTGTAAACAATTGTTGGTGAACCAATAAATAAATAAATTACATGATATTGACAGAATCGTACACGAAATCTTTTATAGGTCTGGAATACACCGATTGCACCTCTACGTTAAATTACTGATTTACACATGATTAAAGCAGAATCAAAGATATGTAAGCCCTACTCACATGATGACCAGGTTGTTCGCAGGGACAGTCGCAGACCATCTCGAGTTCAACGGTGAGGCTGTCTGAGATACCGACGGGCGAGATATCGAAAGTCTGCTTCCACTTCTTGCGGTCCTTGGGGCATTCCTTCAGTGTGATTTCGGCTGTGAATTCTACTACATCTCCTACCTATAAAGAAATGGACAATTAGTACATACAACTGAAAAAAAATTACACTTAACAGCAAGTTTTGGATACAATACCTTTAATCCGTCACATTTGTTTGTCTGAGTGAGCTCTTTGCCGCTAAGACAAGATGAGTAATACACTATTTGTACAGCATCACTCGATGAATCTTTCATTTCCACCGCTGACGTAATTTTCTGCAAATAATCAATGTATTCTTTATTTTTATAACTGCAATAAAACGTAAGGTCATTGATAAGCTATTGTAATACAAACACGTCAAAGAGTCAAATCTAAACTCCCTGAATACTAGTCAGATTATCAGAACCAATACTTCTTGTTAAGAAATTCTTATATTTAGTGAATTGTTTTATTTTATACATTTCTTAATACACAGAAACAAATCGATACAAATTTCTATATAAAGTTAAAAATTAATTTATTATTTAACTCAACAAGTTAACACTCAACAGTTTAAGTAACAAGCATATTTTATGACATAAAATACGTCATTTAGCAGCGCCAGACGATTTTTCAACAATTTAACGATTTAAACCTGAATAAACGATTTAACTCATGGTATAAATGATATTTCATTGTTATAATGCCCTTACGAAGGCTAACCGATAATGTGTAAATGCAACACTATCGGGAGTTTCCCGCAATAGAAGGTCTAAGTATGTTTGATTATAAATAAACAATAAAATAAAAAATAAATACAATAAAATGATACGACATTAAAATAGCCTCCACGACTGACGATACCTAAATTCTAGGGCTAGGCACTCGACCTTATAACGATAATATCTTGCTAACTGGTTAACCAAGCGGAAAAATCACTCACGCACTTTTTTGATGTCATTGAATAAAGGACTGTATGAAGGGCCTTTAAGTATAAATTTCGCAAACATTAAGCATCTCCGCTCACGTACTCAAGGATCCGCGAATGTCGAATACTCTTCCACAAACAGCTTCTGTCTATACAAGAGAAGAGTATTACTCACATTGTACTGTTCCCGCACTAGGTCGACGATGTTATCGGAATCGTTGCTAAGCACTCCAGTACTAGATCCCTCGATATGCTTGCTGAGCTGCTCATATACGCTGATTTGTTCCGCCGTCACCGCGAATATCACGTTGATAGCGTGTTTCTTGACCTACAAACATATTATTATATTAATGATTTATTTAACATGGTTTGGATGGTGATAATTTTAAGGAAAAAAACTTTTGTGTTTGCCGAGGTTGGTCCATGGATGGGTGACCATAATTACATACCGAGTTTCCTCCGTGCCTCGGAAAGCACGTTGAGCCGTTGGCCCCGGCTGTCATTTGTAGATATTTGCCAGTCGTTACGAGTAGTCAGAAGCCAAAACTCTGTCATCCAGTCTTACCAAGGGGTATCGTATTACCCAGTTACTGGGTTGTGGAGGTCAGATAGGCAGTCGCTTCAGGTAAAATACTGGTCTCTGCATCCGGTAAGACTAGAAGTCGACCCTAAGATAGTTTGGGAAAAGACTAGGTAGATGATGATGATGAGTTTTAAGGAAAACATTACATGAAATTGGATTGAAAAAATTGGTAGGAATGAAGTCATGACAGTATCACGGAAGGTTTAAACAAAATGTGGTGGTGTGCGGAAAACTTCAGTCCATAAAACTCAATAACGATTTCATAAGGAAAAATCATCTTTTTCCATTTAAATATGAAATTCGGAATCGAAATCGTACTTAACATATAATTTTCCCTTTCCTTTAAACCAGTCAGTTTTTAATAGTCAAGAAGTCGTTCTGTAGGAAAGTAGAAGCTACGAGGCCCACCGCTCTATAGCGATAGCGAGACGGTTGACAGAGAAGATTGGAAGAAAAAAATGGGGTTGCGCCGACCCCAAGTAACGTGGGACATGGTTAGGAAGACGATGACTCGTATTGGCAACTATGGGTACAATTCAGCAATTAATGTAAGCAATTCAAACACATATAAATGGCGATGACTTACATCATTTACTTCGATGTAGTAAAAAAGCCACGTACTCCTAAAGGTATATGAATCAACGTCTATGGAAAAACTAGGATATTAGTAAACATTACCTTATGATTAATCTGTGAAATACTGGGGTAATCCTGCAACGTCGAGTGTGTGTAGGTATTGTCCTGCATGTGACATTCGCCATCGTTGGGCTGCACGATACCTCCGAGCTGCAATTGAATACAACACTTTTATTAACAAGCCATTAACATAGCATATTGTACCGTATGGTATGGTGACTTTGATTGTGTTTTGGTTTACTTTGAATCTATTTTGAATGTACCTATGTTTTTTAATGTTTCTACTTTTTTAAGTAGGTATATCGATAGTTATAATCATTACTGAAACAATTTTTCATATTATAATTTGGCCTCTATTTTCAATAATTAGCAATAACAAAGGTCTATCTAATCTTCTTAAAACAAGAACATTACCTTTCCATCACCAGCGTAATGAAAGCCAGCGTCCGTTGAGAAGACAAGCAGTCTTCTGGCTTGGTCGCGCCAACCTATCTGCTGCTTGCACACAACTGCTTGCATGATCGCGTCGAAGCCTCCTTCGGGGGCGTCCAAGTTACCTGACACATCTGCTCTCGCTACGGCTGTCTGTACGACGAGACAAATAACATTAACATCACGTCTGGATCTGGGAGTCAGAGGAACACCTACATTTCGTCCTGTATATTAAAGTTCTATGTATTCACAGGAACAAATCCTGATTTGAGGTTGCTGAGACGAGACAGAGCAAACCCAATAACACTGCCCGTCTTGAGAATCAAACCTAGGACCTCAAGCTGTAGCGCCTTTGCTGTACCGCTTAGACCACTAGACGAACGAGGCAGTCAACGAAGCGCAGATCTGATGGTTATTATTTTAATTAGGGTCCCCGCACACGGGCCACCGGCCACAACCACAAAACGACGCCACCGGCATATTTCCTGTAGTTTTCATACATTTTATATGGATTCGCCGCACACAGTTGACGCCGGTGGCCGCCGCACGCTACAAATCGTCCATATAAAATGTATGAAAGCTACAGGAAATATGCCGGTGGCGTCTTTTTGTGGTTGTGGCCGGTGGCCCGTGTGTGGGGACCCTTATAGCTGATTTTAATTTTTGAGATTTGAATCTACAGAACATAAACAGAAAGTTATGAAGATAAGAATTACGATAACTCACGTTAAAGAATTGTGTATCAGTGCTGAGCGACATCTGATTTTGGTATCCGTAAGGCGCAGCACATCCTTCACATGGCGAAATTAAACTAAAAACGATCACAATTTTAATATATCAATTTAAATCAGTTCGCAGTTAATATTCACTATATTGAAAAAGAAAAGAAAGAAAAAACGTTTATTGGCGCAATTAGAACGTTCTCTACTTACTTCTTAGGCACAGTAGATACGTAAGGCATCACTAGTTTATCCACGAATGAGCCGAAACCGATTCTGAACATGGAAGTCATGTTGCTCATCGTAGCAGAGAGCAAAGTTCCTAATGAACTCAGTTTCTCTTTGTCGTTCTTCATGGATCTACTGAGGTCCATAAGATAATATAAGTCGACGGGGTAATCTTGGGCCCTGGAGTAAGCAAATGTCAGCTTTTGCATTTGATCTGCAAAAAAGATATTTTAGATAACATGTAGGATAGCATACCAAGTAATAAAAATAAATACATCAGGACATTGTGTCATATATAATTATGAAATTAATTAATCCACACGACTCGACGATGGCATTGAACGCGAACTGTTTATCATAACTAGTTGAGTTATGCCTGATTACTGAACTTCCTATGCACACAAAACAATGTACTCACTCATTCTTAAGTTGAGTTTCACTCTTTGTGGTTTCATCTGCACCAGGCTCTCGCCAGAAGCCGCACCAGCGGCACCTCCAGCCGCAGATGTTGCAGATCCTGACGCTGAGAAACTGCTGCCCTTCGAGCTATAAGATTCTTCGTATGATCCCGAGCCTGCGGCCATACCCATTCTGGATTTTGCTGAAATGCAAGCAATAATACGTGTACCTGCTGGAACTTGCTGTGAATAATGAAAGGATCATGAAACATGGAAAACGTGTTCCATCTGTTACCTCTGCTCAGCTCCATATTGAACTTCGGGTCAACGGAGCGTTGGTTGTCCGGATTAAAGATGTAGGCTTCATTGCATCCTGCGGTTCCGCCCCGCTCCATCGCAGGGTTGAAGCACCTTGGGCCATTAAACTCTGCTTGAAAGCACCATGCGCAGCTGGCAGTGCGGATGCAGTCGCTGCACGTCGTCTTGCTGGAGCAGGGGTTCTGCGCCAGGAGTTGCTCCGCCCGCTGGGCCCAACATACCGCCAACAGGCTCACCCACACACATAGTCGTAAAACAGTCGATCGTTGTTTGTACATTTTGTACTTAATCTATAGATTCGTTTTCAGATCAAATTCTGTAACAAGGACAATTTCGATATTTAATAAAAAAATACGGTGCTTTAAAGTCATTTACCGTAACCGGGGATTATGTTGCGGTGGCAAGATTTATTACTATTTTATCCTGTTCTATAACAAGCGTTTCAGCGTGTTCATTTAAAGTCATAACTTTCTACTTGCGTGACCCAGTATCAAAGGCCAGAACGTCAGGAAAACTTATTTTAATCTTGAACGCAACATAATAAGTTTTGTAATTTAGTACGTAGCCCGTATTACATAAACTCGTGCAAGCCTCATTTAAAATGCATAACGAGTGCGAGTGAAACGCACTGGAGTATAATAGTCTCTCATAAATCAAATAATAACATGATTGCCCTAGTTATTATAATCCCATACCGGAATCTCTTAAACACGTGTTAACTTCCTATCGTAGCCAAAGTCCTACAATATTTTATTCCTCTGATACTTTAGTTAAAGATCAATGATGACTGGCTTATCACCGGACCGTACTTTATTCGGACACTATACAGTATACACTAATGGCCTGCACGCGTAGCATGACCGCCGTAGAAACGGGCTATATCGACGGTAGAATCGACAAACTGACACATTGTCATTGTCTGTCATTACGTCGATTCATCCGAAGACAAAACTCGTTTCTACAGTGGTCATAGTACGCGTTCTGCCAATCCATGTTATATGCAGACAATACTCATTGTCTTAGCTTTCCTGCTTAGGTACTGAATAATTGAGGTTTGCATCAGTTATACCTATACCAATAATAAACGTTGGTTAGCAGTAAATTCTTAGCCACGTAACAGGTCAAGGTCTTATAGAACTAGGTCAATGGGACAACTAAAAGAATAAATTTTGTTTATAAATTCATAGAAACAAAGCAACGTATGTAGATGAAAACGCCGGTAGAAATAAAGATGGTGTAAATCTAGTGACGTGGATCCCGGACCGCACTATTAGCTGTAAAGTATGAATGATTGTACGACGGCGTCATCGGCTCACAGGTAGTAAATAGCGTTGAGTAAACGTTATGATACGGTTGGGACATATGGCCAGCTGTGGGCGGCGGCAACGACTGAGAAAGGGCGCCACCTACGCACTGAATCGTAGCCAGTCAGCCTCGTCTATTTTTTTATACCATGTTCGACTTAGTGATCAGTATTAATTGTATTGATATTAGTGGATTGAAAACTAACTTCTTAAATGGCTAACTCGTTCATATTGTAACACTTTCCCTTTTAACATTAAGTACAATTTTTCCTCATATTAATAAATAAGTAATTGCCACGGTAACGTCACACGCAAGTCTAAATAAGGCCGAGTGTTCACCTTGTTGACTTGAGTTGCAAACAGTATTGTAACTGTCATAAATGCTTATCTTTCCGCTAAGATGTAGGATTCAAATAAAAGAACTAGGTTGGTTTGAGATGTTCGTAACTCGTACACGATTGAAGACTGTGGTAATGAGGAACAGGTTAACTAGTTAAACATAATAAGTTGTTTGGTTTCCAAAATTTTGAAAGTTTGGAAAGAACAGACAATTTTCCATATTCTCACGACGTTATGTAAAGAATTATTAGATAATGACCACCAAGCAATACTGAATTAAAAAAAGGAAAGTGACTGGAAAGTTTTTTAAACGCAGGAAACGTAACAAGGAGATACATTTATGAGACATTTCAGTACTGATTGCTTATTTACATTGAGTTGCTCTTGTTTGCACTTACTTATTGACACCGGCAACTTGATAAAAATCACCTATCATATCATGGGGTTTACTCACAAGCATCAACACAGTTGTGTACTCTTCAGTCTTCACACATAAACATATTTTATAAAACTTATATTTGCAGTTCTTAGGTCCTTTGTTTAAACTCGGCAGTTAAACGAATAACACTTAAAGTTTTTTGTTCTTATCACTACACAAATCTAGCCCAAAATTTTAAATCATGGGATTTTTATCATCACAAATTATAATATTCTAATTATTTTAGTCAGTCTCAGAAATTTTTACAAATTATATTTGTAATATTGTTGAACACAGCGCGACGTGCGCCCGCGCCGGATACACGCGTGACTAATTGTTCAGAAAATAACTTCGTCAGCGGTGAAGCGCGGTGATACAGCGAGCCCCGTCACAGTTTCTTCTCGGAATCGATACTCAATACACTCATCTAAACATTATAACCACTGCGACAGGGCCACCATTGGCAGGACTCATACATAAATCCTTGCAAATATTTAGGTCAAAGTCCTTTAGATAATCCCGAATGCAAAACATGTTGACCATTACTAACTTGACAAATGTGTTCCCAATATTACCAAGATCGTACCTACTTGGAATATAGCCATTAAGTAGTTCAACAAACGCTGCAAATAATATAATACATTCAATGGGAGTTCCTCAAGGTTCAATACTTGGACCAGTATTTTTTACGCAAGACTGTGGAAGACGGAGTGTTATGCAGTGGTGTTTGTAATTAGCATGTTCAAAATCAACATGCACCCAACATGATCTGCCTTATTTGATCGAACAAAAGCCGCTATGCTGCAAGAAGAAGCTGGAACACTATTGGTTTACGGACGGAGAAAAAATTAATCAACAAAAGCTACGAAGGACACTTAATTAAGTCACTGCAAATAACTTAGGCAATAATTGAAATGGAAACATGTTGTAGTGATGTCTATACTAGAAGATTGAACAATGGTAATTAGGGAAATGATCGAAAGGTCTTAAACCTGGGACTTAAGATCAGGGCCATTTTATAGGACAGACAGGACTGCTTATGAATGAATAGAAATGAAGTTAATCAGAGTCTACAATAAAACTACCCCGGGCCTTGATGCACATTAGTTCTCAACAAAAAGCGCTACTTCGAATGGAATAAACTCGAAATAAGTAAATAAGTACCTGAATGATTTTGAAGAGTCCTGTTTCAGCGAACATCGCTTGTGATAATGGTTCAGTGGAAAAATCACTTGAGATGTGGGCAAAATGTTTACTTAGGTTAAGTCAAAACAAGACCACGGGGTTATCGGATTTATTTTAAATGCTCAAAACAGTTTTTTTAGTTACGATGCAGTTTTACCTACATCTTTTTATTATTAACATCGCGAACTCCATCCGCGAGTCCATCGTTAGTTAATGTTTAGAGGCCATCCATAAATTACGTCACACATTTTGCAATTTCACATATACGCTTAAACGTCCATACATACTATATTTGTATGAGTAGACGTTCAACTACTCATACAGATAGGGTTAAAAATATTTTAAGTTTTTCGGGCATAGTTCTCGTGTTTTAGAAGATTTGAAATGTGACATCACGAAATTTAGGACCACTCCCACTCCTTAACACGCAATGTCACATTTTGTACCCCCCTCTGAACGTGTGACGTAGTGTATGATAAAATGACCTCCAAGTTTGAAGACAAACCGGTGCTTCTTTCTGTAGGTCGAGTAAATTACGTCATTACCAATTAAGCCCGATGATTCAAGTTGTGATATCGTAAGCATTCTTTCGCTTATACAGACACATTTGATGGCCTTTAAATCATATCGTCCATTACTTTTCTGCGGTGAGTAAGCGGAATACAATAGATGATTAGAGGAAGGCAAGAAAGGGGAAGGGGGAATGAGGAAAAGATACTGACTTTTCTAAAAGGCAGCTAAATAGATTTGTTGTTACTCTCAAGTACTTTGTTTGATAACAAATTTTGTTTACAAATAATCTAAACACAGACATCCGTAGTATTTGTAACAAAGATTAGGTACGTCATATTTTTAGAAGTCGCGTATTATGAACGGTACTCATTTGTAACATGATTCTAAGAAATTGATTAGCTAACAGGTATAACTGAACGTAGGTACAAAGTTCCGCGAAGCCTTCAGCGGGTTTCCTTATATCGACGATAACGGTTAAGGGGTGTCCCAGCCGGGTCATCGACCACTCCTGTTTACATTGGCAGGCGCGGCGCGCCGCGCCGCGCGCCGCTATTACCCCACGACATGGAACGCCATATAAGGAAGAGAATCCCCAATTAAAATGTTGCATGTTTTTTTTGGTGGTCCTTTTTAGTTTTTTTGGCTTTTGCATAGGATGAAAACATTAGAATAAATTGAAATTCGTTATGACGAATTTTCCTTAAAAATATGACTAAAGGCATGAATTAGATCATTTAGTTTTAAAGTGTATCGTAAAATGGGAACTTATTATAGTACCTACTTGCATGATGTTGCAAACAAAGGAGTGCATGCATTTTAGTATGATTTACTTGTTCTTGGTTTTTCGATTGATAGGTAACTAAAAAATTTAATCTTAACCCTTGATATAGGTAAGTTAGGTACCAATGTATTTGTCTTTTTTTGCCCTATTTGCGAGACCTAAGACAAGTATGTCTTAGGTACTTTTATGTATTCTGTGGCATCAATTAAAAAAGGATCCCAAGGCAGTAACAATATTGAATGCACATCACTGTAGCACATTCAAGTAATAAACATCAATGGCAAGCACCAAGGCAAGTAGCCCCAATTTTAGCTGAAGAGTTTCAGAGTGAAAATAAAGCGCAAATCAGGTTGCACCGGTGTGCATAAAAAATCTTTACTTAACTGAAATAAAATAAATGTATATTTTAGTATGTCTTAGCTGTATCCGAAACTGGGACCAGGGACCAATTCTAACTTTTCTTATTTGATAGGGGTCAACTCGTCCCACTTCGAAACTGGGAACAGGAACCAATTCCACCTTTTCTTAATTGATAATAGAAGTCTGTATCAGGCTCATGTAGGGTCCGGTAAATGTGCCTAGTGCATTATTGTAGAAAAACAGTGTCTTATAAAAAGAGTGGCGAAATACTCTGCCACATTTTAAGTGTCCACAAAAATTTATATTTTAATACAAGTTTTAAAATACAAAACAACAATAGAGAAGTATGGAATAAGAAGACATGCTGCGCCAACCCCAATTGAATTGGCAAAATGGCATGAGAATGATGATGATTCTAAAATACAAAACCATCATAAAATTCTACATTGCTCATATAAGTTGCAAAATCACAGGGCTAACATTCATCTTGGTTCACTTAAATCTTGGTACAAATAATCATCACTAAATTGGATTTTCCCTTATAAACCATTCCTTCATTTTTGAAGTCATTTTCCGGCTGTGTGTGTGTGTTTCTGTATTGAGGTTGCTAATCTCTAGGTTGGAGTGTAGCCTTAGGGGCGCTATGGCGCGGGGACTTAGATTTTTATTCATTTTCTTTTTCAATTTTTTTCGGGTTTTTTCCACCATCTTATAGTTTTCCACAACAGTTTCTTTCCAGAAAAGATTTTCATCTGAGCCACCATTTTGGAAATATGTATATGTAGAGTGTTTTGTAATAACAAGAAAAAAAATAAAAAGCTTCTAACTTGGAAACGGTGCGTCGTAGGGCCATGCTTCTCAGAACCTAAATGGTTTCTATGGACAAGGGTAATAAGGTTCTGCAAGAAAAACGGCCATCTTTGCTCCTAAGGATATGCAAGCTGAAAGATTCGTACAACAATATTTTTTAATTTTTTCTCAATATTTCTAGGATTTTTTTTTCACCATCTCATAGTTTTCTACTAGAGCAACAGTTTCTTTCCAGAAAAGATGTTCATCTGAGCTACCATTTTGGAAATATACATTGTTTTATAAAATTAAATAAAATTTGGAGGCCCATAATTCGGAAACAGTGTGTCTTGGGTCCATACTTCTCAGAACCTAAATGGTTTGTATGGTCAACGAGTTTTTTTCCTTTCTTTTCTTTGCTGCTCATAGTGCCTCTAAGCGTATACTCCAACTCATCGGCCCCTAAGGCAACCCACTGATTTACCGATTTATTACCAGATCTTCGGTGTTGGGGATTTATATATATTTTATGTATGTACACGCATAAATGTACAAATCTCAATATATAATATGAATCCCTATTTCCTTGGTCACCTTAACTTGACAACAATTTAACTGATCTCATTCATCTTTTTTTTTATTGTTTCTAATACTTAGTAGGTTTATACGTAGGTCGGAGGAAGGTAGGAAGATAGGTACGTAGTGTGTAGGAACAAGTGCATTGCAACGCAAGCCAGGATCAGCTAGTACAAAAATAAATAAGAAGATACCTACCTATAACATATTACCTAAGTGTAACCACACTCGTGGGGGCAAGGTCCCACAACAGCACATACCTGCCGTGCTTTAAGCCGTAGCCCGACGCTCTTTCACAATCTGCGATATCTCTGGTGGTACTGGGAATACACGGAGTCACAACCGAGTGACAGTCAAATTAATACAACCCACTGAATACGCAAATGTGTGTGTTCGGACCTCCCCCGCAAGTGGTGCTAAGGGTTTTATAAAGGGATCATATTGTAAGTTGTTATTGGACAAAAGTTTAACCAAACCAACTGGTTTTGTAAAATTACATTGTATTCTAGAGAAATAAACATAATTAGGTCGCTCGTGGGCTGACCTCTCAGCTGAAGTTTACATAGTTTCAGATCAATACACGGAACACATAATGTTACTAATTACAATGTATTTAAGACTTACCAGTGCTTTCCAGTATTAAACGATGTTATATTAAGTTCACACACATTTTAACTCATTTTAGTTACAAATAAAAATATTACCCAGATCACAAAACGTACAAAATAAATGTATGAATAATGAATTAATGAGTGAATATATATTGTAGTCTTTTGAGTGAATGCACAGAACATATATACCAGTGAATGAAGTAAACTAGCAAAAAATCGTTCACTCACAGGATTCAACATTCATTCCACCAGCCAGCCATGAGCCATTCCTTCCAGCTGTAGGCTTTATCTGAACTTCTGAAGTTCAAAGGATGGTTTTTTTTATTAACAAAACCCATAATTTTTCTTTTATACGTTGTAGACAAACTGGTATGAATATGATCCGTGCATATTTTCACACAAATTCACAATGAAGATTTCGCAAGGGATAGAATTAAATTAACCAAATCAGAGGTTTTGAACGCAACGTAGTTGCGAATCGATTTTGTTTTATTATGTTGGCTGCATGTCGATCGTTCAGCCAATGAGACACTTCTGGCCTTTCTTCTTCGAAGAATATGGCCGACATTTTGATATTGCTGTCATGAAGATTTTTCAGTGACAAAATTTTAACTTTGTAGTTCTTCATGCACGGTTTTATGTTCCCAAAACGTTTTATTTTTTAATTGCTTAGACGGAGTGTAGTGTAAGCTATTTTATTTTTTGAAAATGGCAGCTGATCGCGAGATTGCTGCTGAAGACAGCATCAGAGTGGTTTGCCGATTTCGGCCACTGAATGACTCTGAAGAAAAAGCTGGATCTAAATTTATTGTGAAATTCCCTTCAGGACCCGATGACAATTGCATTTCTATAGGGGTAAGTGCAAATTATTTTAATGCCTATTGCTTTCCCCTATCATCGCCCTAAATTAGATCATGATGACTAATACATTACCGAGTTGTTCACCTGCTACGAATGGCCTTTCTTTTTCATTCCGCTTCGATGGTTATGATCGTGTTAATATAAAGAATCTTGCCGAATAATCGCCTATGTACAAACGTCTTTGTTTTGCCGAAAATCAATACAAATACCTACTCGACCTTGACCTGAGTTGGTATACCACGATTTTTTAAGGGTTTATTTTGTATAATTTGCATAAACATTTCAGCTCAATACTTCCAATTCTAAGATAAACATTATGTTAATGCTTGCTAATGAATTCCCAAAATTACCCTCTTTTTTTCACAAGAACATCTGTTACAATGCTGAAGAGTCTCTGAAAATTACTGTTTTGTAATTATAAAAAATACTTAAAAAAATAATTTACTATCCTGCTAATTTATAAATTCTTATTAAAAAATAATGTATGTATAATATTTAAATAATGTCGTTTATCAGACACCTTGTGATATATCACAGATATAAAGCTAAATATACCAAGAATAGCTGGCCTCACTGACCCTATAATTATTACATAATTTACTGTATCCTATAAACTAATTAATCTACTAATTAGAACTGGATATATTCACTTCCAGTTATGTATGAAGCTTGTCTAATAAACATTTCAGTAATTACTTTTGCATCCACAAAAATCTAACCCTAATAAAAACTGGCACCTGACAATAGAAACCAGGCCAAATAATGAGGATACACTTTTTATAACTGAGGGTAATCTTAAAGATTTTTTAATCTGAATTTGACAGGTTGTCTTGCAGTTACAAATCATTTTCAAAATGAAAAAACTGTCCATTCATTAATTTACGACATCTACATCATTATAGTTTATTTTTTTAAGAATTAAAATTTTACAAATAATAAGAAAATAGCCCAACACACCTATGGAACAAGTTTTAAGACTTCTTATGCTTAGCTTAGCTATTAAGTATGATTATTTCCATTTATTCAGAAGGCAGATTGGTTTAGCATTTAATTTATGTCAAAATGTAACAACCTACAGTTTATTGCCTGTCTAGGTGGTGATGTCAGATACTTATGTTGGCCTGATTCATCTTGGGATGTATGCTCTGTCTATCTACAGTATGTTTTTGCTTTAGACTACACAGGAAATATTTGCAAACGAGGTTTCTATAAATAAACTCTTCAATATGTCTACAAACACCAATAGGTACATTGAACTTTGTTAGTTTATCTTCTGAAAGCAGAGAATTGTTTGATCATTACATATACAAATTAAAATGTGGTGTTTTATCAAATTATTTAGATCTTCTTTGATTTAATTTACCAAAATCTAAAGACATTTAAATACTTTTGCATCACAATCTCAAAAGTATAAGTCAACTAGAAGTCAATAAAACACAAGAAAAATGACACTGAATCAAGATCCTCCTTTTAATAGCAGGTATCATCAGCATAAAGTATGGAATAAATTAGCCTTAGAAAGGAAGTGCTTGTTTAACATCTAGTTCCAGAGACCCTGAGTCAAGTTAACTTGTGACCATAATTTTTAAAGTTAATCTCAATTAAAGGATCTTTACTTCCATTTAATTTACAGTTGATTTAGATATTTTCTAATAGGAAATGATAACACTAAAAAACATATCAATCTTGATATTTTTATGTAGTAAGCTTCTGGCCTTCATACCAGATGTTGCAATCAAGTAAAATAACTGCTTCCTTTTTCAACTAAGTGTTCAGAACCAGGTTAAATAATTTAATATTTTAAGTTATTAACATCCTAATATGTAACACACTGAGAATGTTTTGAACATTGTAAGGCCATTTGCATAATGAAATGCCAAGAAGTGACTAACACTTGAACAAGTAGAAGGCTATTAATCTTGGAAGAGAAATAGACTTACTTGTTAAGTATTATCTACAACAAGTAGGGTATTAGCTGTGTTAAATTGGTCATAGTTTTCAGGTAAAAATTGATAATTCTGTTTGTAGTCTAGTTGGATAATTCATAACATAGTTATTATATCATACATCTTATACCTATGGGTAATACATATTCTGTACAATGTCTCGCACCGTAAACAAGAGTTATTTAGAATGAAACTTTCTTAAATGTTGCCTATTCATTTAATTACTTCTTTTTCCCAACACAAAATATTTTTTTCTTATACTAAATCCAATGCATTTGTGTTCCATATGTTTTATATTCCTATTTTTCTTTTAGGGTAAAGTATACTTGTTTGACAAAGTATTTAAACCAAATGCAACCCAAGAAAAGGTCTACAATGAAGCAGCCAAGAGTATTGTGTCTGACGTACTGGCGGGCTACAACGGCACTATTTTTGCATATGGACAGACCAGTTCAGGAAAAACACATACTATGGAAGGTGTCATAGGTATGATGCACTGTCAAATTAGTTACATCATGCTAAATCAGTTCATGCATTTCATTTATCTTTTATTTTTTTCTAAACTTTTGTACTTTGTTTTGCAGGGGATCCAGGGAAACAGGGTATTATTCCACGGATAGTAAATGATATATTCAATCATATTTATGCCATGGAAGAAAACTTGGAATTTCACATTAAAGTGTCATACTTTGAAATTTACATGGACAAGATCAGGGATTTGTTAGACGGTTAGTGCAGCTCAACAATTACTTTTTACTATTTCGGTAAGATTGTTCATATCTGACTGGTGAAATTGTGGATTTCAGTATCAAAAGTGAACCTCAGTGTTCATGAAGACAAAAACAGAGTCCCGTTTGTCAAAGGTGCTACAGAAAGATTTGTGTCAAGTCCTGAAGAAGTGTTTGAGGTTATTGAGGAGGGTAAATCAAATCGACACATTGCAGTCACAAGTAAGTATATCTAAAATAGTGATAAAAGCTTGCTGTGTTATGTTCAGGTATTAACCACCACTTTTTACTTCAGACATGAATGAACATTCATCTAGATCTCATTCCGTCTTCCTCATAAACGTTAAACAAGAAAATCTTGAGAATCAAAAGAAACTTTCGGGCAAGTTATATCTGGTGGATTTGGCTGGTTCTGAAAAGGTACTTATTATTCTAATACTGAAATATGTGTATGAATCAACCTTCACTAGTTAATGCATATTTATTACATTATTACAAGGAAATATTACTTATTATATTCCTGGTCAAGTAAACTGTAATTATTTATTTGGGGAATGTTTTAACAGGTATCTAAAACTGGTGCTGAAGGTACAGTCCTTGACGAGGCTAAGAATATTAACAAATCGCTATCGGCGTTGGGTAATGTCATTTCTGCATTGGCTGATGGAAACAAATCACATATACCATACAGAGACTCAAAACTGACGCGTATCTTACAAGAGTCGCTCGGTGGTAACGCTAGGACTACGATCGTCATCTGTTGCTCCCCCGCGTCGTTCAACGAGAGCGAGACCAAGAGTACACTTGACTTTGGTAAAAGGTATGTATAAATACAGTATTTTTACATTTTCGTCGTACTAATCTATGAAGTATTATGGAAATGTAAAGCTATATTAACACAACAGTCATCAAACAATTCCAAATGTTCGCTAATATTCATCTCAAAACTTGTATACGAATAATAGATAACTACTCCATATATTCTGTATGTTATTGTTCTATCAGTACATGCATATTTTGTTTGTAGAGCCAAAACTGTCAAGAATGTGGTCTGTGTCAATGAGGAGCTCACTGCTGAGGAATGGAAGCGTCGTTATGAGAGAGAAAAGGAGAAGGTGGGCAGGCTGAAGGGCAAGGTCAGTACTATACTATCATCAAAACATTGCTGAACTACTTGGACAATAAGGTTCATTATTCTGATTACATATTCAATTTATCAGGTTGAAAAGCTGGAGGCCGAGTTGAACCGCTGGCGCTCGGGCGAGACCGTACGGATCGAGGAACAGGTTAACCTGCAAGAAATCGAGGCCGTCACTCCCGTTACGTCATTCATTGAAGAGAAACCACCTGCGGCGGTAAGTGATGATTCACTACGAACTATTGTAAACTATAGCAAGATATAGGAAACCATGTAACACAGATGAATGGTTTCAAATCAATAACATTCATTGTTATTGTTGTAGGACACATTTTTATTTCAACTAAAGAATTTTCCGTTGTTCATGGTTAAAGCCATTTTATACATAATGCTCATTGACTTCCAAGTACCATAAACTTGGAAGGTCATATACCCGCACTATTTGTGACGTCCTTCTGAAAGGTCAGGTGCGCAGTATGCGCCGCCGTGCGCCGCCTGTAAACATGTATTAGAAGATTTCAATTGAAATTGATTGGAATAGTTTTTTGTAGTGTTAAAAAATTACTCATCTAACTAAGATTGTTTTTCTCAGCCGGTGCCAGTGGCCGTGTCTAGCGCAGTCGAAGATGCGGCGATGCAGGGTAAACTGGAAGCCCTGTACCAACAACTGGACGACAAAGACGAGGAGATCAACCAGCACTCACAGCTGGTGGAGAAACTCAAGGACCAGATGATGGAACAAGAGGAGCTCATTGCCTGCACAAGGTAATTTATTTGCATCTAATATGGTTGTTTTTCTTTCCATTTTGTTTCAGAATAGAATATGATACAGAGACGACGCCGACGGTCTAGAAGGGGAAAAGGGAACTTTACCATGTAATAGGAAACAAAACAGACTAACAAAATAAAAATGATAATAAATAAAGAAGACTTTTGTCTTATTAGTATATTTCTTACAGAGTCATGCATGATGCAACGTCATTTCGATTTGCGATTAACGAGGCGATGTGTTTTCTACATAAACTGATAAAAACGTGCTGATATCTGAAAATACTTAAACATATGTATTTTGAAATATTATGTTAAAACACCAACACGTGGATTTCGCATCATTTGTATAAGGAATACAAATGGTGCGAAATCAAGAAAAAAATATTGGGTGTTATTTTTATTAGAAGCAAAACAGTTGCGACTCGCCTTATATCCACCACACTTGCCTATTATTACGTAGGGCTTAACATAATTGGCGATACGTATACTATACGACATTGACGAACTCTTCGGGCATACGGGCGTGATGTTGTGTGTGTATTTGTGATTGGTGCAACAATATGTTCACGACAGGCGCGACTACGAGGCCCTGCAAGGCGACATGAACCGCATCCAGCAGGAGAACGAAGCCGCTAAGGAGGAGGTCAAGGAGGTGCTGCAAGCCCTCGAGGAGCTTGCCGTCAACTACGACCAGAAGTCACAGGAGGTTGACAGCAAGAGCCGCGAGTGCGACCAGATGTCTGAGGAGTTGCAGACCAAGCAGGTCAGTTCTAATTACAGGGGGATAAAGAATTGACTTGTTTATTAGTTTTGTATGTAAATAACAGGTCATCAAGTGTATTCAAGGGGAAGAACAAATTTACTTTAGATGTTTCATCATATTCTCCTGAACACTTTTTTCAAAGGCCCAAACTGTGAAATGTTCAAAATCAATTTGAACTTGTTTTCACAGAGTGCTTTGGCCAGTGCGACATCCGAACTCCAACAACTGCGCGACCTATCTGCTCACCAACGCAAACGAATTGCCGAACTGCTAACGAACCTTCTTCGAGATCTCGCGGAGATCGGCGCAGCCGTCGGCGGCTCCGAACTGGACTTCAAACTCAATGTGGACACTGTGGGCAAGCTTGAGGAAGAGTTCACGGTGGCTCGTCTTCATATCAGCAAGATGAAGAGTGAGGTGAAGAACATCGTACAGCGATGCCATTCACTAGAGTCGGCCAACATCGACGCCAACCAGAAGGTCAGTGAATATTTTCACCACATCATTATTTTCTCATATTACAACATAATACAATACCTTTAGATTCGATCTACTCGAATAGGGGTAAAAAGTTTCAATACTACAAACAGCAAAGTTATCTACAGTAAGCCTTGATGCTCAGTGGTAGACCACCAACCCAGGCTAAGCTACCTTTTCCTCTGGTGGCTTAGTATAGAGAAATTTCATAATTTAATTTTAATTGTTGTTCAACCTAGTTAACAACTACGTAACTAGCAAACGTAAATGAGGAATGTCTCCCCAACAGATTGAGGAGTACGAGCGCTCGCTGGGCGAGTGTAGGCTCCTGATCTCGCAGCACGAGGCGCGGTGCGCGTCACTCGCCGAGTCCATGCGGGAGGCCGAGAACAAGAAGCGACAGCTGGAGGAAGCTGCAGACGCTCTGCGCGAGGAATGCGCGCGGTTGCAGGTATGTGCTACTTTTTTTTATAAACAGCTACTTATGTTCTTAGCAAACTCGTTCTGTTATATTCCTACAGGCCTCGTCTGCACTAGGCCGCAAACCTACACGCAGGCACCGTAGGTTTGGGCGGACCCCACTAACGAGTCTCAGTAATTACTGCTATAGACGTACTTCAATAGCCCCATATATGTAATTTTTTTATGCATGTGTGCAGGCGGCGGAGCGCGTGCAGCTGGCGGCCGCGGAGCAGCGCGCCGACTCGCAGGTGCGCAGCGCGCTGGAGGCGCAGCTCGAGCAGCTGCGCAACGCGCACGCCACGCAGCTGTCCGCGCTGCGGGACGAGCTCGCCGCGCTGCAGCGACACCACCAGGAGCTCAAGGAGTAAGTACACTGCACACCACACACGGCACACGCGATCTGCATTATATTAAAAAAGGATTGGCCTGCACTGGTATTCATAAAGATATGAATAACATTGTCAATTAAACGTATACTGTCACTTATGGGATATCTTCCGTGATTATAGATTCTTTTGAGTTTTCTATATTTCGACGCTGTTGGAATCGCCATGATCGTGGGATGATTGTCAATTAGTCTAAATTATTTATACAAATGCTTGCTGTTGTGTGTTAGCTTGATACTAAATACTAATATGCATTTATTTGTTTGCAGTACCTACCAGGAACTGACGCTGGCTCGCCAGCAACTACAGGACGACTACGAGAAACTGAAGCGCGAGGAGGCCGACAAGTCTGCCAAGCTCAAGGAACTCATGTTAGTGTCACGTTCACCGCGACGTACTCTCGATAAAGCCGAGAAAGAGGTTGTCAATCAACAGATGGTGTTGAAAGAGGAAGGCGATATCTTTAGGGATTTCATCATATCGCCGAAGAAGGAGAAACTAGGATTTGCATATGGAATGGGCCTTGATATTGAAAAAGTTTCCGCCAAAGAGGAGAAGTCGCTCTCGGCAATCCCCAAGTCCCCTGTCTCCCGCCACTCCTGCAACATCCACCCCCTCCAACTGCATCTACTTATATCTGTCACCATGATCCTACTCACCCATCGTTATCCACAAATTGTTGTTTTGGTTTAAGCTTTGTTACATTTTTCTGTGATATAAATGTGGATCTCTGGACACCAGACAATATTTTTTGCAGTGCCTTTAATGACATGATCAGCAATAATTAATTATATAGGGAATCAGAATTGGTTTAGTTGGCATGTTATTTTATTGAAAATATGTCGAACGGGACCAGCTCAGATTACTAATGAAATTCCATGTATGGATTGCTGAATGTTATGTTGACTTTAGCTCAGTTTTAATAATTTTATGTGTGTGAGAGATCCATATATTTATTTGATGTTATAATAACGACGCTATCAAGTTCGCAACTGGCTTACATTTTAAAGTATAGCAATAGTACAAAATACCTAGATCTGTTATAATTGTAAATTGATGTAAGCCAGTTGTTTTTATTGTTGTTTTGATATTCAAAACGATGAGTTCATATTTTTTTATGCATTTTTGACGCTTGGCTTTGGAGACTAATGACACTAGTCGATAAAGCAATTAATGCCTAGTCAATCATAGATTATTTTTAAATGATTATTTTGCTTGTATGGTACATGAATATTTGAATGTTGTAGTTATCTGCTATAATGTAGCATGTTCTATAGTAACGTTCGTATTTGTTTAGCATGAAGTTTTTCGTAAAAATACAGTAAAGATAGTAGTATAACTAAATCTATATTCGGTACTAGTTTAATTCCGTTATGACTTTTCGCGTTGTGATCATTTCGGTTGTTGATATAAATATGACTGACGATAAGCGTAAATGAACGGTTGCGCCTTCTAAGCTGTTTACAAGTCACACTGCCTTAAATTGTTTTACAAATGAAGTATTTATACAGTTGCAAGTTTAACGCAACAGATTTCGTTTTCAAAACTATGTGTTTCTGAGTTTTATTAGCACTTAGAATATCGTAAATTTAAAAATAATAAACTTCTCATCGTTTCTTAGAACAGCTTGTATTGCTGTTATACCTATCAACTCGTATTGTATAGATCCTCGTTGATGCTTGCACAAATTATTAGTCGCAAATATAAGCAGCAAATTAATATATTAACGTAAAACAATATTCTCATGTAAATATAGCTGTAAATAACCCTGAGTGTTTGTATAGAGAGTTGGCAAGTAATATTTTTATCAAACTATTTTTTTATACAATTTGAAAACCGTTGTAGCTAACTTCGCATGAATATTATCGTGTTTCGGTACAATAGTGTTCATCTTACTGTTTGTCCATATGAGATCTCGTATACTTAATTAAAGTTATTAGAGACAATTTAGATGATAGATATACGTAGGTATTTAAAGTTATTGATAGACGACAGGCGATATGGAACCATTTAGTAATAATTTCATTTACAGCTGCCATGTCTGTTTTAAGGCATACTATTAAGAGCCATTTAACCATTCCTGCAAGCATTTACCGCATTGGATTGAATCGCATTTAACTGACAATTTAATATTGCATGAAACATTTTCCATTCCACTTGTATTGACCATTAATTTAGTATTCGATTGCATTTTACCGCATTATATTGTTCCTAGTGTCCATGTCACTTCCCTAGTCTGTGTGCACTCGAACTGCCGAAGAGTGATTGTCGCCTCCATGTGTTTAAGATACCGTGAATGAATACTTCTCCCAGTGTTTAAACGACGAAGACAAGAATCGCATATTCTATGTGCATGTAACTTAAACACACCAGGCGTACCTTTGGTCTAGCAAATTAATCGATCGATGCAATATTTAGAACATTCCTATTTCAACACACTCTTCTAGATTAATTGCTTGAAAGAAGCGACAAAACGTATATGTGTTACACATTGTTATGATCGATGTAAGTACGATGTAGACGTAGTGCGAGGTCTTGTAACGCCTTACGCTTTTTACTTTTGAGTTATCATTTTATTCCGCACGTATCCCATTCATATTCATTCTGCCGAGGGGTGGCATTTTCTAAAACATACGGCCGAAGTACAAGGAGCGGCGAATATGGATGGGTGCGTGCTGGGACTTAGATAGCTCACATCTGCTCTCAGGTAATAAGGGGTGACCATTAACTATCATTGAATTCTTTAGTTTCTAAGTGTACTAATGATAAACCTATTGTTATGTGTAGTCAAAGCGTGGAGCGGCGTGAACAAGCTCGCGCTGACCTCAAAGGATTGGAAGACACTGTTGCCAAGGAGCTGCAGACACTGCACAATCTGCGCAAATTATTTGTACAGGATCTGCAGGCGAGTACAATCATTATTATTTGAATTCGTTAGCATAACTTGTGCTAGCTCATTATTCTTATTCAAATTCTTTATCGCGCAGGCAAGGATAAAGAAATCCAACAATTCGGAAGAGGGCGCGGAAGAGGAGGGCGGCTCATTGGCTCAGAAGCAGAAGATCTCGTTCTTGGAGAACAACTTGGAACAGCTGACCAAGGTGCACAAGCAACTTGTGCGCGACAACGCGGACTTGCGCTGCGAGGTGCCCAAACTGGAGAAGCGTCTGCGAGCCACTATGGAGCGTGTCAAGGCGCTGGAAACAGCACTCAAGGTACATTTTATAATTACAATTACGCCCTTCAATAGAAAAATAGATACGCTTATTTATCCAACAGGATTACTAATTAATTATAATAAATCGTGACTAATTTCTATGTCATTTTTATCTGCAGGAAGCAAAGGACGGCGCTATGCGTGACCGCAAGAGATATCAATTTGAAGTTGACAGAATCAAGGAGGCTGTTCGTGCTAAGAACCTCGCACGGCGAGGCCCACAAGCCCAAATTGGTTAGTGATATTTCAATTATAATATTAAATGTTGTGCCACCTCACAACAAGGGACTGCAAATGTTAACATTATGACTTTTTCCAGCGAAACCCATCCGTGCCGGCGGTGGGCACCTAGTGGGCGGCGGAGCGCCCGGCGTGGTGCGGCCCGCGCCCGCGCAGGACATCAAACGGAAGTCTATCATTGTGGGCGCAAGAGGTAACTACATTTAAAATACACGTCGGCTGTTGTAACAATTAATGACAATCTATTACATAATAATGCACTTGTTTCAGATGAGAGTTGAAGAGATAGCCGTTACATCATAGAGAATTTAAATGAAACTTCATAGATGTACCTTACAGGGGCGACGAAAATAATTATTTTAAATCATAACCATTATTATAACTATGCGTTTATGGAAAGCCTAATAATAAGTGCAACAAAAAAAAAAGAAAAATATTGGTAGTATTCTCTTAGGCTTAATGTTTGAGCTACCTAATATTAAAGTCTATAAGTGCACATGGATTTAGAACAGTAATAGCTTTCTGCGATATTATATATCAGGTTTCATCTAAATTCGATATAGTACCAGTTCTAAAATAAAAGTATTACGGTTTGAGCAGACCGAAGCTTCAATGGTCTTTTGATGTTGCTATTTTTAAATCAATATAATATTTTTATGAAATGACAAAAAGTATTAATTTAGTTTCTCATTATGGATGCTTAAACTCGATTAAATGTTCGACGAACTTAGAGATTATTAATCTGCTTGAGAAAGAAATGCGGCAAACTGAGACGTGAGCAATCATTCAGTACAAAGACATACCGAGCCAGTTACCAATATGTGTGAAATAGACGGATACATGCTCACATTTCTTTCTCATATGGATATAAAACAATGATTTCCAAGATGCAATATCTCGTTATCTTTAAGAATATGCTGTGAATTAATTGCAGAATTGCATATGCTGCCGCACAAATAAAATAAAAACAAAAAAAGTAAAAAAAATATAATAATAATATGTATGTTACTGTCGGCGTTGTTATCAATTCCACGTGTGGTGGCAAATGCAGAGCAGTGTGCATCTTCAATGTGTAGTTGTAGTTTAAGCTTCTTTAATATATATTTTTATATATTGTGATAAGCGTTGATATGCCGACATGCGAGCATTTATTTAGTTAACGAAACGAAAACCTTCGGTATATGTTCACAAGGTGTCATGGGTGATAACGAGAAGGTTCATAATTATTCAAATACATAAACTTCAGGTATTCGCTCATACCCGGTGAGTTTGCATTGGTTCCACGTGCGTGTGCCTGGACGACTTGCTACCACAAGCAAGTTCACTGTCACTAGGCACGGTCTGCGCCAGATTGACATGCGATTCGATATTAGTGGGTGATTTTTGTATTCAATCATGAATATGAAAATCTCTTTCAACTAATCACATTTAGCTCCAGTGACTTGAAATATTAAACTGTAACAGTACGTTTGTTACTGCTTAAGAAACATTAATACACACACATAGTTGTTGCATATTGTAGGTTATCATTCATCGCACCTTTCGCTTAGTCCCTCCTACTGCGCGTCACCTTCACGTTAGCTTGTGAGCTGTGATGTTTTTAGCAAATATTTTACTTTTGTATTGCGTATTTCTTGTAACTGTCTCAGTAGTAATTTTAGTCACTAAGTTACAATATCGGCTCTTATAATATAGTCTGTAACAATTAAGAAAGTATATTTTTAATGAAATGTATGGCATATTTCACTTCAGATCATCGTCTGGCATCTGTCCACATGAGAAATAAATAAACTTTGGAAAAAACAGCGTCAACATAGTATGTTTGATTGGTTAATAAAGTTCTCTATTTGCTTTAGGATGCATCAGCTTCGCAGTAGATCTGTAACTTATATAAGTACTTATGAATTAATCACGACGGATGGCAGTCCAGTGTAGGCTTGCTGCATCTAGACATGAAGCAGTGTAGGGCCCAAGTGGCTGCGTCCTATGAGGAGTTATGGAACTATAGCCGACTCAATGTCCAGAAAACCAAAGATGAATCACAAGTTTAGATTTATTGTTCGAGATTACTTACCAGCTGAAATTTAATGTAAGCCCCCGAATTACTCAATGGTTCCAAAGCTCCTTAGTGTGTTGCAATACATTTATATCGTTTAGATGTAAAGTTGTAGTAAATTATTTCACACTTAATTTAGATACATGATTTTTATCATATTTTATTTATTGTATTACATATAACTAAATTATATCGTTTTTTTGTTCACTTTTGAAGTGTAATAAATGCGCTTTTTATATACCTCTACTTACATTATTTTAAAATCATGATCAAATACCATATATTTTGCATTCAAAATTAGAGATGCCTACAAAGATGCATTCCACGAGGAAAGCACATTGTATCTTTGTTAATCTTTAAGATAGTTTTGTTAAAATGTAGTTAAAGAGGCTATCCTCGGTTTCCACTCGCCTGTTGCATAGATAGCCCTAGCCGGAGGTCGACGCGACATGGACGCGCCCGAAGGTGGGCAACCCCAAACCGACAGGCTTGCCTTTGCACCAAGTGATTTAGTTTGTATTGACATCTTTTGTATCATGTATTTTAATATATGGAAAATTCTCAGAAAGAGGGTTTTCTTGATTTTTTTTATTTATTATGAAAATAAAATCATGAATTTATTTGCTAAAGCGTTTTTTATTGAAGTCAACCCTTTAGTTACTTAGTGATGTAATTAATAAAAAAATATGTGGATATGGTACTTACCTACCCATTTATACAGGGTGGAGAGGACATCGACGCACTAGCGATTCAGTACATCATTCTGTAGTATTTTACAGTAACTTGAATAAAAACTGCTTTCCCATACATTTTGACCGAGTAGTTATTGCACTTTTGTAGAAAACAGCAGATTTATGTTTTAACTTGTATTTGGGGGCGTTCTGAATGGTGTACTAAATACGTAGAAACCGTTTGTGCCTCGATGTCTTCCTTCCACAATGTATTAATAAGTTGGGACATTGTTATAAATAATATACGTTAACTATATGTATTGTGGTTTACTATATATAACATTTCTACATCCTATATAACATGTATAAAATATTTGTTACATAAGCTTTTGTAGCTCATTAGGAAACCTGGAGATGATTATATAATATGTTAGTGCTTTGTTTAGATGTAAAATATACTGGTTTTCGCTAAGCGTCATAGTTTATAATATCTACATGAACACATTATAATACAATTTCATTTTAATATCGCATATGTTATGTTAACAATAATACACCACAACATAAATGATACGTCCAAAAGTCTCAACCACATAAAACAGCTCTAGGTTCCCAACAATGAACACTTGAATACATACACGTCTCATAAATTCCATTTTTATTTACATAATATCATTATTTTCTTTTCTGTGTAAAAGATCGGCTTCTATAATACGCAAATATAACATAACAAGCCCGATCACAATCTATATTATACTAGAATAAGTCAATCTTCATCTATACATACAACATTTTTTAAATTAAAATAAATTATATTTGTATCTTTAGCGTTACTGTGCATAATAATATCTTTAATTAAGAGACAAATTAACTTAGAAGCTGATGTAGAATGTACTGATCAGTTTGGAACATTTTCGGCCTGTTTCACCATTTAACGACAAGTTCCGGATAATTGATCTGACAGATCATTTAAAAAAGAAACTGTTTATAGTTAAATCTATCTGATGGATAGTAACTAACCGGACACTGGGAACCAGACCCTCATACGAATAAACGAAAGCAAAGCATCAAAGTGCATTGTATGAAGAAATGGAATCATTCGATAGTTGGCGATCTAAGGTGTTACTCAAACCGTTCTCCTTCACTGTAGATGAAGTTCTGAAATGAAAAATATACTCTTACTAAGATAAAATAATAATGTTGAATAATGGGACTGTCAAGCAGCTACGAGGGCAGAGAACTCTATACAGCTGAAGTTTTAACGGCAGCGTTTGATGAATGTACCGGGTAAAACGAGGTGAAAACAAACGCAAAAGTGAATCGTGACCTTGAAAGGGTTATGATATTTTACCAACAAGTACTCTATATAACTCGTTCTCGTAGTCGTTCTGTATGATGTCGGACGTTAAGAATAGCACCATCCCATATCTTCCCGTGGGTGTCGTAAGAGGCGACTAAGGGACTTGCCAGAGAATGGGCAGCAGCGTTCTCTGTGCTTCTGCAACAACCCTACTGCGATCGCCAACCCGCCTGCCAGTCGTGGCGATTATGGCAAAACCCCCCATGTAATGTCTATGTGGCGAAACTTGGGGGAGGTCTATGTCCAGCAGTGGACGTTTTTCGGCTGAAATGATGATGACTCTATATAAATTATATACGAACCCAAAGAAAGGTAGCAAGGTGATGAGTTGTGCGCGATTGGTGCAATCCCTCAGCTCCGGAAGCACGAGTAGTATGTGTCGCAGATATGCCTGCAGAGCTACTCGGCGCTGCTCAACCAAATGAGCGTCCTATAACAAAGAATTACAATTATTAGATATATTTATTTTTAGGTAGAAGTCTAGCAGGTAACTAATAGTACACCCACATTTCGCCAGTTATCTTCAAGTCTCATGTAATATGGGCCGAGGCTATTGCCACAAATCCGTGACAGCTACTAAAATTCCCGATGGAAAAACCCAATTACCCTTTGGTTGACCTACCTGGGAATCGAACCCGGGACCTCGTGCTCGCTCAGCAGTCGCTCTTGCGATGAAGACGCTCACAAATATTTCATCCGAAAAAGATATTGCAAAGAAACTCTACTATGGACGTATTGGAATAAACTTTTCGAGATTCCAGGACTTATTAATATACCAAAATAGTGGTAGTTACCCGTTTTCGTAGCGTTTTCTTTGGCGGAAACTTGTACGTCGCTATATCAGGATGACATTTTTTTAACTGCATGTGTAGTTCGTGAAACTTAGCGTATCTATGATAAACATTCCACTCCTCCTGTCCTATCTTCAGGTAGATCTGAAAAACAAAAATAGTCAAGTTATGAAGAATATCACAAAATACTATAACACCCGACGCAGGTTGCCACTGTCATTTTCAGCTTCATTGCAATCAGAGCAGGGTCGATATTTGTACGACAGTGACAATGGCGCTGAACTGTACTTCGCCAGTTCTGGCCTTAAGATTTGCGTGCATTAAAATTACCTGATAAACATGATATGATGTTTTCTTTCCAACTAGGAATGCGCTAGGTATATGAGCCTTAACATTGGACTCGGGATAGTCCAGCACTTCCATCGCCGATATACTTTCATATTCTTTGAGTCGTTGTTGCAGATACGTATTGAATTCCATTAGCTCAGCGTGCATTTCAGCCACCTAAAAAAATATTTTATTGTACTTGAATTCAGAATATTAGACTGTTTACATTCAACTATCGAATTGATACTGTTTGAAAGTTTAAGTTGTAAATAAAAAGGTTCAAAATTAATCTTGGTTGCAATGGAAATTGTATTTAAAATTCTTATTGTTTTAAAACTATATATTTATCTAAAATGTTTGAATTTAACAGTTTAAAATTCTGTGTCTAAAAATTATTTCGTAGTGAGCTAAGGACTATTTTCATAATTGTTAATAACGTGCGTTTGACGCGTTTACCTGGACAAGTTTCCTTTCATACTGATCAACTTCTGCATTTTCTCCAGAATCGTTTTTTAAAGCTTTTCCAATTTCAACTGCGGACATGTATTGACGCAATTGGTCTTTCAATCTGTCATTTTCTCTGAAAAAGAAAGCATTGATTAAAACTAAATACTTACCACCAATTGATCACTCCATTAGTTGTGTATTCTGTGGGCATATTGTCCTAAGGTAAAACCATAATAATATACTCACTTGCTCAGATCTAATACTACATTTTCTAACTTCTTAATTTTTTCCTTATTGGCTACTTCCATTTGTGTGAATTTCATTTGCAAGTTTAAATAATCTCTTTCCCTATTTTCTAAAAGTACATTTAATGTCTTATCCTCCGGTACTCCTTCGTCTTCTGTGAAACAGAGCTCCAAGCATGAGGTGCTTCCATCAATACTTCCTGCAACCTCCTCACTGTCACTTTCAGATATTTTTAAATTGTTTACACTTAGTTCAGATACATCGTCTTTAATAACATTATTTACATCAATACTGTTAGAGGATGAGAATATCTCCTTTGCACATTCTGATAGTTTCGACAGAATTTGTGAAGGACTGTCCATAGCTTTGACACTGTCTGGAAAGAAGTGTCTTAGAGCACCCTTGTATTCCGAGCTGGTAGGCTCACTACTCGATGGTGCAACTACTTTGGGATCTGGTGAATTAAGGCAAGTCGCCGGTGCACTGTTCCACGCGGAACTATCAAGTTGTTCTGCAGCTTCAAGTGACTTTCTTTTATTTACATTGAGATGTTTTTGTTCATTTTTATCAAAAGATATAACTTGGCGCAAAGGCCTTCGTTTTAAATTACTAGATGATTTCACGGGTACTGGCAAAGGTATCACTAGTTCTGCTTTGTTAGAATGATTGGTTTGTTGTGAGTCATTCAACTCTGGTCTGTCGATTGATAACGCAAACAAGACTGTTGATAAACCTGAAATAATAGATACAAATTATTATTGTATTTTATTTCTATTTAATAAAAATATGCTTGATTCTGGCCATAATAAACTGGGTATTAACATCTGAATGAATATTTCTCAATATTCATTAAAATTAATTATGGTTACATAAATATTCAACCTGCAGCCATGCTTGGTAAAAGATGTGAGGTATCAAGATCTCTGACTAGAGCCCCTTCCTCATAATATTCCATCAGCAGACCATGAGCTACCCAGCTTTGCAGATATCTGATAAAAATAAATAAAAATTATTCATACATCAATGGTTAGAAGATATTATGTCGTAACTTCGTAAAGGACATTGAACATGCTATTAGCAACATTCGGTTTGGCCCCCAAAGTCGAAAATCCAACAGCATGTTCATGCCTCTTGCGGCATTTCAATTTACAAATGTCGAAATGTTGTGAAACTAAGTAAAATAATTACTACCTGTCTAGAGATCTCTCGTTCAGAGTGGCTCTGAGGAAAGCTCTGAAATATCCAAGTGGTGTGTTGATGTTCGTGAGGATTTTAAACCTTTCCTTTTCATGTTTCGTTAAATGTAGGCAAGTGTAACTCCAGAGAGAGTTACCTGTAACGAAACAATACTTCTTACTGTCAGTTTCCCATGAAATTCTAAAGTTTTATTTAAAACTGTGATGATTACTAAATAGTATATTATGCATGTGTTACGGAAAGCGATACTCCGAGTATATTTTTTATCATATAACATTATCTTACCAACATTAACAATATTAAAAGTGAAGTTTAAACCTGCTGTGACCAAATTCTGAATTGCCGAGTTTGATAAATTAGTTCTAATGCCATGGCTAAGCAATTTCTCCCATTTTTCACATAGTTGTGCTATTCTGAAACAATCACTTGATATTATAAGTTTTCCCTTCAATATTCTCAGTACTCATCATGCATCATTCATCATTTCAGCCCAAAAGACGTCCACTGCTGGACATAGGCCTCCCCCAAGTCACATTGACATTTTGGGGGGTTTTGCCATAAACGCCACGCTTGGCAGGCGGGTTGGCGATCGCAGTACGGTTGTTACAAAAAGCACAGAGAACGCTGCTGCCCATTCTCTGGCAAGTCCCTTAGTCGCCTCTTACGACACCCACGGGAAGATATGGGATGGTGCTATTCTTTACGTCCGACACCATACAGAGCTAAACACACACAGTACTCAATGGAGCTCAACTTTATTTTTCTTACCTTATATCATCTTCTGTAGCTAACTCAGATTTTCCTCCAAAGCGGGTTTGACAGTTTTGTACACAGTTTTGTAGTTCCTGGTAAATAGTTTTACCATTTTCAATCCTTTTCTTTAACTCCTCTCTATTGTCTATAGCATTAGCTATTGTATTTAAAATCTTGCTGTTCTGAAATACAATACAAACAGTTTATAATAATATTTTCCATGCCAGCCACTCAAAAAAATAAAAACTGAAAATAAATTATGAAAAAATATAAACAAAACAATTTTAAATTGCAGTATCATATGCTAGGCCTCAATTCCTCAAAGTGAAACAATTACTTGAAGGAATAAAAACATTGCAACAAGAGAATGTAACATAATCAATATAAGTATAATTTAAACAAGAACAACTTCTTGGTAATCAGATATTTTGCTTGCTGAATGTTATTAAAAATAACTATGAGATTATTGATGCAACATGAAAGTTTGGTGTCTTAGCTTATTGTATCACTAGTTGTTGCCCGCAACTCTGATCACATGGGATGTGAAGGTGTGAGAAAAAGAAAATACCCTATGTGCTATTCCATACTATGATCTATCTGTGTGCCAAATTTCATCCAGATCCATAAAGCCATTCTGGCGTGATTTAGTAACAAACATGCATCCAAACTTTCGCATTTATAATATTTGTATAGATTGTGTAGATGTACTAACTCAGAAACCCACTGTGTGACATGCTTAGTAATGATGACATGATGGCTTCAATTATAAACATACTGTGATGATTACTGAACACCCAACATACCATTACACTATACTTGAAACCTTTAAATTTTTGGTAAGAATATCTTACCCTTTCCTCTTTTGTGACGACAATGTATAGAACTTTTATTGGGGTGTGTTAATGGTTCTATATATTATGAAATGAAATGATCATTAGAGTATAACACACTGAATTTAATGATGCGGTTACTATAACTAAACACGGTTTATAAACAAGACTATGACTACATTAATATAAGTTGACGCGAGTGACGCGGTAAGCGCGGTTATGACCGGCTGTGTGTGGTAGCGTATTTGAACTGCCTCGAACTCATAGACTGCATCGTCTTAAGTAGTTGAGTTCGCGGGGTGTGTGCATGTGTGGGTTCCATACCACTACAAATGTAACATTTTTTTTTTACCTCGGATTTCTAACACCCATCATCATCATCATTTCAGCCGAAAGACGTCCACTGCTGGACATAGGCCTCCTCCAAGTGTCGCCACATTGATCGGTCCCGTGCGACTCGCATCCAGCGGATCCCCGCAACCTTCACCAGGTCATCGGTCCACCTAGTGGGAGGCCTTCCAACGCATCGTCTTCCGGTTCGCGGTCGCCATTCCAGAACTTTTCGGCCCCATCGGCCATCCGTTCTCCGAGCAATGTGCCCTGCCCACTGCCACTTAAGTTTTGTAATTCTTCGGGCTACGTCGGTAACCTTGGTTCTTTTGCGGATGACCTCACTTCTGATTTGATCACGCAAGGAAACTCCGAGCATAGCCCTCTCCATTGCCCTTTGGGTGACTTTGAGCCTTCTGATAAGGCCCATTGTGAGCGACCACGTTTCGGTCCGGGGTGTAATCACTGGCAACACACACTGGTCATTGACTTTCGTCTTGAGACACTGCGGTAAGTTGGACGAAAAAATACCACGCAACTTCCCGAACGCTGCCCAGCCGAGTCGGATTCGACGATTGACCTTTTTCTCAAAGTTAGACCTACCCAACTGGACCGTTTGTCCCAGGCAGACATAATTGTCTACTACTTCGATTGTATCTTGATAAGAGTCTCCGATCTTGATAAGAGTGGGTGTTACATGGGCATTCAACATGACTTTGGTTTTGTCCATGTTCATTTTAAGACCCACTCTTTCGGAAGCTCTACTGAGGTCATCGAGCATTGTACTGAGGTCCTCCATGGTCTCAGCCATGACCACTATATCGTCGGCAAATCGAAGGTGAGAGATGTACTCACCATAGACGTTGATGCCTAGCCCTCTCCAGTCCAGAACCTTGAAGGCATCTTCCAGTGCAGCGGTGAATAGTTTCGGAGATATGACGTCTCCCTGTCTCACACCTTTTTTTTTCGGATGGGAAATCATCAAATGACTTCTCCCTCTCTGGGCGGAGCAGAAGGGAGTGTCAGACTTGACTGACTAAAACACATCTATGTTCCTTCTTAGCCCTTTGTGTTCCAGGACCACGGTATCTCTTTCGAACAACCCGCAGCCCTGACACCTCGCTGCAGAATGATCGGTTCCGAGGTCTGGTCCTGAAGTCGGACTGACATGGTGGCGTTTTTGTACAAACACGTCGATGTACCGATAGTCAATTTGGCACCTTTAGAGAGACTGCAATACAGCCCAAGTCTCGATAGAATCGAAGGCTTTCTCGTAGTCCACAAACGCTAAACAGAGAAGCAGGTTGTACTCTTCGGTCTTCTGTATAACCTGTCGCAGCGTATGTATGCGGTCTACGGTGCTAAAGCCTTTTCGGAATCCGGCATGTTCGGGAGGCTGAAAATCGTCAATCCTGCGCGCGAGACGGTTCGTGATGACCAAGAGTCATCACGAACCGTCATGAATCATCACATATAAAATGTCATGAGTCATGACATGTCATCATGGCCGAAAATAACATGTAGACATGGCTGAGATGGCATGGATGGAGTGAGATGGGCCTATAGTTCTTCAACTGGGCATTGTCGCCCTTTTTGAAGAAGAGTACCAACACACCCCTGCACCATGCCTGTGGCGTTTTCTCGTCGAGTATCGGAATCAAACAGCGTCTGGAGGGCCTTAAGGACCGGTTTTCCACCCGCCTTCAGAAGTTCGGCCGTAATTCTATCATCACCCAGTGCCTTGTTATTTTTAAGCTGTTTCAGAGCCATCCTAATCTCGTACAGGCTGATGTCCGGGATGTCTTCGGTATAGTGTCAGGTAGGTCTAGCTCATGGGTCGTTCGCTAGATTTCCAACGGGATTACTGGTTGACGTGTACAACTGCCCATAGAATCTCTCGATCTCCCTCAGTAGCTCCGGTTAGGGCGGATACGATCCTGCCATCGTCGGTCTTCAGTTTCGTGAGCTGGCTTTGCCCAATAGCCAGATCTCTTGCAAAAACCTTGGAGCCTTTATTCCGCTCAATTGCGTCTTTAATACGCTCGGTAATAAAGCGGTGGAGGTCGCTCTTCAAGGATTTAGAGTTCCGTCTATTGAGCTTAATCTCATTTTTAGTTGACCATCGGCGCTCTGCCAGGTCCACTTCCTGTGCTCACGCTTTTTGAAGAAGGAGTTCATCATATAGAGGCCCTCCTTCTCCATAAAACTAGCCAGTTCGTGTCCCCGGTGGTTCCGACGTCCAACACCAAATTGCCCCACCTGCAGCTCATACCCGATTCGTTTGCCCAGTTTCGCATTGAAGTCCCTCATGACAACAGTGAAGTGTGTTTTGCAAACATGCATGGCTTTAGCAATATCCTCATAACCTTCGTCGTCGGGGTATGCCGAGGTCGGGGCGTAGACCTGTATGACCTTCAGCGAATATCTAGAGGATATTCTGAGAATAAGGCACACTCGACGCACTCTCGATCTTCACCACGTTATTCTCAAGAGACTTGTGGACGATAAACCCAACACCACCCTAGGACTGCCGGTCACTCTCTAGGAAATAGAGCAACTTGCCGGATTTCAGGATCATCGTGTGTTCCCCCTCTCTTCGGACTTCCGATAATCCCAAAATACTCCATCGCAACTTGCTCAATTCCTCCTCGAGTTCCGTAATCTTCTCGTCGGTCCGGAGTGTTCGCGTGTTATATGTTGCCAGGTCAAGTCGTCGGTACCGGATCCTTTCCGGAGATTCTTTGCACCGCTTGCCACGCCGTAACCTCGACCGCTTCCATAGTCGAAGGTACCATAGTCGATAGGGCTGCCGGGTATTAAGGGCCATTTCTTTTTTGTGCTCCTAAGGAGGGGGTTTGCCATAATCGCCACGCTTGGCAGGCCCCTGTGAACACTTGGTCCGACTGCTTTGTCCAATCAATCGGACCACGCGAACTTTTTTTTCCTCTTGGTCCGATTAAGTAGTCGGACCACGCGGTCTATCGTTATTTTAGAACACTTGATCCGACCGATCGGACCACGCGAACTTTTTTTTTCTCTTGGTCCGATTAAGGAGTCGGACCACGCGGACTATCGTTATTTTAAAACACTTGGTCCGATTGATCGGACAACGCGAACTTTTTTCCTTTTGATTCGATTAAGGAGTCGGATTATGAGGTATATCGTTTAGAATATTATATTATTCCGTTTATTCATTTAAACAACATATTTTTTACATTTTTAAATATTCTCATATAAAATCAATAAAAAAAAACATTTAAAAATATAAAAAATAGTAGTCCACCGGTATCGGGAATAGGGTCCAAGCTACCAGTGGTCAGGGATCCAGAGAAAGGAACCTCCTAACGATACGAGCCGTGTCCAGGAGTACCGCTTTCTGAATCAAGCCCTTGATCCAGCTGCCTAACGAGAGCCTCATCAGATATTGGTCGAGGCTCTTGGCAATTAGGCCATTGGCTGATACGACTATCCGCACAATGATCGCTGAGTCCACATCCCACATGTCGACAACCTCGCGAGCCAAGTCAAGATACTGAACATATTTATTATTCCCTTTATTTATTTTCTTAACATATCCTTTACATTTTTAAATATTTTTACAAAACAACATATAAAAAAACATTTAAAAATATAAAAAATAGTAGCCCACCAGCATCGGGAACAGGGTCCGGGCTACCGGTGGTCAGGGCTCTTGAGAGAGGAACCTCCTGACAATTCGTGCCGTGTCCAGAAGTACTGCTTTCTAAATCAAGCCCTTGATCCAGCTGCCAAGCGAAAGACTTCTCAGATGTTGGTCGAAGCTTTTAGCTATTAAGCCATTGGCCGACACGACTATCGGCACAATGACTGCTGTAGTCACGTCCCACATGTCGACAACCTCGCGAGCCAGATCTAGATACTTGAATTGCTTATCTTTCTCTGCTTTCACGAGGTTCTCATCATGCGGGACCGTTATATCAACAATCATTGCGCGACGCTCCAATCGATCTATCAACACAATGTCAGGCTTATTGGCAACAATAGTCCTGTCAGTGATGATAGGTCGATCCCAATACAACGTGATATTACCATTATCGAGAACTGGGTCGGGCGCATACTTATAGTATGGCACTTCTGATTCCACAAGGTTGTATTTCAAAGCAAGTTGCTGGTGGATAATCCTGGCAACAAGGTTGTGTCTATGCAAGTACTCTCCGTTAGCTAGACGAGAACAACCAGAAATAATATGTCTGATGGACTCACCCGGACGGTGGCATGCCCGACACACGTCCACCGTCCCGTCCTTCATAATGTTTCCGGTATACTGAACATATTATTATTATTGTTCGACCGATCAAAAGACGTGAACTTCTTATTAGCTTTTATTTAACTTGCCGTGTTAGTTTGTTTGGTATTATGTATTGGTGACAATACAATTTTATGCCAGACATTACTTCATCCTGCAGCCACGATCGTCTTCTCAAGAGGGAACTGCTCAACGGTTAATAGAATAGAAACCAAAATTTGTATTCGCATTCAGTTTTGATACATAAAGATGATTTTAATCATGATTTCGGGATCCGCTAACCAAGAGGGAACTCAGCAAGAAAAAAGCGGTATAGGAAATATTCCGTTAAACAAACTCTAGAGGACGCTACTTGACCATTACTTGATTTTGATATTGCGTTTGCGACGGAGGAATATTATTTCTTCGTCACACACGTGTCCGTGTCTACATTTCTAATTCAACTTTCCATACGTACGTCTGCTGGAAGAAATTTCTTTTGAAATAAGCAGTACCTTTGTGCTATTGTATCATAATGTGTTGTCCTGTTAAGTGTTTTTTTGTGTACATAAATAAATAACTAAATATTTTCACTTAACGTAAAAATTGTGCATTGACATCAGTCAGACTTATCAGAAATATTCGTTTTCTAAGAAGGCTAGCTTTTTTATGAAGTATTATTTTCTAGTAGTAAAACGGTTTTAAATTTGATCGGATTAGAAGGAATCATAATTCCTCTTAGTCCGATAATTCGGACCAAAAGGAAAAAAAATAATGCGTTGTCCGATCGATCGGACTGAGCAGTCGGACCAAGTGTTCACAGGGTGGCAGGCGGATAGGCGATCGCAGTACGGTTGTTGCAAAAACACAGAGAACGCTGCTGCCCAATCTCTGGCAAGTCCCTTAGTCGCCTCTTACGACACCCACGGGAAGATATGGGATGGTGCTATTCTTTACATCCGACACCATACAGAATTCGTTACGTCCGATACCATACAGAATTTTAATTCTAACACCCGTTTATAAACAAATCAAAGTGATTATTGCGTAAAACTCATTATTGAAAATACAAACTTTATTCTATAGTTTAGTAATTGCTCTAAGTAAGAACTGTCAAAAGTTAGAATTCTTAGCTTTGTTTTTTTCTTACTTCATTTAAATTCTTGTATATTGCATAAAAATGTATTGCATAAACACTTCAAAAAGAGTTCAATGTAGCAACTTGAATTCGAAACATCGCGTCACCGAACTTCGTGATAAGTGTTATAGTTATGCCGTCAGTCATTTAGCCAGAGCGTCAGCTATTTAGCCAGCGAGCCCATGTGAATTACAATGAAATTGTTATCTACTATCGTCCCAGTCACTTTATTTTTATGTCTCTGTCCAATCAATAGATGTTAAAATTTGGAGGTATGTATGGTCCATTAATTTTACTTACATTGTCTTTATAAAAATTAATACATACCCTCAAGTTATTATATGTTAGCTTATGTCAATTTAAAATATTTCTAGCGCTTCCTATTTTATCGTATGCATTTTTAGGACACAAAACAAAAAAAAACCGGCCAAGTGCGAGTCAGACTCGCGCACGAAGGGTTCCGTACCATTATTTATAAAAACGAAAAAAAAAACTATTTTGTATTGGAGCCCCCCTTAAATATATTTTTTTTCTTTTTTTATTATTTGTTGTTATAGCGTCAACAGAAATACATAACCTGTAGAAATTTCGACTCGCTAACTATCACGGTTCATGAGATACAGCCTGGTGACAGACGGACGGACGGACAGCGAAGTCTCAGTAATAGGGTCCCGTTTGACCCTTTGGGTACGGAACCCTAAAAATACACTGTTATTACAACCAAATTCTTAGGAGTTACGATAGATCGAAATTTAAATTGGAAGGCACATGAAGAATAAGCAGTGGTGCGTAAGTTTGTCATGAAAATGTAACATAGATGCCTTATTAAATGCTTACTATTGGCTAACGGAATCTGTTCTTAGATATGGGGTTATTCAACTGACAAAGATGCCGCATTTATAGCTTGTCTGACCTCCCTTTATATTCTAGAAACAGTAAAGTTTATTAGAAATAATAAAATATATTATCGCTGGCTGTTAAATTTCCCAAAACCAGGCGTGATCAAAACCAGCTGTGTCTGCATAGGAGTAGGACTGTACTTATGTACAAAAAAAGTAAAAGTGTTTTCTGCACGGCTCCCATTAAAATAAGTTACCCAAAAGTTAGAGAGAGCTTAATAATGTACAATTGAAGAAACAACTAAAATAATTTCTAACTGACAAAGCACATTACAATTTTAATGAATTTCTGACAGAACCATTTACTGTAACATAGATTTATTAATTATTACTATTGAGGTCATGTGTATTATTTGCTAAATTCATAGACATTGATTAAATTATGTTTTATTCTTCTAATTTTCACATGCATAATTTGCGTGGTACAAGGAGATATTAAATAAGTTAATAATTAACTGCTTAATTTAAATAGATTCATGTTTATTTTCATTTATTTATTACTTATCATCGGTTATTAATTTATCTGTACATTTAGCAAGTATTGAATACATGTTTAACAAAGTTACATGCAAGATTTCTTCTTTAAATACATGGTTTAATTTTTGACGTACTAAGTAACTGAAGTGGGTAGACCTTAATCATGTTACATCAGTTAATAACTTGATTAAGACAATATATGGATCCTTAAATGTTTGCATGTAAGATTAGGTATTGGCCTTAATTTTAACAAGCAGTTGTCTGTTTTATATACATTTTTAATGAAACTTATTCGTAATTACAATAATGAGCGAAAGTAATCATGTCTTACCATGTTATTGGTTCCCCGTAACTCATAACACTAAAAGAAATTCAATGAATGAAATGAAGCACATATTCTTCTAAATACTACAACGTATATAAAATGGTAAACATGATTTATTTTGACTTTCGTTGTATTTGTCTGACAATTTCATTTGTAGTTTTGAAGGATGAGTATGACATCTTGCTTGATGAGTCTTGCTTGAACAATCTTGAATTGAATTTGTCTATGGAACTATTAGGTACGATGACAGTCCATTTCAATTTATTTTATGTCAGAATTAATCGACTAAATACTTACTTTTATAACCCGTGTGTAATCTAAGAGCCTAGAGGAAATAGCCTTAGGGTTTGCATAGCATTGACGTGCTGCCAAAATACTAAAGTGGTATAACTACCGTACCATAGGCTAGTTTTTTTTAAATTATATTTTATTATCAGTCAAAGAAAATAACGTTCCATCACAAATATTTTCGAAAATGCGTTACCACACTCGAAAATCGAACCACATTAAATCTAAATAAATGACATTATGTACTTTTATGGCATCAATTGATAGGGTCAATCATAAGGATCAAATCTCTATAACAATCATGATTTATTAAATCTAAGGAAAACCATAATCATTAATTTCATTCATAATAAATAATTTATCATAATGAAGTATCACTGAATAGAATTACAGTTAATTACATAATAAACAGAGTTTTACATTTATTTAAGTATAATTTTTTAACTACCTTAACAATTATTTAGTATTCAAACTTATTGTTACAAGCTAGAAATAGGTAAATTAACACACTACCAATTAAAAATTTTTATTTGACATGAAATACTTATAACTCAATCACAAATTCATCTCACTCAAACACCACATGAAAAAATACCACACATAAAAAGACTTTTTCAAGCCAGCTCCATAATATTTTTTTAAAGAATAAAAGTATTTTTTTTGTGATTATGTGGCGTGTTTATACAAAGTAGTGGTCGGGTTCATCGTTTAAGTAGTCCGTGTAGATATATGTAGGTAAAAAAAGTTAAACATTTGATAAAAAATAAAATAAAAAACTGGCCAAGTGCGAGTCTGACTCGCACACAGGGTTCCATAGCCCCAAACAATATAATAACAATATTTTGAACTGTCATTCATTAGTTAGTAGTATTAGTTAGTAAACTTCCACTCAACCGCCAAACTAAATTTGTTTTCAGATTCAGATTCAGATTTTATTTATTTGCCAACAATGTAGGTACAAGTTTAATCCGTGGTCTTTGTAACACAACACTTAAAGTAGAGTCAGCAAGTGAAGATACACACGAGTCCACTGTACTGTTTCTACTTTAAGTGTTGTGTTACAAAGACCACGGATTAATACTATATTAACGATTACCTAATCTCTTTGGGATCGTCAATTGTCCTATTTTGTTTAATAATCCTTGATACAGGTTCTTTTATATAGTTATTATTGTTAATTATTTGCCATGAAGCTCTTGATTTATTATGAGCATTATTTATAAAGTTGTTATTTTGTGCCCTTTGAGTGAGCCTGATGACTTTTTTAAACCTTTGTGAGTATGACTTAAATTTATTTTTATTTTCGCTTGATGGATTCAACCTGCATTTCCATAATAGGCTTCTTTGCTTCTTGCTACAAAGTTTAATACCTTTAGAAACCCATTTAATTTTATTTTCAGCTTGAATTCTAATCCACTTAATTGGAAAACACTGATCATAAAGAAGTTGAAAGATTTCCATAAATTTGTCATATGCATCATTAGGGTTACTCTCGCCGTATACATTTGAAAAAGACAAACTCTGCAAAAGATTTTTAAACTTTACCAAATTCTCGTTAGAAAAAACCCTTTTCTGAGTGCGCCAATATTTTAATTTGCAAATTCTACTAACTTGAATTTTGAGGATTTGAGCTGAGTGATCCGATATCGCAAAATCAATAACATCACTAGTGCATTTTAGGTTCGCATCAATCGCAAAATTATCTAAACAAGTAAGGCTTCTTGGTCTTGTGGCCTGCCTTATTTTCAATTTAAGGTTGTAGTTTAGGAGCAAATATTCAAAATCCAAAGTGCATCTGTTACGTTTTAAAATGTCTATGTTGAAGTCTCCGCATAATACCGCCTTTACAATTGTACTTTACACTTGTACATTAGTTTTCTTGCACAACTTTTTTAATAAGGCATCTAAAGTTTCAAAAAAAAGATTAATGTTAGACATGTAGGGAGGCCTATAAATACATACTACTACTAACTTATGTTTTGGCAGTTCTATCGCACAACATTCAAAAAAATATTTTTGTTTTTCTAAAAATAAAATATTATTTTTTATTTAAGTTTTTCATAGTATGTTAATGAAAAACAAAGTTACTGCTGCAGTTTGATGAAAAAGTCCCATATCTCAAAAACTAAACATCATATCTTATTGAAACCAATTTTCGTTGATAGTTTTTTTACGTTCTACAATTCTAAATATTTTCAGAATTTTCGCCCTCTTACTTTAGAAATTAGAGGGGGGGGCACACATTTTACCACTTTGGAAGTGGCTCTAGCGCAAACTATTTAGTTTAACCTCAATATCATTTTTGAAGACCTATTCATAAATACCCCACATGTATGGGTTTGATGAAAAACATTTTTTTGGTTTTCAGTTCTAAGTATGGGGAACCCCAAAATTTATTGTTTTTTTTTCTATTTTTGTAATAATCTTAATGCGGTTAACAGAATACATCTACTTACCAAGTTTCAACAGTATCGATCTTATAGTTTCGGAAAAAAATGGCTGTGACATACAGACTCATTGTCCCGTTACGCTCATTGTCTCGTTACGCTCATTGTACGCATGCGCCCCATCAATGTTTTGTTATGACGTTGTTACGTTAAACTATCGTCCGTAAACCGACTTTACAAACAACCAATTTTTTTAGGCACGTTCTTCGTCTCCCAAAAAGTATTCAAGTCATAAAAGTGAACTATTCAGAAAAAGTTTTATATGTCTATGAAAGTCGATTTTTAGCCCACTGTTTGACGGTCTGCCACTTATCGCATTTTGTCCTATATTACGAGTATAAGGTTGAAAAGTGGTCGACCGTCAGTGAATTCGGTGGTACATTGGCCACTTGATCATACCCGTTACATAAAACTAGTTCATTTGCCAACAGACGCCATCGTGTATTATGAACTGAACCTCACACTAGTAAGAAAAAAAAACATTTATTTGTTCCCGTTGTCCCAGCTATTTCCGAGCCCTTTTAAAGTTTGACCTACCATCGTTCCACAATTTTTGATGTAATTTGTAACGTAACGCGGTAACGGCGCCACTCTGCCTGGCTTCCCTTTCTCTCACGCATACAGCAGCAGGCTTAGATTAGTTTCAGTTATCACTACTGTCGAGCGTCCCGAGACTCACATGTTTTTTTTTTTTCTATCGTAAGTGGCGTAAAAATGATTTCAAAAGTTTAAATAAAACCATGTTAGTGCATTTTTAGTATATGTACTTAAAAATATGATATGAAGCACCATAGTTTTGCAGGTAGCAACAGCACAATTGACCATTTTTAGAAAGAACTTGTTTGTTTGCGCCATAAAAGATACACACTGGCGTTTGTTGGCTTACGAACTAGTTTTATGTAACGTGTATGGTCAAATCACAGAACATATATACCTTAACGGGGGTCAAATGGCCAATGTACTTTGGTCGAGCGGCAATGGGTAAGCCCATTTATGCCTTTTCTACATCTTACTCCTCTATGCTTGATCGTGTGTAGCCAGTATAAGGCAAAAAGCCCTTCTTTCAAAATACTCAAACGTTGTGCTTTTTGATCTTGTAAAAAAATATTCCTAAACAAAATGGCGTTACCAGCGTGAGTGTATAGAATTTGTAATTCGTTCATGTGTAATTTACGTTTGGTATTTTCCTTCTAATTGATTAACGTAGAACATAATTAATTAATTTAATTTTATGAGTTGTGGTTACTTTTTCTTGGTATACTTTTAAAAGTGAGATTAGCTATTGAAATAAAGAAGTTGTATCATGAGTAATTACGAGGACGATCAAAGCGAAGATGGAGAATTAGCGCGTAGCCCTGCTCAAGATGAAATGGATTTTAGGTAAGTAGATAACAAATTTTGGATTAATTCCTTCCTTTGAATCAATTTAGACGTGTAGAAGATTGTAATGTATATGTTGTGAAATATCATGGCTGTCAAACAGTAAGACTCTAACCAGTAATAATAATGCTTGTTTTCCTTGTTCTACGATTTGTTCTCACTCCTGCTAAATAGTTTAAAACGCTATTTACGTCTTTCAATATTTTCCTTTGTAATGATTCACACCTTCACACACACTCGCGTCATCCTGTGGGCTGGGACGGGTTTTACTAGTCGCCATGCTTATGAGGAAAATATTAGTGCAGTAATTCGTAAAAGTGTACAAGTCAATGTAATGAAATTCTAGTTTTCATGTTTGCCCTACCTAATTATTGTATATCACAATTTTTATAACATTGTTTTGTAACATAGGTCTTGCTGCGGTTGCACTTACAAAATAAATTGGTTTTGCTTTGGCAAAGATAACTTAAGTTGGGGTCTGTCTTTTGTTTAATGTTAGCTGTTACACTATGCAGAGTAATGAGTGTTTTTTATAGTATTTTTAACTAAACTTGAATATTTTCTGATTCTTTTGGTAATTTTATAGTTTATCTGATGAAGATCGAGACAATGCTGATTCCTTAATTATCAAGCCTCCCCAGGCTGTAATTCATCCCACACACCGGGACAAAAGAGGTCATAAAAGAAATTTAAAAGATAGATACAAAGATAACGCTCGGAAAGAAAAGAAACATCTCTACAGGTAATAACATTTTACATGATAAGTGTTTGACCAATTACTTCTTCTAAAAAAGAAAGCTTAATTCACTGTTTTTCAGTATTGTGATTTTATTGCTTTTTATAAATTCTAATGATGTATTTTAGGTACTTTAGAGTTATTTTTATTTTGCATTAGACATGCAGTAGTAATAACTAGTTTATTGATTTTATTCAGTTGATGCAGAATTTGAAGCAGTATTCATTGTAAAGTATTTTAATGTTGTTTTAAGTTTTAATTAATGAATTAAATGCTTATCTTATTCATTCTTTACTTTTTCATCACTTTATTACATGTTTATAAATATAATATTATGTGCTTTAAGGTCTGACATCCTACTGACATTGGGATTGTTATAGATCAATCATAAACCTTTTTCAACAGGGAACGGGATAAGTCAGACAAATCAAAGAGAGAGATTAATAAGAATCCTGATCGTGACGATATGGCCAAAGAGTACTATAGAGAAAAGCAATATTATAGGGAGAAAGAAATGTATAGAGAAAATAAAGAAACATTTAGGGACAAAGAACCTTACAGAGAGAAGGAGGCATACAGAGATAAAGAAATGTATAGAGGAGATGGCAAAGATAACATGTACAGGGATAATAAAGACATCCGTGAAAAAGAAATGTATCGGGAGAGAGATGTGAGGGAAAAGGAAATGTATAAAGAGAAAGAAATGTATAAAGAGAAAGAAATGTATAAAGAGAAAGAAATGTATAAAGAAAAAGAAATATATAAAGAAAAGGAAGTTTATAGAGGTGAAAAGGATCCTTATAGAGAAAGGGAGCATTACAGGGAGAGAGAAATGTACAGGGATCCCTCTTTCAGAGAACCAACCAGGTCTAGAGACCCGTATAGAGAGAAAGATATGTCATATAAAGATAAGGATATGTATAATAACAAAGAGAAAGACATGCAGAGGGAAGCTTATCTTGGCCGTGACAGACAGTATAATAAATATGCTGACCCAGAACGAAAACGTCCTGACAATGAAAGAATAGAAACAAGATTAAGATCATTAGCCGAAGAAGGCCATACTAACCACAATAACGAAAAAGAAAACAGAGATAGATCATCTGGAGATAAAGAATTAGAAGATTTAAGAACTAGACTACTGAATAAAAGAATATCCAAAGAGTTACAAAGTCAAGATGGCAAGAAAAGTTCTGAATATTATGAGAAAGAGAGTAAATCCTCATCTCGTCACTCATCATTAGACAAACATCAAGAACATAGGAAAAATAAAGTTTTGTTTGCAGGTAAGAATTATTGTGCATATATCTAGCACTATTTTGTTTAGAAAACTGTTTTGTTTACTATTTGCTATGGTAGTTGTGTAGTGTCATAGTACATAATTATGCTTAGTAAATGTATTATAGCCTAGAAATAGTTATGCATGTTAAACATCTTATAAAAATGTTAACATTGTTTAAGATAAAGAGAGGGAAAAAAGGAAACATGAATCGCGTACTGAATTAGAGGCTAGAAGACAGGAGCACCGTCGTCGCGGCAAGAAGCGTTCTATTTCTCCCTCTGAGACCACTACCAAGAAAACTAAAACAGATTCACCTAACTATGGTGATTCTGTAGTTACTGTATCTGATTCTAGTGATGTGGAAATGAAAACAGACTCGCTGCACTCAGAGCCTGAAGATGGTAAGTGCCAATCATTACAGTTTTATAACAGTAGCACTAGATTTTCCCAATAAGATCTGAAAACGTCGCCTGAGAAATAATTGCCCAAGACCACACAGTCTTATTTCAGATCAATACAATATAGCCCAACTGTAACCAAAATAAAATTCTGCTTTTTTTTAGGTGAGCACACAAACAGTGAAACAGAAGAGGATAGCTCAAGCACGGAGTCTGATTCTGCAGCAGAATCTAAATCTGAAGGTGAAGAAGAGGAACATATTGATGATGATAAGTCTGTTAGGGAGGAAAAGGAGCAAGAAAGGATCAATGACAAGACTAGACCTCCATCTAAATCAAAGTCCCCAAGCCCAACCTTGTCTAAGTCCAAGCCTGAGTCACTACCATCATCACATGGATCACACTCGCACAACAGGTATTTTATATGATTTCTAATAATAAGTCAAAAAGGTCTGTTTTTTGAAAGAAGTCAGGTGAAGGATTTGTTCAAATATTATTTCTCGCCCTTTGAAATGATAATATTTCATTTTTTTAAACAAATGTGTTCTAAGTGTTTATGTTCTTATTTCCAAAGATAGAATTTATTACAAATCAAAATACTAATTAATTTTCATTTTTTCACAGATCACTTTCCAGATCTAAGAGTAGAAGCAGGTCTCATTCCTTTTCACCTCCTCCACCTGGAGAAAACGGAAAGATTACAGAGGAAGTTGTTCCCAATGAAGATGATGAGGAAACGAGACAGAGAGAGGAGGCCATTAATGCTCTTCCTCCTTATTACCCTGCATTACAGGTAAATATCGTTTTATATTTTTATAAACCAATAAATAAGCTTGGGTAACTGACTAACGCGATCCGAGTGTAGTTCAGTTCGCGACTATAACTGTCTATCTGTGGGTTTACACTGCGTTGTGAGTGTTGGTGTGTTCAATTTGAACGATTTTGTTCACGGCCGTTTCCCCGCCCACGGCGTCAGAGGTGTAACATGCACTGAACTGTGCTCATTCTGATGGAGTTTTTAAATTAGTTTTTTTTTTGTGTACTCATTTCTAACCTAGCAATTTGTTTTTGTCTGAATCATGGCCAAATGTCTTAGACGTCTCTTTAGTACATGAGCAAAGAAAATCATTGTTTCCAGGTCAGAGCTAAGTAACAATTTTCATGTAAAGTGACGTCGTAATTTACCTCTTTGGTTAATTATGATCATTATGGAAAATACTAATTAAGTATTTAATAACATTTTATAGGGGTGTCGATCCGTTGAAGAGTTTCAATGTCTCAATAGAATAGAGGAAGGCGCATACGGAGTTGTTTACAGAGCGCGTGACAAAACGACAGACGAAATTGTTGCTCTCAAACGACTTAAAATGGAAAAGGAGAAAGAAGGATTCCCTATCACCTCTTTGAGAGAGATAAACACATTACTGAAGGTAAGATCACAATCTTTACTGTTATTATTGTAAGCTCACTTGAGCCATCACAATGCATCACTGCTCTTTTTCTCGAAGGTATTTTGTTCTAAAATTATTTTGTTTACTTTTAATACGTGTTATTGTTTGAGCCGCGAGCTGTGAAGCACTCGATGGCTCCTGTGTTGAATTCATTTCATTAATGCCTTGTATTTTATTCCTACAGGCCCGGCACCTCTTACCTGCAAGAGGGTTGTGCTAGAGGTGTGACCCGTTTGCAAGGGTTAACAACTCCGATACGGGCGGGCTAAAGTATCTTAGGAATTTATTCCAGGGGGACCAACCCTTCAATGATTTCTTGTTGTCGTGGAATTTGATGGTCTACGAAAAGTAATTTTTTTATAATATAAAATGCTTAAAATACGAACATCGACGGTTACTATAAGATAATGATGCAAGTTTTGATTAAGATCATCAAGAACATCATCAGGTAAAGTTAGGGAGTAGTTTTAAGTTCTGCTGAAGTACTTGAACATAATCTAAGTAAAAGATTTTTAATCAATACTTTTGAATCCCATTTATCTAAGCTAGGAAAACTGGACTTTTATACTCTTTGTATCCAACAACTTTGTTCAACTACTTTATGTTGTTTGTTCCCATTGATTGTATGGCTCTTTTTTTCTAATTTGTGGGTCAATGGCCGAATGTAATAACGAGTAAAAAAAGTCTTAAGGTTTCCTATAAATTTTGGTATTGTTATAAAAGTCGGCTAGATAAATGTATCCCAATACTGTGTTGGTAAAATCACCTGCAACCCATTAATTTATACTTAGAGCTTTTTCTCTAAGTATAATAGTGATCACTTGAAATTTTATTCCCACTTAAGGCAAAAAAGCATGACAGAGCTTAATGTAAATGTGTGCTATGAAATATATTACATGCTGCTACATTCTATATATTAACTGTAAGGAACAATCAAATTATTCTTATTTATGTAGTCAATCATGTTTACAAATTAAACAGTCTGCAAATGACATGTCTTATGTTTCTAGCACAACATTTAAGTATATATTTTTATTTCTCAGAGTTCTACAACAGCTACGTACATATTCACTATGAAATGCTATGGGATGCTTGATGCGGCTAATGCCCCCAAAAGTCACGTATTTGCACTCGTCTGACAAAAGTGTGCGACAGAGACGGACAGCAAAACTTAAGACACGCAACTTACGCGCACGACTGTTGCCCGGTTTCCACAATCACATTGGTTGAAGTCCACATAGCGTCTCTCGTCTCTGTGATTGATGGAAACCGGGCGTGATTCTGCTTTGCTTATACTGTGCTAACAGGAGTAATTAAAACTGCGCACTTCTTGACAATTTATGTACAATCTTGGTACAACCATGACATTGTGATTGACTAAAACCATTAATAATTGCGCGATTTATTTGCCCGTGTAAGCATCTTTATATTAGATACCACTCAGGTTTATATGTGTAAAACTAGTTTACACTCGGGTTTTTGCAATATATTATCTAAGTGCAAACTTTCATTTCTTTAGACAAATAGCGCGGCTTACGCTCAATTAGACTCAGCATCACAATTTCCTTTAGAATAGCAACCAAGGATTTTATTACTATACAGCGTGTATCCAAAAGGTGTGGTCATATTTTATGGTGTGGTACAGACTATCAGACTGAATTTCTGAATTCTCCATGGGACCAATATGGTTTTCGCGAAAATATAATCAGCTGTCCCGTTCATTTGTAGATCTACCCGACCCTTGATTGGACACTTGATTGTATTTTCGTGGTACCCATGTTGCTCCCATGAAGACAGTTGTTCAGTTTGATAGTCTGTAGACCCTTATACAAGGTGTAAACGGATTTCAGAAAGCCGTCAACCAAGCATTATGTACATCAAACTAAGTCACATGACTTATAATATTTAATTGGAAGAAGCTGGAGTTTTGACCTTCAATAGATAAAGAACAAAAAATTATCGCAATGACGGGGATGGGATAAGTGCCTTTCGGCTTCGAACGAAGCCATGCCAAGCAAGTTTGAAGTACAAGTTTTTAATGTTATAACTACTTTATTAAAATAACGTCCACGACCCCCGTAATATTGAGCTCTACCGTCAAATGTGATTTTTTACCCCGAAGTCGTTTCCCAGCAATATTTTTGCGTAGAATTACTTAGTTTGTGGTAGGTACAGAACTTAAGGCCTTCCAGACGCTGTTTGATTCCGACATACTCGACGGGAAAACGCCGCGAGCGTAGTGCAGGGGTGTGGTGGTACTTTTCTTCAAAAAGACCAACAATGCCCGGTTGAAGAACATAAATAGGCCCATCTCACTCCATCCATGCCATCTCAGCCATGTCTACATGTTATTTTCAAGAGTCATCACGAATCGTCTCGCGCGCAGGTTTGACGATTTTCAGCCTCCCGTACAAGCCGGATTCCGAGAAAGCTTTAGCACCGTAGACCACATACACTGCGACAGGTTATACAGAAGACCGAAGAGTACAACCTGCCTCTCTGTTTAGCGTTTGTGGACTACGAGAAAGCCTACGATTCGATCGAGACTTGCGCTGTATTGCAGTCTCTCCAAAGGTGCCAAATTGATTATCGGTACCTACATCGAGGTGTTGAAGTGTTTGTACAAAAGCGCCACCATGTCAGTCCGACTTCAGGACCAGACCTCGGAACCGATCTTTCTGCAGCGAGGTGTGAGACAGGGAGATGTCATATCTCCGAAACTATTCACCGCTGCACTGAAAGATGCCTTCAAGGTTCTGGACTGGACAGGGCTAGGCATCAACGTCAATGGCGAGTACATCTCTCACTTTCGATTTGCCGACGATATAGTGGTCATGGCTGAGACCATGGAGGACCTCAGCACAATGCTCGATGACCTCAGTAGAGCTTCCGAAAGAGTGGGTCTTAAAATGAACATGGACAAAACCAAAGTCATGTTAAATGCCCATGTAACACGCACTCCTATCAAGATCGGAGACTCTACAATCGAAGTAGTAGACAATTATGTCTACCTGGGACAAACGGTCCGGTTGGGTAGGTCTAACTTCGATAAAGAGGTCAATCGTCAACTCCGACTCCGCTGGGCAGCATTCGGGAAGTGTCGTGGTATCTTGTCGTCCAACTTACCGCAGTGTCTCAAGACGAAAGTCTATGACCAGTGTCTGTTGCCAGTGATTACACCCGGGACCGAAACGTGGTCGCTCACAATGGGCCTCATCAGAAGGCTCAAAGTCACCCAAAGGGCAATGGAGAGGGCTATGCTCGGAGTTTCTTTGCGTGATCAAATCAGAAGTGACATCCGCAAGAGAACCAAGGTTACCGACGTTGCCCGAAGAATTACAAAACTTAAGTGGCAGTGGGCAGGGCACATTGCTCGGAGAACCGATGGCCGATGGGGCCGAAAAGTTCTGGAGTGGCGACCGCGAACCGGAAGACGATGCGTTGGAAAGCCTCCCACTAGGTGGACCGATGACCTGGTGAAGGTTGCGGGGATCCGCTGGATGCGAGTCGCACGGGACCGATCAATGTGGTGACACTTGGAGGAGGCCTATGTTCAGCAGTGGACGTCTTTCGGCTGAAATGATGATGATGAGGTACAGAATACTTGGTTGGCGCCTTCATCAAGGATCTGTTTACACCTTGTATGACTACACCTTTCTGATGCATACTATAAAACGTTAACATTATTTAGCTGGCGATATTTCACAGGTGTTGATCACGTTAGTGAAGTTTTTTAAATTAAATTTGACTTCGTATACAAAGTATTTTTAATATTAACGTTGTATATTTGCGATGCCACTGACGGTACAACCCTAGTTGATGCCTATCCTATACTTCTCTAACAATTATTCATGGTAACCGCGAGATCTTTTGACACACGCTAAGAGATTACATTCAATCAATAAATCCTCTGTTACAGTCCACTGGAAGACGCAGGACTCATCTCCTAGGTTGTGGTGCAATGCTTGATCCCCATTCTCCTACACCAATCGTGTTCTAGATTGAATCGAATAAGGGGCAAAATTTGATCTTGCGTTTTTTTGGCACATGGATACTAATTCAGTATTCATTCTCAAATTCAACCAAATAAGAGGAAAAATTTGGATATTGAATAAGGGGCAAATTTGGATCTTGCGTCTTTTTTGGCACATGGATACTAATTCAGTATTCATTCTCAAATTTAACCAAATAAGAGGCAAATTTGGGTATTGCGTTTTTTTTTGGCACATGGATACTAATTCAGTATTCATTCTCAAATTTTAGAAAACTATAGTAGAACATCGTTTGCTTTGACGGTATCGACCAGATTCTAACTCGAATTCGATAAGAATAATACATGCAATACTCATAAGAAGTAGCCCGCTAGAAAGCATTATTCTGTTCACTTAAAATTGTTAAAGTTGTGCGTTGGAGTTGCGTGTCTGTAGTTGTCATCGCGTGTCTCTATACTTTATCGTAAAAAATGTCATCAGCCTCGACATACGTCACTTGAAAATATTGTATAAATGTTTACCCAGTCAACGTGTTTGTTTATTTATTGAATTCGTTGAATGACGATAAACAGTATGGCATGTTTTAATGGGCAACAATATTGAGATAGTAATAAGGTATTAAAAAGAACTTCAAGGTTATCTTAGTGCCAAGGGCAGTTAGGCTCACTGCTACAGTAAAACGTTCTTCGGAGCCCATCCTAAATTTTTAGAGTTATCGGTTTGTTTTTGCTTCTAGAAGGTATTCTATCCTCACTCACCTCAGTTGGTCTCGTTGGGTCTTTTAATCCTTTATGGGAAGTATCAATTGGCATCTTCATTATAATATTGTAAAGCTGAAGAGCTTGTTTGGTTGAACAATTTTTTTTTGCGATTCTGCGACAGATGTGGGATATCTTAGTGTCAAGGGCAGTTAGGCTCACTGCTACAGTAAAACGTTCTTCGGAGCCCATCCTAAATTTTTTGAGTTATCGGTTTTGTTTTTGCTTCTAGAAGGTATTCTATCCTCTCTCATCTCATTTGGTCTCGTTGGGTCTTTTAATCCTTTATGGGAAGTATCAATTGGCATCTACACTATAATATTATAAAGCTGAAGACTTTGTTTGGTTGAACAAGTTAATTTCATGAACTAGTAGATCGAATTAACAAAAAATAAATGATTATATTAAAAGTCCAAACGCGTATATCACTTAATTGCCCAAACAGAACTTGAATAAGTCATGTATTAGTCTGCTTAGTTTTACTCATTTGGTACAAAATAAAATAAAAAAGGAGATACATACCATCGAGAATGTTTTACAATCTGTAATTTTGCAGTTTTCAACAACTCCTTTTTTTTGCGATTCTGCGACAGACGTGGTTGAAGCGTCGACGGCATATTTGTTTTTCTTACAAATTAATAAAGTCCTGCTTGCTGACCGTCCCCTGAAGCTGAAATATCTAGATCAGGGTATCCCAAGCCACCATTGTTTCATTCTGTTTCCTTGGAATAAAAATGATTCTCATCATTTTTACCCGACCGAGGAGGGTAATGTTTTATAACATTTAATTATGCCATCGTGGGTTTCAAAATAAATCGTGGATTCACTGCATAACGCGTCTAGAGAATCCACGGATAATTTAGACAGCGACTGAATTAGAAAATAAGTCCCTGAATTATTAAAGGTTGGCTATACACATTTCTGTACTCCATTTACATATGTACCCGCCTTTACTGGGTTTTTCTTACCCTCGCATTTTAATCCAGAAGACGTGCTTCGTGGAATATCCTGATCTAGATTATCTTCAAACACTAGTCAACAAAAAATAGTGCTAATTTTTTAGTGGTCATGTGTGATAGATTATATTATATAACCGAACTGCCTTGCTTTTTTACCTTTAGAGTATAGTGAAATATCGGTTTCCTTTATTACCATGCTGTTTATAATTATAAGATCCCATTCTATACTACGATCCATTAATCAGGATTTAACTTGTTGTTATATCCTGACTGGTATCGAAAACCCCAGTTTTCCTAATAGCGTTAGTAACCTACAGCTTCGGGGTTTATGAAACGCCCAGTGCCGACTTTTGTGCTTTGATGTAATCTCACTTCAACATGCTTCCCCTACGAACTAGTTTCGTAATACTATTTAAAAGTTCAAGGTGCGGGCAAACCGACCGCACCGTAAAGCAGTCTGGCTGCGGACACCGGACTCTGACAATTACTTTTACATTATCTGTCAGGTCCGATGTTGGCAGTTCCGTGAGTTTCGTTTGACGCAAAGACATTCAAATATTTTCGATTTTGACGGCACCTTAAATATTATAGTGAATAAATATTTGAACGAACTGTTCTATAGTGAGACAGTACGACAAAATGTTGAACAGCACATTAAATTACCAACAGAGATTGTCGAAATTGGCTCTATATCTTTTTCTTACTTTCGCTTTAAAAGCTCAATTTTGTCAAGCTACTGTCTAGCTATGGAACTAACAGATGTTGATCGAAGTGGTTTACATCAAGCTTGCATTGTATGCTTGTGTCAAATTGTGTGCTTTTGCACAAAAATAACAATTGATATCAAGGTTTCATCGAAATGAGAAATCCTTATCGGTTTCCTATCCCAGCCTTTATTTGCGATTAGTTTAATTTGCGGTTGGTCCCATTCGCGGTTAGTCCAATATAATATTTCCAAAATTAAACAAAACACCACAGTTTTATGAACATGTTGTACTATATTTATTCATAATCATATTACAAACCATAGCTTGTGGTTGTACGAAAGCACAAAACTACTTTTATTGGAAGGAACCGATATTTATATAGTTTTGTAGTTTTTACTTTATCCTTTTTTACTTTGTAAAAAAGGATAAAGTAAAAACTACAAAATATTTACAAGATATTTTTGTGGGTAGATTAGACTCTTTTAAATTCACCTAACGTTCTAGGTTCATGGTAAAGATCAATATTTTGTGATAGGCTTAGTCGACGAAGCCCCGCTGCGCGGGGCTTCTATTTCTGCCTGCAGGGTTTGAAGTAACCTAACACGAAGTGGATGGCAGGGTCTAGTGAGCGAGCGAAGTGAACGAACTAAGACCCCGCCACCTTCGAACCTAACCTGTCGTGTGTGACTGTGCCGCAGGTCCCGAGCTCAATTTTCACGCTCCGCATAATTTACCATTTAGGACCAACTGCGAATTGGACATTTATTTGAACATTTATTTGAACATTGCACCGATCGCGCCTAAAGGAAATGATGATGTGGACACGTTACATTTTTAGAGAGTTTCTGAAGAGACTGTTTTTTAGTGGCCAGGTTTTGAAAAGAGATTTTAAATCGCCAGCTTTTTGGCGCAAACTAGTCAATTTCATTATCATTTGGTTATGTTCAATTTCATTACATTAGTTTGCAGGTGCGTAGACGGGATTTTTTTTTATTTTGGGGACGGGGATCAACAGTGTCAGTTTAGGGTTAGTTAGCTAGCACAACAGCTACGTTTTCATTTGCGATAAAAGCGGTAAAGAAATTTTTCGAAACACATACGGAAGCAACGTCTATAACAGTAACGCGAGCGGAGCGAGCGCGAAATATCACAATTCTGTTTTGAAAGGCTAACCAATAGAACCGGGACAACTGACTTATTGACCGAGACACAGCGTTCCAAACCGGGACATGTCCCGCATGGCAGCACTACAGTACTCTCACTACTAGACAATCAACACACGACACGTGCTGTTTTATTTGTGATTCGTTTTATTATATTTCGTTAAATTTTTGCTTGATAACATTTTTTGAAAGCATGTAAGATACTATGTATATGCCGTTGCTACTGTACTGGTGGAGAATTAAGGCTTTGTATTGTATTATATTTATTTTATAACTAGTCCATAACGAAGTCTAGCTCTGTCAACACTAAAATAAGAACAAACGTCATTTTCTAGGTTCCGAATCATACAAAAATCGCATGAACAAATGATTCGGGCCTTAAATAAAAATGTCTTGTACTCAGCTGATTATTTAATTGATCGTACACACGACTTTGATTGTATTGGTATATTAGAAGTATGTGGTTTTTAATTCATCATTATTAACTCTCGATGTTCGTAATTTTCTGCCATCAAATTCTATTATGTTATTCGAAAAATACTATGCCAGTAGTAGCAACTGGCATGGCATTAACTGGACTTGCACCCGGTTTGCAAACAATATCGTGAATAATACTAATCATAATTTCAACCAATTACTGTGTAACAAAATCTTGATATTTTGAGGTGAATTTAATGTTATTAAATTTACCGCAAGGATTGCATTTTCATAATTCATTTATGAATTTGTTTAGCTGAAAACGGTATCCATTTTCTATTCAGCAATGTTACATAAATAAAACCTGGGTAAAGAAGATAATATGTACATAAGATATCTATGTTACACAGATGTGAAGGTATCAAATCAAATGTATTTATTTGGTCTAGTATTTGATTTTATAAAATCACTGTTATAATGATTTTCAAATAAGAATAGGATCGGTAATTACCTCTATCTGTCAACTATTTCTTGAAATACGGTTTGTAATAAAATTTTAGCTTAAGCGAAAAGGGTTTTTTATGTTTATGATCTTGGTTATCTTCTCAATGTTATATTTATCTTATATATCGGTTTTTATGACTCGTATTTTTCAAGTGACATTTGACAGCTAGAGGTCATTGAGGTTCCTATTCTTATTTGAAACGCATTATATTCTCAAATACTACTCTTGAATCTAAACGTAACCCGGAAAGTCATTATAGAAATTATCGCAATTAACGCATTTACATTGAAAAAATCAAACTGCTTACGATAGTTTCTATAACGAGGAAATATTGATTTGTGTCGCTCTAAGTTTATATGCAAATACTTACTGTAAAATATTTGTAAGAAAACTTTAGTTGATACTTTCCTTAATTAAAATCACGTATTTTTGAATCTGTTGTCAGTTTAATGAAAAAAAGCCTTTGCAAACAATAACATAATACAATTTATCCTGACATTTTACACATCCGGCGTGATTTTAATTATTGGTCATCACTTCATCAGGACTATAGATATTGTTATCTCCGGTTTAAATAAATACAACTTTAACATCTGTCACAAGTGTATATGAATATTGTTGTCAATATTTGTTTTGTTTCTTTGTTTGTTTTAATTAAACTGTAGATAAAACAATAACTCATCGTATAGGCCACGGGACTCGATATGTCTTTGTTTTGATAGAATAACAGCCGCACGGGTCGATCTTTAAAGCCGTGCTTGCCAAGGTTGGTCCGTGGATGGGCGACCATAATTAAATACAGAGTTTCCTCCGTGCCACGGAAAGCACCCGGCTTCGGCTGTCATTTGTAGATCTTTGACAGAGTAGTCGGAAGCCTGTCTGACATCCAGTCTTACCAAGGGGTATCGTATTACCCAGTTACTGGGTTGTGGAGGTCTTCCAGTTGCTTCATGTAAAGTACTGGTACTCAGCTGCATCCGGTTAGACTGGAAGCTGACCCAAGATAGTTTGGGAAAAGGCTAGGCAGATAATGAAATAATGATATATTTCACATTCTAAGAACAACATTTTTTGTTATCTTTTTATTTTTGAAGAACTAAATATAACAAAAGATTGAGACGTATCGAGTTTTCCCAATAAATTAGGTATCGTTAAGTGCTGCGTTTTACCGGAATTTATGAACCTAATTTTACAGTGTATAATTTACTCCACATTGGTGTCGTAAGGAATAATCGTATTTTAGATATTTGAAAATGTTTTCTTCACAATAAACATGTATTTTTTTAAGATTAAGTTGCTATTTTAAAATGTCTCTTGTTTGAATTTAATGTGCTACTTCGATAACTTTTGTCAAATAAGTTCTGGCATTTTGCTTCTATCCCTGTAAAAGATGAATGGCAACAAATTATCAAAAAAAAAAAATTGCAATTGTATCTAATTTACTGAATCCAAGAGATAATGACAAAAGTCGTATATAACTAAGATACCTTAACTGTTACTTCCTTTTTAATCTCATCTCTTGTCTGGAATTAATTTTACCCTCACCATGTTTTGTTTGTATAAAACTTTTTGTGAAAGTGATTTTGTTTAAAAATCAGAAATAAGCATAATTATGTCTATCAATGTTGTAGTTTGGGTACATTTCTGGAGTGCACGGTATGTATTTATTTACTCAGTATGTCTAAAGAGCCTCGTCAACGTCGCCTAAAATGCGAAAAATATTTATCTTTTTATAAAATATTCATATTTTGTTATTTGCTGCTGCTTTGTACCTATACATTTTAGTGTTGCTCATTTTTATTGTTATTGTATTAATGTCTTCGCTAAAGCCATAATATCTACGCTTCTCAGGGGGGGGCTTAATCTTCACCACAATCTTAAAAGGTATTCCAACATGCTTTTCTTGCAAGTGTTGAAATAATGTAACGAGGGAATCTATATCTATGAAATACAATTAGATTTTCACAATATATTCGTTCAATCAGCAGTTGACATTAGCATACATATTAAGTGTTATTCTTGTTTAAAATTTGTACTACAGTAAAAGACAGATTGCAAATTGTTATAGCTGCTTCTCCATGATGTACCCAAACTGTAACTGCAGCATGATAGGTTGATTGAGAATCAAAACTCGTCTCATCAGTGAACAATAATTAATCTGATCACTGTCTGTTTTCTAAGAGGCGTGCGTTAATTATCATCCTTAGTCTATTATTATTTCTCTGATCAAGTATTGTGAAGCATTCATTTTCAGATAACTCTTTACTATAGCGTAAGAATGGTCCGTCATTGTCACCATATTAAGACGTCGCACATTCTGCTCTGTTGTTGCAGGGCCAGCATCCGAACATTGTCACAGTGCGAGAGATAGTCGTAGGCTCCAATATGGATAAGATATTCATTGTTATGGACTACGTAGAACATGATTTGAGGAGCCTTATGGAGACTATGCGTGGAAAGAAACAAGTGTTTTTACCAGGTAGGCCTCATTTAACAATATTTCCAAAAAATAATTTTAATCTTGTTCTTATCTAATCTGCACTACAAAATGTTGTTTTGCTATTTACAGGAGAAGTCAAATGTTTAATGACGCAACTACTCAAAGCTGTTCATCATCTTCATGATAACTGGATATTACATAGGGATCTAAAAACTAGCAATCTTTTACTGTCACACAAAGGCGTATTAAAGGTTGGTATTATTTTTGAGGTTAGCTGAAAAAGAGGACAATTATTTTCATTGCTCAATATTTAAACTGGAAATGGTTTTCAGGTTGGAGATTTTGGCTTGGCAAGAGAGTATGGGTCCCCGCTACGTCAGTACACCCCGATCGTAGTGACGCTGTGGTACCGTGCGCCTGAACTACTCTTGTGTTGCAAGGAATACTCGACTCCCATAGATATGTGGAGCGTGGGCTGTATATTCGCCGAATTTATTACCATGAATCCATTGTTTCCTGGAAAGTCCGAGGTTGATCAATTGAATAGAATATTTAAGGTATATTCTTTGTCCTACAACGAATACTTTATTATGTAAATAGGAAGAGAGAAACATGTTCTTAAGTAATTTATCATTTGTTCACAGGATATGGGCACACCTTCTGAGATGATTTGGCCCGGCTACAGCGAACTGCCTGCTGTGCAGAAAATGACTTTCGCAGAGCATCCTTCGGGTGGGCTCCGGCAAAGAATAGGTTCCGATCTACTTTCAGAAACGGGATTAGCTTTACTGAACGGTTTCCTGACATATAATCCAGCCAAAAGAGTGACTGCCGACGCCGCGTTAGAACACGCTTACTTCAAGGTAAATAATATAGTTCTATTTCTATGTTAGTTTTGGTTCTTGCACACTAGAGTTTTATTAAAGTTCCTAATAAATAATAGCCATTATTACAAGTGCCAACATCCTAATATCACTTTCGAAAATATAATATATTTTCGAAAGTGATATGGAAGTGGGATGGCAACATATTATGTTGCCATCCCACTCATTTGATTCGAGTCATTGAGCCTAAAATAGTTTGGTGTATTGTTGTGCAGGAGCAGCCCGTGGCGATCGAGCCGGCGATGTTCCCGACGTGGCCCGCCAAGTCCGAGGGCAACCGGCGCAGCACGCACAGCCCGCGCCCGCCGGCCGGCGGCGCCGCGTACGCGCAGTACGCGCGCGCCGACACGGACGAGGCGCTCGGCTTCCAGCTGCACCAGCGCTCGCTCAACGTCGCGCCCGGCTTCTCGCTCAAGTTTTAGCGACGGCCACTCGGGCGACGCTCGAGTCGTAGCATATACTAGGATAATACTAACTGTTATTGAGTAACATCGTTTAATCTAGCTACACAACATTAGCCGGATGTAGCTGTTGGTACTTTAATTTCCAAACAAATTAGCTGCTAAAGTATCGCTACTGCCGCGATGATGAGATTTTAATTGACATCTCGCTAGATACCGCCTCCTTCTAAGGCACAATTCAAAATAATATAATATGCAGAGGAATGACAAATTCTTTACACGTCACTTGTTGTTTTTTTTTTTTTACAATTGAGTGGAAACATGGAGGAACAGAACATTAAAAAAAAACTGCCTTTTTGATAAGTAATCTGTATATTGCAATAAGATCGCTTTAGAAAATTTACTATAAACATCAAATAAAATGCTCGTGTATATAATATAAACGTTATTTATGTACTTATGAAATACATAACAACTTATAGAATTCAATATTTCATTGTGACTCTTTGCCATTGTTAATGTATGTATATGTAAAATAGCATAAAGTAATATTTTTTCATTATTAATGTAATCATATGTGATTAATGCATTGAGAGTTGAACGCTCAAAACATAAAACTGATCGAGTAAATAGCATTCAACCTCAGATATTGGTCATTAAAATGTTGAATGCACATAATGTTACAAACTTTATTCAACATTTCTGTGAAGTTACAGGTTACAGTGTAAATACCTCTTAATTTTAGTGATGGTGGAATTAGTGTAGAATTAAAATATGGTACAATAATTATATGTTTTCAAAAGATATGATATTATTATTTCGAACATCCCTTTATGTACTATAACAATACTGAATCTTGCAATCTAAATGTTATTTAGGATTATGGTTTTTAAATATCACCATCACATGATTTTGGTGTTGATAGTGGCAGTTGCTTTATTAACTAGATCAAACTTCTTTCATCCTTAGTTTTTTTGATAATTATCACAAAACTATTCACAATTTAACTCTTGATCCTAGACTAGCGGCCGGCTTCGTGCATGCCTTTAGGCAATGCCAGCAATGAGTTTATCAAGTCACCATTACGTTTCCACGTTTTATAGTGGGTGTCTACCATAGCATTTGTTTGAATCACCATCCGCCGGCCTAAGACGTCATCTCTGTATGCGTTGATCAATGAATGGATGTGCCGGATGTACTGGAAAAATAATTTATAATTAAATAATAACCCATTGCCACAACAAGTATGAAGGAGCATCAAATGAGGTCGGCTTGACCGATTTGGCTGTTTTTTTTTGGTGTTTGATATTGTAAGAAAATATTGAGTTGTTTTTTGCTAACAACACTTAATTTTTTTTATTTGACTGCTAATGATTACTGTTGCGAAAGTCTATGTCTATGGTTGCCGACTATTAGCTATAATTTTCTGTAAATATCAAAATGCCTCATTTTATCTTACAAACGGGCAGTAAAGTCCTTTCCATTCCACAGTTATTTTATCTCTGACAGTAACCCTGATTACAAAGGGAATAAAGATAACAGTGAGTTCGACTGTAATGCTAAATCAGAAGTAACTTACTGAGGGACTAGATATGTCTAGCTAATCTATAAATAGACCAATGGTTCAGTCAGCTAGATGTAGTGAGTTCGAAGCCCGCTTGTTGTAATATTGACGTGCGTAGGTTCAAGTTGAATTCAATAGCACTCACTAGCTTTATAAAACTTAAGTGGATACTCAGAGGGATTTACAGGGATACTAGTAATGAGCAAACCACAGTGTTGGTAATCATTAAAATATGAGTACTGGCTATCTCTCGAGCTATCTTATCTGCTGATGAAGTGTCCGAGGTGGCCACTGGTTACTGGTTAATCATGCACACAGCGGATATCGAAACGACTTGTAAGCCCAAAATTAAATTCTATGTTACCACTGAAGCGTTACATAACCGTTAAAGTCATATCCGGAGATAATGCATCAGCATAACAACCACTTATCTACAGTTACCTATTCGGTCGTCAGTTCGAACCATTCCACTCTGCTGCACCAAGTTGTCCCACTAGTGGGGCGCATTTTTATGTCCAGTTTTTGTGGCACTTGAAATTTCCGGCAGTTTCAAAGCAAGTATCAAGCATTTCTCGGTTACAGTCTCATCTCAACCAAAACTTCATAATTTCTTTCACAGTTGTGTTACCTCCACAAACGTTATGTAGTTATCTCTGACTACAGCAATCTTATTAAACTAACGAAACTAAATATCTCTATGTGTGATGCAAAATCAGAGGTAAATTATCCGTAAGCCCATCACCATCAGCACTAACTAAATGGATGCTTAATCAAACGAATTCTTTTATTTTTTCGATGTTAAATTCCAAGAGAGCAATATTATTTAGGCATTCATTTAGGTGTTACCTAGTGTTAGTAAAAACGAGCATTCAAGAATAACTATTATTCTATTTCACGACGTACCCTTACAGTTAATACGTGTGGCATGTCATTGTTTTGGCACATTTGCTGTGTTATACTGCACAATTTAAGGTAGAATCGCAAGAGTGGCGCGCGAAATTCAAATCAAAACGTATGTATTTACAGGATTGTAGTAATTAAAATCATCAAAACAATCGGTTTAAGTTCATTTAACCACATTGAATGTGAATTACATGAAAAAGTTATTCAATGGGATTAAATGAACTTGGAGGGTTGTATTGAAGATTTTAATGATCATAACTCTCTAAAGCCTTATTTGTTAGGGCCGGTTATCATATTTTAATCAACATACAACCTGACACTGACGAGCAAAATAAAATTTGAATCTCGCACGCCACACTTGCTGTTCCATATTAAACGTGTCCGTTTCAACCACGCGGCCACCTCATAAAACTTGATGAAACTTTGCCAGGAATTAGTCCTAATTTGTTCCTATACACACCTCTTTTCGTGAATTTGTTCCAAAAAAAACCAAGGCGCTATGACCAAGAATAGTTGGCCGCTAGAACCGCCACTTGCCGTAGTCATCGCCCGTGATTACACAGAAACTATATGATGGAGATAGACGAATTATGCATCAAAAGAAAGGTCTTAATTTGTTCCATTTGTTTCAAAAATAAAAAACATCAAAAAGTAAATAAATGAAAAGTTATGCAATATTTAGTTTTCAGGTTATGAGTAGGTAGGTATCTCACCTTATATATCAAATTATTAGAAGCTAATGTGTATGGACAATTAGTCCCTAATTTGTTACAGCGAATAAACAGAAAAAAATACTAGAAAGTAGGTTCAATGATTTGTTAGAGTCGATTTTAGTTGGCCGCTCGGACGGCAATATGCCTAAAATACAATGGCGTTTATCTCGTTATTAAAAGCAGGTTTAAGCTTAGTTATAGTACTAATTGACGGGTAACGTAACCTAGTTTGGATAAACATGGAGAATATAACTGCAGCATTCATATTTTAGAAGAAATTTACAAAAAATCTGTAGTATGAAACCGTATGAGAGTAGGGTGACCATGATTACATTGGTACGAAGGCATGTTTTTAATGTTGGACTCTGTTTGAACGAATATGCGGTTCGTTTTGCGGCCATTGTCTATTGTTCTTAATAAAAAAAAAAAAAAAAAAACAAAATAATAATAAAGAAATAATAAGATTTTCAAAAGGAGATTTTTTCGTTTGGGAGCAGCCAAAAGCAGGCTTGCTTCAAGTCATCATGAAAAAGTAAAACTTTAACTTACCGCAGTTCATTTGGATCCCTCTGCAATACTTTTTGGTGGTGAGTTCCACATTAACAAATCCAACATATAAGTGACACAACTCATAGCTAAGCACTCTTAGACACTTCTGGATTTAGTGATAGTTGTCTCAGTAACTTAGTAGTTTGTAAATCTCGGGAATTAAATACGTACGAGGTACGAGCACACAGTTAAAAATTCAGCACAGTAATGACTATATTCACAACAAAAAATAATCGTTCAAACCCCTGGTGACAAATATTTTTAACAATAGTTTGGAAACAATAGAGATCCTTTTTCTGGAATCGTTCCCATCATAAAACACCTGTGGAAAGTCAATGAAACGAAAATTTAATCAGTAAATACTTTAAAGAATTAAGAACAATAGACAATGGCCGCAAAACGAACCGCATATTCGTTCAGAGTCCAACATTAAAAACATGCCTTCGTACCAATGTAATCATGGTCACCCTACTCTCATACGGTTTCATACTACAGATTTTTTGTAAATTTCTTCTAAAATATGAATGCTGCAGTTATATTCTCCATGTTTATCCAAACTAGTTTACGTTACCCGTCAATTAGTACTATAACTAAGCTTAAACCTGCTTTTAATAACGAGATAAACGCCATTGTATTTTAGGCATATTGCCGTCCGAGCGGCCAACTAAAATCGACTCTAACAAATCATTGAACCTACTTTCTAGTATTTTTTTCTGTTTATTCGCTGTAACAAATTAGGGACTAATTGTCCATACACATTAGCTTCTAATAATTTGATATATAAGGTGAGATACCTACCTACTCATAACCTGAAAACTAAATATTGCATAACTTTTCATTTATTTACTTTTTGATGTTTTTTATTTTTGAAACAAATGGAACAAATTAAGACCTTTCTTTTGATGCATAATTCGTCTATCTCCATCATATAGTTTCTGTGTAATCACGGGCGATGACTACGGCAAGTGGCGGTTCTAGCGGCCAACTATTCTTGGTCATAGCGCCTTGGTTTTTTTTGGAACAAATTCACGAAAAGAGGTGTGTATAGGAACAAATTAGGACTAATTCCTGGCAAAGTTTCATCAAGTTTTATGAGGTGGCCGCGTGGTTGAAACGGACACTATTAAACACCTTGTAAAAACGCACATCAATTTAAATACGTAACAACGATAATTATTCAGTAATCATAAGTCAAATAATATCAAATAGGCAGCTACTAAATATAATGTGATGGCTCGAGATCAGAGCTCGAAGCCCGAATTCATTTAGAATAATTAATCTAATTACCCCTTTTCGGGTATTCGTTTGCCACTTTCACTCCTTGTATTCGGTATTCATCCGCTGCTTGCATCAGGTAGCTATACTTTTCTTATGTTTTTTTTTTGCGACAGGCGCACCGCCCTACCCATGATGTTCCTGCTTTGATAGTAGCGTGCAATAAAAACAAAAGCTGGGGGAGTTAAATCATGCCACCGTAATAACGAATGCAGTACTACCTAATCGGCGTTTTTGGATGTTATCAAAAGCGATATCAGGTAATTACAAAACTTTACAACTATTTACATTTTTTTCGAAATATACTTATATTGGATTTGGGATGGGACAAGGAAAAACTTTTAGCAATAATGCAATATTTAGATATCAAAGTATGTACCTACATATTTAACACACATGTATTTGTGTGTACATAATATTTAAATGCATTTGTCTCGTAACCGCAATTTCGCAAGTATCTACTTACCTCCCTATTGAATTTGGTAGCAGAAAATCACAAGGGAAATTAGGACGGATCAAAAAAATAGTTTTCCAACTGTTTACAAGGGTGTGAAAAAAGACGGAATCAGGGATCTCGCGCACCTCGCGGCCACCACGACTTGTCGCATGAGCGGCCGCTATCTTGAACAAAACTGGTCTGAAGCCCGGTCTTGCGACCAAACTTTCTTTGTAGTGCTAGAGATCCCTTAGTATACAAAAAATACCTTCTCATTTTCCTCGTAGGGTGTTATTTCGGATAACTCCTCCTCCTCTCTATATGATTCAATTTCTGGTGTCTCGGCGTAGTCGCTGGCAAATATTTCACACGTTAGAACCAGCACCATGAAGAGAAAACCCGCTCTCCTGATTAGACTTAACATTCTGTATCACTATAAACAAAAGTGGGAAGTGAGTAACCAACTGATTTAAATCACACAACTATAGAATTTATTTATTGCATAGGACTGTGCATTTTGTGTTACCGCATGTTGTGCACCCATACGGGCTAGGCAGCGTATGATGCCTATCCACAAAACAGATCACTGTTATACCGAGCACTAGAAAATATCGATCATGCATGAATGTAAATAAACATTTAACATTTCAACGGCCGGGACCTTAAGCTTAAATTGATAAGGTAGGTTTACGTTATCACTATCAGGTAAGCTGGGATTGTATAATATATTATTATATTCACTAGTTTAAGTCCCTTCATAAAACACATGCCATAAACCGTGGGTGGTTTCGTGCTGCCTACTGCTTTCTGTTAAAAATCCACCTACACCAATATTGTGTTTTAACTACTTATTTTATATCTGGAGTTCTAACATAAGAACAACGATGCAGAGGATACAGCATTGTAGAACTTAGCTGTAGAGCTTTTAATAACTTGCAGCTTTTATTTTTTTTCTATCGATACAGCACAAAATACGTGTTTGAAAACATTAAAATAAAAGCACTTTTAAATAAACTTCTTACGCAGTCTACCTTACCGTAAAATTAAATTAGGTAATCGTTAATATAGTATTAATCCGTGGTCTTTGTAACACAACACTTAAAGTAGAGTCAGCAAGTGAAGATACACACGAATCCACTGTACTGTTTAGTAATGATGCGAATTGTATTTGGTGGCGACCGGCTGCTTTTCGGAAGGGCAATGGTGAAGTGTGTAGCGTCGTCGGTTAAATGGGCAAGCAATGGTGGGCGGCCGGCCGGCCAGGGGGGCGAAGTTGTTTTTCCTGGCAGGGTCGCGAGGCACGCACTCGGGCGTAAGCAGAGCGACGGCCCACGGGGCAGTGCGAGAGACAGCTCAACCGCTCTCTGCTACCCTTCGCCGTACCTGTGATTGTCAACTTAACTTACGTCACATTTTATTTTTACTTGACCCGTTACGATATTGGCATTTTAAATAGAATGACAATCGTAGGCCTACTTTATTTTTACTAGGTTTGTAGTTAGTTTCATGAATTGTGTGGGTCATGTTGCTGGAAAGGCACGATTGCCGAGTTACTTAGTATTTGCCGTGACCGCTTATCCTGTGGCAGTTTTCTGTTCAACGATATTTTTAGACTGAAATGGCGAATCCCTAATGGTTGAAGATGCTTTAAGCTGGTTTACTTCTCCGCTCCGTTTCACTTTTGTCTAAACAGTGATGGGACATGATTATGTCAAGCTGCAGGTACCTATGTACCCAATGCATTGCAGAGAGACTTTACCCTATCATCTACGCAATTTACATGGTTCATAGAACTAAGTCGTAAGGACGATGACCTAGTGCTACGAGGAGGCATTATTTACCACTGAAACCCAGAGAATTCTGTGAAACCTGTTACACAGGATTCTCTGGCATTCAATATGAGATAAGATATTTTGTCTAATCTAGATAGTCAACTACACAATATCACGCATGCTTGCCTCGGGTTGGGCAGAGATACATACATGGGGTGAGTCCGGGTAACCCTTATATTTCCATCAACCGGTAAGGTTTCCAATCGAGACTTCTCGGGATTCCAGGCTCTCCAGGACATCTAAACACAGTTAAATTCAGACTCAGTCCACTTTTGTCGCTGACTGTACCTGTAGTTTAATCGATTTTATTTACTTTGAACAGTCGTAACAAAGACGATTCGTGCCGCGTCACGTTCACGAGAGAGCTTGCGTCACAAAGTTAGCTAATTAGCTAAGCTCATAATAATTTGTATCAGAAAAAAAAAGAAGAGTTCCGCACCTACGTAGGTGGTAATGAAATTGTTCTTCCATCCAACCATTTGGACTGTTTACTATATTTAGAGATATCAATTAACTAGGAAGGTACCGACTCAGTAATAACCTTTTAATCTAGGCTGGTCATTCATTTACGTGACCAATCGCTCGGTCCTGATTGGGCTTCGTTTTACTTGTTTACTTATTCCCTAGCCCATTTGGGTAATCAAAGATGTGTCATGTGTGATGCCGGACGTGATCTGTTGACATCGGCTCTTTCTATTTCCATAAACTTGAACTTTATTAACCCCTCCCAGTAGGTACAAGGTAGGTACGCATTTTATCTTGAAAATAAAAGTTGTGATAATTTAAACTTTGTCACAGTGAGGGAGGGAGCAGGTAGGGAAAAAGAACTGAAACTTATGGATATAGGGTTTTATTTTAAGTTTTATTATTTGTCTAATTAGCTACACAAACATAGGTTTAGGTAAGACACTTGACAGGTAACATAAGCTTTACTTAGGGCAAGTGAATGTTGCCTGTACTCCAAGCCAAGAGCGCAATGTGTGGAGTTGATGCGTCACAGCAGCTCGCGCGGTTCCTCCCAAGCTGGTGTATTGTTCCACACTTGTCTCCCATGAGAAAATACTCTGAATCTCCTCTTCTGTTCCAAATTCAGGGCTGTAACACAAAATTATCATAGCTTATATACCTACTTATATATACCGGATTGTAAATACATAATTGTAGCTGGTGCCGTTCTTTAGGTATCGATTGTAATGCAGTTGGGATGTTTGTTCGTTAAGAAATAGAAATAGCATACCAAATGTTGTGATATTCCTGGTAAGGTAAATTTTTGAGGTCGACACCGAGTGTCGATGCACGTCGTAGAGCTGCCCCGACGAAGTGATGCGCTCGTCGGAAAGGAACCCCGCGGCGGACCAGCGCATGGGCCAGATCAGTTGCTAGCATGCCAGGGTCCAAGGAGTTTAATGCTCTCTCACTGTTCACCTGCGGACATAAATCGACAAAATAGTTTTTATTCAAGCTTTGAGAATCACATGGTAGTAGAAAGCTAACTTACTTCCATGGTTGCAACTGTTCCAACAGCAACTTTCAAACAATCAAGCAGCCGATCGTAAGATCTAAAGAGGAGCTCCTTATCTGATTGCAAATCCTTATTATAAGTACTCGGTAATCCTTTTATAACGCAACTAAATGCAAAGGCCTCTCCAAGCAGAAGACCAGCAGCACCTCGAATCAGTTCTAATCCATCTGGATTACGTTTCTGAGGCATCAAACTTGATCCAGTTGAGAACTGGTCGGAGAAGCGAACAATGCCGAACTCTTGGGAGCTGTAGATGATCAAGTCTTCTGATAATCTACTTAGATGCAGACCACATAGCGAAGCCCAGTTGAAGAATTCCACTGTAACATAATTTATTAACTGATTAAGGACCAGCCAGCCATCGGTGACCTACAAATAGACTTGAGTTCCTTTTACCCAAGTGATCTCTCGAACTGACGGCAAACATGGAGTTAGGCGTAAGATCTTCAAAGCCCAGACTAGCAGCTAATCTCAATCTATCGATAGGCAGCGCACAACCTGCAATAGCTCCACTGCCTAAAGGACACCGGGAAAGGCGATTCTTTTGTTCTTCTAGTCTTGTCACATCATCACGGAGACCCCAAGCATGACTGAAATGTCAAAACAGGGATTAAAATGGAGAGAGTGCATTTATTGATGTCGTATGATGGTTGTGTTGTGGTGTTTTATTTACCTCAAGAGGAAGTGACTCCAACGCACAGGTTGCGCACGTTGAAGATGGGTATACCCTGGTGCAATAATATCTATTTCGCTGCTAGCTCGGTTCACCAGGACCTTCAAACAGTAAGTACAACAAATTCGAATGATTACGTTTTTGTTTTTTTTTGTAAGATAATGATGTTAGAAATAAATACCGTGATCAGTTCTTTGAGGGCGGCGTGCAACTTAGGTAAGTTACCAAGCATCCACAGTCTAGTATCGGTGGCTGACTGGTCGTTGCGGCTTCGGGCTGTGTGTAGGCGCAGAGCAGCATCGCCTGCGTGTTTAAACAGTCGCCTTTCTACTACTGAGTGAATATCTTCTTCTGGATCTTTCAAACGTCCACTTTGTTTCATTTCCTCCTCAATGTCTTTCTCCACCTATAACGGTGATCAAGATATCACAAACGTGATTATTCCGACTTCATCGTTTCTTTAGTTGTAGGAAGTGTGACTAGAGTGTGTGGAAAACTTTATCTGATCCTGGAGGCAGGTAAGATTTTCCATTAAGAAATTCTAAGTAACAGCCTCAGTTGAGGGCATTAGGCTCGCCCCCTTTTACAGGGACTATTACCTATTGTAGTAAAATATGATCTGTCTTGTATTTAGCTACTACCACATACCAGGATATCACGTCGTACCTCGGATCTTATAATTTCCTTCAGAGAATAAGGCGTGATTACGTTAGAATATAAACTATTGGTAGAATTTTGGTATTGTATAAAAACTTACTTTGATAAGTCCTTCTTGAATGGAATTATTATCGTTTTCAGAGAGGTGTCCACTTCGATGTAGCTCTGCAGCCCAGCCACGACTGCCTTGTATGTCCTCACGGAACAATCGGGCATCCACTTCTAGAGAGTCGTTTAATCTCCGCAGAACAGCCGACGGTTCTTCTTCGAAACATCCTCCCCATAGTTGATACCTGTCCTATAGAGTTGATATATTTCTTTAGGTAGATACCAAAGTCTTTATGTAATTTTCCAGCACAAATTCGTGTGTAATAGTTATAATTAGCTAATAAGCCTCAAACAAACATGATGTGTACTGTACTCACGGTAGACATTATCTTCAAGGAATGTCTGAAAGATAATTAAACATTGAGGCTCATGATAGTTCAACAATAATATTAATTATCTTTCATGTGCTCTCATATCTACAAGGGTTAAAAAGGTTACAAACAATCTTAATACCTATCTTACACATTCACAAACAAATGTCGGAAAACGTTTTGTACCTATATTGTTACGTATAGTGCATGTACAGGTAGGTAGTAAAGTTAGGCGACAATACCCCAACGGTTACAAGGGCGTCGGCGTAGCGCTCTGTCTTTAGTTCAAACCTCAGCACGCGTAGCATGACCACTGTAGAAACGAGTTTTGTCTACGGAAGAATCGACATAATGACAGATAGACAGTGACAATGTGTCAGTTTGTCGATTCTTCCGTCGACATAGCCCTTTTCTACGGCGGTCATGCTACGCGTGCATGTCAGTGTTGGACTAAAAAAACGGGTCACTTTTTCTGGATATCACCGAGTTAATAAGTGAACTCGTCCGGCTATAGATGTAATTGCAGTTGTCCCTAGGATACGGTTGCTAATATAAAGGGCCTTGAATATAAGGGTTTCAGACTACATGAAAAATCGTCTGTGATAAAACTAAACGCAACGTTGTACGTTTTGTTCCTTTTGTTCCTTTTGACAAGTTGCGAGATGGTGAAATGATGACAATGACATTGACATTTATTTGACAACGAATACAAAAGCATAACCTCAAAATAAATGTTCTCGCTAAAAATATTATTTTAATTAATTAAAAGTGATATAATATAATTTTAAAAACAAAAGTTTACTAATAAAAATGTGTCAATAATACTTAGGGTGTCGGTAAAATAAAAGGGAAAAGTGACCACACGCGGATGGTAAATTTCGTAAAGTATGGCCTAACTTTGCTTTTTGATGAAGATACGGTTTATTCAAGTATTTCGAAATGGATAACGCAGAAGCAAATTCTACGAAAGAAGACGTAACTGTAAGCAATGAACAAGAGGAAAATAATTTTCCTCAATATACACTTTTTGATATAACGATAGATTCAGGTTTGCAAGATGATGAGGGCAACGAAATTCCGAGACCTTTCACTAAAAATCAAATGCGAAAATGGTTAAAAAAAGTGAAATGGGAAAACCGCAAGGCGGAGAAACGAGCCAGAGAGAAAGCAAAAGCCAAAGCAAGGAGGAGGGAAGCTCGGGAGGCCAATATTGATCTAGGACCAAACAGGAAAGCATTGAAGAAAATGAAGTTAGAAAGACCGAAGAGTAGTACTTCAATAGTAATAGATCTAAGTTTCGATCATTTAATGATGGAAAAAGATAGGTTTAAAGTAATAAAACAAATTCTCCGCTGTTACTCAATAAACAGGAGATCTGAAATACCGGTTCAGTTCCACATCACTAGTTTTGGAGAAGTAGCTAAAAGTGATATGTCTAGGCATAATGGCTATGAACATTGGGATGTAAGTTGGATTCTTACTGTAAAATGTTAATGTGCATGTTAGATTTGTCACTGTTGTCCTCACAATGAGGCCTAAAACTTGCATAGATGAGGACCTTACCTAAAGACAAGTTTATACTCTATTGAAATATATAAGACAGCATGTAGCTTATTAATAGGATGGCATAAGGTACTTAACTGCTGCTAATTAGTGAGAAGCTCATACTTGTATTTTAAAATAATTTATTTAAAGTGTTAAAAAATAGTGATCCTTTTTTTAAATCATAAAGCTACAGTAACAACAAACCCCAAGATTTCAGCCTTTACAGCAACGTCAAGTTGTTGTTGATAGAGGTTCATTCACTGCCAATATCCCCAAAATAAAATAATGCATTAGTCTTTTCAAGTTCCTATATAATTTTAACAATCTTGCACACAATATTAAATAAAATATTACAACAGCCCTTTATACATTTAAGTTGCATTTAATATAATTACCAATAAATAAATATCTTTGATGTTTTACAGATAAACTTCCATGAAACACCATATCTTGAAGTATTTCCTAAAGAGAACATAGTTTATTTAACAAGTGAATCTGACAATATCATTGAACAATTTGAAGAGAACACTGCCTATATTATCGGAGGTCTAGTAGATCACAATAAGCATAAGGTAATGTTTTACTGCAATGCTACAATGTTATATGAATATCTTAACCATCAACACTCCCCGTTTTTGTGCTTATAAAAAACAACATTTCAAATAACTTGACCCAATACATTCCAACTTAAATAAAATAAAAATAAATTATAAAATGAGACTAATCAGACTGCAAAATAAATAAAATAAATGCTTGGCATTAAATGGTGGGCAGCTACTCAGCTTTTATATTCTTCATAAGCTATTCATGTTACGCATGTTGGTGGCACATGTTAAATAAAGCTATTTTTATTATCACAATAATCATTAAAAAAAAACAATGATGCTTTCAACAAATTGACATATATTTTATTCTATTTTCAGGGTCTCTGCCATAAAATAGCAGAGGAACAGGGCATAAGGCATGGACAACTGCCACTGGATAAATACATAAATATGAAAACTAGGAAAGTTCTGACAATTGATCATGGTAATTGTCTTCTTGCTCTGCATGATGTCGGACTTAAAGAATAGCACCATCCCATATCTTCCCATGGGTGTCGTAAGAGGCGACTAAGGGACTTGCCAGAGAATGGGCAGCAGCGTTATCTGTGCTTTTGTAACAACCGTACTGCGATCGCCAACCCGCCTGCCAAGCGTGGCGATTATGGCAAAACCCCCCAAAATGTCAATGCGACACTTGTGGGAGGCCTATGTCCAGCAGTGGACATCTTTTGGGCTGAAATGATGATGATGATGAATTGTCTTCTTTATGACAGTACACATAAATTACGTAATTGATATAAATAAATCTAGAAACTAAATAAACGTAATGTCTTTGTTCTTTTACAGTATTTGAAATTGTAATAAGGGTGTGCGAAGGAGTGCCATGGCAAGAGGCACTACTAAAAGTTCTGCCAATGAGGAAGGGTGCTCACATTTGTGACAATGTTAGTAATTCTAATTCAAGCTTAGACATTTCATGTAACAGTGAACATTCAAATTAAATTATTCTTAACATTATAGGTATTATGTGTAACTCTTGTTATGTTTACTTGTGTAACAATAAACATTTTTTTTAATATATTTGTATGATGTTGTATTTATTTAAATACTTATTATATTTAACACAACAGTTAATGATGACTAGTAGACATTTTATATTGTGTATCACTAGTAGCACTTTTTTATTGCAGCTACTACTTGCAACGGAATAATATTTATCTCTTAAGTATGTATTCATTGAATGAAAGCCTTAGAACTACAACTACTTACCAAATATTTAAAAAAAACTTTAAACCAAGTAGAGAATGCATTGCATAAAATGCACAAAAATATCAATATCTGTTTGCATTTTCACTGTTAAAACCTGACGGGGATGCAAATAAAGTAAGTCAACACTTTTTTTACAGAATAATTAACATATATCTACAAAGAATACTTTCTATGTCTCATTTAAAGCCAATTAAGCAGATTTTAAAAGTACGCATAATACAGTAATTAACAATAGTAAAAAATTGTGTTTGTGATGCAATAATATCATTCTAGCGCCATTTTGTAAAAACTCTTACTACTCGTAGAATGATTACTACTATATGTAGTTGAGATTACAAACACGAGTCAAGATTTACGCTAAACAATTAAATTAGTAACCTTGTACGATATTTATTACTATATTCGAACAATTGCATATAATAACGAGTGCAAACAATAACAGCTTAACTTTAGAAACTTTGCATAGCCACAAAGATGTAAGGAGTTTAATAATGTTCAGAGATTTTTATATTTTACAGGTTTCAAATACTTAAGTTATGCTTTTGAACGAAATTTTTAACAAGGGGAGCCACTAGTTCAGGATTGTTTAAGTGTACGTGATGTGTACCACGAACAAAATGAAATTCGTAGTTTTCGTTGACTTGCTCTAAAATTTCGCGCATTTCTATAGAATACGCATCGGCCGAATACGGAGAGTCTATCGCTTTGACATATAAGGTTGGACATTTCAGTCTTCGGACGAGAGCTTCGACGAATTTTTTGTCTTCTGCGTTAAATAATGAATACTTCAATCTTGAGTCGCGTGAGAAATAATATTTCGTGGGATCAGTTTTCGATTGCTTTGCTCCCCTTTTCAATAGATGGGGAACACTTTCTAGGGCTACAGACTTCCTAGTTCCTGCATGCCATATTTTAATCATATCTTCCATAGTATATAACGGTGGCTCTTGATCCAATCGTGTTTGTGCTATTAATCCTTTTCGCATGGTTTTAGAAATCGTTTCTACTACAGCATTTAAATCGTAGTCGTCGTATATTAGACTGTCTATAGCTATGTAAAATTCGACCTCATCTGGGAACACAGTCGCAAAACGCATTCCTGCTATTGCTCCCATAGAGTGAGACAATAATGCAACTTTTTCCATCTTGAAATACTCCTTTAGGTACAGAATAATCCTCGGCAATTCCCATTGATAATACAGCATACCTGAAAATGTTAAAACATAAAATTTAATAAAAAGTAGGTATGTAGGAAACCCATACTGCGACGGCACAGTTCGCGCAGTGGCTGAGCGATTGGCTGCTGCGCTGCGTGTCGCGGGTTCGAATCCCACACAGAACAAATATTTGTATGGCCTACAGGTAGTTATTCCGGGTCTGGATGTTTGTGTATGTCAGTCGAAATGTTTGTAAACGCACCCACAATACAGGGGAAATTAGTAGTGAGGGGGCAAAGTTTGAAAAAAAACATGCAGCCAGTTGAGAAAGCCTGTTGAGATTAAATAACCAATAGTAATTAACTTACCAGGGGGAATCCATGACGAATAGCCATGTCCAGGGAAGTCCAGAGCTAATATAGGTCTATCCTTGATGATCATGGGTATCAAAGGGTCCCAGGTGCCAGCGTTGTCTTGCCAACCGTGTAGTGCCAAGATGGGTGGTTGGTCGCCGCTGCCCCATAGTTTCCCTGCGATGTGGCCAAACTTGACTGGAATCTGTATTTCTTTCGTTGGCACCTGTTGATACAAGTAGGTGTTTTGTCATTAAAATATCGAACTATTTAGAGACTGCTACGAAAAACGGTGGTGTATACGAGTATGCATAGAATACTACAGGATTATTACGAAGCATTGATGATAATTTCATCAGACTAATGCAGAATGCTGGTTTAGTTAGCGGTTTTGTTTTAATCGGCTGAATATAATTATTAGTTTAGTAGTAGCTATACCTATCCGTAAATCAATTATACCTTTGTTAGAAGCACCAATCAAGTTAGGTCCAAGGATTGTTGAAAAACAAACTAGATAAATAGTTTTTACAGTCTAAAAACTTGTTAGGACTTTAATTAAGTAAATGTAATAGGTACGTTTTAAAACAAAAGCGAGTATAAATAAATAAAATTATAAAACAAGTTTTTTCTAACGGTAAAGAAGGATTTCATCAAAAGGTAAAATATTAGAAAATGTATTCCTTCAGCAATAACGTTCCATGTAATGAAATCAATTTATTTATTACTATTATTTACCTAAATGTATTTTTCAATCAATATATAAAATTAATTATGAATTTTATTAGAATAAATACTACAGCAAAAAATCTAATTGTTACAGTAATCTATGAAATCACTTAACTGATTAAAAAAATAGTTTGCGGTGCTTTGGTATAAAATACAAAAATCTTCATAATTTAAAAGTAACTCACCTGAGTGTGCAGTTTTTTACTGACAATCGGCATAGACGACTTTAAAGTCGTCCCACTAGAGTTCAAAATTAAACTGGAGAACAGTCGCTTGGCCATGTTTCGGGTTGAACTGCACTCTTATTGGTACAGTCGACGAGAACACGAATAAATAATATTCGCAGTTATTTCCTATTAACTCATTTGTGCCAACTAATACAATGACATGTTAAAATAACCATAGTCACTAAGAGGTTATGTTTATAGATACGCGTACCGTCACGAATTGTTGCCGTGATTTAATTTTCGACCAATGACAATTTAGACTTATCACCTACTTGTTCGAGTTTTAGGAAGTTGACGTTATGTAATTTTTGCAAAGTAATTGAAGATATTTCACGAAAACAGCACGGTTTAACGTAACGCAGTGACGCACCGCGCGAGAATAACATTGCCAAGGCCGGGCTCACTGTTATGTACGATTGAACGTTATGGCGCATTTACATTAAGTCGGTTAGACCGTATTCGGCTGCAGGCCGTATTCGGTCACCGACTAATATAAACAGGTATTCGTTTGGCCGTATTCGGTTTGGCCGTATTCGGTCGAGCCCGTTGTCGGTGTCGAGTGCGCCGTGCCCCGCCCGTCGCCCGCCGCCCGCAGCCCGCAGCTCAGTTCGAAGAGCACGAGCCAGTCCGCCGCACGCGCACGATTGTGCATAAAATGGCCTCTCGAAAATTAAGTGACTCGGAAATGACGCACTTGGTAGAACTGTATCGGGAAAACGAAGTTCTATGGAATGTTACAGATAAGTCGTACAGAAATCGAGACGCTAGAGATAACGCCTATGAAAGAATCAGAGACTCGTTGAATATTACGCCATCACTTTCATTGCAAGACATAAGCAAGAAAATAAAAAATTTACGGTCTACCTACATAAAAGAAAGAAAAAAAATTGACGCTAGCTTCCGATCCGGTGCCAGTACACAATCTGTTTATAAACCAAAGATGCCGTGGTTTGAAATAGCTGATGGATTTTTGAGGACATATACAAGTAAAAGACATACAAATACAAATATGGTAAGCAAGTTTATTAACTTAAATTAACACAGTAATTACATATTATTTATTTATTTATTGAAGACAATTTGTTTGCCAAGAAACAGCGCCAGTATCACTGTTAAAATAATCACGTAAAGTATTTCGTTTTTGTCTTGCTTCACTACAGTCCATATTGTTTTCTTCAACAAATGATAGAAAATTAGATCTCCAGGTATTTGAATATTCAAAGTGTGCATGTGCAGGGGATGTTTTACGCAGCCAATTATGAAGACAACAGCATGTTTTCACGACTTTCTCCGTATTTTTAATATTTAAATTGATATGTTTTCCAAATATTTGAAATCGCGAAGCCAATATGCCAAAGGCGTTTTCGACAATCCTCCGAGCCCTCGATAGTCGATAGTTGTATATTTTTTCAGCAACAGTAAGATTATGACCCGGGTAAGGTTTCATTAAGTATTTTTTGAGTGGGAATGCAGCATCAGCTACGAACACGTATCTTTCAGGAATATTGAGAGCATTGTTATCAATTGCCGTTTTCAAGGGAGAATGATCAAAAACACCGCCGTCTGAATCTCTGCCTTTTGCACCAATGTCAATATACGTAAAACAATAATCGTGATCTACACAAGCTAATAATATTAAACTGTAATTTTTTTTATAATTGAAGAAATCTGACCCAGTGTTTGGTGGCGCCTTAATCACAATATGTTTACCATCAAGTGCTCCAATACAAATTGGGAAATTCCATTTCAATTCGAAACCTTTAGCGATTTTAAGCCAATCTTCTTCTGTTTTCGGGATCTGAAATGAAAAAAATAAAAATTACTTATTTTGACTTACCTATTTTACAACCCTGATGATCCAGTACCTAATTTAAATGTTTTATATTTCAGGATGAAAATATTGATTGTGCTTCAACAATCAGCGATACAGGCAGTGATGTCACGCAAACTCCCACATTAACGGATGATACCTTTTTAAGTACATCGCAACATACAACTGATTTTTCTGATGATTCTCGAAACTTACCTCAAAAACCTAAACGCAAAAGAAACCATGTGGTGGCAAATAAAGGTAACGAGAACTCTGAAGACGTGATTGCTGTGGCATTGGAGAAATTGGACAACTTAAAAAAAGAAGTTGGAACTATGAAGGATGATGAATATGATATATTTGGCAAATACATTGCGTCTTCGTTGCGACAAATGCCGAAAAAACACTTTATTTCAGCAAAATCAGTAATCCAACAAACTATTACAGAATTTGAGTTGAGGATTTTATCTGAGGAATGTACAACAGCACATACTACAAGTAATTATCCAGTACATGAATATTTCACACCCAATTATACTACGAGTACTACTATGAGTACTAGTAGCCCAAGTAACATAGCAGTTGAAAACATAGAGCTAAATACAAGCAACGATTCTATCTCAAATGTGATTGGTGTTCTTTCGAACCTAGAAGATTCTCAAAATGCATGATCAATTAGCTTTAAGATCACGTTTCGTAATTTTGAAATTATATTGATTGTAAAAAAAAATGTTGTTTTACTTACATTAACTACATTAAACTAATTACTACATAAACCACTTACCTCGATAAATGACTTTAACGTCTCAGAAATGGCATCGCATACTTCTGGAATAAATAAACTTATAGCACTGTCAGAAACTCTAAAAAAGAACTCAAGACTTTTGTAAGAATCGCCTGTTGCTAAAAAACGTAAAGTTATTTGTAGTTTTATTCTAGGGTTTAAACACTTTCTAAATGCACTGTCTTGTTTTTCTATAATCGGAGATATTTCATTCAGTAACCATTCGAATTGGTTTCTATCTATTCTAAAAAATAATAAAAAATCATCGTCAGTTTTGAATTCATTACACAACAACACTGAAGCTCCTAACAAAGACCGTTGACTTAATAGAGGTGTTATCCACACTCTCTTTCTCTTTGTACTCCTATTTTTCAATTTTTTCCTCAAAACTTCTTGTATTACATCGCACACAGTTAAAAATCCTTCTAACACAAGACTGTTCATGACGATGCTTGCAACCTGACTGTGAATGTGCAAGCAATGAATATACAATCGCCGCATCAATCAAGTCGCCGAATTCGGTTAACCGACCAATGTAAACAACTCAATTTAGGTGAGCGTTTCAGTTAAACCGAATGCGGCCGCCGCCTTCGGTGACCGACTTCAAACCGACCTAATGTAAATGAGCCATACACTCACACGGCATGGACTTTGGACTCAGACTACCTAATCATTAATACAATTATTATGGATTACTTTTATATCTATCAATAATCATATTTTGTCATTTATGTCAATAGCTACTCTGTTTTTATTAAAAATAAAAAAAAACATTTAAAAAAAGTTTTATAGTTAGTAAAAACGAACCAAGTTATCGGTGTAGGCCCAAACAGAGACGAACCTCAAATTAGGTGTGTAGGGTAGGTAGATGCCGTATCCTGGTTCCATCTAGGTAGCCGCCCAATGAAAGTCTCCTAAACTCTTATGGTGTTAATCAAGGCTCTTAGCTATTTGAACTCTGACCGTGCTGCAAGACTTTAGTCAATCGGTCTTCGATCATACATATCATATCTGCTTAAGTGCAAAAATGGTCTTAAATTGTAATACGCTTTGGAATGGGCAACTACAGTACTTTCACAGTTATTATGTCTAGTGACTGGGACTGTAGCTTAATATTTATTGTTATTTGACTATTCAAAAGAGCCTGTAACTGGCCTACTTGAAATAAATGATTTTGATTTGATTTGATTTAATTGTTCGTGATTCTAAAAAGGAGTGCCACTTGGAATGTTCGGTATTCATTCTAATCTTAGGTATAATAATACTAGTGGTTTGGTATTCATAGCGCATAATTTTAATTATTTACATAGGTTATCTACCTACATATTATTAATATTTAATAGAAGTACTTAAATTAACAACATAAATAATACAACAGATATTAAAAACTTAGGTTATTCTTTTCTATGAAGTTTTTAATTAATGGTGCCACTCTTTCAGGATTGTTTAAATGAACGTGATGTTTACCGGGAACAAAATGAAATTCGTACTGCTCATTCTGCTCTTCTATTATTTCGCGCATTGCAATAGAAAACTTGTTGGCAGAAAAAGGAGATTCAGTTGCTTTTAGAAATAACATTGGACACTTCAATCTTCTGACGAGAGCTTCGACAAACATTTTATCTTCAGGAATAAGTATGACGTACTTTAGTCTCGAGTCCCGGGTGTAATAATATTTAGTAGGATCGCTTGTTGATTGCTTTGCGCCCCTTTTCAGTAAGTGCTGAACACTCTCCAAGGCTATAGACTTCCTCGTTGCTAAATGCCATGTGTTAGTCATTTCTTCTAAAGTATACGTTGGTCGTTCCTTATCTAACCAAGCTTTAGACACAAAATCTTTTTGTAGCATTTTTGGATAAATTTTGTTTACCAAAGTGTTTGAATCGTGGATTTCTAATATAAAACTGTCTATTGCGATGAAAAAATCGACTTCGTCAGGAAAAATGCTCGCGAAACGCATACCAGCTATAGCTCCCATTGAGTGAGACAGTAGGGAAACTTTGTCCCACTTAAAGTGTTCTTTTATATATAAAATCATCCTAGGCCAATCCCATTCGTTGTAGGTCATACCTGAAAATTAAAAGCGGCATTACTATTTATGCGTAGGGAACGTATCAACTTTGATTGAGAAGCCAAGAGTGGGTAGGTAAAGCAAAAGACGTAGATTAGAAAATAATATTTGTTAACCGGGAGTCCACGACGAAAACCCGTGTCCCGGGAAATCCAGAGCTAATATAGGTCTATCTTTGATAATCATAGGTATTAAGGTGTCCCAGGTGCCTGCGTTGTCTTGCCAACCGTGTAATGCTAGTATTGGTTGCTTGTCGCCGTTACCCCATAATTTTCCCGCGATATGACCATACTTCACTGGGATCTGAATTTCTTCAGTGGGTACCTGTTGAAACAATAAGTTATTATTTTCTAACCATGGGTTCTATTTGGTCTGGATTTTATGACGATTCTATAGCAACTAGCTTTGTCCATGATTTCATCCGCCTCGAAGTCCATAAACACTACCGGCACTATCTACACGTAGCAATCACATCATTTCATTCATTCATCATCATCATTTTTACTCGTCAAAACCTAAGTTTATCTCTTCTATGATCTCATCTTACACCAACCGTCAACGTCAGACCTAGGTACACCTTGTTACCGCCAGGTAGGTATACCATATAATCAACCATCACCGGCGTTAGTTAAATAGAATTACACACATCAAAAAAGTCTAAGCAACACGCCAACTATAACAACTTATTTAAAAAATGTCGAAACATTAAAAAAATATAAATAATAAAACATACGCATTTTTGAAATATGGAAGGAAAACTAAGCTTGGTCGCAGTGTAGGGCATTTTGTACTGTAAAAGTTGAGGGCTTCGATCAATAATAGTACTATTATTGATCAAAGGTTGAGGGGTATTCTTATTTTTTTCATTGGTAAAAAACAATGATTGTTTCTTTGTTGTAACTTTTGTGACTCGGAGTGTTACGTCACGTGGTAATTTAACGCGGGGAGGGATGCCTAGGGATGTGGGAATGTTGGAAGGTGGCCACTCAACGCGAAATTGAAGATTAACCTGCAACCAAGAGTAATTTGCAGATTATGGGCACTTTTTAGGCCCAAAAAAGATGTCGGCTATCGTTACCTAGGCAGATATAGAATCACTGCCCAGAAGTAGGCCTGTTTTCTTCATAACATAGCGAGGGAGTAGCCTCAAATTTCAGTTTGCCAGCTGGTTGGAGGACTCTAGTCCCAGTATCAAGTTGTGATCAGTGTCTAAACTACCAGGAAATAAGGGCAATCTATACGCTCGCATACTGTTAGGAGTTTCAACTCTGCGACGTGAAAATCGAGGGCGTAGTTTATTTTGGGTATACGGTTTTTGGATCGATGAGCTTTGCTTTGGTTTTCATCCTGATTTAAGGAGAGTGGGAGTTTGGCGAGATCTTAGTCACCAGAGCTGATTACGGAGTCCTCAGGAACTTCGTCCTTGTCAAGGCAGAGCGCTTTTGGTCTGGATAGAAGAACCGATCTCATTTTAATACGAGGCAATTTAAATGCAAAGCAATACCGTGACGACAATGCATTACCTGGTCCATAGCAGTTTGGCTAAGATTTCGTGTATTTGCGAAATAATGAGCTTGCACACATCGTGACACCAGTAAAAAATTTGTTCAGCGAAAACAATAACACGGTATTAGACCGGCCTGCTCAATTCGCTGATCTCAATCTCATTGAACAAACATGGGATTTGTTGGGTGGTTTCTGTTTTTTTTTTTAATAAATTGTATTTTATCGCTCAAAAACCTCCTACCAAACGTAATAATCAATTTATGTATTAAATTACGCTTCTATTGATGCCTACAACACCAAGTACTAAACACAGCAAAAAAAAAATACAAAAATATCCTTGTTGCTTAGACTTTTGTGATGTGTGTATTTATGAAAGTCATCTCCCTAATCGTAAAAATATATGCAGGTCAGTCTCAGTGTAACAATCAGTTTCGAAAAAATATTGTTTCCGGGCTTACTTCGGTCGTCATCCTTTAGATAATCGCGATAAGAAAGAACTAGGAATATTCAACTCACTTTGGATCGCATGATTGTGATAAGTTTACCAAACAAACAGAATTCTTGAAAAAAACTTACTTGAGTGTTCAGATTTTTGAAGAACACAGAAACAGGCGTCTTGATTTTCGGGAACTTTTTTCTTAAACCAGTGTAGATTGCTTTGGCCATTTTTCGGGTTTTCTACTTTTCAAATAGTTACGAGTTAGAATTTTCAGGAACAAGTAACACTTAACATTAATCGTTTTCTTATTTCATTTATAAAGTCTCGTCACTTGTCACTTAAGCAATATATTTGTACAATAATGTACCTGTTAGGTACCTACACATAAAGATCATTGGACTGTGGATTGATTACCTAATTGAAGCGAAGCATGCGGCTAAATGTTTTGATTCAATGACATTTAAAACTTTACGATACAGAAATAAACTGTTTATCACTTTTCTAAATAAATTGGTACACTTTCGATTATATTACTACGTTTCACGCAAATATTAGGTAAGTTTATCGCCAAAGTCGTGCTCTGTTATATGAATCAACTGTTAAACTGAATGGAGTTTGGACTTAAGGTTACCTAATCGAATTTTATAATAATAAAATAGGTATCCAGTTGAGTATTTAGTGAAGATATCGTATCATTGGTCTCTCGATTAGTTTATTTTATGTACACGTACAACATACAGGATATTATATCTGTACCTACCTATAATATTTTTTGCATGGATCGGTGGCCTTGGCCTGCTATTTACAAAACTGTTAAAATCTTCATCATACTTAATCAGATCGCACGATGGATTTTGCACTTTGGATCTGACAGCTACTTATATGAATTGTATTACGTACCTACCGTCTAACGTGAGTACCATGACACAGCATGTAAATTATTCATAAGAAAGAAAGAGTCACGACAACGTTCACTGGGCGTCTGATGCAATCGCAAGACTGTATACAATCATATTTAAGGACTCTACGTGTATTATGTAGATTGATGGAATGGCGACCTATTATTTTAAACGAGCTTGCTGTGCACACTGCGCCTGAGGTAGACAAGAATAACTATGTTGCCATTCTACAAAATCGAGTGTGGATTGGTGGGGTTTAGTTAGCTTTTACAAGTTCCCTGGGGCATAGCATCTTATAATAAATTACGTAGATTGAACAAATAGCTCAATAGCTAACTCTTGAGCTGTTTTTGTACAATATTAGTTAGTAAAAAAAAACATTGTACTAAATAACAATTAATAGTGTTCCAGAATTAATATGGGTCCTACAATATTACCTAGAGGAACACTTCATAAATTATCATTGTAATCAATAAAGTTAACTATAATTTGAGTTTATAAATGAGTTTATATCTTTTTTTCATGGTACATTATTGTTTAGGCTACCTATGCATGGTCGTTATCAGTTGCAAATTTGAAGATTTTGTGCGTTTTAAAAGAACGAACAGTGTCAAGCGCTTTTCCTAAGGCCAATAAATTATAAATTCATTTTTTTTTACACAAATGTCAATTTTCTTTTAACATTGTTGTCTTTTATTAACTTTGCTTTGTTGATGTTTTTTTAGCTTATCTACCAACACATTAAATTTCTTGCGAGCCTTCTGAACGAATAGGTTGCTTGATAGGTAGGCCACCATCCCTTTTCTTCTAGATAAATAACGATACTGTATAGTTATAGGTAGAAAAAAGTTAGGCCCTACAATTTTGTGCATTCATCATTACATGATTGGGGCGAGGCAGTGACAATATTTTTAATTCGTTTCCTAGGTACGTCGCATTTCAGAGGAAAACATTACCATTATCCTTCTTCATCTTGTTATTGGATGTTTTCCTGAATGTTTTTCTTCACTTCAACGTTTGTAGTATTAATGTTTTACCATGATTTATTTTATGAACGCATAACATTTTAGGGTGATCAATAAGTCTATTATAAATGAATAGTATCGTTTTATTATCAGACAAGACAACACATGCAGCATCACATAATCGAATATAAGGGATGTTGTATGCCACAAATATTACGTTTAAGTAAATATACAGTTGTGGTAACTATTTATTCCATATAATACAGATTAAACTATGTATTACCTGTAAGATTTGATATCAATAGGGATTAATTTACAAAATTTGTGATTTTCCTTGTCTAATAATTCAGCTAAAATAATTCTTTGCACTTTTACTTAAATCGGAAATTCGGGTGTCGAGTTTCGAGGAAATCAATACCGAAAAATATTATAAAATACATATTATCTACTCCTATATTTTAGTGCAACCGTCAAGTAAAAATCAAGGAATTCATAAAACGACGACATCAGTAGAAAGTATGGCTACGTATCAAAAATATCACATTGAAGTATCTAAATATGTTTAAATTATATCTAAATTAAGTCTAAGCACCCACATGACACAGTCTCATAGGTAACCGGTACTTTACACAAAAAAGTAACCGTTTAATTAATATTTTAATTGCTGGGGTCTGATGTTGGAGCCCACGTTTTACACGTTGTAAGTTTTATATGATTCACGCAGCAGGTGCGCACAGTTCAAGAGGTAATTCAGGTTCTGTGAGACCTCGCCGCATCGCGTTCAGCAGCGAGCACTGTCCCCGCGCGTCCAGGTCGAGCGCCCACAGTGCGGCACCACGTGCGCCCGCGCGCCTGGCCGCTGCGCCCGCGCCGCCCACGTCTGCTCCACTCAGGTACGAAGCCCATTGCCCACCGCGAACGCTGAACGTACCTTCAGAACTTCGAGTCTCCATCCACTGATGCGTCGCTAAACCATCGGCGACCTGTACCAAATAAAAGTGTTAATAAACGTAACCCTGCTTCTTAGAAAGTTCTAGGTAAAGTTCTAGGTTCAAAATCAGCGTAATGCCATGCTTCCTACAATGACCTACATAGTACCTACCTAAACACGGCCGCGAAGTTAACCATCATCGAGCTGTCAAGTGAAGTGCGAAGTGTGTGTGTGTGTGAGTGAGAAATACTGTCCCTGTCCAAGATACTGGGTTTGCGAGTACCAACATGACTAGACACGTGTAGATCATTCGCAAGGCATCGACCGATACAATGACATCATGTCTTTGTCTAGACGGAGACTTAGTATGACGAGTCGGAGTGAGTTCGCGATAAATATTAGTTACTAGTTGATTTAATTCCAAATGCCCTGGATTTGGAGATGGAAACATATCTTAGGGGCACATAGTGCTAACCGAAATGATGACGTGACATAATTATTAGGAATATGGAGGTACAAGTTATACAAGGTCCCATGTTGCACTGTCATTACGGGAATGCGGTCCGTCTTAGCTACCGAAGCTTATCATGCGGATCTACGCTTCAGAGTGCTGTGTCATTTAACATGTTAGGTACGTTCACGCGATGAACATTGAAGTATGCTCTCACTATCTGTCTTATCGGCAGATAGGAACCGTGTCGCGTGATAGTACAAACAGATGTAGATAGTATGTCTATTGTCTGTGACGGAAAACGGTTTCAGGTTGACCTTCGAAGTTTTTCCGCAATTTCAGTTCATTATTTGATAAAATTAAATGCTCTTGTAATTTCGAAGAGGCAATATTAAAAAACTCGGACGTTATACATATTTATAGTGTCGACTTGGCGAAAGCTTCGCTCATTACGTAAATACGACGAGAATCTAGTTTGGTCAATAGTTATTTATCTGACCAAAATAATTAACGTAAGCGGATCGACACCAAGCTTTGATACCTTAATGCTTAGTATGCATTTTGGGTTTTTGTATGTTGTACCTGTTTTTTCTGTACTAACCTCATAGTAGGCCAAGAAGCCAGGCACTCGAGTGTAAGGGCCAGGTTCTCCGGGGCCGGTTACAGGCGCTCCAAGCCCAGCGTTTACAGCGCTGCGCAAACTGTAGGAGCGCGCATACGCAGGCACTCCTAGTACCACATGACGAGGTGGCAACACGCTCGTCCAGTATGATAGGGACGTGTTCTGCACAAAACAAATTACATATCCAAATCATCAGATTGCTTTAATTAATTTGTTTACGGTCCATGGAAGGGAAGCCATTGAAGAGAGAGTTATATCTACCAGCCCACTCATATACGTCACGCTTTTTTTGCGAAAGGCTTCTTGTCTTGTACTAAAGGGGTAATTATAACTTTTTTTGTCAGCAGATAATCTTAATTTTGTCTTTGGCACGTGCTTTTTCTCAACAAACAAATATATTTCAAGTAGTCAAAACGACACTTACCAAGCTATTGCCTCCTCTAACATGATTTGATTCAAGCGGTACTAAATACGACGTCTTTCCGGATGAGGATGCGTAGTAATCATTTGCAGCAATCGCTACCCAGTCTAACTCAGCGGCTAGAACATAAGGCTTGTACGCTAATTGGGCTATTTCAGGGGAAGCGGACACCATAGCTGATAACTCCAGGTCTTGAGGACGAAGGGTCCTTGATAATTCTGTCAGTAGTTCAGCGAAGTTGTCCCTTTCTTTGTAGTCAACTGTAGCATTTGTGCAAGGTGTCTGAAATTCAAATTGTAGATTTTATTACCTTCATCAACAGCCATTGGTATTTGCATACGTTTGCGTTGTAATTCAGACTTTACAATCTTAAGATATTGGATAAGATTACGAGGTTAGTTCAGCGTTTAAAATATTTGTGTCATTAAATAAATTTTCAGATTCTGAAAACTCAGTTTACCTGTCTGCATCCAGGATATTGCCAGGCAATCTGAACACCATCAAACTGCCATCTTTGTAAGAATTTCAATACAGAGTCTACAAATGTTTTTCTGTTTTCTGGTCTTGATACCATTCTGCTCCACTTTCTGCTTTCAGAGTCCGTAAGCCCACCAGCACCAATAATAACTTTGACACCTGTTTGCCGTAATTGAGTCAACTTGCCGTAAAAGTCTGGAAGAGAGTCATAATTTATCATTGTAGCAGACACTTGGGAACCAATATTATCAGTGAGACTGTTTTGTTTACTGTACGTACCATTCTCAAGATCCAGCTCTGGGTTACCAGGTACCAAATTGAAGGTATCGCCATCAAGATGAGCCCACGCATATATGATGTGCGAGCAGAGGGTTGGGTCCACATGCTCCGGTCCAAAGCTGCCTTTGCCGGGCCTGTAGTCAAAAATGATTTTTCAAAGGGTATGATTTTATCAATACCCTAATAAATGCATTTTCATTGACCTAATAAATAATATTTGTTCCCAAAATAGTAGATCTGTCACCTAAATTGAATCATCAAATAATATCAAAACGCTTACGTAAATATTAATTAAGAATTACTTGGAAATAATATCAATCATCAAGTAATTTTATTACGTTTAAAAATAATAAAAGTGTCACGAAAATTGAATCATCAAACAATGTAAAAATGTTTACATAAAAACTCCAAACCACACAGGTCCAAACCAAGGCGTTGTTGACGTAGCCCCGCTACGCGGGGTTCCTATTTCTGTCTGCAGGGTTTACAGTAACCTAACACGAAGGGGATGTCGGGGTCTTAGTTTGCTCGCTCCGCTCGCTCACTAGACCCCGCCATCCTCTTCGAACCTAACCTGTCCGAGTCGGTGTGCCCAATGTCTCGTATAAAGCATTTCTTCATAGAAATAAGGAACTGATCTATTTATTTGGTGACAGATCTACCATTCCGAGCACAAAGCTGTTATTTAAGTAATAAAACTATTATTATAAGAACGAAGTTTATATTCATCTAATGCACTACAATTTTATTGGTAATCCATCTCTTATTTTACACATGTATCAACATTTATTTGATAACTCATACCTGGGAACACTTTTTGTTTATCTGAGAACGAAAATATTTCGTGGCGATAGATCTATTTACTAGGTGATACAACTTTGATGACAAATATAAATTTTGGTGACAAGAAATATAGTTCCCTTTTTCAAATAATTTGTTGGAACATGTTCTGTCTTTCATCAATCAATAATTTGCTGTCATTACCTATAGAAAGCCCAATTGGTGAAGTAGCATCCCACAATAGGTTTGTCCTCTTGCGTCTCTTCAGGTTCTAGTCCTGCTAGTCGCAGTGCAGACTTAGTTCTGCATTGTGCCTTCTCTGGCCAGTCGCAGTGGTTCTGTATAAACAAAATCATATTTTGAGTAAATAAGTTTGTTTTGTAACCTTAATACTGTTATTGAGGAAAATACTTCTTTGTTTTGTTTCCTGCATCCAGGTATATTCACTATCCAGGTATTTCCACGATGAAGTTAATAAATGATCTTGTGGAATTTATTCGATTTGAATTTACCTTATGCCAGTGTAGCGGTGAAGGACACTCGAGTTGTCTCCAGTTTCCGTTGAGACATAAATAATATTTGCTGCATTTATTCTCATCAGCTTTGAACACATTTCCAGTACACGACATGCCTTCAAGACTTGGACCCTGTTACATCACAAAATAATAATGTAATAAAAAAAACAAAGTCGCTTACTGAAATCTTAAGCTGTTAAAGATTTATAGGGTCTACTTACACTGTCAGTGTCTACATCGGTGTCGGTGTCAACACCAGTATCAGTATCGGTATCAGTATCAGTATCAGTGTCGGTATCAACTTCTTCTACAGGTGCTATCACTGGAATATCATCCGTTTCCTCAATATCCGGAGTAGGTGTGGCGCTCGATATTGAGACAGGGATGTCCATGTCTGGTTCTGCATTATCAGCTTGCACTGTGAACATAAAATTTTTATAACTTTTTGTTTTAATGAGTTCCTGTTTTTATTGTTTAGTGTCCTCATAAAACGAGATTTTAACGGATTTTATATTGGTTTGGTAGGTACAATCTGATTTCAAACTTACAATCTTCAAGCGAGCACCTCGGTGGCGCTTCACTGCCACGTAGCACATGATTGATGGTAGCGAGAAGCGGCGACTTTCCACAGCCGCAGTTCCTTCCACTGAAGTCATCAAGATCAAGGGACCACGCCATGCTGCCTCCCAATCCCATAGAACGGACATACTCTGCCTTGTGGCGCACCATGAAGTCATCGTCGAACGAAACCCATTGGTCATCGAAGCTGGCGTAAGGCCCCATGCGACCACCTGGGTCACGGGATACCTGCCAGCCCTTCATTCTGATACGGTCGCATATCTGGAGAAAATGTGAATACTATAGCAAAAACTTTCAGGTTGGCTGGGTCAGCTGGCCGCACCCACTTTAAATACACACATTGTAGTTGCATTAGCATCGGTTTCCTTTAAGAATATTAACGACGTACGTACGATACTTAAGTTAAATAAGTCAAAAGTATACTTTCGACTGAAAATAAACTGAAAATGTTTATTCAGTAGAAACATTTTATACATGTAGACATTAAAACATGACATAATGTGGTGCCTTTGACCTTTTGAGTATTTAGTAACTTTGTACTTTAGTATGTAACAGCAGTGCACAAAAAGACTGTCACCAAATTATAACTCACTTCGTAGAATGACAAGAAGCCTCGAGCTCTTGTCTCATCGCCAGCCTCTCCACCCGCGTAGGAAGGTACTCCGAGGCCAGTGCCCACGTTCTCTTCAAGTGAAAATGATTGACCATAGAAAGGCACACCTAATATAAGCTTCTCAGGCGGTGCTCCTTTGTCGATCCAGTAGTGCACCGTGAAGTTCTGCAGAAAAATATAATTTTACCATGATCTTTGAAATGTGCGAAATTTCTGAACAAATTATATTTTCCAAATTGTACTTACTGTGTTCAAAGTTTTGTCTACATCACCATCGCTAGCATACATTGGGGATACATGACCTGTCTTCTTATCCCATTGACCGTGGTAATCGTATGTCATTAGAGAAATCCAATCGAGATTCTTTGCGAGCGTCGCAACTTCGTATCCTACACGAACATAACATTAATCATAAATAATCATAATTCAGAAACTTAAGTTAAATGATATGGTAAAGTAAATTAGAGTCTTAATTACCAGCGTCTATAACTCGTTTACTGGCTGAGACAGCGGCGGATAGCGATAAGCCGCGAGGTTTGAAGGCAACACGCAGTTCCTTTACGAGACTAGCAAAGCCTTGTTTGTCGGAGCTTGGCCCCTTTTCACAGTTCACCTAGAAATTATATACAGTAAATAGTAGTAAGTTAAGTAGTAAGTTATCTTTAAGTTGCTTAATTGCAACCGGGATTATATTGTTTTGTTTAATTTTTTTTAATTCTCACCTGCCAGCACTTAGGGTACTCCCAGTCGAGGTCTAATCCATCAAACTCATACTGTTCAATAAAGTCTAGAGCGTGGATCACGAACTTCCTTCGCGCTGACGGGCTGTTCACCATTCGAGAATACTTATCACTCGCAGAGTCGTCCCAACCTCCCAGTCCAAGTACCACTTTCACGCCTTTCTCTTTTAGGGATACAACCTTTTCGTAGAATTCTGTACAACGTGAAAAAAAAACAATTAGTTCATATCATGAAAGAAACAAAAACTCTACCTGGCACTTGTTATAAAGCAACTTACTGTTTTCCACATCCAACCAGATGTCGTGTGGTTTGATCACTAGGCGCTTTGTGTCGAGGACAGCAAATGCGTACACAATATGTGTGCAGAGCGAGGGGTCAATGTCGCTAGGTGTATATTTTCCTGGACCGGGTCTGGAAAAAGCCAAGTAATTGTAGAATTATACCTAGAAGAACGTACAATAGAAAAAATCCATTATTTTTTCCATGTAAGGGCATAAAAACACATAATTAGGTGAATTACCTGTACCAAGCCCAATTAGTGTAATAGCAGACGACCTTGTAACGCTCTTCTAAATTAGTACTGACTGTAGTCGTAGTCGTTGGTTTTTTAGTAGTTGTGGTTACGATCGGTTGTCTATGCGTCGTCATCTGCGTGGGTCTTGGAGTCGGCTTCGTTACAGGCCGCACTTGAATGTCGTCCAGGTCGTCGTCTATTTCGTTCGGAGGCTCAATGATTGGGTCTGATAGTATTGTTGTATCCTCTTCTACGTTAGGATCTAATAAACCGTTCTTAATTGCGTTGACCAATGGATGCTTTCCTTGACCGCATCTAGAAAATAATGGACACAGAAATGGTTTAATACGTTTCCGAAAAACTGATTCGGTTAGGTTTCCAAAAATATGCATTCATATTTTTTAGGGTTTTCTCACATAACTGTTTTGTCTACTCACCTATTTTTGAAATCGTCAAGATCAAGAGCCCAAACCATACCACCGGCGAGGTTTAGCGATTTAATGAAGTTCACTTTCTTTTTGATAATTTCAACATCATCGAAGGACACCCACTGGTTGCCCTTGTATGCGTATGGACCCATACGCTGGTAAGGATCTTTGACTATTTTCCATCCGTTATATCTGATGCGGTCACAGATCTAAAACGAGAAACAAGATATTAAAACTTTCGAACGATTTTCTTATGATTGGTCGATTAGTGATTTTTGTATTAATGGTTTGGTACCTCATAATAAGATAAGAACCCTTTAGCTCTCGTATATTCTCCTTCTTCGCCTCCAGTTGCAGCTGGAGCATTCAAGCCAGTATCCTCATTGCCCAAGCTGAGGGCCTGTGGTGAATCTTCTTCAGCGCCCAAAGTGAATGTCTGTCCGTACATTGGCATACCCATTATCAGCTTATTCGCCGGGGCTCCCTTTTGCATCCAATAATGAATTGTGTAGTTCTGTAATCAATCGAAATTGTTTGGTTAGAATAGCATTTATTTTACTGTGATCGTGAACTAAGAAATCCAAGAAGCATCATCCAGGATAACTCTTAGAGTTCTGGGCTGAGCTCGTTATCAAGTTTTGGTGTTGAAAAACATTTAATCGATTCTAGTTACACTACTACTTTTAGTGATAAAAATGTCGCCAACTTCGAAAATAGTCCGTACCGCATTAAAGTAAGTGGTGCTGTCTTCAGGGTGGTAGTACAGCGGTGCAACATGGCCAGTCTTCTTGTCCCACTGCCCGTGGTAGTCGTAAGTCATGACGGCGATCCAATCGAGGTGACGAGCCAGCACTGGCACGTCATACCCAGCGTCTATGACCTTCTTGCTAGGGGACACGGCCGCTGAGAGAAGCAGGCCCTTTGGTTTGAACTTAGCAGATAACTCCAGGACGAGGTCGGCAAAAGCTTCCTTGTCCGAATCGGGACCCTTTGAGCAATCAACCTGAGAACAATATTATAGAAAATATGAGTACGTAGGTAATCTCAAAAGTCGTGTTGACCCATCGTTCTTATGTAACACTAGCCGTTGCCCGCGATGACGCCCGATGGCTGGCGCGGTGGTACCTGTGTAGAACGATACCACTTTAGTTGCGTCGAGTGAAGAAGAGATGGCTGTTCTGCTGAAGCGCGTAGAAGCAGAGAGCGCTAAACTTGGTCTTAAAATAAACCAAGCCAAAACAAAAGTAATGGGGGTAGACCGCGCTCATCTTCTTCCAAGCTCAAACCTTCTGGTCAGCTATGAGAAAGTTACTGATTTCGTATATCTTGGGTCCTTGAACCCTTGAGGAAGTCCGCCGTCGTACTGGTATGGCTAAAAGTGCAATGACCAACCTGGAGAAAATTGGAAGAACCGTGGCATCCGGCGGAATACCAAAATACGATTGGTCCGTGCACTTGTGTTCTCAATCTTTTTGAATGGTGCTGAAACATGGTGCATTAAAAGTCGGGAAAGCAGTAAAATCAATGCCTTCGAAATGTGGCGCTGGCGGAAAATACTGCGTACACCATGGGCCGCCATGAGAACCAATGAATCCATACAGGAGGAGCTCAACATCACCAAACGGCTTTCCACAATCTGCCTGGTACGTACCCTCAGCTTTTTCGGACATATTATGAGTTTACCTCGGCATTGTCTAGAAAGGCTTATAATACTGGGCCGGGCAGAAGGTAAACGCGCGCAAGGCAGAGCACCGGCAAGATGGGCAGACGCAATCAAGAAGGCTGCTGGAGGCAGTTTGTACCGAGCGGTTCACACTGCAGGAGACCGCATGGCTTGGAGACGTATCATATGTGGTCGCGATCCTCCAGCAGTGAGGGAACGACGAAGAAGAAGCCGTTGCCCGCGACGTCGTCCGCGTTAAATTATTATAAAAATACTACATAGAAAAACCCATCAAAATAAGTCCAGCCGTTTCGGATATTAGCCGGAACACTCAGATAGACAGACCGATAACGCCAGGAGAATGATAATGACTCAAGGCACCTATGACTATGTCTTAGTAATACCACAAAGCCTAGGTACAAACATAATATGTATATGCAGTGTTGCAGTTGAGGCTATGTATATTAAACTTTTAGGGCAGTTCTTCCCTTTAAATATTTCGCTGTATTGGTTCTCTGTTGAGGTGATAAAATAGTTTCGTAGCTAGAATACGCACAATAGACAGTTCCAGCTAATTCAAAGTCGATCCCATATTGATTCAAATCAATCGTGCGACGTGCTGGAACTAGTGGTGTAAATTAATTTGTTGTCACGGTAATAGATTTAATTAATTATCGTTAATCCGTAATAGAAATATATTATGAATTTATGCAATTACTTAAATCACCCAAGTAATTTTTGACTACAAAATACGGCTGAGCCTGAGACACTTCTTGCTCTTTTTTTAGGTATTCAGAAAATAAAACGTAATGGCTTATTAAAGTGTGGAAGAAGTTCCATTCCATCACATGGGCTTGGCTAGAATACATGTATTAAATCAATCAATCATGGAAATCGGTGCGCCCCCGTAAGGGAGCGGTTGGCGATGGCAGGGTTTCGCCCCCTGGCCGCGGAGGTCATACCTCGACCCGTTAAAACGGACCTGTCGTTGGGTTACCTATCTATGCTGGGGCCTACAGGACACGCGTAACGTATTCAATCATCAATGTATTTTGACCTGAGCAGTGAAGTATTTTATTTAGTTTTCTGAAGTATAGAACTTTACAAATATTCTGGGAGAGAATGATGCGTCATAATGCCGGGCCGACCCGCGACGGAAGTGGAGCGAGCCCCGAACATTCCGTCAGCTTTCAAAAATCTACTAAAACTACACTTTGATCTTAGCCAAAAGGCCGAGAAGCGATACTGTATTTTAGTATCACCGGGGTTGTCATTCACTCGCGGAGATTCTATTCAGAAACGTGACGTAAGCGTACAGTGACATCTATCAGCTACGGTGGTAAAGTTTAGCATTCGCACGTTGACACGTTTTTATATTGTACTAGCTTCTGCCCGCGTCTTCGCCTGCGTGGCCTACAGGAATCAAATGACATTTTATTTTCAGAAACAAGCATTATAAGTGCCCTCACTCCCTCTCAACTGAATATACAAACTGCCAATATCCCAAACAAAGCATTAAACAACGAAGAATATTTGACAAAGTTCTCCGTAAAACTGAACTAATCTCTGGGATTGTATTAACAGAACTCAAAGCGCAATTAGAAGACAACCAGAATCAGATTATCCAGAACAGCCCCCACTTCTGGGTAATGTGTGCTGTTGCTTCCTTTACTAGAAAGCAAAAAGTTGAACACAACTAAACAAGATTTAAGATATGTCTTACATAGGCATAACATTTCAAAGCCAGCACAATATTATAAAATTCTCACCTGCCAGCACTTAGGATATTCCCAGTCGAGGTCTAAACCATCAAATTTGTATTTCTCGAGGAATAGAACTACGTGTGACACGAATCGGGCACGAGCTGCTGGGTCATTGACCAGCTTTGAGTACTTGTCGCCTGCTGAATCATTCCAGCCTCCGATTGCTAGAGACACCTTAATACCATAGCGTTTGTATTCTACGACCTTTTCATAGAATCCTGAAAATATTGAGAACATTAACAATGGTGTTGAGACAGCTCTGAAACTATTTATTTTATCGTCGAAGGAATAAAACTTACTGTTATCATAGTCCGACCAGGAGTCATGAGCCATAATGAGACCATCATCTCCAAGAACAGCGAATCCATAGACGATATGGGTGCAAAGACTCGGGTCAATATCTTCTGGACTATATTTGCCGATACCAGGACGGTACCATGACCAGTTCGTGTAGTAACACACCAGTTTATAGCGAGCTGTAAATAATTTACGATATTTTATAGAGCTTTCATATAAAAAAATGTTGTGCAGTTAAATTACTTTATTATCAACAATCTTTGGTTGCTATTATTATCAGGTACAAAACCTACAGTTAAGGAGAGCAGGCCTGGTGCTTATGTCTGGTTGTGTGATGCTAGATGACGCAACCGTTGGCCTATTTGGTGCTCCGTGAGAATGATCGTGGCCATGTCCGTGGTCATGTGTGTGATCATGTGAATGCTCATGGTCATGAACGTGATCATGCTCCGGCATCACATCCATTTGAACTGGGCGAGCTGTAGTCGTCGTGGATGTTGTAGTGGTAGTAGGGCTGCCCTTGCGTTTACATTTAGCGTTCTTAGGCCAGTCGCAGATTTGTTTCTCCTGTGAAGTAAAATAATGCAGTGTTTAGTTTATTTATTGCTTATCAAATCATTAGGGCTATAATAACCCATTATGAAGGTATTATTATTGTCATTACCTGATTCCAGTGTAAACCAGCACTGCAGGCAAATTCTTCGAATTTTCCAAACAAGCAATGTAGGTATCTCGTGCAGTCCGTCAGCAGCTGAGCATATGCGCCACTTTCACAGTACTCTGAAAGATTGATTGAAAGCATGAAGAATAATTTCGAAGAATTAATTTTATAGGTACCACAAGTGGTCAACTGTAAATAGCAAGACTGGACTAGACGGTAGAATTAGACAACAACTTACTGGGCTTTTCTTCGTTGAGCTGCTGCATCACGTTCGACTGGGAGTCGGTAGAGTCCATCACGGGAACATCGCTCTGCCGCTTGTCAGTACAAGAGGAGGCGGAGGGGAAGTCACACTGGCTGCGGTCAGGTCTCCACGCCAGGCCGGGAGCACAGCTCTGAGCTATCAGGAGGTCGTTCACGCACACATAGAACTTCTCACATTTAGGATGAGCGTGGTATGTGCCAGTGTTGCAACCCTGGAGTATAATGAAAGTACACATAAGTTTTGGTATATTGAGAGAAATTAAACCTGATGCAACCAGTAGAGGAATAACAAGAAATTCACATTGAAATGGCTAACAAAAATGATCGAATGATTTTATAAGCAGTATATTAGCAGAAGATGTAGTTTCACCGCTTGGGTCACTAATATTTAAGGAAGCTTTAAGCCATTGCTCTTTAATAAATTATTGTAAAAACTACCTTGCCAGGCACTTGTGGTTCATCAGCGAGAGGCCTCTTTGTTGTAGAAGACGTGGGTCTCATTGGTTTTCTAGAAGTCGTCGTGGGACGTCTGGTGGTCGTCGTAGTAGTGGTGGTGGTGGTGGTACTAGTGGTGGTTGAGGTGGTAGTCTGTGGCATAGGAGTCTTGGACGGTGCGCCCGCTGTTGGAAAAAGTGCATTTAATTTTGAACCACAATTTTACCATTATAATCTTTCAAAAGTTCAGTTGCTGTCAGGGTTTCCACTACAACGCTATTCTTGGAAGTTAACTTGTGGTGGCCATAAAGATTCTTCTAGGCTACTTTTGGATTTTCCAGTAATTAGCTAATTTTTAAATTCCGAGGTCCCGCTGTTTTTTTTTGGGTTTTATTACCTTCACACATAGCAAACTCGACCCAGTCACATCGTCTTGTTCGTCTGTCCCAGTGCAGGCCAGGCGGACACAACTGCTTGCGCCAACGTCCTCCGACACAAAGCAGGTATGAGTCGCAAGTCGCCGCGGGTGCATGCATCTCGTTGCTGCCGCATGATGAGTCCTCAGATGGAGAACCAGATGCAGGAGCTGTTGGGAAATGTTTCATTATAATGTGCTTTACTGGTTACTGTTTATTTTAATTTGCTGATTGCTGCTCATCCTTGGAATAAATAGAAATTGCTTGTCAATGAGTAGGTATGTTAGCATTTTCGAGTTTGTACCGAAGGTTTAACTTGAGGAAAATACGTACACAGTAGGACATAGGAGTATGTGGTGACTTACCTTTTGTAGTTGTTGTCGTCGTTGTTGTTGTGGTAGGCCTGGTTGGTCTTGTCGGTTTAGGAGCAGCCGTTGTAGATTTTGGTACTGTAACAAATACATTTCAATCTGTTATATTTGCTTTAGTTTAAATCATCATCTGCCTAGCATTTTCCCAACTTTATTGGGGTCGGCTTCCAGTCTTACCGGATGCAGCTGAATATCAGTATTTTATATGGAGCGACTGAATCTCTGACTTCCACAACCGAGTCATTACTGGGTAATACCCCCCTTGGTAAGACTGGTAACAATTAACCAGTCTTACCAAGGGGACTTTCGGGCAAAACAATCTTATAAGAAACTTAATTTTTTTAAGGCACAATGCACGAGTATGCTGTTGTAATCATCAATTCCAGGGCTAAATGCTTAGATCTTGTATTGTAGGCAATAGAAGTGTATTCACCTTCGCACTTGGCGTACTTGGGCCAGTCGCAGTGCTTCTGGATGTTGCTCCAGTGCAGTCCGGGCGCGCAGTGCTGCATGTGCCACACGTTGCCGTCACAGTGTATGTACGCGGTACAGTCACCGGGCACTGAGTTGTATTGCTCGCCAGAACATGACTCACCGTCTGCAGGCCCGTCTACTGAGTCTGTGGGAGATGGGAATAAAAAGATGGAAAACTCTTGATTGCATTTCAAATACAGACTAACACAAGTTTTATAAAAAAGAAAATTGGCTTCTCTCGTCTTTCCGTCGCGTCAACAGTTCTCATGCAATAGCTTACTGATATCTTTTTTATTCAGAGTTCAGAGTTCATTTATTTGTCAGTAACATGAGTATGCACACACAAAAGCATGCAAGATGTTAAGTACATTGCAGACAGGAGCGCAGTCATGTTTTACCTCTACGGCGTACAAATATGTATTTTAATAACATCTGATCAATAATTTAATTAATTGTAACTACTCGTATAAATCAATAAACATATAAAATACTACAAATAATTTAAATTCATTTGTTAACGATTGCAATAAAATACATTTGCATAAAATAGGTAGCATAAGCAATTCAAACATCAATTTAATTAGCTATGTACAAGAACAAAAAATATAATGTCAAAATTAATTCAAATGTTAAAAAAAGATAGCAAAAACTAACAACAGTCAACAGAACCAAACTTCGCCCCCAAATTAGAATTACATTAGAATTAGCATGTTTTCTCCATTAGAAATTCAGCAATACTATAAAAAACATTTGGCTGCTATCATCTCATCTGCCTAGCCTTTTCCCAAACTATCTTGGGGTCGGCTTCCAGTCTAACCGGATGCAGCTGAGTACCAGTATTTTACATGAAGCGACTACCTATCTGACCTCCACAACCCAGTAACTGGGTATTACGATACCCCTTGGTAAGACTGGATGTCAGACTTTTAGCTTCTGACTACTCGTAACGACTGTCAAAGATCTACAAATGACAAACGTAACTACGTTTAATTTTCGTTCGTTGCCGAAGTTACGTTTCGGAGAAAGAGAGTAGACCCCCTGTATTGGATGGTTTAAATACTTACGTCAGTAACTGGTAGACGATCTTAAGCATCGATTTGTTTATATCGCTATTTGAAATAATTATAGGCACTGAGGAATATATTTACCAGCTTGGACCGGTACAGTGGTGGGGTTTGTGGTTGGTCGCCTTGTTGTGGTAGTTGTAGTGCTTGTGGGGCGTCTGGTGGTGGTGGTGGTGGAAGTTGTGGTTGTGGTCGGTCTCGGCGGAGGACGTGACGTCATCGGTGCTAGAGTCGTAGTCGCTGTGCTTGCTTCGCTACTTGCTGTTTCTAGAACAAGAATTTAGACTGTAGAATTCTATTTGTCTCAGACTACAAAAGTATACTTACTCGAAATTTGTAACAGTTGTCATATTTATAATAATAACTAATATAATAACTAATATTATAAAGAGGAAAGATTTGATTGTTTGTTTGCATTGAATAGGCTCCGAAACTACTGAACCGATTTGAAAAATTCTTTCACTGTTGGAAAGCTACACTATCCGCGGGTGACATAGGCTATATTATATTTTCAAAAAGATTAGGGATCCTTACTAAAACTGCAATTATGTAACCCAAGGTGTATAAAAATTACCTAAAATATTCTTTACATCGTGTGCGCTGCGGAAACTATTGATGATAGAATAAAATAATGTATTACGACTTGGCAGAACACATCATTAATTACAAAAAGTGTCGCGACAGCATATGTCTAACTATTATATTTATGCCACAATAAGTGTTCTTTTATTAAAAAAAAATATATTTTAATGCCGCCGTTAGAAAAGGCTCTGTATTTGTATCTTGGTATTAATCCTTATCAAAATAAATTATAATATAACTTTTTGAATTATTTAATTCGGACATTCCATTCGAAAGATATCAGGAGTTTAAAAATACGCTCACCCTGCTCAGCTAGCTCGGCATCACCTTATACGATGTAGGCGTCACTGGGGTACGGGCCGTACGGGAGGGGAATATTCAAAGTTTGTTTATAATTTTTTTTTTTTAGTTCATCGTCATTCATCATTTCAGCCAAAAGACGTCCACTGCAGGACATAGACCTCCCCCAAGTGTCGCCATTGACATAAGGGAGTTTTGACATAATCGCCACGCTTGGCAGGCGGGTTGGCGATCGCAGTACAGTTGTTACAAAAGCCGACAGAACGCCGCTGCCCATTCTCTGGCAAGTCCCTTAGTCGCTCTTACGACACCCACGGGAAGCGAGAAGGGATGGTGCTATTCTTTACGTCCGACACCATACAGAACCCGACACCATACAGAATTTCACACCACAGAGAATTTTTTTAGTTACTTTTTATGTTTGTGTATTGTCAAATACCCGTGCGAAGCCGGGGCGGGCTGCTAGTTTCCAATAAAATGTCGCAGCAGATTAGCAGTTACAAATCGAATCTCCTACCAGTCTCAATCTCTCCGCTTAATATAAAAATAGCTGTATCTGGTCTGGCTACACTAGAAATCCAACCCAATCCAGCGGGCATGAAATATGACTTCTGTCATAACATAATTACCGGTGCACTTGGCGAAGCTGGGCCAGTCGCAGCGGTTGACTTTGGAGGCCCAGTGCAGGCCGGGTGCACAGCGGTGCTTGCGCCACGCGCCGCCCTCGCACTGCAGGTAACCCTCGCAGTCACCTGGAGCCGCGTGGTAGTCGCCTGCGTTGCATGATTGGCCTTCTATGCTGGCTGTAATGGGTAAATTATTATCTGTTGATACTTAATCTTCATTACTCTCAACACTGCCCATCCAAAGCTGGGCATTAACAGTGCCCAGCTTTGGTCTAGAAGTCTGTGTTCGGGTTGGTCTCTAAATCTTTTGTCTGATCCTCTGTGGTTTTATTATCAGCGGACTACAAAGTGTAGTCTGGACCAAGGGTGGAATTTGACTTCCTTACATATTTCTTTTTGTAGATTTATTAGGTACCAGATTTATTGACTGATCATAGTCACGTCACGACTGACAAATTTTCTAGTAAATTGGTCCACTAGTGTCTTATTTTCTGACATCACGCGCATTATACGAGTAAAGTAGCGCTAGTTTGTTGAATGGACTTATTCATGTTTCCTTCACTTACCGGAATCAGATGGAGGTTTCTTAGTGGAAGTAGGCCGTGTCGGGATGGTGGGACGTTTGGTGGTAGTAGAAGTGGTAGTCGTCATGGGAGTGGTTGCAGCGGGCCACCATGTCTGAGTGGTGCTCTGTGTTGTGGATGGGTTCCAGCTCGGCCATGTTGTCGATGTCTGGTCGTGGTGGTGATGGTCGTGACTGCCACCTCCGATAGAACCTGGAGAGAGAAAGGTAATGAGTAAACGTCACAATTATTGAACGTGAATTCTACGAGAAGAGAACTTTAAACCGGATGGAATAAAAGCAGATTACGAATAAAATGCTTTTATTGAATTGGGACGAAAAAAGCATTGACCTTAAAAAGATACTTAGAGCAAGTTAGCGCACAGAAAGTCGCATAACTTTATAAGTGACGGGGAAAAAGAGGTTACTCTTTTCCTCCACCAAGACACTTGTATCATTTAAGAATGTATATTGTATTTGGCATTCCAACTTACCATCAGCCGCAACAGTGGTAGTAGTAGGTGGTGACGGGGTGACAGGTTCAGGCGGTTTTTCACAAGCAGTAGTCGGTGGCGAAGGTACTTCTCTACCCAGGGCTCGACCGGCAGCACGCAGGAGGGGCGATGGTTCCGCGCAGCAACGGTTGCTGAAGTCGTCCAGGTCTATCGCCCAAGCTGTGACACCGCCCATGCCTTGACGTAACGCCCATTCCACCTGCACACAGTTTATATTGACTTCCAAGTACTCGCTATACTTACTTACCCTACGTTTGTGACAGGACCCTGACTCAAAAACAATCTGTACATCAAATAGCAGTGTAAAATGCAAGACCAATGATGAAAAACTAAAGATTTGTAATAACATAACATCACGCCTGTAATCTCCGAAGGGTTAGTCAGAGTACCTAGTATCACACCCACATTTTGCCAAATAGATGCGACCCTGTTGCTATCAATCGGGCGCAAAAGCCGTATGTGGACGCAAAGTACCCAGCATGCTTTTTGCAAACGCACACAGTATAAAGTAACTGTATATTTATAATTATAACGAATTTAGTCAAATGTAACGATTAGTCATGATGACTATCTGGTGCTTATGTGATGTGTCATGCCAAGTAATTTAGAACCAATAACAGAAATTGAAGGCGACCTTAATTAAGTTCAAGCTGCGGTTTGGGATTTCAATTGAATTGAAGCAAATAATTAACTCATGGAAGCAGCAAAAAAATGAATGTACACAAACCTTTTCAGTGATAGATTTGGGGTCATCGTATCCGACCCATTGATTGTCGGAGTATGTGTAAGGTCCTGCATTGTCCTGTCTGCCTGTCTTCCATCTTAAGTTCTTCACTGTAATAAAAATACGATATATTATATTTTTTCTTTGAGGCCAAAAATAAAATACAGCTGTTTGATATTGTATAATGTGCTACCAACCTCTGTAGCAAATTTCATAGTAAGCCAACATTCCGGGTTGCTTGGTGAACTCTCCTGACTCGCCCGGGCCGGTGGCAGAAGATCCAGGGCCCTTAGCTCCGCCAACATCAGCTAATCTGTACGACTGGCCGTAGAATGACAAACCAAGGAGGAGTTTCTTCGGATCTGCTCCACCGCTTATTAAGGCTTTGACTGCATATTCCTGAAAAAAATTCAACTTTAGAGACTGTTCTGATCACTTACATCAAATTATTGTAAAGTGTTTAGAATATTTCTTTACTTACGATTGAGTAATAAGCTAAAGTGTCTCTGGGTGATGGTACTAGCGGAGTATGGTGCCCAGTGGCCTTCTCCCATCCTCCATGGTAGTCATAAGTCATTGTGCTAAGGAAATCGGCCGCCTTCGATAGAACTGGCAAATCATACGCAGACTCGATCACTTCTTTGTAACCAGAGAGAGCGATACCAAGTTCCATGTTGGCTCCGTGTAAAGCTTTAGATAATTCCTGCAAAGAAGAATATATTCTTCATTAATTATCTCTAGTAGTTGTGAATAAATTTGTTAATGAACCCCGTCTTTCCTTTGATATTTTTCTAACGTGCGGAGGTATTATAAAGTACTATATAGGCGCTCCCAGCCTGTAAAAGTGTTTGTTATTACTTATTAGTGTTACTGTTGCTTTATTTATAAGTTCTACAGCTATGTATATTTTCATGTTAAAAAAGTATTTTTTTAAACTAAACTAACGAACGTGCGGAGTCAAAATAATGGATTTGTATTTTGATCGTAGGGTGTTACCACACCAATCGATCGATCCATTTCTACAGGTAAACCTATCGATCGATTGTCGACTAATCCATTCTACCATCGATCGATCGACGATTGATCGATTGGTGTGGTAACACCCTTAGGATGCCAAAACCCAAATGAATTGCGAAAAGACGTGCTATCTGTCGTACACTCAGAAAATAAGAAATGTATCAATAAGTTACCTGAACGAATTTAGCGAAATTAGCTTTATCAGAAACAGCACCCTTTTTGCAGTTGCTTTGCCAACAAACTGGGTAGTTCCAATCCAAATGGAGTCCCTTGAAGTTGTGCGATCGCAAGAATGGAATCAATTTTTCAATGAACTTGCTACGATTTGCCTCAGATGACACCATTCGGGAATATTTGTCGCCAGCGGAGTCCGTCCAACCTCCCAAACCTAGAATGACTTTGACGTCTCTTAAAGAAGTAACGCGCTCATAAAGATCTGGAAAAGAGGTAAAGATTTTTTACTTTTTGAACTGAACCGTATTGAGCGGTGCATATTTTCAGATCAGCTTCTATTTAAGTTTCCAAAAGTTCTAACTTTCATTATAAATACTTACTGTTGGTAACATCAGCCCAAGGATCGAACTCCTTCACAATGAGGTCATCAGGAGAGAGTGATGCGTAGGCATACACCAAATGGGTGCAGAGCCTAGTGTCGATGTTTTCAGGAACGAACTTCCCGTCTCCACGACGATAGAATGCCCAGCTCGTCATGTAGCATACCACGAGTTTGTCGCTTTGTTTACCTACAAAATAAGATTTATTTGAGAATATATTTTTTGGTTTACGTTCGAAATAAGATTTCAAAATATTTTTTAAAAGTGTATCTTACTCTTTTTGGTATCCAACTCTGCAATTAAACGCTCTGGGTCTTTGTTTGCATTCATGTCTTTGCCAGGGTCAGTCCACTAAAAAGAAAAAACATTGAAATGAATACATTTAACTTTATCGAAAAATTTGTTAAATAAGCTGAAATGAAGAGCAGTTACCTCAAAATCATTTTCATATGCTTGCGATAGGAAGCGAGCTGCATCCTCAACGCTGATCCGAAGGCTTTGTCCAGGCATACATTTGGCAACGTCTTGGTGACTGTTGAAGAAACACAATATTTAGATAAATCTTGCTACTTAGCTGAGGTATCGTTGTTGTGTACGGAACTTACATTATTAAATTATCATAATCTAGCTTCATCTTACCCGCAGAATCCAGTAGAAGGATCGTAAAGTCGTTCATCTTCGCAAGACATCCTGTAACTGACGCCTCCAGTACAGAAGTGGAAGTGTGCGCAAGAGTCTTCGTCAGACGCTAAGTATGCGTTCTCAGATTCACAAGATCCTATTTTCAATGAGGACTGGTCTGTTTGGACGGCTTCACCTGTACGAAACGAAAGTGGTTTGTGAGTTTTAACTTGATCAAAGTTAATATGATCTAATTATGTGAAGTGTAGGAGTATTACCGTTCAATGTGGTTGAAATGGCGCTTAACATTGGGAAGGGTTGTCCGCACAGTCCTCTGAAGTCGTCCATATCGATGGATGACGCTGCAGCTCCGGCTAAACCCGTGGTTACTACGAACTTCATCTGTTAAAAGACAACGAACATTAATATCTGTTTTAAGTAGAAAATTATTCAACATTGCATGGGTCCCTATATTTACAACATTGACCCATGACTTTCTGGAGATCGAAGTTGAGCAACAAATCAACAAAAGCATAGTTTATGAGATAAGCATAGTTAGTGGTTGAACTTCTACAGGGTGAAATTGAAGTCATGGGCATTATTTTAACCTAAGGCACAATTCACGATACTGATTGCTTTATGGCTATTAATACGCAAATCAAAAATATTATTAATGCAAGTACGGAATTCGTATTATTTTATGTGTTTACCTATCGTTCCGCACTGTACTGCGCTTTAAGGTTTTGATACTTCAAAACTTATTGGCGTATGAAGTTGTTTGTTTTAATTACTTTATGTTTTTATTTGCAATAATAAGCGTTGTGCAATATGACTTACTACATTTTTAAGGTTTTCCGTACTTGCATCAATTATATTTTTGATTTGCGTATTAATAGCCCTAAAGCAATCAGTATCGTGAGTAGTGTCTTAGGTTAAAATAATGCCCATGACTTCAATTTCACCCTGTGTATCAAGTACCTTTTCTAAGACAGTTGCCGGGGTATCGTAGGTAATCCACTGGTTGTCGAAAACAGCGTAAGTGTTCCCACCGGAATCAGTGCCGCTTGGTCCTTTACCTTCACGTTCGGCCATACAAATCTATAAATAGAAAAACATTTAGAAAAAAATTTTATGTTCACTTACAATAATAATACTCGACACAAGACTGCGTAAGCCAAAATTCCATACACTACAAAATGCAAGTAGTTTAAGTATCAGAAAAAAAACTCTGACAGATGGGCAAAAGTTGGAAGCAAGCGAGACCCATTGGAATATTAAATTATAAATATGGACTGGGACTCGCACCAATTTGCTTGCAATTTTTCTTTAATTTAAAATGTTCTTGTTTTCAGATTATCACCCCCCACAGTCGGGTTTTTACTTTTATTAATAACTTTTTTTATTATATTTCGCCGACGTCGTAACCTCGCCGCAGTCGGGTAAAATGTGGTTTTCCTTTTAAGGTCGGCTTTAAAATTACAACGTTTACTAGAACTGGCTGGTTTGTTAAAGAAAGGATGGTATTTAAAAGTACTTCAATTTATTCCCATTTCATTTACCTAATTTTGCCTGTGTTCCACCAAATATACTGAATGTGCACCAAAATATGTTCATTAAAATATGTCATAACAAGCATCTATTTAACAACTGTTGCAAATTTGTAAAAATAGTAATACACCTAATTTTAAAAACAAGCATTTATTTTTTTAGTTTTACTTCAGATAATGCACTGCAAACTGTATTTGAATCAAACACCAATTAATTTCCAATGTAGCTTTATTAATAAAAAAACCTAACCTAACCTAATATTTTGTGTAACATTCAGGAATATTTGGTGCACGATCAGTATTTTTCGGGGACGAATAAAATAGTTATTGTTACAATAGAATATTTGCAGCGCACTACAATAAAAAAGTGTTATATCTTGGTGTTAATTTGGAATTTGTTTGATGTAACATATTTTGTTGGCCGAGTAGTTTAATTATAGTAAAACAATTAAACGGGTTTAAGATCAATATTTTAGAAATGCATACATAGATGTACCTTTAGATTTTTGGTGAACGCAAAAATATTATCCTTAAAGAAATACTTACTTCGAAGTAAGCCAGAAGTCCTTTAGTTTGTGTATAAGATCCTTCGTCTCCCCACCCACTGACAGCAGCACCAGGTGCGGGCAGCGTCGCCGGCGCAAGAGTGTAAGTGCGGCCGAAGAACGGAACGCCTAGCACTAACTTTTCAGCGTTCATGCCATGGCGCAGGATGAATTTCACCATGAATTCCTGTGGAAATATGCGTAGAACATTAAGGATTTTATGCGTTGCCTGATATCTAAAGTTTGTTAAAATATCAGTAGATTTGACGATTTTGATGTCAATAAGGTCTATTGAAACTTCGATTTCCGTGATTCAATATATACAGCATACAAAGCAGAACTTTGGTTTGAGAAAGTAACTAAACAACTAATATACAGAATTTAATATGGTGATTGAAGACAAATTAACTTCCTAAAAATGATTTTTAAGTAATTTAATAACTAATAATAAGTATGCAATGCTATAAGTTTGTTAATCGCATAATGCATGTGACTCTAACAATACCGTCCTTCCAAATTCATAAAATATTAAACAAAGGTACTGAATTACAGTTTAAAATGCCCACTTCTTTTTCCCGTGGAACAAACCTATTCCTCTGCGTCTTCCACATTCATATGCATCTGCTCATACACGTACTCCACTTTGTACTTATTGTACTTACAATGTTATCATATCGCTGGTCCCGAGCGGCTGCTCCAGGGTCTCTGTGCAGCGGACTGTGCTGCACAGCCCTCGATGGAGCCTCCTCACGCTTAGAGTGGGTCATGTCCCAAGCCTGCAAGATTGTGTAGTCGGTGGCTCCACTCACTGCGCTCAGATCGTAACCATCCTCTATTTGATACCTGATAATTATAAAGATATTTTGTCAGAAAATTATTTTTGATTGTCTTCACCGTTTTCCTGTTAGTATTTTTTTAAAGTGTTTTCTCTGTTTCTTTACAATTTCTCGTATTATTTCGGCACTGAATGTTTAAGTCTTTTGCTTTTATTATATTTTTTGATCTTAGAGCTATTTTAGTAGGTAGGTCTTACCTAAACGGAGGTAGAATGGTTGAGAGTAAGAATCCATAAGAAGAAAACTTCTCTCGGAGCTCGTAGAGCAAGGCTGTCAACAGTTCTTTCTCGTTTTCGTCTTCACCTGAAAATTTTTCATCAGCATTAATACCTGTTCTTTGCTCTAAAGCGGCCCAAATGCCATAATTTTATTGATAAGTATCTTTACCTGGGTATACCCAGTGAAGATCCAATCCGTCGAAGTCGTGGTCTCTCATGAAATTGACAGCGCTTTCTATGAACATGCTCCGTCTAGCTGGTTCTTGTACCATTTCTCTGAACAGGCGATCTGTGCCTTCACCTCCCACACTGATCATCACTTTCAAGCCATGAAGACGACGTTTCAGGCCGGTCGCTATGCGGTAACCACCTGTGAAAAAGTCAAAATGCCTTAAACTGTTCTACATTTTGGTATGTTTGAATGTTATTTCAGTTTCAATAACGCAAGAACAATAGTATTTTCATCCCACCATCTCGGAAAGAGTATTTTTACTCTTCGATATCTGAGTGCAAAAGCCGTTTTTATTCTCTAGAGGATAAAGTAAATTGAATTTAGAACATCGTGTGCACTAAGTTTGTGAATTAAAAAAAACATTAAACCTATTTACTGCTACCTCTATGGTGCCGAATATATCATACAACTTTTTTTTAATTTGTTAAAAACTCAGACTCGGAACCTTCTTGGTGTTCTTTTATCAATTTGCTTTGTACGCGGTTCTTTACGCGGCATTTTTTCACGTCATTGTTAATTATACCGTAATATTATTTTGTTATAATTTAAAGATTATTCTGTAATACTTACCTGTCATAATGTAGTAATTAATACCTAAACTGAAATAAAAGTGTACCTATCTTGTGATTGTAAACGTTTTTTTTTTGCATTTAGTCATTTCCTCGCTGAGGTGGAATGAAAAGTAACGTGTTGCACTCGAGTGCAAAGATTTTTCACCTCGTGCTCTTTTGATTCCCTCGCTAACGCTCAGGATTCTAATTTTGAATTTTAGAATCCTTCGCTTGCTCGGTCATCAAAATTGAACACGCGGTTAAAAAGCAACTTTGCACTCTTGTATAACAAATAACTATTTTTTCTATTTTATTATACTTTTCTTACCTTTAACGATATCATAATCCTCATTGTTGGGAATAACCGAGTAAGTATGGGGGTGCATGGTGGCGAACGCGTAATGTAGATGTGTGCAGGAGTTGGGCACTAATCCCGCGGTGAAAGCTAGCGGAGGGGCCCTGTACGCCGCCCATGACTCCATGTAGCAAACCACCAGGCGACGCGCCGTGGGACCAGCCACCGTCTGCTGCATCGCTGGACAAAAACAAGAATAATTATAAATATGAGGAACTTGCAGTAAATGCAAATTGAAATTAGTCATGAAACTGCCTTTACCTTGTAAGTTCGCATTTCCTAGCTGCAATCTCTCATCGTTGCGGGTGCTGCTGCCAAGAAAAAGGCATCAGGTGTTGTTAAACTTCAACAATTATTAAAAGAATATATTATTCGTACATATTAAGAATGTCCTTACTTATTAAGATAGCCAGCAGCGCCGTAATATTTCCATGCTCCAAAACTCTCTTCATCCAAAATGACATCAGGATCCTGAGAGAAGCAATTTTAACCAGATCATAATTTCGTACCTTGTATTCTTGATGTTTATGGCAATAAAAAGAAAAAAACAATAATACAGGGTGGAAAAAATCTATGGGATGAAGTTTCGAAATTACTTACTGAATACGTGGTAATCGATTGTGTGTCGATGTCCTTTCCACCCTGTTTAACTTATGTTAAAAGGTGGACTTAACCCAGCATTGGGTTTTTTTGTAGCAAACCTCATTACGATTGTATTTTGTTTTACCCGACTTCAAAAAAAGGAGGAGGTTGTCCATTCGGTTGTTTTTTTTTATGTTCTGTATTCAAATTATTTACCTCTAATAACTTAAATGATGATTCTGGTTCTATCAGTGAGATCGGTCGTTTTTCCACAGCGTCACGTAGTGGCAGTCTCTCATCTCCTTCATCACGAACACTCCTACAATGCAAAACATGGAATCAATTCTGATACTATGTATGTGCATAATAAAACACCGTTTATAAAGATTTTCAATTTACCTTAACGGTATACTTTCGACGGAGGCACGTATCGGTGCAGCTATGGGATCGTGCTGCGGAACCGTTTCTACGGCGCTTCGTGCGAACGTGAAGCCCGCACGAGGAGACGCTAGTGCGTATGCGCATAGCGCTAACGCTAAAGCGCACTGCAAATAAGTCACATATTAAAATCAGTTCAAATTACAATACATGAAAAAACGAGGTTATTTGTTTATTAGCACCGATCATATTAGCACTTTGGTATGGGTTTCGTGTTTCGTCTGCCTTTCCTTAATTTTTATTCTCAACAAGAGGCAACTATCGTGCTTCGCATTAAATTCATGGAATAGGAGGCTTCGAGGCTATCGACCTTTATCATAAAAAAGTTTGTTGACATTCGTAATAATAGTAATGGTATCAATTATCTGTCGACATTTAAATTAAAGCCTATAAGCATTATATCGATGTCTTGTATCCTATAGGGAATACCGTTAAATGAGACTATAAAAAGTGCTTACAAAAAGTTTACCTACTCTGCTAACAATGTCTTTGTGGTATGTGAATCAATTGATGGCTTACAAAGGAACCATTAATAAAGATTGAATGGTTTTTCTATGTGCGGCGCCCGAACTGAAAATATGTGAAGTGTAGGCGGTAGGGGTCAGCGACCTTCCGATCATGTATAGCACCGCGTCTTTGCGTAATTTACATAACTTGACAGACTCAAGAATTAAGATCAACACTTGAGACTGGTTCACCAAAGTTTGTGTTTATTCTCCATTTATTGTGGTGATGATGTCAATGGCCGCAAGTTGTTTAGATGAATATTGGATATTATTTTGTCGTAAAATATAAAGCTTGTCATTAAAAATAAATAGATGCAGTTGTATTAATGCCAATGCTAAAACGGTAAATTAATGTTCATCAAACTTACTTAAAAAAAATAAACTTAACAACAACGAAATCAAACCTTGCTTAAAACAAGTAGTATATATACATTAATACTGTTGACGCGAGATATTTTCAAAGCAGTGACAACACTATGGAAATGAAAACATGCGACAAAAGGAATATTCTTTGATACCGTAACTTAAAGTGAAAACGCCTACCTACTCGAAGCCTGCTCGTAAAATATTCTACAACAAAAAATGCATGAAAATCCTGCGCAGTTTACGTTATTTTCCACTTTTCAAACTCTAGGAAAACCGTTACTATTTCGTTTCCAAAAAGGACAAAATGTTTTAAAATTGTCTACTCTACGTAAGCAGCGGTGATTCTCTAAATCCTGCTTAACACGTATTATTATTAAACAAGTAATTTTTGACCACCGGAATAGCTGCTTATCTAACGCTTATGTGATGTATTTTGGGAGTGGAAAATCGATCTAATAAATTACTAATAAACGATCTCTAGTACATTGACTCGGGTCGTTCGGAAAACAACACAATTTGCATACAGGCATCAGAGGCAGGTAGCGGCTCGGCTACCCGCGGGGTCATCGTCATCATCCCAACCAGTCCAAGGTGTTTTCGCGTGACATTTCGCCGGCGATTAGGACTCGAGCTTTTATTTTTGGACTCGATATTTGTGATAACTCAAGTATGTTTATAAATCCCACCAGCCGTGTTATTGTCCCAATCCTCAGCTCACTAACTTTACGGTCAAGATATGTGCATTCAATTTGTATTAATAGTCCGAGCTTATGCAGAACGGCCTCAATAAATAATCTAGATTAGCTTTTTGTCAAAATGGAACAAATATTATTTTTATGAGTTGTTGCCTGTTTGTAAAGGTCTAATAGAGTTCGATGATGTGTGTGATCAACGACGATATTAGAATAAAGAATAAATCCCACTAGAGGCTAGATGCTTTAAAAAAATATAAACGTTGTAGGAAACTGGAGTGATACAACTTGACATTGTGTTGATATGAAGGCCGCGGGAGCGACGCACGAGCATGCGTCCCCGTGCGTGCATTGCATACTACCATATAAAATAGTGAAGACTATAATATGGTAATATTTTAATTTAAAGTATGTACCTATGGCACGTGAAGACACGGTCATTATCTACATTTTTGCTAGCTTCATAATTGCCAACTTCGATTTAATTTACCCTCGGTATGCAGTTGAACATAATGGCATATAATCTCGAGCTTTTGTTCACAAGGGCTTTAGGTGTACCTGAAGGCTCCTACTGAAGTAAATAGGACCTACAACAAAATCGAAAAAAACACGATATGAAAAGGCAATACCTATTTACTATTGCGATTCCTCTAAAGTTATATGCTAAGGTACTTGAACCCAACGATACGAACGATAGTTTTGTAGAGCCCATAAATGGTAGGAGCTAATTGACATATATTAATGTAGGCTGTACTCTACATTGGTTCATTACTTATTGCGCCTCAGTATTCGAAAGATATTGGCCACATTAAGCTCTTATGTTTATGATAAACATTTCACTTTTGCCGTTTGCATTTTTATACTCCTTATTTGCAAGTACCGTCCATAAAAACAATGGTCAATTAATGTCAATGAGTCACGATGAGGATATGAAGCCAGTACAACGATGTCACTTCTTCAAACTTAACATGAAATTAGTCATTGCTTTAAGAACGCTTTCAAATCACAGTTAGCCGAGCTTTGTCAATAACACACGTCTGTTATTTGCTTGTTCTCGTGTTTTAGTCGAAGGTACTTGCTAACTATCTAAATGTTGTTTTGATAATATTTCAAGAGTCTTAAATCTCTCACAATATCGGTGAGTACCGCTATCTCTTTGTAAAGATTCTCAAGCTAATTTACACTTGAGATCAATAGAGATCGTTACATGTATTCCCGGCCTCGTTCGAACTTTTTGTAAACCTAATGAAATAATGATTTGGGCTTTACTGTACATCTTTGAATTACCAATAGTTCTCGTTAAAGTAAACGGTAACTTTTACGTTAGTAAAAATATATCGCTACAAATATTAATTTAAAATGCAAAGATCCATTCCGGTACGTATTTAATAAACGACAAAATGAAGTAGAGCATCTTTTGTGCAAAGGTACAAAGATACAAAGCTAAACCTGTTTCACACTAAGTACTGCCCTGGTTTATCCTGATCCCGACCTTGCTCCCGACCACGTGTGCCCCACTGCCTCATATCATGCAGGTGCTGCAGTTAACTTTCTCATATAGCTTTATATATAAGGAGGCATTCATGTCGTGCATAAGAAATGAGCCAAAGAGACACTTATTTCGCCGAAGTATTTTTTGGGACAGTATTCAAATAATGCATTAACAGTTAAGTATTAGGTACACGCCATGCATCTGTATCTTTTCGTATGTCGTGTTTCTCTACTGTTTTACGGCTATCAAAATTCGGTTTCTTTTTCTCGAATTTATTTTTGTGTTAATTTAACGGTTCATTAAACTTGACCCATAAATAATAATTGCTTTTCCTATTAACTTAAATGTGGTGTTCATCATCGTGATTGATACCCACTAATGCTTAATTTTATTACACGCTGTAACTCATATATATTGTGTTTGATGGAATATGTTATGTTTAAAGAAAATGAAATTTGATGTCCCTTCGGGCACATTGTTAGGCACTAAGAGGTAATGAGAGAAATTGAATTAAATATGAATATAAGGGAGTTTTTGAACATCACGCCTGTAATCCCCGAAGGGTTTTACGCATCACACATTTCGCCAGTTATAACCCAAAACGAAACTTTTGAAGTTTCAAGAAAATAAAGAGAAATACGATAAGAAAACACTTACCCATAGTGTGAAGTTATGCCCCATGACGGGGAGCTTTCAGCGGTATTTTGAACTTATATCTGAAAAACCAAAAAATCTAAATGTACATTCTGTTTGTAAAGTTACCGGCATTTTCCAGTATGCACTTTTAAATCGCACCTTATTTCTTTTTATAGCTTTGTAAAATTGATGAAATCATAATGGAATGCTAAATTATTTTATAAACATACCTATTTTGTATAATCCTGTGTAAATAAAATAGGGTATAAATAAAACACTACCCCCGTGTTGTGAAGCTGCGCGTGCGCGGGTCTGGTGCGACTGAGCGGGCGGCGCGCACGTCACCTAGTGTTAAATACCCCGGTGTCATCGAGCCGAGCTTCGCGTCGCACCCACGTTTGTGCACAACAATTAGCGATGTTTAGGGACATGCTTCACGGTAGTGAAGCATGTCCCTAAACATGTGTTGACGGTAGTCAGAGAGGAAAATAAGCTCAAATTGAAACAAAATCTCAATACGTTTTCAGCTCTACCTGTAGCAGCATATGGCACGAAGAAAGAAATAAGGCACTAACGAAGGAGCAACGGTTTAATGGCTGGAGTACAATAAACTCAAGTGCCTTTGAAGTACTCCATAAATTTAATTTGAGTTTTACAGAGTGTACCAGACTTTCACACTTCATACTACTTTTAAAACCGTTTCAACAGACAACGGTGTGTTTCGCACAATTATATTTTTTTTTGTCAGTAACTCATGGTTACCCTAAGATGAGACAAAATGTTATTATTTTAAACTACTGATCAATTTACAAGTTTTTTTATTTCCCAGAGCGATTTGAAAAGGTCTTTATTAATAAAAATACCACTTGACTGTCAAAGCTTTTACAGTCTTTATTTTTCTTTCGTTAATGCTGAGAGCTTTGCAGAGATTTTTTTGGCTTAAGTTAGGCTGTTTGTATCCCAGAACTGTTTTCTTACGGAAGCTTTGTGAGAGATACCTAATAAAACTCTTACCAAGAAAGGAAACTATTGCGATGTTTTTTCGATGGAGCATTGAATATAACCATTGGGGTCTGTGCATACTGAGGGTGTACAACCAATCTTGAAAGTCTGCTCAGTCAGCCCGTATTCAGCAATATTTTTATTCAAGTGATTTATAGAGTAGATTTGGTAAATCTCAATCGATTATATTTGAAGTGGATTGTGATTAGTATGTTTTTTTTTTTATTCGAAATTATTTCCAGAAGAAGATGATAGATCGAGATTTTTATTTATATAAAGACTGCTTAAATCCTTTTATATTTATTATCCCTTTTCCCTTTATTTTTATTTTCCCTTTAGATTATTTTGTACAAATGGAAAAATGTGGCAGATACGATTTTTCACTTAAATAAAACATCTCATAAAAACGGATAATGAAACCGTTATTCAAGTCTAATAAAATTAATGAGCTACACAATAAAAAAAAGAATGAATGGAACAAGAAAAAAAATGTCAATAGGTAAAGATTTCCATAACGTTGGTTATTGACTTTTGGTAATAAATTATTTAGAAATAAAGGTATGAAATATTATTAAAAAGGTCAAAGAACTGCCAATCACTCGCTTTCATTTGTTTTCTTGACTGGACACAATGACGGTTCCTGAATAGATAATTTGAAGGACCTCTCTACTTTAGAAGTATAGCTATTATGAGCCATTTGTGTCCCACTGTAGGGCAAAGGCCTATAAAGGCCTTGTTCACCAATCCTTGTGGGAAGAGTCGAGTCCGTCCCGTCATCTCGTTCTGGGGCTACCGCGTTGCCGTTTGCTGCTGTTTAGGACCCATTGTCAGGTTACTTTAACCCACAAGCTCCTCCGGCATGCGACAGATGTGGCCAGCCGAGTTCCATTTGAGCTTAGCAGCCGAGCGACCTATATCGGCGATTTGAGTTTTGGAACGCAGTATCGAGTTCCTTATACGATCTGTAAGTTAACTCCAGGATACTACGCTCCATTGCTCGCTGACAGACCCTGAGTGCGGACTTTTGATGCTTGGTTAGTGACCATGTCTGCGCTCCATAGGTGAGGGTATGAAGCATGCACATTTCCATGAGTTTTCTCTTCAGCAAGAGAGGAAGAGCTCCCTTCATTATTTGCTTCACCGACCAGTTTATAGCTCTATGAAGAATTGAATTATAATTTTATTTATTTATATATCTTTGTTTCAGGCACTTTACCAATCAAATTGTTATTTTTCCTTCACCTATGTTAGTATATATCGCCTCAGACACAATGATGAAGTGGAGTTTGACAAGTTCTCACCTTCGAATACTTACCTGCTGATTTCAGACTCATTCGTTTTATGGTTAATGTCCGATAGTAACGAATGAGCCTGAAATGAGCACGTATACCTATCAAAATTGATTTTAAACCAACGCTATAAATGAAAAGTAGCATTATCCCCTAATAGATTTTTCAGCAGCGTTAGGAACCTCTTTATGTTTTTTTTTTTTTAATATGCAATTACCTTTCAACGTCAGTGCTTACTAACTGGCACTATAGGTTAGTATAGACTAGTTTATATTTTTAATAATGATATAAATCTTTAATCATATGAATTATCGACTTGAGATTTTGAATGATCCGACTAGCAAATAATTATAATTTTGCAATTTGCATTAACGATCGATGGTTTGGGTAGAACTAAAAATTAATTTAGGTACTAACCTGTTTTACGATCATGTGTGTCATGACTTGATGTTATCGAGATTTGGCAAGTGTTTTGTATAGTTAGCCTAAATTAAAGTTAGTACCTACCTGATTGAAATAATTATTATCTGTCAGTACTAGTCAGGCGCAAAAATATACGTGATTAGCCAGCGGCTTCGCTTGCGTGAAAGTCGGCAATCATCCCATGGGAACATTATACCGGGGCAAATCCTTTGCTTTCGTCCAAGTCATGATTTAAGTACTTACTTGCCTGCCAATTATCCATATCTGTAGCCGTTGAGGCGTGATTAATTTATTGAAAACATTCTATATTAGGATAAACATACAAAAAGTAGCTTTCGCTGTACTGAACTAATAACAACAATTGTAATAAAAATCTTTTACCTTTTATTTTTTTGCGTTGTAGATTTGAATTTAAACACCACATTCACAAAATTTAATTCAAAATTCACATTCAAAATCCAAATTAACGTTTTTCCACACTTCACATAATTTATTTATAAGCATTGAAAGTATTCCTTGATTTATCAGTTTGTGTATCGAATGCTTTGCTAGACTTGGCAAGAGATATTGGTAAAGGTTACCACGAAATTTATCCTTGTTTACACTTCCGTGCGTGCCTCATCAGAATGAAGCTAACTCTTAGGTACGTGTCTGGTTTGATGATTGGTTTGATTAGTCTACACTCGTCAATATTTTCTGTAAGTTATATTATATACCACTAGTAGTAAAGCTCTGTCAGTAGTGGGACGTGATTTGATGTGCCCGGACTGTCCAGACTTGCGCATTGCTATCGTTTGTGGTGTCGATGTGCGTTGTCGCACCGAGCTCCTCCATCATTACTATGCACGAAGCGTCCCTTCCTTTCTTGCCGCCAATGTCACTCGCATTGTTTACCGGCACGACGCGACGTTGTCGCCAGCGGCACCACCTAACTGTACACACACGAACTAAGTGGACCCTGAAATTGGCAATGCCCTTGTTTCCAAACGTTCAAAGTTGACCCGAACGAGTGACCTAGCTTCTGAGGAAGTTTTGCTCATGTATACAAGTTGATAATATTCGCATTTATGTGGACTTGTGTGAGATCGTAATGAGCTGATGCTAGACAAGACTTTTTATTATTATGTTATTAATGGCTCGTTCGGAATCTGGATCATTCTGCCCTTTGGAAGAAGGACTAACCGGAACCGGTATGTGTTTACAGTTTACTGAGTACTTGTGCACTAGCATTGTGTATGTCGCGAGGGGGGGTTGGTGATAGAGGGCGATGGCCTTCTTCCACCCCGCGGTCTTCGAGATCTGTTTCAAGGCGAAGTTCAAGGTGGGCCGTTGGCATTTATTGTATGATTCGTCAACATTCGGTGCCAGCAGGTTCGCGCCCACGCTCAGTATGGGTTCATAGTTTGAAATTAAATTCAATCCTAAATCAAATTATCTATTGTACTCGTAGTTACACTTCTTTGTGTATCACTATTATTATGACTTGATTAGGAACAATGGGAGGAAAATTAAGAACTTTTGTTACTACGCTGGGACCGTTTTTAATCAATTTATTGGAAAACATTTATTATTAATCTTTGGAGAACCCAACTTCTTGTTGAAACAGCTTTCGTCATCAGATCCGTAGAATATTTTTAGTCATTCTAAATACGGTTAGTGCTTTAATATAAGGGATCATCAATTTCTCAGGCTTCCAAATAAAATTTACTGATGATGTGGGTTCAGCACACAAGTTACAGTTATTTTACTCTTATCGAACATCTTTCGTCATCTTTATCACTATTGTCCATTTGTTTGTTTACAATGGTCACAAAGTTTTCACGATAACAGAATCCGCCAACAGCGCGTGGTCATGAGATCAATAGTTAGTTGTAAATTATACAGCGGTGGTGTTGGACGCTCGTGGTTCGATAACAGTATAGCTCGTAGTTGTTGCCAGTCGGTGTTGCGATGGCGTTGTCTCAGCGTCACCTGTTTTTGAGTAAACGGCTCGTCACTGATAGCGGTATCACAGACGGCGGTGTTCTGGTGGATGAACGCGGCACCATCGAACAAATTGTTACTAGGGAACAGGCAGATAAAATTGTAGCTGAAAGCGATGGAAAGATCAAGGTACCACGTTATTTTACAACTCTCAACTACTTAAAGTTAGCACCTCGTGTGAGGTACGTTGTTTTCCTCAAACCAGTCTTCTAATAAATTGGTTACTGGTGAGTTATTTGCATTAACGTACTATCGTGATTTATCGTTTACCTATAATACCTGTACTATATACAATGAATGTATGTCCCTTGGTGTCATCATTCGAGTGTTAAGTTCTTTAAAAAAATGTTTTTTATAAGCATAACATTGGTACAGGTTGGGTCACGGTCTAACGGACCGACCTCCAGATATAACAAGACCGCTATCATCAACTATGTACTATTAAGTTCCAAGGTAAAGTGCTTTAAATCTTATTACCCATGTTTTCAGGTGGTGGATGGCGGGAACCTGGCTCTGCTGGCCGGTGTGGTAGACTCCCATGTTCACGTCAACGAGCCTGGTCGCACGGCATGGGAAGGGTTCCGTACAGCCACCAGTGCTGCGGCTTCTGGGGGCATCACCACCATTGTCGACATGCCCTTGTGAGTTATCAAAGTCTTATTTGAGCTAGAAGGATGAAGAAAAACCTTAATCTATGTTTAGTTCCTACTTCAAAGGCAATACAGCATATTGTGATGTGAGATGTGGTATAAATTGTACTAATTTAGATATTATTGGTGAGAGAAAGCGGCTGGCATAGAAAGTACCTTATTATGCTGACGGTGACCCAAAGCCCAAATACTGCAAATACCACACAGATTAAAGTAATCTAGGTTGTAATGTTTAGGTGCAACACAGTATCCAGTAGAAGTAGGTACTTTTTCTAACTAAGATCAGGGCAAAATACTGTTTTATCAACAGGCATTGTCTATTATAGAATATCACGAACAGTAATTAACTATCAACATTGAACAGTGCTAAGTATTGTAGTGATCACTAATTGGCGCTAATAATTACATCACAATAACTGCATACCTAGTCATAATGTAAAGATCGTAAATTAAAAACAAAAATATGAGTAGGTATACTTGCTGTGCCCCACGATTTTACCCGCCGTTTCTGACCTTCATTTATTTACTCACTTTTTTTGTTTTCGGTCGGCTCCTATTTCGACTGGTAGTTTCAGAGATCAGCGCATCCAAACATACAAATAAACCCTACAGCGTTATCAGAATCACATTGTAGTACTAGCTGTCGCTCGCGACCTTCGTCCGCGTGAAATTATTATAAAAATATAATTTTCTTATTTGAATCGGATTTTGTTAACAAAAAAATATAGGTTTCATGGAAACCTATATTTTTTTCTAAAATAAAAGTAGCCTAACTGGCTATCAGCCATTTCGAAGATTAACAGCAAAAACCCGCTAGAGACAAAAAAAAATGTTATAAGTACGTACCGCATTTGTCATGTGTATGTAGTACATGTATTAACAGCTTTTACCGGGATATATATACATAGGTACATCAAAAGCTGTCATACACACACAGTTTATACTTAAATATTAACTGACTATAGTGTACTGCTGACCCCATTTATAAATCGTAGTGCCTAATGTGCCTATTCATAAACGATAAAACATTACCCTACTTTCAGTTTAGTTGTGGCACTATGTCGCTCATTGATAACTGGTACTTAGCACGATTGTCGATCGACTAAGTACTTAGTTAATTAGTTTAGTAAGCAGGTAAGTATTTATGTATTAACTATGCCAATAACATATACTGGAGATAGTTTATCACAATCTAAACATATCGTATCGATGTCCTACTAAAATTATGTATCGGAAAAGATCATACCTGCTATCTGAGAATCTGAGATCTGCTAAAAGAAATAGCATAGCGGTCAGCGACCCCTTTAATATTTGTGTTGTCGTCAGCATTCAAGAAATGCGTTACATACATTCGAGTGTAATTTATAAAATAAGCCAGCATGTCTAAACCACAAATCACATAGCAATTTTCATACTTAAATAGATTGAAGATGACTCGACTTAAATCTGGTTTAAAAAATGAGTTCTCATAATTTTCCAGGAACTCAATTCCACCGACCACGACTTTGGAAAACTTGAAAACTAAAGCATCTTCCGCAGAAGGAAACGTCTATGTGGATGTAGGATTCTGGGGCGGAGTTATTGTAGGAAACGATGTAAGTATGAAAATGCATTAATAATAATAATATTTTCATCCCACCATCTTGGAAAGAGTATTTTTAATCTTCAATATCTGAGTGGAAAAGCCGTTTTTATTCTCTAGAGGATAAAGTAAATTGAATTTAGAACATCGTGTGCACTAAGTTTGTGAATTAAAAAAAACATTAAACGTATTTACTGCTACCTCTATGGTGCCGAATATATCATACAACTTTTTTTTAATTTGTTAAATACTTAGTCTCGGAACCTTCTTGGTGTTCTTTTTTCAATTTGCTTTGTACGCGGTTCTTTACGCGGAATTTTTTCACGTCATTGTTAAACATTATATTAAAAACAAGAAACTTGAAAACAAGTGAAAAAACTAAAATGAGTGATTCTAGCGACGAGGAACTTTGTTTGACGCCAACAGAATTGACTGAAACTGTTAATAATGCGCAAATGAGCTTTCTCCCTCAACAATCACGCGAGAAGTATTTAAAACAGTACGATATGTTCAACACGTGGCGACTAGCAAAAAGAGCCAAAACTTTCTCAGAAAACGTTTTGCTGGCATATTTTATAGAATTATCCGAGAACAAGAAAGCAAGCACTCTATGGAGTACGTATTCGATGCTAAAAGCAACAATAAAGATGAAAAAAGACATACATATCGATACCTATCATAAATTAGTGGCATTTTTAAAAAGAGCCTCATCTGTTTATCAACCAAAAAAATCGAAGGTTTTCACAGTATCTGATATTGAAAAGTTTCTTAACGAAGCACCCGATTCCGTATATTTGGCGGCAAAAGTAAGCCAGTTGCACATTCAGTATCTACTTAAGTATATTAATCTCAATTAAATAGTATACTTAGTAGATGTTGATAGGCATAATTATGCGTTCATATCAATTTTATTCATTTATCTACTATAATACTCTTTACGTTACAGGTTGTTCTTATTATTGGAATAAACGGAGCATGTCGAACTAATGAACTACACAACTTAATGTCAAAAACATTGAGAAACATTCAGATGACTTACTATTAATTAATTTACCTAATACAAAGACAAAAAGAGACCGCAACTTCGTCATTCGCAAGGAATACGTAACGATTGTTGAGAAATATCAAGCCTTACGCCCGCCTAACACTCCAATCAATCGATTTTTTCTACAGTATCGCAATGGGAAGTGTGTTAGACAGCCTATGGTACTAATACAATTAGGAGAAATAGCAACATTTCTTGAACTTCCAGAACCCCTGTTGTACACGGGTCATTGTTTCCGACGAACTTCAGCCACACTTTTGGCTGATTCCGGAGCTGATCTCTTGTCCCTTAAGCGCCACGGAGGCTGGAAGTCCAATGCAGTTGTAGAGGGATACATAGAGGATTCCATCCAAAATAAGTCTAAAATATGTGAAGGCATCGTAGGAACCATTACACTGAAAGAGCCTCAATCGGATCCTTGGACTGGCCCTTCTACATCAAAAATAAGCTGTTATGAAACACCTAACCATCTCCCTCTCTCTCCAACATTCACGCCAAGGGAATCCGATGAATCGGCACAACTATTAAGTATGACAGATAGTTTACCGAAAAACAGTACACAAGTGATTAACACCAATATTACAGTACCAAACAAAAATATTACACTCAATTTAAATAACTGTAGCAACGTTACTTTAAAATTTTCTTAATTAAGTATACCGTATTATTATTTTGTTATAATTTAAAGATTATTCTGTAATACTTACCTGTCATAATGTAGTAATTAATACCTAAACTGAAATAAAAGTGAGTGAGTGAGTGAGTGAGTATCTTGTGATTGTAAACGTTTTTTTTTGCATTTAGTCATTTCCTCGCTGAGGTGGAATGAAAAGTTACGTGTTGCACTCGAGTGCAAAGATTTTTCACCTCGTGCTCTTTTGATTCCCTCGCTAACGCTCAGGATTCTAATTTTGAATCCCCCCTGCGCACTTGATTCAATTTTAGAATCCTTCGCTTGCTCGGTCATCAAAATTGAACACGCGGTTAAAAAACAACTTTGCACTCTTGTATAACAAATAACTATTATTTGCTCAGACAACAAATGGTCCATGGGTTAGTGTACAAAGGCTTAAAAACTATGTTAAGGTAACTATGGAAATATGTCTACATACAAAATCACTCGCCACAGCAAATCACTCCTGCTTCACCAGTACATGCACGAAGTGATTAACTATCGGCGAGTCAAATTTATCCACTAACATCTTCAGAATGCTGCTCGGACTTGACCGCGTTCTCTCTAGCAGCGACGCCGTCATCTTCCTCACCATCGCATAAAAATCGTCAACATGAGCCTGAGCGAACATGCCATTCGCACTACGAAAGCGCGGCAGTCCCAAGAGCATTCTGAAGCCGTAATTATATTGGACCCTAAGAGCAAGTATTATTATTAAAGATGTCTGAGACAAGCTTGCATAGTGCCAACGGCGTGATTACGACGCTTTTTCTCGCCGATCTCTCAAATTCCCAGAAAACAACACCAAACAATGAGTTTCGGTTGACTAGCTGTTTTTTCATTTCCTTTTTGCAGCATATCAATTTTATTTTTAGAAATAAAGCCTTCATTATTTTCTTTCTTATCGAAATAAGTATTTTTGTAACGAATCGATAGATCGTCCCTCACGTCCTATAGTTCCGCGATACAATATGCTTGCTATTCTATGCTGTTGCTACGACGCTTCTACGGTCTTGCTACGCGGCTGCTACGATGCGCCTACGTTCCTTGAACCCCGCTACGCCGCGCCTACGCTCCTACAGTATAACTACGCCGCCGCACCACTCCAGCTACGCAGTTTCTATGATATTGCTACGCGTCTGACGCTCTCGCTACGCACCTGCTACGCGGCGCTTGAGCGGCGGCTCCGAGGTGTCTATACGCTGCACGATACGTCGGACTAACTAAAACATGCGCAGAACAAACTGGAAGAAAAAACGACTCTGGAAGTTATTTAAATAAACTTCCATTACGTAAAACGATTTTAGTATCTAACACGAAAAGGTAGGGTTTACGACGGTGATTTGACCCCATATCATAACCATTATTTGTTTTTTCATTGGACATATAATTTTTACCATAAATGGGTAAAAGAACAAGTTATGTGTTCTGTCGCACCATAATATAGCAGCAAAATAATAATAAAACTACCAAAAGGAAAACCGGAATTCGATAAAAAATACAGCATGTCGTATTTTTATTCAAAGCTAGGTTATTCACTCTTGGAAATAGGTAAAACGACAAATGACTTCCCGTAGTTAATTTTAATGTATTTCAAGCGGAGGCGTTCTAATATTGACTTAGGTAACATTAGAAGATACCGAAAATATTCTTTCCTTGTTTTCTTGGTTTTTATAATCCCTAACTTCAAAATATATGTGTTACTTTTTCAGGATTCGCTGCGAGATCTTGTGAAGGCTGGTGTGGTGGGTTTCAAATGCTTCCTGTGTCCGAGTGGTGTCGATGAGTTTCCCAATGTAGGGCCTGAAGATTTGGAAAAGGCCTTTGCAGCTTTAGAGGGGACAGGATCAGTATTAGCGGTACGTATCAAAACGAAAACTTGAATGAGGTTTACTTGTTTTATTTGACGGTGTATTTTTATGTTTTAGTTTCATGCTGAACTTGAAGATGAAAGCCCACCCAGTAAGAAGAAAATTAAAAAGAAAGGTAGGATAGATTTTAAAAATGTGAAACACAGCGTTTTCCACCAAAAACGTTGCTATATTTAATTGTAAAATAGTATATTAAATATACGTAGCCGCCTTGCTTGTTAATTAACGTTGTAATATTAAAATCAAAACGGGTTTAAAAACCACCTTACCCTTCAACTGAGGTTAAATAACCTACTTACAAACAATATTTTACCGAAACAAACGAATTACCTGCTTTTAAATATGACAAAGGTTGTTTTTCAATAATGTGCCCGTAAGTACCTATTCTTTTGTTTGTTTCAGATCCCGAAGAATATCAAACATACCTTGAGTCAAGGCCGCCCAACATGGAACTAAATGCTGTCTCGCTAATCAAAGATTTTGTTGACAAAACTGAGTAAGTTATTATTTATGAATCACAAATGCATAACAACGTTTACACATACTCGCAACGAGAACCGTTGTAAGGAAAAAAAACCGGCCAAGCGCGAGTCAGACTCGCACACAAAGGTAACAAACAATATGGTAACTATATTTTAACACTAATTCATAGGTCAATTACACTCAAAAGCAAATCAATTTTTTTTTTCACGTTTTCTAAATGAAAATCAAAGTTACTTCTGCAGTTTTGCGAAAAAGACCCAAATTAATCCAGTCACAAGCCATAAAAAGGATGATTGATGTTGTACATACTTGAAAAACTTGAACCAGTTGGTCGAAGTTGGAAAGTTACTAGTCCCTAAAAGAGACAAAGGAAATAGATATTATATCAGATCAACATAGTAAATACTAGTACAGCTTGGCAAAAAAGAGTGTGGAATAAATGAGGTCGCCAGTATCGCAACTGTGGCAGCCCGTAATACTACAACTCAACAGATTTTGATACTTGTTATTTTTAGGGATATGATCCCAATTCCAAGTGGGTGGTTCAGTCCCTCGGACGCTACGCAAACACCATGGAAGGCTTCAATGCCCAGTACGAATTTTAGTTCCAACTGTCACCGCGTCAGACTCTTTTTTGCCAAGCTGTAAAGAAATTGATAAATTTAACGGTTTTAGCTTTGGTGTGGACTGGAGAACTAACTGTCATGATTGTAAATTTTTAATATAATATTTAAACACTTATTTACATAACTTTAATATAATAGTGATAGGAAAATTCTTTCGACGACTAAACATTTTCTAATTATTTTTTACCGCTAGCGTCCGAGTACACGTCGTCCACGTGTCTTCATCAGAGGTGGTCCCTCTCCTTGTCGAGGCTCGGAAAGCCCGGCTGGCGAAGGGCAACGAGGCCTGGCGCGCTGGAGTCACGGCTGAGACCTGCCACCATTACCTCACCTTTAGCGCAGATCAGATTCCTAAGGGACGCAGCGAGTACAAGTGCGCCCCGCCTATTAGGGATAAGGACAATAAGGTACATGATTACATTATTTGTTATATTTTTGTTTTAATCGTCCTAAATGAGAAAGTGGAGTGGAAAACAGAGGATTTTGTTGGACTCCGACCGACTAAAAGCCGGAGGTATCTCTATATAAGAATAATTGATCCTACTCCTTAGGAGAAACATCGTGGCCCCTAGGTGTCTAAGTCAAAAGCGCGGGATATGGGGTCACACATAGGCACATAGCGCCCAAATTATTCTGATCTCGAAATTATAATCACCAAACAAACTAATCACAGACGGAAATAAGTCATACTTAGCTACCTACCTACTTAAATTTTTAGGATGGCTGAAAAGAATACAGGTTATATCTACAGGAAACCCCTTTATATTAATAAGGTTTGTGAGCTTTTGATAGAAGTAAATAAGCAAATAATTATTTGTCACGTGATATTTTTTTTCCGATTTGCACCTTGAACCACATTCGAAATTAGAAAACGTTGTACGATTTTCGCATTTTTTTTTAAACGACCAGTCTTACTGGATAGAAGATATTGAAGGAAAGGAATACGAATTTTTTTCATGGTTATTGTTGTTATAAGTTCGCTATATGAATGTTTTCTTTTTCATATGGCTTTATGGCGTCGTGTGTGTAGCTCAGTTACTGTTATAGAATAAGGGAAAATGTTTAGTTACATGAAAGAAGCCATAAAATAAAAACTTTGATTTATTTATTGTAAGTTCGTTGACATAAAGTAAGTTAGTACTTAATACTCAAAAATAATTATATTATGTGTGTATTTCTTGCAGGAAAAGCTATGGGATTACTTATTAGAAGATAAATTGGACCTGGTTGTGTCCGACCACTCTCCCTGCACTCCAGACCTCAAATGCTCGAATAATTTGGAGGCTTGGGGCGGGATTTCATCAGTACAATTTGGTAAAGTCCATGATATACATATTTACATTTTTAAACATTGCACGAGGAATTTCGCCTGTATCGTGGGTGCGTTTAAACTCACAAACTACCAGACTCGGAACAACTATCTGTAATCATTTCAGCCGAAAGACGTCCACTGCTGGACATAGGCCTCCCTCAAGAAGGGGGGGTTTTGCCATAATCGCCACGCTTGGCAGGCGGGTTGGCGATCGCAGTACGGTTGTTACAAAAGCACAGAGAACGCTGCTGCCCATTCTCTGCTAAGTCCCTTGGTCGCCTCTTACGACACCCACGGGAAGACATGGGATGGTGCATGGTGCTATTCTTTACGTCCGACACCATACAGAAACTACTCTCTTTCTCCGTAACGTAACTTCGGCAACGAACGAAAATTAAACGTAGTTACGTTTGTGACATTATTCTATATCATTTGCGGATGCACACAATATCATTTAATACATTCGTTCACGTTAATTGTCTGTGAATTCGAACTTCTTGTGTGCGTCCGCAAACGATATAGATTAGAGGCATCAACGTAACTACGTTTAATTTTCGTTCGTTGCCGAAGTTACGTTTCGGAGAAAGAGAGTAGACCCCCAGTATATCGCAGCATCGCTTTGCATCTGCGCCAACCGTGCCGCCTCTCTATTATAATTTGATATTGCCGGCTTATTTATTAACAAAATGGGAGTTCTACATTTAACTTTTAACAAGGACCCTTTGGCGCGTGGCCAAAATCGGAATTAACGTCGCCATATTGTTTTGTTTTAATAATTTTCACAAATGTCCCGAGTAGCCCGCGAAATTCATATTATCCTACGTTGTTTTTCAATTTGTAAGTCAGGGTCAGGCTGTCTGTTGAGCGAAATATGCACAATACATAACACAATATATATTAAAAGTCCTAGAAATAAAATGGACTATAAAACCGTGGATTAAGTACTCCTGGTTTCTTGAGGTACATAAGAACAAGGGACACAATGCATTACAAACTAAAACACAATCCTGACAATTACCTATATTTTTAAAATATCCTACAAAAGATATGGAAACTTTTGTATTGACATAATACCAAAATGTAAGAGACAATATGGCAGGAATTTGCTTAATTCGGCTGGAACTGATAACAAAAAACTTTGGTCCGCTATTAAAACTATCACCAATCAGAAAAATTCAAATGCACCGTCTTTACATCTTTCGCATACTAAAACATCCCCACAAGATTCAGTTAACGCAGTAAACTCCTATTTTGCACACGTGGGTATGGACTTAAAAAGTAAAATTCCGACTGGTCTTCCTCTACTCCCAGCGAACGCGACAAATGTCAGGTTCTCGTGTAACTCTGTTGGACTTTAGGAGACATCTGAAGAGGAAGTTGAAGGACTCATCAAGAATCTTAGCTCAGATTGCGGAGTAGGGTGGGACAATATAATGTCAACTGTCTTAAGCATTTAAAAACTATATAGTTACCCTCACTTATATAAATAAAAAAAGCTTTCTATTTAACATCTATTCAGGATATCCTGAATAGATGTTAAATAGAAAGCTTTTTTCAGAATCCCTAAAAAAACGTTTCTTATTCCAATTTTAATAGAGGCAACAAGGAGGACGTAGCAAACTGTCGTCCGATTTCTTTGCTTACCTCTATCTCTTAGATATTTGAAAGGATTATTATAAATAAAAGCTTTTTAAAACAGATTTGTGAAATTCTTGAAAGATAAAAACATCTTATCTACAACTGACTGTATTCATTCACTCACTAAAGTAATTGTGAATAAGTTGGATAATAGAAAAAAATGTTTGACCATCTTTCTAGACCTTCAGAATGCGTTTGATACTGTCTTACAATCAATCCCATCGTATGGTATTTCCACCTGGGCCGGTTCGTATAAAACGAATATCCTAAACGTGGAAAGAGCTCAACGGCTTCTAAAAGTTCTAAAGTTCTTTCCTAAAAGTTGCTCTCTTCAAACCACGTTTATATGCTACAAAAACCCTCTATAACGAAGCAAATGAATTAACGATCAGGCAGCTTTATTTACTACAAACAGTTATACAAAAACATTCCTCAATAGACGTTTCTACAGCTAAACAGAAGGTCAATACTAGGCGATACTATTAAGTCTGTGAAACAACTCTGGTAAAAACATCTTTCGCCCAAAACTTTTCAATTCCAGTGCAAGCAGAATACCTATCCAATAAAATTAACAAGATTCTTGCAATTATTAATTTGTCTAGGGTAGACTGTTAAAAGAGGCTCAATCAGTGGCTTTTAGGACTTGATTATGAAGAAACGGAAAAATTGCTGACTGTCTTATGCTAGCCTAGCGTTTTTCATAAATATGTACGCCATCCCCTCACGCTCACATTCATCTGCATAACCATATTTAATCGAACACATAGTATACACCACCATACTAACTCTCACACACCCACATAACACTACACCACACCACACAGTTCACACACGACACATTACACTCACAGTTCACACACTAACAATTGACACAAACTCAATATTTTTATTTTATTTGAATAGTACCTTTTCTTTTATTCTTTTCGTACAATAGTCCTTCCTACCTGTAACTACAATCTATAATAAATTGTGATAATTCCAATCTCGGCGAGGGGATCCAGGAGCACAGGGTATTCTAGTTTGGATTCATGACTCACACAAACCTCTATAGTTTGTACCTCCAATATGTGTAACATCTGTATATTGTAATTGTACTTTGTGGGAGAAAAATAAATCGATATTTTTTTCTAGGGTTATCACTATTTTGGACATCGGCAAGTACTCGCGGCTTGGACTTGACCTCGATCAGTAAATACATGAGTTCAGCGCCGGCCCAGCTATGCGGCCTTCAGAACCGCAAGGGAGCACTGAAGGCCGGCCTTGATGCTGACCTCATATTCTTCGATCCTGAAGCATCCTTCACCGTGACCACTGAAATTATACGACACAAGAATAAGGTAAAATTGTAAAGCTGATATCAGACGCTTGACTTGAGTGAGTTGATCACTCTAGTTAATGTTCATATTTGTTGCATTTTACGTTCACACAGCACCGTTAAAATAAAATAGTACGACCGTTTTAATTTTTCGATCATTCTGTGGGTGAGTGAAATATGTTAAAGATAAAGATCATGAAAAGATGCGTCTGGCTTTAATAATGGCAAATGCGGAAATATGAAGTACAATAAATATCGTTTATTGTTATAATCGTTTACTTTTATGGGCGGAGTGAGATATTGTATCTTTGTTTGGCCTTTCTGTAAAACTCCATAACTCTTTTTGGTAGTTATTCAGCAGCTCAATGATACCACCAGCTACTATTGCTTATTTTGTAGTCTTTATAATATGCCATCCAGTAGACAGTAACAAATAGGCATGTTTTTTTTATAAAATATCCACATTTGGTTTAACTAAGCAGGAAGTAGGAAATATTTGAGCGGGTAGGTATACAGATAGAGCAAGAAAGATGAATGTTGCCTTTGAATAAATAAACAATTAGGCTTTGCCAAGAAAGAAAAAAGGTTGATTATAAAGCATATAATTAATTGAGGCCCCTATAAACTTACTGAAAATTATTCACGTTATCTAGAATAGCTAGGAACTCTTTTTTGCTGAGCCCATATTGGTGATGTCATACTTAGTTTAAACAGGCAATAAATTTCCCCTGCTGGGACAAAGGCCTAGACGGCAGAGACTGTGGGTCTGTGAGAAGGACTGGGCCGGGGGCCCCAATCCACCTCGCGGGCCCAGTGCTGGTGTGGATGGCAAATGTCTTAGAAGATTTTGTTTTAGAACGTTTTCTTACAATGTGTTCCTTAACTACCTATATTATAATTATATTTTTCTTTGTTTCAGTTGACGCCATACATTGGCAAAGAGTTAAAAGGTGTCGTGAAGAAAACATATCTGCGTGGACGCCTCATATACGAAGATGGTGAAATTGTGGAGAAGCCGAAAGGAAATCTGTTGTTAAATGATATTTGATAAGAACGTTATTGCAATTTTAATATTAGAGAGTGTTGTTATTTACATCTTATAAATAAAATATATTTTAGAAACGTTAAAGCACGGTGTGTTTTCCTTTTGTTGCTTTCGTTTTGTTCTATAACATAACATCACGCTTGTAAACTCCAAAGGGAATGGCAAAGGAGGACCTAATACTACACCCACATTTCGTCTCATGTAATAAGGAGCGAGCCTATTGCCATCGTTTTGTTTTATGTGTTCAGTAAATGCTTAGAAGGTACAGCTGCAAGGAAAACTTATATAGTACCTAAGAAAATACACACTACAATCTGTTATGTAATTTTTGTATGTAGGTACTACATGTTTGCATCTCAAATAGAACACAATACACTATTGTGTTCATTTTACAACTACCAACTTGCTTTTCATCTCGATACATCAACAACTTCAAGGTAAATGTGTTAAATGTGGTACTTAATTTCAAGGATATCTAAGTGCACATCTTGTAGGAACCCTAATTAGGTTGTGGAGCTCAGATAGGCAGTCTTTCCGTCCGAAATACTGATGTTATACTGGGGAAAGTCTAGACCGATGATGGGGGTTACTTATTCATATGAAACTAAATTATAGCTAAACTAGCTGTCCGGTGCAACTTCTTTTGCGTCATATTTTCCCCGTTTTCGCAACATTTTTCATTGCTGCTCCACTCCTATTAGTCGTAGCGTGATGATATATAGCCTATAGCCTTCCTCGATAAATGGGCTATCTAACACTGAAAGAATTTTTCAAATCGGACCAGTAGTTTCTGAGCCTATTCAATGCAAACAAACAAACAATCAAATCTTTCCTCTTTATAATATTATATATATATATATGAGTTTAGATAAAAACCTGTAACTATGAGAAATTATTATCCTATAATCATTTCATAACATAAAACATATAATTTAGGAGTACTTAGCGCTTTCTGCCTAACGAGCCTTATCAGATATTTGTCGAGGCTCTAGGCAATTAGGTCATTGGCTGATACGATTATCGGCACAAAGATCGCTGAGTCCACATCCCACATGTTGACAACCTCGTGAGCAACAAGATACTTGATTTGATTATGTTTTTCGGCTTTCACGAGGTTCTCGTCATGCGGAATAGTTATGTCAATAATCATTGCGCTCCTTCACCACTATTGCAGGCTTATTGGCTACAATAGTCCTGTCAGTGATGATGGATTGATCCCAGTACAATGTGATATTGCCATTATCGAGAACTGGGCACATACCTATAGTACGGCACATCCGATTCCAGATTCCGATCCGATTGCTGTATTTTAGAGCAAGTTGCTGATGGATTATCTTGGCTACAAGGTTGTGTATATGCAAGTATTCTCCGTTTGCTAGATGCGAACAGCCGATATGTAACGGGTTGATTCGCCCGGACGGTGGCATGCCCGACATATTATGTCAACCGTGCCGTCCTTCACAATAAATCTCCGGTGGTGTTTCGTCATCATAACTTCATCTAAAATTGCACAGAAAAAACGTTCGGTTTCTCCTAAGAGGTCCCCGGTACGTAGCCATGCTTCGGACGCTGATAGGTTAATTTACATCAGATCCATGGATCCTTCACGGACGCTTCTTCCGGGCCCTGGAAGAAGCGTCCGTGAAACTCTTTACTCTGCCATACTTCCCTGCGGTCATTAGTGTCAAGCACTGCAGGTTTCCGCCAATTCTCTTTAGCCAAGGAGAGCGTGGTGAGGCCCTTGTCCATCGCGACCAGGCACCGACCAAATGCTGCGCCAGAACGAACAGATCGCGTCATCATCTGGCAGGCGCGTGTCAGCAACACCTTGGTCCGGTCGCTCCCATAACCCCACCTTTCATCTCTTTGGAATGTCGAATCAGAGTGTATAGTTCGACCTGCCGGTTATACCTACGAAAACGGTTTGCCAATGCATACACTTTCTGCTTCAGGAAGTCGATACAATCTGTGATATGGAACATATAGTCTCAAGGATTAATATCAGTCCCCGAGAATGCCCGTCTCACAAACCGCATCACTCTAGGCCGTGTATTGCCCTCCCTGAAGCAGATTAGTTTGCCGATGAGTGTTCTGGCCCCAATAATGCGTCGCTCAATTCAGTACTTCCATGCCTGCCGGTACGGCAGGTTTAGGTCGTAGTTTCTGATCGTTCGTGATCTGCATTTTTCAAAATTAAAATTAAAAAGTTGTTCTAAAAAAACCGGTTTGGCAAGGAATGAGTTATAGGGCGTAAAGAGATAGCAAATGACCTCTCCTTTCGGCTAATTTGATTTGGCAAACGATGCACCAAACATTCTGTATCTCATGCTCGTTTCCAGTAACACTTGGTATCCGTTAAATTACCTAATGCCTAAATAAAAGTACGCGGTTGGATTTTAAACTTTCAGCACTGAGCCAAACATAGATCGTCAAATAGCACGCTTTTATTTCAATTATGATAGTTATATAGGTCTCGCCTTTGAATACTAACATTTTCATAGAACAATTTCAATTACGAACTCACGGAAACTGAACATGAATTAATTAGTTTCAATAGCCTCCAAAAACTTATCTTTCAGTATGGATTTCCTAATCAACTGTGAACTGGTTCTAAGTACTTTAAAACTACATATAAAATGCCTTTGGAATACAAAGTCATTGTCGCTTTTGTTTAATAACCTGCCACTAGAGGAAATACGGGTGGTCTTTTCTGCATACGACAACTCTCACCTGTTTTATTTTTGGGTTATCTTTAAAGCAATATTTTTTACAATAAAAACGTCAGTTGAACTCTTACAAAATGTTCAAAATGGCCTATTTGGACAGCTTCTGTCAACACAGGCCTAGATTAATTGTTCTTGTCCTTCTTATTCAGTTTATGCAATACCGTAGAGAGCCAAACTTCGAATTATTACTTTTTACTTAGGTTATTCAGTCGGATTTGCAGTTGTCTAGCTTTATCGCACGAATTTCGAAATCGCGCTAACAGAGCAACAGCGAAAGTTTCTTTAAATAAGTACCTAATTTCGAAAAGTTTCTCCGCGAGGTATCTGAATTATGTTTAAATTAAAGCACACAACATCCGGAAGGTGTAGCTATATTTCACGCTGTAATACAACACAGACCATCAAACTGAACGACTTTCTCCATGAAACCAACATCATAATCATGAAAAATAAACAACTGTCCCATACAAAACTTACCTACCTACTCAACCCAAATTTTCGAGGCAGCAAGCATCGGTGACACATAAAGTAAAATACTTGGAACGAGATTTCAACGCAGAGTTCCATGCAAGATGGTCCTATAGAAAAACCGGTATAAAAATGCCAAGCAAAAAACGCGAAGCAGATTTTAGATGTCAAATATTTAAATAAATTCAAGTTCATGTCTGTTAGTGGTCTTAATTTAATGATATATGTAGGTTAAGGAAATCGATCCAATTTAGCAAGCAAAAATTAAGTTGGTAATGTTTGTATAAAAATGCGAAACTTGGTCAAGATTTCAAAATTTTTTGGACGAGGTTTTAATGCCTTTTTTTTTTTTTTTTTTTTTTTTTTTCGGATGGGAAATCATCAAATGACTTCTTCCGCTCTGGGCGGAGCGGAAGGGAGTGTCAGACTTGACTGACTAAAACCCATCCATGTTCCTTCTTAGCCCTTTGCGTTCCAGGGGCACGGTATCTCTTTCGAACAACCCGCAGCCCTGGACAACCCGCAGCCCTGGACAACCCGCAGCCCTGGGAGGTTTTAATGCCTCAATCAGAAACACGAAAACAGTTCAATAAGTAGCTATCTAACATATTGTGCCGTGATAATATTATGGTATCAAAACATTGATAAAAACAATATCGACCTAAATAGATATCCCATAAATCTGAATCGAAGCTGGTGAAATAATGGGCGAAATCTGATTATTGGAACCAGGTTGATATCTTCATCTGTTGATGAGATACGGTAGCGACCTAGCGACTATCAGTATCTCAACTAGGCTCTGGCGATAAGGTGCCCTGATGCCTATGCATTGTTCATATTCACAGAACGCATTTCAACGCTCTTCCGACAACATCACTTGTATTTGTCGAAAAAACGTGTTTCATTACCAACAAATTAGGTTTTACACGGTCGCGATTATTACTCGAACAGATAATTGCCTTTGTCATTGATGTAAAGAACAGTAATAAGTAAAGCTGCTCTCGTCTTAATTGCTATTCAGTTTTTACGAAGCAGCTGCACGGTATCGACCACTATGTTGCTGCCACACTTTTTATTATCAGCGATAATATTGTGTAAGTTGTGTGCAAACATAAACACCGGCTGTTTTTGTGCGATAGTAATGTAAATAATTTTATTTGTAGCGGGAGTTACCTGTCATATAATCGGGCCGTCAAGGAAACCTTTAGAAAAACAATTGTTTTTAAGTCGCCATGTGGTTACCGAAACCGAGGAGTTTGAAGGTGGAGTCTTGGTTGACGAGAACGGAGTCATTGAAGCTGTCCTCAGGAAAGAAGCCGTCGATTTGTTACTCGGCTCTGAAAGGAGCAGGGACTGGCAGGTAAGTTCAACTTTAATAGACCGGCTCTGCGTAACTATAATCAGAGAGGCTTAATTATATATTGTGATTTACGACTTAATGGTTCACGTAGACGTAGATGGTTAGGTAATTCCATAAGAATATTCTTTACCATGTTAGTAATTTATTTTTTATTCTTGTCTTCTGTATTTATATTTGTATCCTTTATTTATCATTCTTATGGTATGACAAAAGCCGACTCTTTACATTGAAATTTCGATTAGATTTATAGTTATAAATTAGGTATTGATAGTGGTAGTACCTAATTTATAGTTATAAATTAGGTATTGATAATATAATATAAGATTACCGCTTGGCAGCCCCAATAAATGATTAGATCCCGAAAAATGTTTGCAAAAATTAGAACCCAAATTGTTTACCTAACACCGTCAAAGTAACGGCCTAGAGAGATTAATGGCGTGACGGTCACGCTAAGTACATAATATGTTGGTTACCTATTGTAATATTAGTTTAACAATTCTTGGAAACATGATTTATTGTCTCGAGAGATCCTTTATGCTTCCGTAAGTCGAAATGGAGACTATACAAACTACGTACAAGGTCCAGTACTTAGAGCAGAATTAAAGTAAATGTTGAAACATTTTGTTTTTTAGGGTTCCGTACCCAAAGGGTCAAACGGGACCCTATTACTGAGACTTCGCTGTCCGTTCATCCGTCCGTCCGTCTGTCACCAGGCTGTATCTCAGGAACCGTGATACACACACCGGCAAAATTAGAGGAACACAAACATAAGGTGCCTTTTTTTCAAAACTTTTGGGTATTTCGACAAGTGGTGCCATTATTTCAATGATTAACCTGTTTTTAAATAACATTATGGGTCATTTAGACATTTTTCAACCCCCTTGCAGAAATTGTACCTTCTAAAGTGTTTGTTTACAATTAAAGCTTCTGAGTGTTTTTGATATGGAAGTTTGTTTATGCAGTTAATGGTGGTCCTAGCTCATTTTGTTTATTTTGCGTGGAGAGTTAACATTATTTATTGCATACAGAATAAGTGATTTGCCAGCAACTGAAGTCGCCAGGGCTGTGACAATGATTGTGGCAGTTCACCTCTATCATTCAGAGAGTCGAACGTTGGGTGTATCAGTATCCGTGATCCACTGTAATGTGTAATGATACAGATATACAGAATCTTACGTGCGCAGGCGAGGGCGAAGAAATCGTGTAACCAGTGCCGTAGACGACCATTTTATAAGGGTGCAAACATTGAGAAATCGTCGTCAAATGGCTGTTCAGAGCCGAAATGTCTTGGAAGAAGTACGTAACGTTCATGTTAGTGAACAAACCGTAAGAAGAAGGTTAAATGAACTTGGTTTGAAGTCATACGTGTCAGTAAAAGCGCCAAAACTTGAGGTGAGCCATCAAGTAGCCAGATTAGCGTTCGCTCGCAAGCATCAAAATTGGTCCGATGAGTGGAGTCGACTTTTATTCACTGATGAAAGCTGCTTTTACGTAAAATTCATTGACGGAAGGATGAGGATGTGGAGATATCGAGAAGAACGTAACCATACCGCTATTTTTTCCAAAAGAACGGCTTACCGTGGAGGGTCTGTTTTGATGAGGGGTGGTATAAGTTTGACGGCACGCACCGCTCTAGTCATCGTTGATGGCGGTTCTCTGACTGCACAGAGGAACATAACTGAGATCTTAGAACCCCATGTAACCCTTTTGCTCTTTTCATAGGCTCAAATTTTATGTTTATGCACGATAACGCACGCCCACACACTGCGCGCATAGTGAGGGATTACCTTAATGAGACCGATATAACGCAGATGGACTGTACAGCACGATCACCAGATATGAATCCAATAGAACATGTCTGGGACATGATTGGACGAAGGGTTCGAGAAAGAAATCCAACCCCTAGAAATGTTGAAGTACTCAAATTGGCGCTGGTTAAAGAATGGGGCACTTTGCCTCAGGAAATGATTGGAAGTGTCATCAGGAGCATGGGTAGACATATTCAAGCACTAAGAAGAGCGCGTGGTGGTAACAAACGCTATATTAATTCTTATTTTTTACATTTTTTAGTTAAATTTAGCGCATCAATATTTTTTCAGTTACGACAATTTTTTTTTATTTCTCTATCAATAAATTGTATCAACCCTACTTTTTGTTGTTTTCTTTCATAGAATAAACAAATACACTCAAACAATGCGAAAACAATAAATAAATACGTTAAAATCTCAAAAAATATTCACTTTTTATTGTGTTCCCCTAATTTTGCCGGTGTGTGTAGTTAGTCAGTTGAAATTTCTACAGATTATGTATCTCTGTTGATGCTATAACAACAAATACTAAAATCAGACTAAAATAAATATTTAAGGGGGGCTCTCATACAAACAAGTGATTTTCTTGTTCGTTTTTATGAATAATAATGGTCCCCCTTCGTGGGCGAGTCCGACTCGCACTTGGCCGGTTTTTTTAATATCAATTTTTTCGTCTATTTTGTAGTTAATAGATGGCGGATCCTGGGCATTAATGGCAGGAGGAGTAGACTCTCATGTGCACGTGAACGAACCCGGCAGGACTTCTTGGGAGGGATATGTAACGGCTACCGAGGCAGCTGCGGCCGGAGGGATGACCACCATCATCGATATGCCTTTGTATGTCTCCCTCATTCTTGTTCTCTTGTCGGCTTGATCAAGCGCGGTGATCACCTATCATGCTTTCTCTGTATAAAAAGAGAAAAGGCTCTTCCATAAAGATACATGAATCTCTGGCGCAGGTACTCGTGGTCTGTTGATTACAATAACCTTTAATCAATAATATAAGCTTTCGGCAATTTATCCTAGATAAACTTGTTTGGGTTTGTTATCGTACTTTTTTTTGTTTTTTTTTTGTCTATGATTTGCAATGATGATATCCTGTAATAATTGAACTTGTAATAATGAATTTTCTACTTTATCTGCTAAGTTTAATAATACTTAAGTAGTTCTGAATGAAGCATACCTGAATATGTAATCAGCGAAACGGGATTCGGGAAATAGGCGTTAACCAGCTATATTCTTTTGTATTTTTATGAAGCTAAATAAAAGATCTGTTATTTTAATTTACAGGAATTCTATTCCACCTACGACGACTCTTGAAAACTTGAGAGTAAAAGCCAACATTGCAAAAGAAGAAGTGTTTGTTGATGTTGGCTTTTGGGGAGGTGTTGTCCCAGGAAATGAGGTAAACATAGTCCTTACCGGTACTAAACTACAATATTCCAACGCATATTTGATAATATGGGTACAAATGGCTTAGAATACATAATAAATATACAATGGCGGTCAGTACAGAGCTGCAGACTGTGAGATGTGCACGAATTTGCTTTCTTATACAACCCACTAGGCGAGGATTTGTTCGACAGTGGCTAATAAAGTTGCTGAAACAGTAACCGGAAATTTCAATGAAACCTTTATTATTTTCCTCCAACAACAATCTCGTCCTAGTAACAGGCCGAGACAAGCAAGGTCAAATTAGTGAACAGAGATTACAGCGTAATTCAATAATTAAATATTTTTTGTTTCCTGGTTTCTGTATTCTTTCCTCCTTTTCAGGAAGAGTTACAAGAAATGGTGAATGCTGGTGTGGTGGGTTTCAAATGCTTCTTGATCAACAGCGGCGTGTCGGAGTTCCCCTACGTAACACCAGAAGATTTGGAGAAAGCCTTGGTCTACCTTAACGGCAGTGGAACCGTTTTAGCTGTAAATATTGAGCACTCATATTCATGTTTGTAACTATAACATATTGTATTGGAATCGACCTATCGTCACTGACAGGAATATTGTTGCCAATAAGCCTGACATTGTGTTGATACATCGATTGGAGCGTCGCGCAATGATTGTTGATATAACGGTCCCGCCCGCATGACGAGAACCTCGTGCAGCAGAGAAATAAGCAATACAATTATCTAAATCTGGCTCACTAGGTTGTCGACATGTGGGACGTGAGTACAGCAGTCATTGTGCCGATAGTCGTGTCGGCCAATAGCTGAAAAGCCAAAAGCTTCAACCAACATCTGAGGAGTCTTTCGCTTGGCAGCTTCAAGGGCTTGATTTAGAAAACAGTACTTCTGGGCACGGTACGTGTTGTTAGGGGTTCCTCTCTCAAGAGCCCTGACCACCGGTAGCCCGGACCCTGTTCCCGATGCCGGTGGGCTACTATTTTTCATATTTTTTAATGCTTTTGATATTATTTTGTAAAAATATTTAAAAATATGTATGTAGATGAATAAACGAAACATAACATCACATCACGCCTGTAATCCCAAAAAGAGATAGGCAGAGGTGTACCTAATAGTACATCCAAATTTCACCAGTTATGTTTAAGTCCCATGTAATAGGGGGAGAGCATTGCAATCAACCGGGCACAAATCCAGACTCCACTGCAACTGAGATTGATTTGATTCCTGATGGAAAAACCCAATAACACTTGGCCGACCTGGAATACGAACCCCAGAACTCATGCTCAGCGAATGCTGTTGTGACCACTACACCAACAAGGCAATTTGTAATAATAGTATGGGTAAAACTAAAATTATTGGTTTTAAAAACGTTTTCAGTTCCACGCTGAAGTACAAATTGGTGAAGAGAGCACTGAATGCAATGGTACATCATGTCCAGGTATTGAACTATTTTAAACTAAAAAATAACCACCTATTAGGAATCTACTGGTAATGTCATTAAATCAAAAAATACTTGATCATTCTTTCTTGTAAGTAGGTAGGAATCTGTGTTCACAATTCTTATAGTAGATTATGCACCGAGGGGCTAAAGTTGTGTCTTATGTCACGGGCGTCATATTGAATCTCGAGCGCAATGAAGGATTCGGGATTTAACTCACGAGCAAAGCGAGGGAGTTAATACAAGAATCCTGAATGCAGCGAGGGATTCAAGCTAGCCCAAGGCAAAGACACCTTTAGCCCAGAGGGGGATACTCTACTTTTTACACCTACTGTGAGAAAATAATAGCCATAGTACGAAAAACAAAGTATTTATTAAATAAACAAAAAGTAAGAATAACTTATTTAGAACTAGTTAGTTATATGCACTTTAAATTAATAATTTAAAGTTTCAACATTCAAAGGTGTGAAAACTTTCGATTTCTTTGATTGGTGACTTTCCGATATCCTCTTTAAAAATGCTAATAGCTTAGCGTATGTCTTGATGTCTATATTGTGTTTCATGCTTATTGTTGACCTAAGCATTGAATAAGTACACCATAGGCTACTTGACGTCTGAGTACAAGATAAATGCTGAAAATACACTAATTGAACTGGTTCCGAAATGGACTTGACGCCTTTCGTACTTTTCCATTTTTGGAAATTGTCGTAGGCTTTTATATAAGTTTCCTTTGACTTTTCCGGCAGTAAATCATTGGAAATATTATTAGCTTCGGTTGTAATGAATTTAGGAGTACAATCACTTTCATCACTCGACATTTTATAATACTTTGTTGATAAATTTAAAGTTTAAATGCCAAAAGTTCGCGCCTTTATTGCGTCTACCAATAAGTAGCCAAGACACGATCAATTCGATTTTCAAAAAAAAAGTCTCTTCTACGGTTTTGTCGTGTGTGTCTATTGATATCACTCTCATGGAAGTGGCGTTTGTGTAAACTAAGCTTTATACAGGGCTGGTAGAATGGTTTTGGATGATTGGCTGTATGAATTTTGAATTTAGAACGTCATTGGAGACGCTCGTGAAAATAGAGTATTTTTGATAAAATGTGATAAATCGACTGTAGTACAGAACGGTTTTAATATTAAATCACAAAATCCACAGCAATCTTTGCGCAGTTTACTTAAAATAAATTAACTAATGTTTCAGCCAATTACTATTACGGTATTACGGCGCGGTACGGTATTTGTTATTTTTAATGCCAGTTTTAATGTGAATCCATTACTTTTAAAAAAATGGTTCGTAGTTATCTAATTATTCTTATAATTTTTGTCTTCGAAAACATGGCAACGATATGAAGAAGCAGTTGTTATGATTTTGTAGGAAATCGAGAATATCATCCACGTGTAGTAAGGGTATCGAGAATAGCTTTCCTCTTTCTGGCACCAAAGGGTGTTTGTTAGTACTATACTGCCAATTTAGCTGAGCATGTGAGATTCCAAATTCAAATCACATTATTGACCAGCGGGTCATAATGAAATCCAGTACAACATTATTGACCGGCTGTGCCCCCGGCCACTAATGACTCACTTTAGGTTAAGGTTGCTTGACATATAATTTGACATTTTCGAGCAGGTGGTGTGAAAAAATATTTACATATACTTACTTCCTTTATGATCTTGTATTTTATTTTTGTACTAGCTATGGCCCGCGACCTTCGACCAAGTGAAATGATTTATGACTTCTATATTTGAATAGCCAGAAGGCGACGCGGTAGACCTCGCAGGAGATGGCGGGACGAGCTGGACAGAACCAACGACCAGTGGTCGATTGGGAAGGATTTGGAAGTCATGGGGAGAGGCCTTTGCCCAGCAGTGGGATGATAAAGGCTAGCAGTAATAGTAATATTTGAATAGTATTTTGTTAACAATTACAAGGATTTTAATATTTTTATTACACGGATCCTCAATCCTTTTTCGAGAATAATCTCAATCAGGTATTAGCCAGTAAAAGACCTACCAAAATCGGTCCAGCCGTTTCGAAGAACAGCTGGAATAAACAGACAGACAAACATACGGACCGATAGACAGGCAAAAAATATGTCTTAGTTAAAGTACTGTATATATACTTTCTTTCAAATGCATTCAGTTAAAAGCTGTTATGTTGAAATTACAAACAGACACTTCAATTTTATTTATTTGTATGTGTAGACTCTATAGAAAGAAGGAAATAAAGAAATTGACCGAGCCAGGGTTTATTTAAGAATCTTGAATCTGGCTGGACAGGACTGGAACACGACCACAAGATAGTACAGAAAAGGCTAGGCAAGAATGATGAATCTTGAAAATACTGTATTTTTACTCCTTTTACGATTTCAGATCCAGTTTTGTACGACACCTACCTAGCATCCCGTCCCGAAATAATGGAGCTCGAAGCAGCCTCATTAATCGCGTCACAATTATACAAAACTGAGTAAGAAATTCTCTTTTCATTATTCGAATATTATACAAAATACCAGTCTGATCGAATAACAAGAATCGTTCATACAAGTTTTTATAAGAAAAAATGTGACGACTATCTATCTAGACATAATATTAAATAGCCATTTGAACGTGAATAATAAATTAACCGTTAACAATACCGATAGACTCTAAAAAATAACAGTAAACAAAGGTATTGTAAAAAAAAAAACATTTGTTAAAACAAGCTTTTAAATATATGTAGGTGTGACGTAGTTTTTTTCCGTATTCTTTTCAGCAAACCCTTTTAACTGATGGTGGTGCATAAAAAATATATAGTCTGCCATCTTTGGGAATCCGACATATTGGATTTAGAATGACGTCACTTAGCTAACCGTGCATTGTCATCCAAACTAACTAAATAACAACAAAAAAAAAATATGCAAAATTTCAGCTCAATCGGTTGAGGAAAATTGTTTTAAACATCAGTTGTATGATTTGACCAACAAACACACCTTACAAATATAATAAAAACTTGTAAAAAGAAACTGATTCTGGCATTTCGTTGGCAATAACCCTGGCCATCTCGATGAAAAATGGGGCATTCGATGGTGACTGAATGTAGACCTAATTTGTCATTGCTTCTCCTGAATTGCCCCACAACACCCGGTTCTTCGCTTTCCACCTTGAGCTCGGTCGGTGTTCGAGCAAACGTACAATAAAACGCCCCCAGCACGTCTGCTGAGCTGCTTTTGCCGATAAGTTCGAAGGCTCATCGTCTACTTCAACGGCTATCGGTCACGGGTCACTATGGCCCACCTATTTTGGAAGGTGACCCTTTAGTTCTTTACTCTATTACCGACATGATATTATGTTCACAGTGTTCATGTACACGTGGTGCATGTCTCAGCGGAAGGCGTGGTGCCTATCCTGGAGGCGGCCCGGAGGGAGAGAATAAAAGGAGGTTACAAAGGTTGGCGCGGAGGTGTTACTGCGGAGACATGTAACCACTACCTCACTCTCAGTTCGGAACAGATTCCTCCTGGACACTCCGAATATAAATGCGCGCCTCCTATTAGGAACATTACAAACAAGGTACCTATCACAACGTTTACTACACTGTACGTTTATTTAGGGAAGGTGGAGGTTAGTAGACTTAAACTATGACAGTCATCCATAACATACCACCAAGTATTACGTCAAAACAGTTTTTTATTATTATTATTATTCAAAAAACACTGCTCCAATTATTTGACAAAACGTAAACATACCACACAAACCATCGTGGGTTTAACAGTGGTATGACTTTTCAGTGATCTTTTTGTTTTGCTTTTAGGCAAACTGCCCTGGTAGAGCTTTGTTGAAGGAGTATTTAGCGATTCTTAATCAAAAGTTCTATGTGTAATCCTCTGCTAACTTTACAATGTCTTACAGCAAAAGTTATGGGAGTATATTCGAGATGAAAGATTGGATTTAGTCACATCCGACCACTCACCGAGCGTGGCAGAGCTGAAAGGGCCAAACTTCATGACAGCCTGGGGCGGAATATCTTCCGTTCAGTTTGGTAATATCATAACTTTATTTCTTTATTCATTTATTATACAAATTTGTTACTTTTTTAAATAATCTTTATAAAAAAATAAAAACATTTAAAAATACAAATAATTTTAGCCCACTGGTATCGGCAACAGGGTCCAACCTACCAACTTTATTTTAGTTCTTAGCTTTTCTGATACGCGTACCTTCGTACATACATAATTGTTGAAAATCATATTTTAATCTTGTTGATTTCCAGACCTCTCATTATTCTGGACGGAGGCGAAAGCCCGTGGATTTTCACTGCGTACCCTGACGCACTATTTATCGGCGGGTCCGGCTCGACTCTGCGGCCTGCAAGAGAAGAAGGGCTCAATAAGGCCTGGACTTGATGCTGACCTGATTTTCTTCGATCCTAACGCCTCATTCGTTGTCACGCCCGATATCATAAGATATAAAAACAAGGTGAAGAGGCTATAATTTATTAGAAAGTCAATATTTTTAATAGATATCATTCAAATATTTCTTAGGCAAATTATTGGATGAACGAGGTCAATCTTACGGTTATACATATTTTATTATTTCTAGTAGCTGATTATGAAAGAGATCCATTTGAATGTATGCCCTTAGTTGCGTAAAATTAAGTAGGTAGGTTTATTTACCCACCCACCTATTTTTACGCAACCTACTCTTACAGTTTGAGATTCAAAATCCCTAAGTAACCTACTTGTTTTACACGTAACTTTAATTAATGTATGTTTCGCTGGAGTTGGGGAAACTTGGAGACAGTACATATAAGATTAATGTGTCTAAAAATCGTATTAATAAATCGTTGTTGAAAATTATTTAGTCATCGTTAGTCACAGTAGGTGGCTGGCTTAAGTTGAGCTGGCAGTTGGTGGCATGGCATTGCCCGGATCTGGGATCGAACCCAGGAAGGGTTCGATTCTAGATTTGGGCAAAGTTTTATTGGGTTTTTCCATCAGGAATCTTTGTGTACCAGACCTGGAGTCTGGATTTGAACCCGTTTGATGGCAATAGTCTCGCCTTCTATGATAAGCAATAGACTATTGCCATTAACCATATGGGGCATAAATATAACTGGCGAAATGTGGGTGAAACTGCTAACCCTTCGGGGAAAAGGTGCAGGAGACGTTAAAGCTATGTGTTAAGAAAATCACAAAAATGAAAGATCACTGCAGACACTGCAGCTGTAAGTAAATTCAGACAATGTAATCTATTTTTTTCTAATTCCAGATAAGTCCATACATGAATAGAGTGCTAACAGGAAAAGTCATGCAGACGTACGTCAGAGGACAGCTGGTATACTCCGATGGTGAACTGATTGGTGGACCTAAAGGACAGCTGTTGTTAACATATGAGTATTAGGAACTTTAATTTAAAAAACGTAATTAAATTTTTACCAAATATAATGTTGATTTTTTCTAACTCAATCAATCAAAATATTTTATTTAACATAGGCCTACATGGGCACTTATAAAACGTCGACAAAAGGTGCACGGTTCGGCTTGGTAGAACCGGCAAGTATGGTTACTCTTTTAAAATCAGTTGGTTTTACAATATTTGAATGTTACAGCGTTAGTACTTAAGTATGGGAGGACAGCGTAGGCCCGACACACTGGCAAAGCAATGACGGGTAATAAAAAAAATACGTGGTAGCTGTTAATGGCGTAAGCAAGTGGTTACTGGGTGAATTTAGCTGGTGATAGATAACTGAAAGAAGATAAAATTTCACAAAGCGCGACCGCCGACTGACACTGAGTGATCACTGTTTGCGTTCTTTTTTTATCACGGTTTTTCCCAATGTTCATGATTTTTGTAATTTTGTAAAGTGAGCTTAAAAATGAATTTTCCCAAATTACCAGCATTTCCCTAAAACCTAACAAACTTTTAAAACGGCATTAACCTTAACCGATCGTCAGTTGTTTGATTAGGATTATTGACGCGTCACCACCTCAGAAGCGACCAGCGGACCAGCGACTCAGGCAAAGAAAGAGGTCTCAGGAGTACTAGGTACCGCTAGGTATTAGTGTTCTGTGGGAGTACTGGAGTAATGGAGTATTGTCCTGTGTTGCCATGTCAGTTTCCTTATTTTAGTACATTGTATTAAAGTTTTGTCGGGAATTTTCTTACTTGCTTCCCATAATTGACTGCATAAATAGAATCTAATCTCCATACCTGATAATGAAAATGTTTTGGGGGTAGTAATAAATATAATAAGCTTTGATGAGTGTATGTACCTCCATACGTATTCCTTTTTATGCGTGTCGATGGCCCTAGTTGTAGAATGGCTATAGTTTGTGCAATCAGGTGAGTACAAAATCGATAGCCTGTTCTGATCGAAGAACCTGTTAGATTGATCCTGTGATCTGTGCTGCATTTTTTCTGGTCCTTAAGTATTTCAGGAAAAAGTAATTCAATGGGATCAAATGAACTAAGAGGGTTGTATTGCTGAAATTAATGATAATAAATGTGTGTAAGGGGTCGCAAATCATATTGAGTGTCTACTGTCCTGCAAATTGCTAAGAACGAAAGAAATTTTAATTTCACGGGCTACCACTGCGCTTCCCCGTTTAATTAAAAAAAAAGTTGAATGTCCAGAATACCCTATGGGATAACGAAAAAAAACTTTCTAACTTTCACTTTCAAAACTCGAATAAACATCTTAAAATTTTGTATTTTTTTTCTTCACTTATTCTAACATTCAATGTAATAACTAACACGCTGATTTTTTTACATTTAATTGTAAGAAAAGAAGCAGGTTTATTTTGATGAATGAGATTATATGGTGGGGTGTCATCAAGCATAGTTCAAGGAAATGTTTCCAAACGTGCTTTGTCCTAGGCAAGACTATCTGTATTCTTCTGTTGGTAGCATTGTTTGTCGCCTAACCGTCGCGCTTCTTTGAATGAGTCTTTTATTTGTTATTGTAATGCTTGTGATTTTTTTCGCACATTGAGTTCGCCTATGGGGTTTTTAAATTCAATTTGTTATTTGTTAATATTAAATTACTCAACTCTTTTTGTGGTGTTTCGAGAATAATAAAAAAGGTATTCTAGTGTCACTTTTGACAGATAAACTAACCTATAAAAAGTAAAATAAAAATCGTACAAAACTAATAGTCCAAACTTTATTAATATGTGTATTGTTTTTTATTGCTGTTTTTAGATGCCAAGTGTAATAAACAATAGTATTGACACAACACGTCCGGTAGACGGCACCAAAATGCAACTAGAATCTTTGGAATTGGCTGGTTGTACACTAGACCGGTATATTAGTGCTGATAATTCGCGCCCTTCGTTTTTAGAGGTTTGTTGAATCATTCTTACCTCCTCAAATATCATTAACTGAGTAAAAGCCTAACTTTTTACAAAGCTATGCTTTGTAAGTCAACAATTTAGTGTTATGTATTTGTTATTGGTACTTTGTAGATAACTGGAATAGCCTCTCAAAGAAGTCCAACATGCAGTGGTCTAAACGCAGGAGACTACAGGAACCTCGCTGCCCTAGTGAATCACCCCAGCTTGTCGCAATTGAAGATATTAAATAAAGTTCCATTGCCACCTGAAATTATGGAACATTTTGCCCGTATCCTTTACAAAACATTCCATTATCATCTATTATTATTTAAGCTTTGTGCCACATTTGTAAAGAAATTAGAGTTTATTCAACCATGGTCATAATACAAATTCATAAATCTGTTGCGTGTCTGTAAAAAAAGGTATTGCTCATAAGTTGTTGTAAAATTTTCAAGAAAACATCAATTTTATGATTTTTGTGTTGTGCTTGGTTGTTACAAATATGAATTACATAATTTACTCCTTATAAAAATGTTCAGATATGCAATGCCACTGTTTAATGGGAGTCTTTCCAGAAATTAGCAGAGTTTGGCTTGCGATAGACAGTAATATATATGTATGGGCCTTTGAACATGGAAGTGATGTAGCATACTTTGATGGACTCGGGGAGACTATAGTTAGCGTGGGCTTAGTGAAACCCAAGTCTGGAGTATTCCAGAATTTTGTTAAATATTTATTAGTCCTTACAACCACAGTTGAAATAGTAGTCTTAGGTAAGAATCATTTATATAATATGGATCTGCAAACTGTGTAAAACATAGATTCAGGATAGTTTAGACATATTGATTGTGTGTACAGTACTTTCACAAGTTTTTATGTCTTGTGACTGGGACTGTAGCTTCGCATTCTTTTTTTTGTGCTTTTGACTTTCAAAAGTGCCTGTAATGGTTTGAAATAAATGCTTTGAGTTTGAGTTTGTGAGCCACATTATATTTAACAAAACATATTATATTACAAACTGCTAGTCAATGTAAATGAACCTAATTGAATTTTAATGTTTCAGGCGTAACATTTTCTTCTAGTAAAAACGATGGGTCTGGTGAATTTCAAGAAATACATCTAGTTCCCGAGCCAGTATTTGTGATGCCTACTGATGGTATTTCTATGATGTGTGTCAAGTCCACAGCTAATGGAAGGATCTTCATGGGAGGCAAGGATGGGTGTCTGTATGAAATTACATACCAGGTACTTAGAAGTCAATAAAAAAAGAACCTTTACCAATTTTTCAATATTATATTTTGTTGCATCCTGTAAACGTAACCTTTGTATATAATTTTCCTAATCAAATGTCTTTTTCAGGCTCAACTAGGGTGGTTTGGTAAACACTGCAAGAAAGTGAATCACTCAACAAGTACACTATCATTCCTAGTACCTACGTTCCTCAGTGCGGCCTTGTATGACGAGGACCCTATAGTTAAGATTGAAGTAGACAATTCTAGACATATTCTATACACATTGAGTGAGAAAGGATGCATAGAAGTGTTCGATTTAGGCGCCGACGGCGAAGGACTGAGCAGGGTTGTGAGGCTAACGCAGGGGAAAATTGTTTCTTCAGCTTTTGATATTGTGAAGTAAGTTACTATATAATTAGTCCCACTTCATCATCATCATCATTATCCTGCCCTAATCCCAATTTCTTTGGGCGCAGCATGATTCTTCTTCCATACTTCTCTATTACTTATCTTAGCTTATTATCTCAGCAGTTACCTCCTTTCTAGCCATATCAGCTGTCACTCAGCTCATCCATCATTTCCCCAGTCCCACTTATGATCATTTAAAAGCCACGGTTAAGTTACGGTTTTGTGGGGCATAGTTTTTAAATGAAAGTTTGTATTAAACTTGTTTAGTAAATAAATAAAATAATAATATAATAATTTCTGTATAATCACAGTGACATTATTTTGTATTGTATAATCATTGACAAACCCTAACTACCCAGTAGTAGTAGTAGTAGGGTAACTGCCTTGACAACATTGAATTATTAATCAAGTTTTAATTTTGGTAGTAATTTATTTTCCTTCTTATTCATTTTAGAACATTGGAACCCAGCAACTTTAAACCTGTTGTAGCAATATCTGCAGTAGAGGAATCTGAGTCTGATCACCTTAATTTAGTAGCTGTAACACAGACCGGCGCCCGTTTATATTTTAGTACTGGAAGTTCAGAGTAAGTGCATAAGCAAAAGTGTATAAATAATAGTGTATAAAGTACTAATTAGTGGTAGTACTATTTTAATGGTTATTTATGTGACTTCAGTGCGACTCAAGGTGCACCCCAAAGACCGCAGTATCTGACGTTGCTGCATGTACGGTTACCGCCGGGATTCACACCTAACTCATCAGTATTAAAGCCGAAACAAGTACACAGCGCGGTTTATGAAAATGGTGAGAAACAAATTTCCTTTCAATTCGGTTATTAACTGAAACTCTCTGATTATAGCAATAACATGTATTTAATTGTATCAGGTTCACTGGTAATGGTATGCTCTGCGGGTGGCGGCGGCGAGGCGGAGACACTCTGGTGCCTTTCCCGCGTTCTAGCGTCCACTGCCACGTTCAGCGAGTCGCACACACTGCTAGCTCTAGATGGGCCAGCCTGGGCGCTTACCGCGTTGCCGAATCATCACTCTAAGCATCTCTCTCCAGCTTTGCTCTCCAAGAAAGGTAAGTAACAATTCCGCAGGCTTGTATTCATAAAAAAATCGACCATTTATAAACCCTATGGTAACCCTTTGGGGATTACAGGCGTAATATTTGTTATGTAACTATCTGTGCAACAAGTGGACACTTATATTTATATAAACACATCAGTAATCAGTAATGTCTATAGTAAGATAGAAGAGTCTTAGTTTTTTTTTTTTTTTTTTTTTTTTTCCTCTTTGGCAACTGAGCCGATGCCGACTATTCTGCCAGTGTCAAGTGGTGACGGCAGCGCGGTGAGGTGAGCCGTCGAATTTTTCACTTTGTGGTAGATCTAAGGTGTTAGTAGCTGAAAGGACAATACGATTTTTAGTTAGTTAACATAGAATATCCTTATTTTTATTTTTAAATAAATATGAGAAAGCACTATATATAAAATAAGAATTGTTACATCACAGATTACAATAAATATTTACAGAAAGTACCACTACATTTTAATATCATTTGTATTTAAAAAAACTGCTAAGATTTGTATTAGTCTGGGAGAAAAAAAGGTCAAGAGGGAATGAAAGTTTATAGGAAGGGGGATTTTAATTTTGGGAAGGTTATGGTACAAGTCAAAGGATTGGGAATTTAAGGGACATGAAAAAAAGATATGATCCAGGGTTCCCTCATCGAGACCACACTCACACAGAGAATTGTCACGAACGCGAATCTTATGAAGGAACACTGGACTGGAACAAAAACCGAGTCTAAGTCTGCACAAGGAAGAAACGGTTCTCTTAGACAATTTCAAAGTTTTAAAAAACCAAGGTTTCCGTTGAATGTCGGCTTGTATACTGGCATAGTAGGCTCCCTTCTGTTTGGAACTTTCCTTCCACACTGCCGACCATGAACTAAACAACTTACGTTTGGAGTCCGAACGCAAGTCGTAGCCATGAACAGTGTAGTGCTTCCGGTCAACAGGGTTAGTGGTGGCAAACTTAGCCAGAGAGTCAGCGCACTCATTACCTACGATACCTGAATGGCCAGGAACCCAAACAATCTCTACGTTAAGATCATTTTTGGAACATAGGAAAAGTAAATTTTTAATATCTGTAATAATTTTGCTGTGAATATTAGAACGAAATTGGTTTTGTGTTATGGCCTGGATACTACTGCGTGAATCGGAAAATATAACTGAATTTTGAATATTGTGGGCTTGAATAAAGAGCAGAGCTTCTAAGATACCAACGCATTCCCCTGTGAATACAGATGCCTCTGGTGGGCATTTACATAAAAGGGCAATTTTTGAATTTTGGAAATACGTTGCAACCCCTGTACATCCTGATGGAGATTGCTTAGACGCGTCTGAAAAGAATAGGTTCCACCCTTCCCAGTATCTTTTAATGGCTCGGTGAAATTCGCCTTTTACATCTTGGGAGTTTTTGGAGATGCCCAGTCCCAAAACGACCCTTGGCCTGAACTGGACCACCTCATATGCGGAAGAGAAGACCGGAAGAGTAGGGTATTGGCAAATAGGTGAAGAGAGTTGTTTAAGCTCCCTGTACCTATTCATCAATGGAATGCATTTATTATTCCAATAGGAAGAGGTGTGAAGAGATAGGTAGGTTTTTTCCAAAATGGGGAGTAAGGGATGGGATGAAAGGGAGAAAACTTTTGATAGGAAGCGATCTGCTAGGTATTGTCTTCGGAGGTTAAGAGGGGGTTCTGCACATTCTACTTGTAGAGCATTTATAGGGGAAGACTTCATCGCACCAATAACGATTCTCAAACATTTGGCCTGAACAGAATCTAATCTATGCAGGGCACCTTTGTTGCATGGCACGATAAGGTAGCTGCAATAGTCCAAGACGCTTCTGACCAGGGCATTGTATATCAGTTTTAGGGTGTATGGGTGAGCACCCCACCAGACACCTGCTAAAGCCTTGAGAACAGAAACAGAGCGCTCACACTTCTTAACGGAATTATTAATGTGCTCCACCCCCGACAATTTGGAGTCCAGTGTAACACCCAGAAACCTGGCCTTCTCCCTTACTGGAATAGTTTGACCTTCAATATTGATCTCGACGCGTGGGGTCACACGTTTACGGGAAAACACAACTGCTGTACTCTTTGGAGCGCTTAAAGTTAACCCGTGGTCAAGGAGCCACCGGTTTAATGAGGCCAAAGATACGTTCATGGACTGCGCGGTATCCTCAATGGAACAACCACAGACCAATAAAGCAATATCGTCCGCATACTGGAGAATTTTACAGTTAAAATTTAGGCAAGAAGAGAGATCGAATGTATAAATGTTGTATAAAATAGGGCTAAGTACCGAACCCTGGGGTAAACCTCGCCAAACCCGTCTCGGTTCCGAGTTCCCCCCGGGAGATCGGAGTTGGACGCCACGATCTGTAAAAACATTGCAAATAATTTGACAAATCCTAGCCGGAATTCTCAGCTGTTGCATTTTCTGCCTGAGAACTGGGAGGAGGACAGAATCATAGGCAGCAGAAATATCTAGGAAAACGGCTACCACTGACTCACTTTTGCTAAGGGCCAGCCGGATCTCTGATGTGAGGGTACCCACACTATCAGCAGTACCCAAGCCTTTCCTAAAACCGAATTGAGTTGTTGGGAGCAGTTTCCTGTTTTCAATAAACCACTCTAGGCGGTTTTTAATCAAATGTTCTAGAAGTTTAATGAGTACGGACGATAAGGCAATTGGTCTGTAAGAAGTGTGCTCACTGGGATCTTTACCGGGCTTAAGTATTGGGATAACGATTTGAACCTTCCAATCAGGAGGAATATAGCCGGAAGTAAAACAATAATTGACCAAGTCCAGGAAGTATTGGAGAGTCTTGTCGCCAGCTTTGGAGATGAATGAATAGGGGAACCCATCCACTCCAGGGGCAGAATCCTTAACATAATTTAGTACTGACTTAAGTTCCTGAAAGGTAAAAGGCGAGTCGAGGGGATCGTCTGATGTCAGCTGGGGTTCTGTAGAGACACATTCATCTACACTAGGAACATAAACTGGGGCCAGCCTTGAGAAAAACTGATTGCTCAGTTCCTCAGTCAGTATGGCCCCAGTGGGCGGCCCCTGACTCCTCCTGAAAGACTTGAGTCTACGCCATACAACTGACGCTGGAGTGGATGGACTCAGCGAGTCACAGTATTTCCGCCACCCTTCCCTCTTCTTCTTCTTAAGAAATTTCCTGGACTTAGCCAATGTATGTTGAAAGGCGATGATGTTTTCCAGGTTCATGTCGGCGTTGAAATTCATTTCGGCCTCATTCCTAGCTCTGATCACGGCAGTGCAATCCCTATCCCACCATGGCGGGGACGGAATTTTGTCTGAAGGCGGTTTTTTTAAGGGGAAACAGTCATCTGCTGTACAGGATATTGTATTGGAAAATTTCGAAAAACATTCTTGAGCATTTTCTGCATTAATGGATGGGAGAGAGGAGACACGTAATTCTAAAATTTTTGAGTAAAGTTCCCAATCAACAGAGTTTAATTGGTATTTCAATAAGGGAGGGGGGGTTTTGAAATTGGGAGATTTGGAGGGAATTTCCACCATGACAGGATAGTGGTCGCTGCCATAGGTCATACTCAAGCGTCTCCAATTAAACAGGCTGGCTATATTAGATGAGCAAAATGTCAAATCAACACAGCTGGGATTCTGTCCTGGTGTAGGCCTACGTGTGGGACTGCCGTCATTAATTACACATAGATTTAGCTCATCTAATATATCCACTAGTCCCACACCAAAGTTGTCGCAGACTTCTGATCCCCATCTATAATGGTGGCAGTTGAAGTCGCCCATCACAAGTAATGGGGCATTGGCTCTGGATAATAGGTTTTTTATCAAAACAAGGTCATCAATGTGTGGATGAGCAACATAAAAACTAAAACAAATTATATCCTCAACCTTAACAGCAACAACATTGATGTTGTCACCTACAAAGGGTAGAGGAATAGGGGAGAATGGCACTTTGTTATTGATGAACAAAGCGCATCCTCCATATCCATCTGGTCTGTCATGACGAACACCGCCGAAACCTGGAATTCTGAAGTTGGAATCAGAATGTAGCCATGTCTCAGAGATGCTGCAGACTGATGGTTTGTATTTATTAATTAAGAAGAGTAGGTCAGGTTTCCTGGGTGAAATACTCCTCGTGTTCCATTGAAGGAATGTCTGGGGATGGAACATTGCGAATATAGTTAACAATTGAAGACAATTTTTGGGCAACGTGGTCAGGTACGGAGTGTGCAGGATTTGCTAATAATGTCATTAACATACTGGATATGATATTCAAAATGTTTTCTGAATTGTTAGGGCTATTTGCACCCTCTCTAGGGTAAGCACCACCATTTTGGGAAGGGGAATAGGAATATTCTTGGATAAGAGCTTGATGAGCCTGCTTATCATAGCTTGGTGACAGAGGGGCATGTGACTTGGGTTTTAAAAACACGGTTTTACGGTATGAGGTTGTAGCTTGGGGAGAAGAACGGGAAGTAGGAGATGTACTAGGCATTGGTTTTGTTCTTTGTGTGGCTCTTGATACCTCAGCATAAGATCTAGAAACTGGAGGGAGGACTTGACTAGCTTCCGCATATGAGACTGACTTTTCAGCCATCAGGGCCTTAATGCCCTTCTGCCTACCCAGTTCAGGACAAGCCTTATCGGTTGCATAATGGTTGCCTCTACAAGATATACAAAAAGCATTGTCAGGAGTGACATGGCATCCATCACCTGGATGATCTTGAGCGCATTTGAAGCATTTAGGAGAGGAGCGGCATAGGGTTCGTGTGTGTCCATAGCGGCAGCAGTTGAAACACTGTACTGTAGGGTACATGTACCTCTCAACTGGGAGGGCTGAGTAAGCACAATATACCCGTTTCGGTAATGTTTGACCATCAAAAGTGAGAACTACTGTTTGGGTGGGTTTCCACTCCGTTACACCGAGAGAAGTCACCTTTCGGCTCATTCTCCTTGCCTTTATGACTGGGCCGCAACCGTCGGGAACCTTGATATTTTCTATGACTTCTTCTTCTGACCATTCTGTTGGTATGTCTCTTACGAGACCCATACGTGTGATGTTAAATTGGGGAATAGAAGCCACATATTGGTTTTTTTCTAAGATGCGACTAATCAGGAAGCTGTTAGCGTCCTGGTGAGACCTAAACTCGAGCGAGAGCTTGTTCCTTCCGAGACGTTTCATGCTACCTAGGACAATATTGTTGTAGTTGTTTTGTTTTAAAAATATGCCAAATTTAATTGGGTGCAGAACAGTGCCTGACGTTTGACCATCTTTAAGAGAGACATGTACAACGTAGGGTGGATTATCTCTTATGGTGTAGGTTTGCCTACCGTATTCTTTTTTTAATATTTTCGGGGGATTGGTGACTGTGATCGGGGAGGAAGAAGCCATTCTTTTCCTACTAGAGGATTCAGTATCCATTTTGACATCAAGTACACTTTCGTCGGGGAGGTTAACGGACAGAATCGAGGTATATTCAAAGGGATCAGGGTCAGGGGGTTTTTTGGTATCCATTATGGATATTGGGTAAAATCTTTAAAATACAATAAATTATGTTAATTAAAACCAAACCTTATGATGACACAAACACAAAGAACAGTCTCGATTGGAGTTCACACTAATAAAACGCACTCAAATCGAAAAAATTCGTAACACAAACAGAAGCACGTGTTCGACCTTCACCGCTACCAACAAAAGTCAAGAGTCTTAGTTATTTTTGGTTTTAAAAACACTTGGCTTATGATGACAGCACAATAATACGAAAGTTTTTTGAGGAACATGGTAAAACAGTTTTAGTAAATGACGTCATATGATGATATGTATGCTTCAGAGGTGTGGAGCGTGTCTCGCTGGGCGGTGGTGACCGGCGCAGGCGCGTGTGTGGTGGAAGCCGGGGCTGCACCTGACCTGCTGAGAGCACTTCTACGTGACTGTCGCGGACCTGACGCTCATCCAGTCAAGGACTTCTTCCAGGTATTCTATTACTTTATTCTCTACTACTAATACGAAACACGACATGATCAATATTTGTGAAAAACTTTGCAACTAACTAAGCTTAATTCTCTACAACTATTTTATATTTGTAAACCATAATTGAAATTCTCAACCAAATTATCACACTCAATGTCAAATATAAAATTTAATCATAAGTTTTATAATCCTAATGAAATTCCCCAGTTGTACAGCGTAGAACAAGCGTGCGCCTGCGCTCTGTTCTTGGCGTGTGAGGATATAACCAGTGGCGACCTCTCTATCAGCGAGTGGGCAACCCGTGCCTTCTTCCTCTACGGCAGCCAGCTATCTCCGACGCCTATGTTCCAGCAACAGCCTTCACAGATGCCTTCTGCTATAAGTAAGTAATAAATGAAACCACCAAGAAAATAAACATATTTCACTGATAAATATATGTATTAAATAACAGTGACATATCTATTTATTTATTTAGGATCTCCAACAAAGGATGTACACAGATCATGTGAAATAAATAATGGACTTAAAAGTATCACGTAGGTGAACTCCTACACTTACAGGAGACCACAGCATGCATAATTGAATTTACATCTAAGCTAACAAAATTATAATACCATTAAAATATATTGAAAAAGTTTAAAAGAATTAAAATTAAAAACACATCAGATAATATTAAATAAATGAAAAATAAAATAAAAATTAACATTTAGATAAATCTTTAGACATTACGTAGACATTGCAAGAGATTCACTGATGTCGAAATTGGTTATAATAGAATTTACAATTCCTAACAAATTGATATCTAAAGAAATGACAGAAAATTATGTGTACTTGTTGCAGATTCGCCGAAATTCTCGCCGCGCCAAATGTCGACCCCAATGTCTTTAAGAGGACCACAAGGGCAAATGCAGCCAGGAAAACTGAATCAGTCATACCAACCAGGCCCGATGAACCAATCCTTCCCTGGATCACCAAACCAGTCTATGATGCCTCAGTCCCCATTCCACCAGAGCATGTTAAGTCCTGGGTTCAATCAGTCCTCGTTTGTCGGCAATATGACCCAGCAACAGAGGGATCCTAACTTCCCAATGCCTATAGAATACAGTGCTAAGCATAATGGTCTTTATATCTACGTTGGCAGAGTCTTGGCTCCGATATGGGGTTTGAAATGTGTTTCGATGTCGCAGTCGCCTGATAACAAGGAATTTGTGAGTAAAAATATATTTGTTTGTGATACTTAATAGATGCTAAAACGATCTTCACTATTCTGTTACTTAACATAATTGTATTATTAAATCCTTTTAAAGTTTACCAAGTAATAATTAACATTATTTTTTGCACACAGATGAGTAGCAAAGTGACAGGCGAGGATTGCGCTTACATCGTTCAGAAGTTGCAACGCGTGGCTGCGTTCATGCAACGTACACTGGCACCTCCACATTCCGACGAGCACACATCCCTGCACGCTCTTAAGTTATTTATTAGTAAGTATAGTTTCAGCTACTGTATAGTTACAGGATCTTGGCTAACATGTTAAATAGTCGATTACCTTAAAATGTTGGTGTTAAAGGTCAGTTTTGTTTCCAGCGATGGCAATGGAAATGTTAAGTTTATGGAAGGTGCTCTGTGAGCATCAGTTCCATGTGATCGCAGCTAGTCTTCCGCCTGAACAACAGAATGCGTTGCAGGCCGCTAGTTATAGGTATGAAATCTTTTATCTAATCTTACCATAATCAGAAAATATGATGAAAATGACCTCAGAGTAAATTCACATTACGATTTATTCTAGTTACTCTAAGTCTAGGAATAGTTGAATAATATTTTTTGTTTATATCTTTAGGGAGTTATTAGTAGGTGGACAAGAAGTAGCATGCTTGCTCCTCGGATCTCTAGTCGCCGGATATCTAAGAGACAATGCGTCTGTGGATGGAATTTCCCAAAAACTAAGACAGCTCTGTCCCACACTCTATAGGCAAGAAGATGCTACGTGTTCTAAGGTACAATGTTGTTTTAGTTCATTTGGAGTAGACGAAAAATCCAGTTTATAAAAGCTTTTTATACTAACTTTTATTTATATTTCAGGCCAATGAATTGTTAATATTTGCAAAGCAGCAAAAGAATCCAGCTGAACGCGAAGAGATGCTTCAGCATGCACTCAAGTTATGTAAAGTAAGTAATAATTAAACTAGTATAATATGAAACTTTGATGACCTTCCTCATTAAAGAAAAAAAACCGGCCAAGTGCGAGTCGTATTCACGCACAGGTTTCCGTAGCACCAAATAATATAATAAAAATATTTTTAAGGCTAATGCATATGTTGTATAGTATATAATTATTACATTCAACAGCAAAACTAAATTTGATTTTCAAACTGCTGCAGTTTGATGAAAAGTCCCATGACTCAAAAACTAAACATCAAATCTTATTCAAACCAATTCTACAATCTTATTTTTTTCACAATTTTCCTTTTTTAGTCACCCTGCACATATAGGTAAAAAATGTTTCAGTTCCATCTATGGAGAACACCTCCAAAATCTTTTATTTTTGTATATAAATCGTAAAGCAGTTCCCAGAATACATCCACCTACCAAGTTAAAACTGTGTAGTCCTAATAGTTTGCGGAATAAAGAGGCTGTGACATACGGACGGACGGACGGACAGACAGACAGACTTGAGGAATCTATAAGGGTTACATTTTTTGGAAGTTGGCTATGGAACCCTTAAAAGAATGATTGTGCTAAGGGCCCTTGATATTGCTAAATCCAGAGTGGTAATAATGTTTAAAAAGACCTGCGAAGTAGCACCTTTGAAATTTATGTATTCAAATCCAGTGTTCTTTTCTAGGATGTAGCACCAAATGTGAATCTGCCATTGGTGTGTTCAAAGTTAGTGTCGGCCGGCTTTTACTCCGGGGTTGTCGAGTTGTGCGTCGCGTGCGCGTCTAAACTGGACCCTCAGGACAAAGCCGTGCATTACTACAAGAGCGATCAGCCCTCCCAGGATAGGGAGGGACACTTTATTTATTATAGAAGGTAAAGAACTTCGAACTTTTTTCCCAACATTCAAGATATTATATACAGGGTGTAACGGAAAGGGTATATACATACTTAAGGGTGTGCTACAGACCATCAAACTGAACATGTTTCTCCACAAAGAAACATCGTCATAGCGAAAAAAATATCAGCTGCCCCATACATTTGGGTCGAATAGGTATTGAAATTTTGTATGGGGCAGCAGATAATTTTTTCGTTATTATGATGTTTGTTTGTGGAGAAACATGTTCAGTTTGATGGTCTGTAGCACACCCTTAAGTATGTATATACCCTTTCCGTTACACCCTGTATATACTAGCTGCCCGGACAGACTTCGTTCTGTCAAAAGTTAAAGCAATGCACTTTTCCTACCTACCTACCCTACCCTACCCAACCCTACCTACCTTACCCTACCCAACCCTACCTACCCTACCCTACCCAACCCTACCTACCTACTACCTACCTACCCTACCCTACCCTACCCAACCCAACCCTACCCTACCCAACCCTACCCTACCTACCCTACCTACCTACTACCTACTACCTACCTACCTACCCTACCGTACCATACCCTACCTACCCTACTTTACCCTACCTACCTACCCTACTCTACCCTACTCTACCCTACTCTACCCTACTCTACCCTACTCTACCCTACCCTACCCTACCCTACCCTACTCTACCCTACTCTACCCTACCCTACCCTACCCAACCCAACCCTACCCTACCCAACCCTACCCTATCCTACCCAACCCTACCTACCCTACCCTACCTACCTACTACCTACCTACCCTACCCTACCCTACCCTGCCCAACCCAACCCTACCCTACCCAACCCTACCCTACCTACCCTACCCTACCTACCTACTACCTACCTACTACCTACCTAAAAAAAAAAAAAAAAGTATCCTATGTCCTTCTCCTGGCTCTAAACTATCTCCCTGCCAATTTTCAGCTAAATCAGTTCAGCCGTTCTTGAGTTATAAGCGAAGTAACTAAAACGACTTTCTTTTATACAGTATGTTAGGTTAAACGAGGGACATATTCAAACCCATAATAGTATATGCTAACATGATACTAATAAAAATATAAACAAAAAAAAAACACTGATAAATAACAAACAGAACCATACCAAAAATTTCGCAAATGTCTCGCAACGTGTAAACACCCTTGCGCTAGCGACTTATTACTATCGCAGTCTCGCAGAACATGTGATCGGGTCAATGACTCTTAGGTATACCTATCCATTTTCCCTTCATACTTTAAACCTTTAAACATTTTTAAATCTTCATTGCAAATGTTGATTGTGATTCGCACTAATTTAAGACAAAGTTAATTATTATGCACTTAGTATTTTTGGCGTATTAAAAAAATGGAATCACACCTATTTACAACGATTAACTTGATTGACTATTTACAACGAATTTAGTGACTATTTACACATTTTTAGACTAATCTTAAAAATTTTTCAAAATGAGCAACTCCTCGTGTTATGCAAAGTTCGGCACGTTTTCGCATATTGTCTTATCGGTTAAAAACAAACGAATCACTTCTTACACTATTAGAAGCGTTTGTGATACGTACCTTTCACTCTTCCCTATTTACACCCAGCATGAGATTGTACGACGGAATCTGGCGGTTGGGAAACATCACTCGGTACAAATTAATGGCTCCTCGCACACTATCATTTGCTAACATGTAGGCACGAACCATATCCCAATATTCTTCATTGGAATATTGATAAGACGTCATTTTTATTGATTATTATTCAAGATCACGTTATCAGGACACTCTTATCGCGAAGTAAGCGGGGTTGTTTATGGAATACGCGGAATTATTGATTATTATTTAAGATTACGTTAACAGGACACACTTATCGCGAATTAAGCGGGGTTGTTTAAGGAATACGCGGAATTATTGATTATTATTTAAGATTACGTTAACAGGACACACTTATCGCGAAGTAAGCGGGGTTGTTTATGGAATACGCGGAATTATTGATTATTATTTAAGATTACGTTAACAGGACACACTTATCGCGAATTAAGCGGGGTTGTTTAAGGAATACGCGGAAGCGCAATATTGGACATGCGGAAATAGCGGCGCACACGCATGGACTGAGGTCAGCGCGGGGGTGTGTCCCGTCGGTGCATCGGCGAAAATTCAAAGGAAAGGGGCGGGGTTTGCGTACGCGCTTCCTTTTCGGCAAGATAGGCACATGTTTTGCCGTGTGACTATTTTACTGTTTACAAGTTCACTTCTTGCGCGCTCAGTGTTTATGAATAATGTATTTCATAGGACAATTACGTCACAAATTAAGGTTATAGGTTTTTTACATATTTGGGACGAGAATCGAATACTGAATATCCTCCCTCAATATGTCCCTCGTTTAACCTAACATACTGTATATATAGATTATTATACATAGTTAACATGCTCTTGAAACGGCTTCAAGTCTATGTAGTAAAAGCTAACAGTCCGACGCGGGTTCAAGTCGCGTTATCCGAACCGATACACAGCGAATGACGTCTTTTTCATTGTATATATCCCGTTTTAGCAATTTTGAATAACCAGGTCTGTAAAGCACATAGTGAAGTCATTATTTTTTTATGAACTCTTGTTTGATGGTTTAGAATGGAGATATACCGTGAAGTGTGCTCTGCGCTAGAACGCTTGTACGAGCGCAGCGCAGAGGCCTCGAGCAGTGAACCTTCGCCGTTGCGCTCGCAGCCCGCTAACGACAATATTCTTACCATGTCACCTGCTGATGCTAACTACCAGGTAACCACATGAAAATGACTAATTTATATCACAGCACGCCTGTATTCCCGAATCACTTCTACGAAAGTGCTGCAAAGATATTTTTTTATAATGAATATATTTAGTATAATTTATATTGTATCATGTTCTATTTGCAGGGAAGAAAATTAGTGTGGGAATGCCTATCTAGAGATGATGAACTTCTGCACGTTGCAGTTTACGAATGGCTTGTATCCAAGCAGCTGGGTTCAGGTAAGGTTCACTTACTATGTAAAACATTTGGTAAAAGTAAACACCCAAGTTTGAAAATTCTCCTATAGTAATCGACTTATAAGATTAAACGTCTATTAGGAGTCCAATAGACGCTTTGACTTAGATTAGTGATCCTACAACAGCATCTTACAAGACGATTTACGCTACAAGTACATTCCATTCTATAACTAGTTAAATAAACGTTTACAGGACCGCTTTATACGATTCTTACTAGAACTTGGAGTCTAATTAGCGCAAGTTATAAAACTAATTAGCAAACTGTCACTTTAAATCTTATAAAAGCATTTAATAAGATTATCCGCTCCTGTTAACGTCTTGTTTCATTCTACTATAAGACATGCACTCCTATAAACGTCTTAGAAGGTCAAGAATATTATAGGATTAATGTGTCATAGTCATGACTTCTAATGGATAGTTAGCACGAAACTAGCATGCCCTCCGATTTTTATAGGTAAGATTCTACTTATATGTGTCCTACATTTGCTATTACTAGAGTAATCAGTCATTTTGTTTTCATTCTGTATTTGTTATAAAAAACAATAATGGATATAAACAAATGGAAACGATTTAAACGATTTAGTGGCAGTTTTCGAAGTAGAGTTTGGAAAAAGTACCTTGAAATAAAATCGGGATCGGAGTACCGGTCGATACTCTTCTTGAATAAAAAAGAGTCTACGTAACTTTGTGATGGTTCCGTACATCGTGATATCAAAATAAACCTAGAAGACTGCAAAGTAATTCTTTTGATATTTATTCATCAATTTTAAAGAGAAATGTAAAAGCGTTTCAAAGTAATTTTGCCACTATTCTAAAAATATTAATTCTGATTAAAACATTATCCTACATTTACTGGCAAGCAGGGTTCTTTCTGTTGTATTTCTCTAAAAGAACCCTAAAACTTAAATATGGTGGCGAAATAGGTATATCTTGTAGTAGTCTAAACATTGGTTTAATAAAAGTTTTGATAATGCTATAATAGGACACGTGTTTTGAATCCAATGGCGGCTAAAGTATTTGTTAATTATTATCGAATAAACAAATATTAAATATGTTTAGTTTTGAAGGGGCATGAAGATATGTTTTTTGTTATAGAACACTTTATCAATAAAATTAATTTCGCAAGTTTAGTAGGCATTCTTTACTCAAAAGACATGTTAAGCTAATAGATAGAGATATTATAACGTAGATCACTTGTCCTTTAAAAATATTATATTTTTTCCTAAGACACCACGTCTCCGTTACAAAAGTAATGAATTTATTTATTTATAGTTAATTAAAACGGTATAACACCAATTACATTAATTAACATAGAAACATAACAAGATAAAAACTAAAATTGACGACATTCACTAAGTTAAACTAAAACTAACACGGAACAGTGGACACTCCTGCATACTTTTTTTTGAACAACGAATGCTCTAGTAATAAACTATTGGATCAAATACACCAGTAGTTGCACGTTCCAGATCGTTAGAGGAGTAATTGCGCTTGTTCAGTGCTTTTAATGGATCTTCATAGGACAATTATATCCTGTAAAAACCAGTAATAAGATAATTATAAAATCGAATTGCACTTTACCGGACTGTAACAAGACGTTTATAGAACGTAATAGTCGTATAAATAAACTGCGCCCAAATGCGGTCCTATAAACGTTTTTAGGATATCTATAGGAGTTAAAAATACGTGTTGCTAGGATACTTAAAGGACTATATTTTGCTACTTGGGGCATCTTTCCATCTCCTTTAATGGCTAATTACCAAATCGCCTTTCAGTTCATAACCACATCCATTTTTTGTAAGACCGCTTTTATTCTCCAGAGTTGCTATCCCTGGGCACGGCCCCCCCGGCGTCCCTGCGCACATACCTGCAGGCGGCGGCACGCTCGGCCGCGCCGTCTGCCGCGCTGCACCTGCTGGACCTGCTGTGGAAGGTGCTGGAGAAGGGAGGAGACCACCTCGCTGCCGCCAATGTGCTGGAAGGACTTGCTACCAGACCTGGGTGAGTACAAAAAATGGAATGGCCGGATTTGGAACAAAGTACAAATGTTTCGACGTTTATGTTTTTTGCGTTGTTAGTTTGTCCATAGCTCGTCGTTCGCGTACTGCTCAACGAAACTCAAAACTACGGTGAAATGGTTGGGAACGTAACGTTTGAAAAATGCTGTCTAACTTACTCACTCAACATGTCACATGTGAGTCGGCAAAAGTTAGTCACAATATTATGTAACGGTACAGGTCCGGTGCGACCCTAGCGCAGCGCATGTCGTGGCTGTCGGCGGGCGTGGTGTGCGTGCGCGGCGCGGGCGCGGGGGGCGGGGGGGGCGGGGAGCTGCTGCGGCGCCTGGACGAGGCCGCCGAGGTGGCGCGCGTGCAGGCCGCCGTGCGCGCCGCCGCCGCCGCGCTGCCGCCCGCGCTGCAGCCGCACCCGCTGCACATGCAGCGCCTGGACGACGAGCTGCTCGAGATCACGCAGGTACCAAGACCCATGACTAATCAGACGACCGAAGAAGTTCAGACCTCATACAGAGGGACCTCCGTGGTTAAATTACTCAGTAACATTTCCACCCCTGTGATACCGGTTTCAGTAGCAGATTGTTTTTTATTCCAAATAAGGCTTTGTTTTTTTTTTGTAGTATTAATATTGACATGCAATGTCTTTGTTTCCCAGCTTTACGAGGAGTATGCAGACCGCTACAACCTATGGGAGTGCAAGCTTGCGATCGTGCAGTGTTCTGGCCACAACGACGCGCTACTGGTCGAGAACATCTGGAGCAACATCCTGGCTGAAGCAGAAGCTGTCGCTAGAAGCCTTCCTATGCCTGACGAGAGACTGGCCTCCGTGCTTAGCAAGCTAACAACTCTGGGCAGGGAATATGTCAATACGGGACACTGCTTCCCATTGTGTGAGTAATCAATACTCATTTTAGTGTCTAATACAGCGTTTAAAACAGTTATACTATTGGCAACAGAGACGAATGGATAGTCGTAATTTGAATGAAATTTTCTTGAACAGATTTCATCGTGCGTCAACTAGAAATCATGAGCTGTAAACTTCAAGCTGACCGAGGGATGGTGTTTAGAACAATTTTAAATATCGGCGTATCGCTGGAACAAGTACTGGACATCTATATCAAGTACGTATTCCTGTTGTGCAATTTTAACTGCCGAGATGATTTTTGGGACATTTTATTATCAATTTGCAGACATTATAAACACTGTCGCCATGTGTTGCTCACTAGGTTGTCATTGTGTTTTGTCATAGATTGGTGAGCGTTAACGAGCGCGTATGGCTTGGATGCGGCGACGAGAGTCACGTGTGTCGTGCGGCGGCCATTTTGTTAGAGAGCGCACGCGCCGAGCTCGCACCGCTGCCGGCCGCGCTGCGACGTCGCGCGCTCGCTCGCTGCAAGGATCTGCACGAAGCTGCCTTGTCTGCGCTACAGGTATGTGCTCTACCTACAGCAGTGGTTCTTTACCTGTGGTCTGCGGACCACTGGTAGTCCCTGGAAGCATCCCAAGTGGTCCGCGGAACCATCCTTATAATTAGGATAAGTGACATCGAGTCCACACAAGGTGACCCTGGGGCAAAAGGCAATTTCTTTACCAAGACCTCGAGACATTGCTATACATTACCTAACTTTATTTTCATCGGTATATCTGTGTGAGCCAGTGATGAAAGGATTCGAGGTTGTTAAACCGTTATAGTTAAGACTAGCCTCGACTCCAAAGTTACGACTTGAGTCTTGTTACTTATGTGAAAAAGAATCGAATCAATAAAACAGCTCGAGTTCTTTACTAAGGGGGTCAAGGCTTAATCACGAGTCATTAAGTAAAGAACTCGAGTCTTTTAACAAAGTGAGTCATTTAATATGAGACCATAATAAGGTAAATAACTTCAGCCCACAACATTGTAACATGTTGTTGACGCGTACTTACGCGCGCGCCTCACGACTGGCGACACGCACGACTCACGAACTGAGTTGTTTTCAAAGTGGTTCGAAACTTTTCGTTGTGCTTGAGTCGTTTAAAAATAGGAGTATTTTAAAACGACCAGTCTTAATATTAAACCTAGAGTCAAGTGTCGAAGCCTCTTAAAAGGGCTTAGGGTTCTGGGTTTAAGAACTCGATTGAGTTGCAAACCGTCATAATAGCTGGAGAGCTACTGAACCCTCCAAATAACGGTCTTCCTGTAAGGTTGGAAAGTTGTACACTTATGATTTATAGCACGCTAAGGGCAATAACCATGACCTGGCAGGCGTCACCCCTGCACGTCATCAGCCACTTTATTTTTTAAACTGTAAAATAAATAGAGTATATAAACTTGTTTCTGTAAGCTTAAAAAAATTATAGGATTTAGTTTATTTATTGTAAATCTTAAAAAAAAATTGACAGGCGCTTACAATGAGCAAAAGTATGTGACAGGTGAATTGAAAGGAGCACAGTTGATGAGGTAAAATAATGTTTCTCCTGTATAGTCGAAAGGAGATGTTCCAGAAATGTATGGAGCCTGGGCTAGCACTATGTACACCATATGTAAATATTACTAAATAATACAGTAACCGTTTTTTATTATCAATTTTCTTTAATTTCACTTCGTTTTAATGTACATTCAAATTAACTTGGTCAAAGAGAGCAACACAACATAAAAATTAAACATGGTGGATCAGATCAGGCAGCGAGCAGGCGAAAAATGTCATTTTTACAATGACATTTGATTGACGTGTGTTACGATACACGTCAATCAAATGTAATTGTCATAACTTCTTTGGTAAACAAAACAACTGGAATATCGAAAATCTCGGGTTTTGGTTTGTTTTGGTTGAACAAAACAACAAGTTCAATCCAAACAATGAAAAGAAAGACGGCACTTCTTAAAACTGTCAGTCGTCAAACGTCAAACAACTGTCATGGCTGCCCTAAAAATAGGGTTAACGTAGTAAAAATCTTTTCAAATTATAATTATTGTACCACTATACCCTTCCTCAAATTATTTTTTTAGTATTTTTATGATATTCCTCTATTTTTTTCCTATTTATCTATGTAGTATACATAGTGGTAGCCCAAAATCAAACATCTCCTTTGGATATGTTGAGAAAACGTTTTAGAATAAATATTTAAAATGACAGGCGGTTTTGAATAGCTTAAGGCCTTGACAGGCGAAGGGAAAGCTGCTAAGGGCGTGCAAGTAAGAGGTGTTACGTGAACGCATATGGTGCCAGTGATACCGTTTATCTAATAGGAAGGGACGTACCAGCTCTTGATCAATAATTTTATCAAGCGAGAGCAGATAGATAATAAAAAAAACCATGAAGAATAATTCATGAAGAAGAATTTCGTCAGTTGTGCCATAGTACATTATTGCATCGAGCGCAAAGTGAGTTATTAATCCACGAATGTTATGTTGGCACTTTAGCAAGGTGCGTAATCTACTTTTCTTTCAACTACCGTGACAAAATATACCTACTTAAAATAACAACTCAAGTTAATAAAACAAAGTTTAATTCATCTTCCCTTCAAACATTTAAAACTTACTATTATTAAATGTACAGTTAGGAAAAGTGAAATTTGCACTTTTACTTGGAACATTTATTCTATTCTGGAGTTGTATTTATATCGCTATCGCTGTCTATTTCCATTTTATTAATCTTTTTTTTTGCTAAATTATAAGTATCTAAGTTTTACAATGGTACAAAATGCGCGCCATTTGTTTTTTTTATTTCACCAAGTCTGTTTTATTCAGCCAATTTTTATTTTCAGTCAGTATCTTTTTGATCTAATGCATACATTTTATATTAAACTTAAGAGAGACATTAAATATCTGTGGTAAAATATCTAAATAAAAAATTAAATTCAGTTATTCACATTCAGTCATTCAGACATTCAGTCATGAAAAACTCTGCAGTAATAAATTTAATCCTAAAATATTCATGAAAAAAGTAAGAGGTTGCGATTCATCAAATCTACCTCCGTGCCAACGCAAACTGCAACAACAATTATCAAGAACTGCATATATTATAAATATATGGCGAAATTGTCATTTAAAGAAACCAACAAATCTTACCCCTGAAAAAAACGGTTGGACTTAATTGATGGTCATTACAATTTCAATTGGTTTGAGGGGAAAACGGTTCCTTCTTCTATATATGATATACTTTTACAACAGCCTACTGATACTGCCGAAGCACAATCAACTGAAACTGAGGAATACATTTCAGGTAACATACAATTATTTTATTCAAAAAGATTTAATATACAGTCTTATGTGATTGAGCTTGATATTCAATTCTTAATGACCTTATTGTTTTTTTTTTTCTATTTCCAGAAGAGGAAAACATTTTCGAAGTCAGATGATGATGAAAACAGTAGTAGTGAAGTGTCGGATTATGATGTAGAAAATTAATTGTAAAAACTAATGTAGATTACATTAAAGCTAATAAAATGTATTGTATTTATTATTTTTATTTTATGTCACTCGCACTATATGCGTTCACGTAACACCGCTTACTTGCACGCCCTTAACAGCTATTCAAAACCGCCTGTCATTTTAAATATTTATTCTAAAACGTTTACTCAAAAACATATCCAAATTTCGACTATACAGGAGAAAGTTTATTTTACCTCATCAACTGTGCTCCTTTCAATTCACCTGTCAGATACTTTTGCTCAATGTAATCGCCTGTCATTTTTTTTTAATATTTACACTAAATAAACTACATCCTATAATTTTTTTAAGCTTACAGAAACATGTTTATCATTCATCATTTCAGCTCAAAAGACGTCCACTGCTGGACATAGGCCTCCCCCAAGTTTCGCCACATTAACATAACATAGGGGGTTTTGCAATAATCGCCACGCTTGGCAAGCGGGTTGGCGATCGCAGTACGGTTGTTACAAAAGCACAGAGAACGCTGCTGCCCATTCTCTGGAAAATCCCTTAGTTACTTTTTACGACACCCACGGGAAGAAATGGGATGGTGTTATTCGTTACGTCCGACACCATACAGAGTGTGCATACACAACATGTTTATATACTCTATTTATTTTACAGTTTAAAAAATAAAGGGCCTGATGACGTGCAGGGGTGACGCCTGCCAGGTCATGGCTATTGCCCTTAGCGTGCTATAAATCATAAGTTTACAACTTTCCAACCTTCAGGAAAACCGTTGCCCGGAGGGTTCATTAGCTCTTGGATTATAACTGAGTCGAGTTCTTTTAGACTTAAAAGTCTCGAGTCCTTTCATGTCTATTGTGAGCAGCGGTTTTCGGCACTTCCGATTATTAAAAGACAGAAAATTTGACAAATGGTGCTAAGGCAAACGCTATCCACTACTATCACCCGAGTTCCTTTGTTTACACAGATAGCGTATTTCGCAACCGTGGAATATCTTTTCTGAGAGATTTAGACAGATATTTCAATTTCGGGTATTTGTTTGTTTCAGTCGCGGCCGAACACTCAACGCCTCATCGACCGGTTGTCAGTGGCGCAGGCGCATTTGGACCGCATGGATTGAAACTAGTTGTAACTTTAGCGTAAGGTTATTAATTAAGTTTATACATGTGCACATTACTAAAAACAAAAAGGAAAGATTTTGCAAGTCCTACTTGCGAGTCTTATGGTTTCTTGCGTCAAAATAGTTTATGTATTTGTTAATGCATGAATCAGAAATATCTATAATATATTTTGTAACATGGTAAATTATAGGTGTGCTTAAATAAATTGGATTTCATAACTAAAATCAAAATACACATTGACTGACATAATTTTTTATTTAATATTTTCATAAATTACTAAACATACAAAAGTCATACAGTAATTATTATTAATTATATAATTTGCTAATATATTAAACTATTGTCTGTTAACATACTATTTGAAGTGGCAGTGACATAAAAACATTCTCCTCATAAAATTATGTCAAATGTACAAATATGTTGAATCATGTGCATAGTTATAAAAATATAGGTGATTATGCATCGAAAGGCACTATGAAAATGGTTTCTATTTTTGTAAATAAACGATGATGATTTAAGAACAATACTGACTGTGATTTAAATACCTCGTAGAATGCGAAATGCTTAATGAGATCTAATATTTAAATTGATCGTAAATTAAAATTAGTCTATTTATTATTTACAATCCAGATTCCCTAGGGGTGAAATAAGTTTGGAAACCGCCAGTTGTACTCAGCGTGTCCTTTAAATTAACAAAAGTTTGATATTAATGACAAATGAATAATGACGTGACTATGAGGAGTCTTCATCGAAAGGGTTAGTAGTTACCTGATGGCCTGCGTGATGATCGTCATCTGGGTAAGAGTACACTCCGCTGTGCTGTGCTCCGCTGATCGTGGGCACTCCCACTGTGTTCATTGGAGACATAGCGCTATTGTATTGTTGTTTAGTGGGATCCCTCCCTGTCGAGTTTTTTCTTATAATTGTAGTGTAAGTAGGTGTCGACTTTATCGGCATGTCTTTGATTCTGGTTCCTGCGCGATACGTGCCGAATTCGTCCGGTGGAGGCGGCAGCGAGAATCCATCCGAAGTTTGCGTTATTTCGGAAGTCTCGTCGCTCAGTTCCTTTGCTAGTTTATGTCGCATTTTTCTAGGCATCGTGTAGAATGTGTTCATCTGAAAGCAAAACGAAATTGGCATAATAACTAGTTGCATGTGCACATAATGTTTAGTTATAGCAAAACCGCGTTTACGTACCGGTCTTGGAACGTTGTAATTCGTTTCTGGTGGGAGATGCAAAACTAGATGATCGCACAGTGCTTCCATATCTCTCTTCCTGCTAATATTCTGCAAGGAGTGGACTCTGCAGGTGGTGTGTCGTGGCACGTCGCACTTCACATTCTCTTGTTCGGCCATGTCATTCATATAGCGCGCCGAGTGGAACGAACTTGTTCGTCGTACGTCGAAGTTCTTGGAGGGCCGTCGCGAGACTGCTCGTCTGAATGAATCAGTCCGTCGGACGTTGCACTCGCTGCCTTCATCGCTGTCGTGATATGTTTCGCAGTTTGATTCTGGAAATGTCAATTTTGAATTAATGTCGGGATCTTGCTCACAGAGTTGCTTAGTCCATCGCATTGAATCGAATCGACTGTTGGTTCAGTTTATATTTACTAAGCTTGCTTAGTTCTGATCCGATCGAGCCTTTTCTTTGCTCTCCTCCCCAACGACGCCTTAAACCGAGGCCCGTACCATAAGGGCGTCCTTAGCTTGTAGTCGCTTAGTTGTTAAGTTTTTTGTTCCGGCTGCCGACAATCTCATGCGAGAGGTCATTTACAAATGCCCTACCTTCCGTGGTGTACGCGCAGAGCGGGGGGTCGGCGTGGTCGCGCGGCAGGTCGTGGCGCGAGGTGCGCTCGTACGTGCACAGCACGAGCCCGCACGCCGCCAGCGCCACCAGCGCCACGCTTCCGCACAGCGCCAGCGCCAGGCTTGTTATGTTCGTCACGCTGCTTGCGGTCACCTCCGGAACTACGCACATAAAATGAAGACAGTTGTTAGTTGCCCCCCTCAACTGGATTGAATGACTAAAAACATAATCAACAAGTGCACCTAAAGAGGATCAAATTGCTTGCAGGCATTTTCTGAGACGCAAATAACTACAATGGAGAATAGTGATATATTACATAACCATTGTTATGATGAACGCTCTTTGAGAAGATTTTGAAGGAGGTTGCTGACATGCTTCAAGAAGTTTTCAAGAAAACCGTTTAGTAGAAGACTTGAATCAGCGTATTTTTACAAAAAAAAAAGAGTGTTTTGTTTTCACTATCATAGAACAACTCACCAATTTCTTCGCTGGCAATGCTGTCTTTATCAATTTCTACAATTTGGCTGTCTCCTTTATCGTTGAAAGCGGTGATAACGAATTTATAACTCTCGTGACTTGGCTCGTGTACCATAAAAGTTGGTTCTAAGTTAATAATTGTTACAAGTTGCGCCTCGGTATCAACTGCTTGAACGACGAATTTGAATTTCTGGAACACAACATTTAGAAAAGATACGATAATATAATGTTCACTTGATGACACTCAACCATTCTAGCTTTTTTAGAAAAAGATGATCTCGCTCATAAATATGTATATTTTATTGTATTTTATTCTACCAACAATTTTGGATAAGTTGCTTCAGTTAACAAAAAATAAGATTCAAAATGAACTGGCGCACCTGCGGCAACCCGCCGTCGTGTCCCTTATCACAAATCACAACGATATCGTCCATAGTGTTCTTCTTAGCGTCACAGTTGGTTGGAGGACGCGGAATAGTCTCGTCGGTCACCAGGAAGGTACACGGAGTGTGGGGCAACCCTTTTGTGGGCACGTCGTTTTGTCCCCAACAGAATATTGTGCCTGGATAAACGAACAACGATAAGAAATATTAGCGGATTTTTGAAGTTGCATTCATTTGTCTATTTAAAGTCCGAAACTCCGCTAAAAACGCAAGAAAGTTCAGCTATAAAATAAAATTACGGAACGTGTTGCTGTAACCTTTGTATTTGGGCTCAGCGACTTGGTAGGTACTCTTAATATTGCAAAAGAAAATTCTTCAACAACCGTATAATAAGTAACCCCAACTTACTAAAAGCAGTTCCATTGGGTCGTTCATACAGCAAGGTTTGTTCCTCAGACTCGACCGTCTCGTGCGGTTGGTTCCTCAGCGTGGTGAGGTTTACGGCCTCGTTGACCAGTACCCAGCGATAAGACTCAGGCGGGGGGTTAGCCTTCACGCTACACGTTAAGTTTATCGCTTCGTTCTCACCGACACCGTACTCTACGATGGTTTCGTCTTCGCAGTAAGCGGGATCTGCAAATCGTGTTTGATTAAATCTAACTTTGGTTAAAATTAACTCTCTGTGTGTTTGTATCATCGCCAGTGGCGGCATCGGCAGTCGCGGTTAACAGCTTATCATCACCTTTATGCCGTTAGTAATAAGGGTTAAAGGGTTGGCCAGTATCGCTATAATTTGGCTCAAAAGATATAGAACTTCTTGGTAAATATTACATACTAAATAATATGATAAATATCATTAAAAAAATTGAAAGGCAAGGTGGAAGGGGCACCGACGCGTAAACGGGAACAAATGTGCAATACCTACAGAACTGATGACTACATTTTTGTAAATTGTTTAATTTAGTGTTCTTAAAATGTTTTATGTTTACTTTTGTTTAGATTCATTCTTTTTCATTTACCTATTTTTTGTGAATGTGTGGACATTGTAGGCTTTGTAAATTCGTAGGTTTTTTTATTATTATAACATAGCTGTCCCGCGCAACTTCGTCTGCGTCACATTTTCCCCGTTTTCGCAATTTTTTTCATTGTTTTTTTTTGGATAGCTTACATCTCAATTTATTGAGATGTAAGCTATCCTATCTCTCAAGTTGGATCAAACTGCACACGGTTTGCAAATTTAATTAAAATCGGTTGAGTAGTTTAGGAGTCCATCCCCAACAAACAACGTGACACGTAATTTATATATATAGATTTATTATATATATTTTTTTATCTTGATCTAAGGTCGGGCCTACGCTGTCGTCCCATATAGTATAGGATCCCGCTATATAACGACCTTCACCGAGCTGGTTATTGGATGAAACTTATTTTATATTAAATTTAATATGTCAATAAATATATTGCCTAAGGGTTGCCTTAAAAATTTCAGTCAGGACATTTTTTTTTTTTTTAACTTTTCACCGGTTTGGTTAATAGACAAATTCCATACCAATCGAAAGTATAAAGCCCATAGAATATGCAAACGTTAGGTTGCCTTTTCTTTTCCCGTCACAACTCTCGGGTAGGCAGGTATAAACAGGTAAATCGATACTAGTAATTTGCACCGGTCTGGTTAATGAATTAAAAAAGGCAACCTAACGTTTGCATATTTTATGGGCTTTACACTTTCGATTTATATGGAATTTGTTAATTAACCAAACCGGTGAAATGTTTCAAAAATTTTTGTTCAAAAAAATTTTTTTAATCATATCCTGGACTGAAATTTTTTAGACAACCCATATGCAATATATTTATTGACATATTAAATTTAATATAAAATAAGTTTCATCCAATAACCAGCTCGGTGAAGGTCCTTGTATGGCGGGATCTTAGGCCAATACTTGAGTAATAACGCTGTAACATTCAAATATTGTAAAACCAAATAATATTAAAAGAGTAAACATGGAGTTTCAAGCCGGTTCTTCTCCATAGGAAACGGGCAACCCGAACCGTGCACCTTTTGTCGACGTTTTATAAGTGCCAATATAGGCATATGTAATTTTTTTTTTTACTCTTTCAAAATATATGGAACAGCAGATTTTTTTAAATTTCCGCTGATAATTTTCTGAGGTTCAGAATGATGTACTGAATAAGTGGTAACCCTTTTCGCGTCGGGTCCGTTCCACCCTGTTTTGAAGATTGTCAGAATCTTACAAGTGACATCAACGTTGATGGGCTCGCTGTACGTGGACCCTTCGTTATTGTTCGCAACGCATGCATATTCGCCCCCGTCATCTTCCGTTACATTCTTCAGTTCCAAAAACTGCTGGATTGTGTCTTTGCCATCATTTTCAGTGTTACCTACCATGTCTTCCTAGAAATAAAATAAAATTGATAAAACAATTCGAAAGTCTGCAGCAAGTAAACTGCAAGTCCATCATGCATTACTTATTTAATACTAAATACCTTGTGAAAGAAGAGTAGCTCATAAACAGCAGGATTGGCTTGATAGCTACAAGCCAGTGATAAATTGGAACCCTTAACTACAGCTACAGTATTATTCTCTACGTCCGCGTCGGTCACAACGATTTCCAGAATAGGTGGATCTGAAATTATCGAGATTTTTAATTACCAAAGTTTAAATTTAAAATTAGAACAATCTTGCAAATAAACAAGGGGCCTTAGGTATATCTACAAAACTGTAAACAAAAACCTTGACTTAATAATCGCCTTTAACCGCAATCATGATGTTAATAATTTGCCATCGTTACAAAAAGTAGTCTAACTAGTTTATGCTCCTATTCCACATTTTTTGTCACGAACACAGCTTTCGCAGAAACTTTCCAACCGTTTTCCTCATAAGTATGACTCACAGAGCACGGTGAGGGGTAGAGGTTGTGCGCACACGAACTGCTCCGAGTTGCGGCGGTGCGCCGGCGCACAGCACGTTATTGTTGACTCATCGTACTTCCGGTCTATCGTCAGCTGGATCTCACTTGCCACGAGCCGCTGGGATGGCTCCATCTGTGTGGGTTACAAAATTATTAGAGCCAATTATTACGGTTAACATCACCGGTGTGAAATGGCTTAGTTACCGACTCATATGTTGCGCCCCTCGCCCAACTACAGAAATGATATGATACAAAAATCATGTAATTTCTGTTCTCGCCTAAAAATTTGCTGATCTGAGCCAAAGTATTTTTATTGGGCAGTATTAATAGTTTAGACTACGATCAAATAGCTGAACGCGTATTCTCAAACGAGACAGGTGTAACAAGTAAAATGTATGCAGTCCTCATGTTGGAGATTTTGGCTTAAAACTGTAATTGTTGGCTAGAATTCCAATTCATGTACAATACAATTACATTACAATACACCAACACTCATCAAGCTACATAAAAAGCCAAGCCGATAGATCGAAACATCATTCTCAATCATGTTGTGACGAACAAATAAACGCATCAAAAGCTGTCACTCACAGTAATTTTCTGCTCCAAGTTGAGCAGCTGATTGTCGGCGAGCCGCCACACGATGGGAGGCAGCGGTCGCGCGCCCAGCACGCGGCACTGCAGCGCCAGCGCAGAACCCGCGCGCACCCGCCCCACCGCCTCGTCACCCTCCGGGCCCACGCTCCGCAGCGACACCAGGTCCGGTGGCACTTTGATTCATAATGTTATTCGAATTATGAGAAGAATCAGGGGCAGGGGAATTACCGTTATTGTTTGCAGGGCAACGCACAGTTATAAGCACTGGACGCTGCCAGTATCGCCTCGGCTCGAGCCGTTTGGGATTCTTTTTTAACCGACTTCTAAGGAAGGAGGTGGTTATGTATTCTACTAACATTTTGTTTTAAATTCTATTCTGCAATGAGCATATTTCCTAGTTCTCCTTTGCGTGTCTATTTGACTAAAGTTTTATCCAACCAGTATAGGTATGCCACTAATCTGGATCAGCTAGTAAAAATGAGGCGAGATGCCAATCCGATACTGTGCTTACAGGAGTGTGAGCTGTAACTGAGCAGGGGAACTATATCGTAATTGTTTAAAGGGCAGGTCAAGGTTACAGTGAACAGTCGAAGCACAAAAGGTATAACAAATCGTTACTTTTGTCTAATACTAACCTGCTTTCTACAAATTTCCAGTATTTTCGACCTTTGTGCTTGTGTAGCTGAAAACGAACGATTAAGGGAAACATCATCATCATCTGACTAGCCTTTTCCCAACTTTAATGGGGTCGGCTTCCAGTCTTACCGGAAGCAGCTGAATACTAGTATTTTACATGGAGAGACTGGGGAACGTCCTATTGACACAGTATGCAGAGATCATTTTCAGAAAATGCATTAAATTGCCATAAAAGCCGCTCTAGTTCGACTGTATTAAACATTTAACTTAGCTGAAAAGATAGGTAGGCATCAATTAGGTACTTACAATACATATCTATCGTGATGTCTATAGACAGAGGTGTAGTTTTCTCGTTATTTTTGGCGAAACAAGTGAAGACCCGGCCGTGGTCCTCGCGCTGTAAGGGCCCGTATATGAGGTCGCTGCGCACACGGTGTTCCGATAGCGGCGTGAGGGTGTTCTTCAGAAGACGTTGCTCTGTCCACCATGACAGTTCAGCTAGCGGTTTACCTATCAAATTGAGGAGTTATGTAAAGGTCACAGAAGTACCTATAAGGATACTTTTGTAAATAAGTAGATTAGATGCTGCTGCTTTTAAGAACAATAATATTCACAGCGGCATTCATTTAGTCCTTTATTGATCATCAATAGTGGCTTTACTAATTGAAAAGTTACATGAAATGAGATACTCATCAGTGTCTACAAATTACAATTGGGATCGAGAACTACCTATATTTTAAACACAATGTCTCAATGTGTTATTGAAATAGGAACAGTTTCCGTCCTTAGCACTTACTCATGCAATTACTGCCACACCGCGTCACATTGACGAACGCTCCATTAAAACCCGTGAGTTGATCACATAATCGCTAAATTGACTGATGGTATTACACATTGAGATCTCGGGCAGACGGCGATCAGTCAATCGTTCCACGTCCATTCATGAATCATGCGCTTAGGTACTTTCCGATTCCATTGACTGCGGCTAAATCACCCGGTATCGAAGATCGGAACTTCTTTATCTGGATATAGAAAAGTTAGAAGCAAAAAAAACATTTTTTAAACTAATTTATTTTTTGTTCTAAAAAAAGGTAAAACCCATCAATTTATTACATTATCCAATTTATATAATGTAAAAGCTTGTCGCGAGATTAAACATATAAGTAGGTAAATCTTATAATAATTTACCCTCCTCAGTCGAGTAAAAAGAAAGGATAGGTAGTTTTAGTTTAGAGCTTTTGAAGTGAAACCGAAAAAAAGAAGAAGAACCGTGAAGTGAAACTGGGCGTAGGTACCTATCATGCGCTCATAACTAATCGTTCTATGTAATATTATTGAATGTTCAATCGGTGAGCATTGATACCGGGCACAAATCTGAGTCTGACTAAAACGGAAGCGCGAACGCCACAGGTAGAGTTACGAAATATTATTCATCTATCTAAGGCCTAGAACTCGAGACTTTTTTGTTTTTTTTCCTAACCTGCTCTGTCCCTATCCTGGGCAAAGGCATCCTTATACTCTTTCCATCTCGCGCGAACCCCTGCGCCCTCCTTCCAAAGACTTATCATGTACAAACTACAAACAGTTCCTTACCTCCATAAGCCACGCAAGCGAGATGAACGGTGTCCCCCACGTAGTAAGGTCCCACGTTCTGGCTCGTGTTGACACCAGCGCTGGCCTTAGCCACTTGAGTGCCGTTCTCGTGCACCACCCATAGATGACGAGGCGGTTCTACGCACAATTTTAACCGTTGTAAGTATAAGAATAAAAGTGTTACATGAAAAAACAAAATTATCACAAACTATATGTTTTAATAGTTAGGGATTTAGTGACAACGTACAAAAAAAAATTGGTCGTCTGTAAAGTCGGTTTACGGACGATAGTTTAACGTGATAACGTCATAACAAAACATTGATGAAAAGATTGCATACTTTTATGAATAGCACGCCGAACGCTCAAGCCGATCGTGCCTTTCGCTAGCTCGTGCAGCGCTCTCGCTCCGATCGTAACGTTACAATGAGTCATCCTTTTTCGTGCGTGCAGCCGGAGTTCATCGATATATAAGACGTTGCCACGTCAAAAAATAATAAGTAGGTACCTAGCGTAATTAATAGAAACAGTGTGAAGTAGATACCGGTACCTACACTATCTATTTTTATTATATCTATATGATATACATGTAATTCATGTTAAAAAAAGATATTCAAGTCCTGATGAGTCTAGTCCTAAAATAGTGTAAGTCACCGACCTAGCTAATTATTACGCTATTAATGTTGTAATGTTTACGTCGCGCAATTGTTTAATAAATGGAGCGAGCAGTTCCGGCGCAGTCAGCTTCCTCATTAGCCTCGCGGACCAATTAACTGAACCGCGGCTATTCTGCGCGATAGGTAAATTTTCAGTTCGGCTCGTTTCGGATGCCTTTGTTCCGTTCATGTAAAACGAAAAACTAAGTATTGTTCTTGCTTACAATGACTTGTTGACACGTAGGTTTTGTAGCAATTATGAATTTGCATAGTAAGGTTCCCAAATTTAAAAAAGTACCCTCATTTGTTTTTAGTACTTAGGTAGGTACTTACTTGGTTGAATTTCACAAAGGACTGCACAGTATCAGATATTTTCGTTAGATAATGATGCATTGTGACTCATCTGACATGAGTTATGTGACATAACTCAGTCGTCCACATTGATCCTACAGTCAGCTAAGTGCATGAGTGCATGAGCAATTTGCAGTCACATGCCACGGAGATCATCACATAAAGACGTTAACGACGTTAAACGTGTGGCTCGTTAATTTTGGAAATTGCCACGGTGCTCGTGCAAACCATATGTCCTTCTTCTTCACCTTCTGTTCTTGCACAATTCCAATCAAAGAAAAGAACTTCTTGCGCGGTAAAGGACAGCATTTATTATCATATCCACCTATCTACAGTTTACTATTCACTGTGAAGTGGTCTGTAGGTAGAGTATACGGTTAGCTTCTGGGTGACGAGGCTGGTATTAGTCTTCCTAAAGTAAGCTACTGTTACCAGTCAGCCAGATTCAAATGGACCATAACCCAGTACAGATTAGTACTCGTAACATCGGTTAAGTATATGCCGACTAACTTCAAGCTTTTTGAATACCAGCAGGACTTTTTTGTATCTGGTCTGTGGTATCAAAAAGAACTGTGGAAGTGGCGAAGCATTTGGTCATTAAAATTTAATCATTACCAACGCGAAGAAGGCGAGGAATAGGAATCCAGCATCTGTCATCCAGTACTAATCCAATTTCACACGGGCCGCTTTATCAGAAATCGAAGAACGTGAAAACAACTGGATCGTTTAGCTACTTACCGATAACAGCGAGTTGAATGTAAGTTTTATGTGCAGGGCTGGCAGCAAAGTCTGCGAGGCAGGTGTAGACGCCAGCGTCCGAGGGTCGCACGGTGACTATCTGCAGCATGTCCTCCCCTTCGGTGTCACCCGTCACCAGTCGGTAGCGGCCGCCCCCCGACGTGGTGGTGCTTTTGTCGCCATCGCGGAGGTCACGACTGCTGATGCAAACCACGTGAACGGTCAAATGTTCCCAACTGTTACTAGGTATCTACACACGTATACTCTTAGTTAGCCAAATGGGTTTAAAAAAGTTATAGAAACTCAATATTTTATGTAAGCCTGATCGCAACTATGTTCTACACACATTACCTACTCGTTTTTATTTCGGGCGAATATGAGGCACCCGATAGTTTAGAACGCTGATCACCGCAGACAAGAAAAATGAGAAAGGAAGCAGAGGCATGCCTAAGATGAACAGAAGTGATAAAAAATCCGGGACTAACATGATGCTGTAGGGTTTTGTAAACCTGTAGTGTTATCGGTGAATCGTAATAAGGCGTCATTAGGATACACGGATAAATAAAAAAATAATTTATGGTTACCAAGACCAATGATTAGAAAGGATATACTTAACGTACTTATACGTAGTCGATAGATATACTTATCATCTTCCAACCTCAATAGCTTAGGCTTAATTTAATAAATTCAGACTATGGGCTCTGAGAAATTCATACACATTATTAAACATCACGTCTGTAGTCGAAGGGTTAAGCAGAGGTACACCTGATAGTACACACACATTTTTCACACCGGTCAGAACCAACGTTGTCATAACCCAATAACACTTTACCCGACCTAGGAATCGAATCTAAGGCCTCATTCTCAGCAGAGCGCTGGCGAATAGGAGACTAAGGGTTGCGCCACATCTAACAGCACGGAATAGGATTTTACCATGCTCCTATGCTTTTCTGTCGCTCAGAACTGTCATTTGCTAGAGCGAGGAGCAGAGCGGGAGTGGTATGGATGGCACGCGGTAGCATCGACGAAGCGCTCGACAGCATGCAACCCTAATGAGGCGGTTTTATTCCTCTTCTTCTTACCGTGTCGATGACAATTCAAACTGCAATTCAGCCCAAAATCTGGCGACGAGTTTGGCATTTTCAGTAGCTTCCATTAGCTAGCTCCTTTGATGTGCAAACGACAGTTTTATTGGCAGTTTTATTAGAATGAATCAATAATTACCTGTAGAATGCGGTAGATGAACCGTTTTTGTACCAGGCTAGGATATTGAGTTTGTCGTCGTCCTTCTCCGCTGTGATGTTGCACGGCAGCTCGACGCTCTGGCCCACCACCCCGTCCACTATGCCCCCAGCAAGAACAAACTTAGTCAGGTCTAGAGTTTTGTTGAGATACGTGAGGTACGTTCAAAGAGCACCAGAAAGAACAGAAGTCTTTGGAAAAAGTGCTGCCAGTCTTCTAACATAAACTTACACCGCCAGCCAGATCACTGATATTATGGATAGTTTAGGAACTGAAGAAATTTTTCTTCCAAATGGAATGATGATTTTAATAGACGTACTTCATAAGTATTTGTTTGTTGATAACTTTGTTTTTTTCAAAGCGCGGTTGGATTTCAAAGTTACTTTTCAATATGATTTTGTGACAGAAAACTTTGATGTTGTTAGTACTAAATAATATTGTATCACTGTAAAACATCAAATTATTCAGAAATATAATTATTTAGAAATATTTAAACAGAAAGAAAACTTACCCTTTTCATAGATTTCTTGCGCACTTAAACAATTAAATAATGAAACAATCACCGTTAAAAGTATAAAACAATTCATTTTACACAAATTTTATAATTATTTTATTACACATTACAAAATTCGTAGTCCGGTATTTCACAAGTCGAAGAGGGCACGTCCCGATTGGGCGCAACGGACACGCGTTTCAATTGGCGCGCTCGGCCGCAATAACGATATCGCCGGTCCAGGGAGCGCGGGACTCCGCTACCGGCCGGCGCGCGCGGTCCCCGAACGCTTCCGGAGCGCCCGCCTATCCCCGCGTGTGACGTCATGCCCGCCCTGCCTGCCTACCGAGTGCCGAACCATCATTTACCTTACACTTTTTAATTGGGGAGGTCAAAACAATTGGGTCACTTCATCTGGATTTATTTACTGTGCAAACTGGAAACATTTTATTTCAGGTAGTTATGCTGTTTCCGGTTTGCGCTGACCCTATATACTCCTTTGTGTGCAATTGTTTTCGGCCGAATGACCGTGTAAATTACGAATTTGCAGCCGGCGTATAACCGTAGGGGACTGTGGTCACAACGGAGGAGCGAATGCGTTTTTGTTTGTTAAACGCGTTAACGAATCGAGATGCAGAATACTGCATAGGCAAAAAAGTGTGAAAATAGCAAATGTGTAAAAAGAAAGAAAGCCAATTATGTAATGTAAAAATACATAAATATTTTAAAACAATATTGTTTCACAAAGAAAGCCTAGTTTAACTTCAGTGGTATTTATTTTAAAGTATAACTATAAACATATTCAGAAAAAACACAGTTACATTAAGGCTAAGAGATAATTGTTTTAGAGTCTAGATCAATACTAATCAAGGTTTTTCAGGGATCGAGTAAATAAAACTGCCAACACAGCAATCACAGCACTACCAACTGTGGCAACAATGATTTTCTTTGTTGTACTGCGATTTCTGTTCCTCTTCATCTGAAAATTGTAAAATAAATAGAAGGATTAGTTTACTCAGAATGAGCTTTTTAATTAAAAAGAAGACATGCTATCCATTTATAGAAAAGTATTAAAGAAGAAGACATGCAGCTGTTTGCTGCGCCAACCCCAATCAAATTGGGAGAAGGTCAGGAGAATGATGATGAGCTTATTAAGTTGAATTCTTGTTCAATGTTTATTCGAAAAAAAGTACCTTCAATTGTGTGTTTACTGCTTTGTCCATGGAGTTTAAAATGGTGATAATTTCATTTAACGTAGAGATTGCTATATTAGATGCATATTTGTCTTGATAAAGCAAACAATCTGATACTTTCTTTGTTTTCTTCAGAACCATATTACTGGCCGTCATGCTTAATTTTATTCTGTGGAGAAGTAATGCACACTCCTCAAATACTTCAACTACCTCCATTGGACCAAGATTTGCTCTGAGAAAGATTGAAGATTGAATAATAATTATTAATGAGAACCTTTCATATTATTGGAACGAAGTTCCTTATCGCGCGTTGCGAAAGAGGGCTAGACGGAAAAAATTAAGACCAAAAGTTGTAACGACACTTTTTGACCAAAAGTTGTAACAACACTTTTTGACCAAAAGTCGTAACAACACTTTTTTTTTCCTTACGATTTATTAGTGAAGAAATTGTGTTTTTTTTTAAGTTATATTTAATTAAAAAAAAAAAAAAAACAAATGGGAAAGAGTGTAAGTGTGAGTGCGAATGTTTGAAAGGAACTTCGTTCCATCCGGGTGTCCCTTGACACGTCTCAAGTTTTTTGCATTATTTCTAGTTCATGTTGTTACATTTCATAAATAAAACATTGCTGTATTTAAATTGTTAGTATTGATTGGATCCATTTATAAGTTGTTATATCCATCAATTAGGGATTGGAATAGGTAGAGTATTCTACCTATTCCAATCCCTAATTGATGGATTAGGTAAATATACTCTACCTACTCCGATCTCTGGTCATAATTAATAACTGTTATTCAAGATTTAATAATAACTTTGTGCCTGTCTCATAGACCACATATGGTTCACTTAAATTATTTAAGTATTGTGTCCGCTTGGAAGACAGTGAAATTTTAAATGGATTGGAATTCTCTTGTATTTGTCAGTAAGCTTAGAGTAATTCATAAAATGCAATAGATGTCATGAACTGTCTCTCAACTGGATAATATTAAATACTATTGATATCTACTATCGGTACTTACTTTTAAAGTGTAACTTAATTAATAACTTACGTGCAGATAGCAGTCTCATCGCATCGAGGAATTAGGTTAGCATGTTTGATGATGTCTGTTCTTATTTCTGGTTCAACGATTCCCAGCTTCGTCAGGTCTTCGTCGGACAATTCAGATAATCCATACTTGTCAATATCTTGTTTTCTGTGTGTAATTTACGTAAAAAATAAGCTCTAAAGTACATTATAAATATTATTTAAATTAAAATAGATCTTACTCGAATAGGTCGATATATTTTTGAGCGCCTATGCCACATAATATCGAGCCCAATGAGTCTGCAAACTTTGCGGAATCTAATTCAATAGTTTCCAGTTCTGTTTGATCCGACATCTTCTGTTTATAGTTTTCTTTGCGAATACGGTATTTATTTTTGCGACCGGTGGATTATAAAACAATATTCTCAAATATACTCAATGTCAATAACTTGACTTTGACGTTTGAGTTTGACGCTAATCACGCTTCTTTTCACGTACAATATTTATTTATAGACATTAGACTAGCAACATTCATTCGGGCCATGTGATTGTGAAGGATGATGATGATCAATAATCGAGAAAAGAATAGTGTGGTGATCACGTATTCGAGTTCTTACGGGTGATCAGGGTAAAGAAGAGACGCCAGCACGTCAAGCTACATCAAGCTGTCAAATTTATTTAGCTGTCAAATTTATTTAGATTTTCAACCATAAACCGTTTTCTTCAACGATAAGTTAAAGAAAACGGTTTATGGTTGATTGGGATTTGACAGCTTCCGGTAGCTTGACCGACTGGCGTCTGTACATAGGTATATCGGCGTCAGTTAATTAAATTTTCTCAGTCGATTTGCTTCAAGAAGTGGTCCTTTTTTTAATGTCTAAGCTTGCTGCGATATCGTTTGGGGACGCACAGTGTCGTGAGTATGGCCCCATTTATCGCCTGATCAGTAATAAGCACAGAACATATATACCCTTAAGCGGGGTAATAAGGAGCATACATTTGTGTCCTGTGCAAATCAGCTTTGCGAGTGGATGAGGTGTGATGTAGTGGTTGGTAAAATCAGTCTAAAGATACCCAGAGTACGTCACTCCATATTTCTCGCTGGCATAACTTGAGCGTGGGACCTCAGCTGATTTGTCAAAGATTATGTATGATACTCGTACTGAATATGATAAAAAGACACCCGATTAATCTTTTCATAATAAACCGAGAACTTGCTCTTTTGATATTTCATAGAAATCGAAACCGAGCGTTTGTGAATGCGGGGGCAGGTCAGTTGCGTTTTAAGATTTTCCGCCCGTTACAAAGTTTAATATAAGTCTCGATCCATGACTCACTAAAACACGAACGTATTTACTGTAGGTAGTGATAACTTAGAAATGTTTAGTCTACCCACATGGGTCAGCAACATGGATTTAGACAACAGTATAATTCCAACGATTGAGTGTATTGACCAGGCCAAAAAAGATTACGATCCATGACAATTAAAAATTATTTGCGAAAGTTATTTACAATTATATTTAAACCGATCATTATACAAGTTTTACGGATGCGTCAATAACTAATAATGAAATCGGCTTGGCGTTCTGTGACTCAGTAACAAACGCCTCGATCAAACTAAAAGTTGATTCAGTGATCTCAATAATGTAGCACTTTTAGAGGTTTTGTCGTATAGTGACTCAATTGCATGTTCTAAGTTTTTGGTTTTAAGTGAGTGTCGTAGTGCTTTACAGTTATTAAGAAAATGCACCTCACCCAAACGTGGGATATCCATTGCGTACGATGTATTGGAATTGATATGTAAACTTAAGAGTAAAAATAAAAATGTGGTAATACAATGCGTGTCTTCTCATATTGGTATTGTAGGTAATGAGATGGTCGACCACCTTGCTAAGGAGGCATCAGACGACGGCGAGAAGTATTCGTGTGTGCCGTATTATACCGAGCTTTATTTTAAAATAACACATGTGCTATAATAAATGGCAAGAATATTTTAACGAAAGGAGTCGCAGTAAAGCTATATGGTACGCCACTATACAGCCAAGCGTGTCTAAAAAAACGTGGATAGCTAGACAGTGCCAATATGGGAAGGCAGACGATAATTTTAGCTCTTCGACTTCGTTCCGGACAAATTCGCGTTCTTAGTGGGTAAAGTTGTGTCGCCAAATTGTATAGAATGCGACGTGATTGAAGACGTTTACCATATTATCATGGAGTGTGTTCGGAACGAGCCGGAGAGACGAGAGCTGTTGATTATATTTGATAATATCTGCGAGACTGGGGTGTATAACAGCGTCCTGGCTGCCCCTGCTTCAGAAGCAGCCAGGATGTTGTATAGGCTCGTAGCCAGTGGCATTAATCGCAGAAGTAGTTTAAGGTTATTTTTAATTTTTGTTTAGTATTATAAGTTGAGTTGTAACAATGAGGGTGGCATAATCTGTCTAGATTAAAACCATCTCTAATAAATATAGAAAAAAAAGTTTAAATAAAAAAAAACCGGTCAAGTGCGTGTCGGGCCACGCGCAGTGTAGGGTTCCGTAGTTTATAAAACTGCGAAGTGCGGGTCGTATTCGCTGACTGATAGTTTCGTGCTATGCTCTAACTAAAAGCCAAACATGACTACCTACCTAATTTGACTTCCTACACGACAATTTTGCACGGAAAGTTTTTTTTTTTTGAGATTTGCATAAATCTAATTCGATGACAACGCCATCTATTTAGAAAAGAAGTACTAATTGTTACACAAAACTGATAATGAATAACTTAAATAGATCTGGTTTGATACAATCCTCAATTAATTTAACTACTAAGACGCAACTAACTATAATTTTATTTGACAGCAACTGTTTTTTTTTTATAAAACTTAAGAATGAAACATTAGCGCGATACAAATGACGCTTAGCGCCATCTATCGACATTTTTATGGAGTTGTTCGAAATTTTCGAGTCAAATACAATTGGTCGACTATTACTCGTAAACTTGAAAAGCCCACTTAACGGTGATAGCTTTCTTTTTTTTTTTTTGGGAATAGCATCTCGCAGTTCAACCTAGGAGGTTGTCGTCTGCTTAACTGGACTGGGACTATCCTGTGGGTGCCTTAAGAGTAAGGCCTCCAGCCAGGGCTTAAAAACTTACAAACTAAGCGACTACACGCTAAGGGCACCTCCTGTAGGGTACGAGCCTCGGCTCAGGGCGTCGCTGGGGGAGGACTGCATGGGGACAGGCTGGATCTGAATGATATCATTATTTAGGGGCTGATTTAAAACTACTGGCACAGCATCGCGGGCTGGCTCGAGCGAGGGTCGGGGATGATAGCTTTCCTTTAAAATTCGTTATTTATAGGTACTACTGCCGTGACATTTAAATTTTCAACTACAACCGTTTAGTTGGTAGTGGGGGGGGGGGAACACTTGACTCTAACGAAAACTGATACTTTAAAGCTTGATAAGTCACGAACGGTTTACTTAATCAAAAAACGGTCACCCCCACTTTACATGTAGGGGAGGTACCCTAAATAATTGTTTTTTTCAAAATTTATTTTAACTGTTCGGACATGGCGAAACTATAAGGGTTCCTGGTTGAATACGGAACCCTAAAAATCACGCTAAGTCGTTTGATTGTGTATGCAATGGCAGACAAATATAATGTTTGAAGTTCTCATTGAAATGGGCGTCCCTCCAAATCCCCCTTTTCTGATCCAAAAGACATACCTTGATGGCGTCAGCTTTGGACTTTTTGAAAACAAAAATCGCAGACTTTACATACGGAACGTGGCATGCGTCAAGGCTGTATTTGTCGTCGAATCTTTTGAACTACATATGAGGAAGTGCTTGATGGTTGGCACGGCAGAATCGGCGTTGGCGATAAAAGAGTCACCAACCTAAGATACTGATACGGACGAAACTACTTTAGTTGTATCGAGTAAAGAAGAGATGGCGGGTCTGATGAAGTGTATAGAAGGACAGAGCGCTAAACTTTGTTTTAAAATCTATACCAAGACTAAAGTAAACTAATGGTAGACCCCGGTCATCTTCTTCTAAGTTCAAATCTAGTTGGGTCTTTGGTCACATGTGTGGGGGCAGCTGCCTTAAGGAAACCCTCCGTCTTACTGCCACAAAAAGTGCAATGAACCACTTGGGGTGCATTTGGACTATCCGCGGTACCCAACGGAGTACCAAAGTACGACTAGTCCGTGCACTGGATTTTTCGATCTTACTGTAACGTGCTGAAACGTGGTGCATTAAAAGCTGCGCGCACAAGTTATTATGCCTTGTTTCTGGGAGCTTTGGATTTTTTTTCTTTTTTGACTTTCTTTGAGTTTGAGTTTGAACATTAATACCTATGGATAAAATAGAAGTTCCTGCCTCGTTCGTCAAGTGGTCGCAAATGCTAAGCTGATGAGGTCTTGCGTTCGGTTTCCGGGTTGGGCAGTGTTATTGGGTTCTTCCATCAGGGTTTTCTCGGTAGCAGCCACGAAGTCTGGACTTGTGACAGGTTGATAGTACTAGGTTCGCCCCCAATTACACAGGAATAAAAAATATCTTTTGAAATGCGTTTGTAGGTGCCTCTGATTAACCCTTCGGGGATTACAAGCGTAATGTTATGTTATATAAAAAGAAGTTACTGGGCGGTACGCAAGAAGGTGCTGCCGCCCCGGGCCTACCGCAGGGTACATACGCCACTGCTTCAGGTGATATAGGCGTATCTGATTTTACTACTGGTCAATAACACATTACATCGAATACGGGATGTGACAGGACAGAAACACTTTCATGGACTTTACGTCACCAATCTTCTGTCAGGTAACGCTACAAACTTATTTCTGAACAAACATCCGTACACATTCTACCAAAGATGCGATACCAATATTTTTTCCAATAATTGATTCAATCATTTTTTATAACAGATTCGAATTCCAGATTTTACATATGAATCTAGGTGGAAGGGGGGAGAAGGAGAAGCCTAAACCTCACGACGTAACATCAAGGGGAGAAGGGGTTTAAAAGTGGTCTAAAAACCTTACATGATTAAAGGAGGCCTAAATAGGTATCAACACGTTAAGTAAGCAAGTCATACATAGGTTACTCACCACACGCTATTAGGTACCTACCTAGTTCCAATTCTGACGCGACATAGGTACCAAAGGTTGGAGACGTGAATTTGGCCGAAAACGAGATGAAAAAGAAACGATCAATTTATCTTCATTTATTTAATTTTTCTACTTTCCCAGATACACACACCTCGGTACCGTAATTAATTTGTACAATCTTTGTTCTACGCGTCTACATTAAGTGCATCACGAATTTTCTTACAAGTCTAGTAATTTGTTAATGTCAGCGATTGATCTATGTGCTTAATAAATGCATAGCTTTTTCTATCTTCTACATTCGTATCAGCCTGCTAGCTAGCTATAATTACGGGCTTTTTAAAAAACCATTAGGTACAATGACCATAACATTGACCAGTCCTAAGGATTTATTTTCTATTACATTTTTTTATCATAATTCTTGAAGAAAATGCCTTATGGATTTTTTCCAGAACTGTGCGATTTTCCATACCTAGGAAGTCAATTCTTGTGTAACTAATACCTGTAGAGCTTCATGAAATAAAATTTTATCATGATTGTTCTCTCTATCTAGATACACACAAAACGTATTATTTTCGATATCTTTATCAGCGATGTTTGTCAATGCATAAATTATGGCAATAAATAAATAATAAATTCAAAAATAATTTTGTATAAATTCTAATAACTAAACTAATGTCTAATTGAGCAACTGGCGAGGCGTATAAAATATCAATTTACTTAAAAATAATTTTCAATTTTGTTCATCCAGGGGATAAGTTATCTACAATTGCTTTGACAGCTTGCCATGTTTCACGGGCAGTAGACACAATTTGGGACCCCGGCAGCAAGAAACCGTACGGACCGTATGAATCCCTCAGATCTACGTGATACGAGAATTTGATTCCAGCGCGTGCTTTCGCCCAATCATGAGACATTCCGGAAGCAGGCTGCCTTATTTCTGCGGCTGTGCCAACCTGAGAGACAAAATACATTTATACACATTACATTGCGTAATAAGATGTAAGACTAAGTAGGCTGGTACAAAAAGGGGTCACAACACTAGTGGCACAGACTTATAAGCTTCAATGAAACAAATATATCTATTAGGGCCTGCGCAGACGACGGACTTTTCTCCGCGGCGGACAAAAAAATTACGCTCCGCGAATATAAAGTCCGCCGCGTATTTACCGCAAACTCAACGCACACGGTGTACGATCACAACTTTTTCTTTAAATTTCGTACTCTTTTTTTGAAGTATCATATAAAGTAGTTAAAAAAAGTCCGCGGGCAAAAATCCGTCGTTTGCGCTGGCTATTAAGGTACAAGACAGAGGGATAATCGATCAACTTTCTATTAAGAGTTTCTTACTTGATACTTGGTGCCATATAAGTCGGCAAGTGCGACGGTGGCCAACTTGCCCATCTCGGTGAGTACGCCGTCGTCAGCGAAGTTCTCTTGCGCGTGTGAACTCGGCACCAGCCACGCCTGAGAGTATGCGTGAAGCGACAAGTACAGCTGTGAAGCAACGCCATTATGCCAATTAAACTTTGTGGCTTTATAACAGAAAATTACGCTACTTATTGTTTAATCTAAACGACTTTAATCTGTTTGTGCACGCCACAAAACCGCTAGTTGCTTTATCGTTCTCATCACTTTTTGTAAAGTTCGTTGTTTCCTTGTAGGACTATAATATATCTGGATAATACAAACTGCGAAAACGGTTACCACGTAATCAGGTACATCTTTCTGTTGATACTTATACTGATACTAAGAAAACGCGGAACTCACCCCAAACAGAATAATAAAGTAAGCATTTAAAAAGATGAAGAATAAAAGATAGTCCAACATGATCATGAACTTGAACCTTGCCCCAACAAGCCTTGCATAAGGAGGAAAACTTAGCAAGCGTAAAATTAAATGAGCTTAGTTAAAAGATGTCAGTCGACACGCAATTCCGATTGCACATTGATAACACATCTAACATTTATTACTCGTCATTCTTACAACAGACCACATTTTACAACTTCATACTCTCTTGAATATCAGTACTTTTGTAGTATTCGTTTTGAAAGTGTAGTAGAAAATCTTTTGAAAGTAACGATGTGGGCAAATACCGTAGTCTGTCACAATTTCCCGCGATAGCCGTGCGGTCTACCTTTACGGTTTTGAACGAATGATAAATTGCTATACTTATAGGTGCTGGAAACCATTTCTGATTTCTATTCAGTGACTACAACTCGTGACTGCTTAGTCATACATTTCAGTAAATGAGGCATTCATTTTGACGGCATGGTTGGCGCAGTGGCTAAGCGATTGACTGCTGCACTGCGTGTCGCGGGTTCGATCCCCGCATGGAACAAATATTTGTAAGGCCTACAGATAGTTGTTGCGGATCTGGCTGTTTGTGTATGTGAGTTTAAATGTTTGTAAAAGCACCCACAATACAGAAGAAATTCCTAGTGTGGGGCAACGTTTAAAAAAAACAGTAGAGTTGAAATCCACCATTTTGTTCAGCTCTATAAAATATGTTGTTTTTAGCTGAGCAAATCACGACTAGATTTAGCGACAGTGGTAGAACGCACTATCTGTATTTACCTGGTCATAGAATTATACTAAAGTAGACAACTAAAAGTTGATGTACCGATTGGCACGTTTATAGTCAAAGATATCTAGCATATTACTATGTCTTCGGTACTAGTTTGAAAACTAATAAGATCTAAAGTGAAAAGGAATACTAAGAACCCATTAAGCCCGGCAATTATAGGTTGTAATTATCTATTTACATGAACACTGTAAATGGGTAATAAGTACCTATAATGATGTATATCGTTGTGTGCATCCGTCACGCGATAAAAACACTGAGATAGAAAACAAGATTAGTCACTTGAACCTCGGTTCATATCGGTAGATTACCGAGGTTTACACACTCGTAAAACCGTATCAATTTTATGGCCATCACCTTTAGCAAGAAGCAGTATTTCAAATCAAAATATGTGACTGTACCAACACGACCTTTTCAAATTGACCAATAAATTATATGTGTCATTTATTATTTGTGGATTTTCATAGCACGTTTGTGAATAGCATATCTGTGCTAAGTTCTAGTTTCTAACACTTATAAGTATCAGGCAAAAGAAATTTATAATTTTCAAAGTACCTTGATCTGTCCTCTATGCTCGGAAAGGAACTCTGAAACGGCTCTTGTCTCTGGCTCACTGAAGGGATGTGGTCCGGCGTAGTTGTCGGAGCAAGGGTCTTGTGACGAGTCCTTTTCACTCCAGTGGTAGTCCCAGTTGCGGTCCGCGTCTACCCCAACACATTCCGTCTGGCCCCAGTTCCAAGGAAACCTTTGAGGAAAAGATTTTTCGATATAACCTCTGACTTATATATTTTTTTCTGTTTGAGTTTTTGGCTGTATAATAAGTTAAAGTATTCACAAGCAGTCCGAAAATTGCACGTTGGAAAAAAAATGGTGTGTACTGCATAATATTCCACCAGGTTTCCAAACTTCCGGTCGTTAAAAATGAACCGCTACTGCTTGTCAAGTGAAGTGGTACGTAGATAATTAAAAACCGGCCAAGTACGAGTCGGATTCGCACACACAGCACCATATTCTAACAATATTTTTAAAGCTCATTCATATGTTTTACATGTTTTTTCATACGATGTTAATGATTGATGGAACAGTCCTTTAACTCAAATACTAAATATCAAATCTCATTGAAACTAATTAATGTTGAAAGGTCTATCTACGTTCTATAAACACTTTTTTTAAGAACTTTCCTCCTTTTACTTTAGAAATTAGAGGCGTAAAAATTGTGTCCTCACAGAACACAATTTTACGGCTTTTGAAACAAATATCTTATCAAAAATTGACTTAATAAAAAAAGTGTTTTAGGAACAGTTATATACATTGTATTTTTGGCCAACCCTCAGCTGCATGTACCCCTACCACCTATAACCTACCCCTATTTTAAGTATTTTTATAATTTCACATCATTTTGTGTAGCGGTTCATAGATGACACATGCTCTCTTAATTTCATATGTGTGGTGCTAAGCAGCCTCGGAGTAAAATCGCTCAGACATACGGACCGATAGCCTGACAGACAGACCAATAATAAATATACACAATAATAAATGGACGGACAGGGATAATCCATTAGTTTTCCGTTTTATCCATTTGGCCACGGAACCCTAAAAAGCAGCAATGTAGCGAAATGACCGATGATAAAAATGTCCTAGTCCAGTACACTCACGCCGCCGCCGTCACGAGAAAGGCGAGAGCATTACTATGTGATCCGTTTGCTATTTTTTTTAATTCTTGTCTGGAAGTCATAGAGTATGTGCTTACATATTGTCATTGTTACGAAAAATATTAAATTGTCATTAGAACATTCGATATGCACGAATTAAATAGTCGTCGTGATTTATTTTACTTTGACTTAATAGCGTCGTGGACTCGTGGTAGAAAGTGTTATGTTCAACAGAAGTCAAGGTAGATTATAAAACAAAACATACTTAGGTGTAATATTGCAATTGTACAAAAAAAAACCGTTAGTCATTGTGAATATCTTTTACTACCAACACAGAAATTGTGAAAAAAAAACAGCTGCAATTTTTCATTAAGTATTAGTTGGCTTGTAAAAGTTGGTCTTGGTCATAGTGATGAGTACCTACAATGACCCCTTATGAAGTTTTCAGTTAATTACACCAAGTAACATAAGTAAACCTTTTAGCAAAGTATTCATCTAGCGCAGCCATACTCAACCTTTTTTGTCTAAGGGCCACAAACACGTTTCAGTCATGGTATTGTGGGCCGCAAGCAACAATTATTTAGGTGTTAACAAAAAAACGTAAATCAAAATTAAAAATTTATGATAATTTTAAATAAAAAAAGAAAAACACAAAATTTTCAAAGAGTTTTCTCAAACAATGATTAAAAGTTTTAACAAAGATGTTTATCATATTATGATTTATTGAGATTTTTGACACTGTGAACACTATTTCATAACTTTGTCAAGATCTGGCTTGTCGCTGCATGTTAATCTTCTTACATCATCCTGATAAAAGTCTGTAAGTTTGTTCCTGTACACATTCTGAGTATATTTCATTTTTGAAATACACTCGTCAAACTTAAAACACCCCTTTTATTTAGTCGGGGGTATAAAAGACTTTTCGAACAAGCACATAGACCCAAAGAATGTTAATAGGATTTGGGTAATTTTTTGGACGCTTTTAAATTTTTAGGGAATAATACTCCAAAATTGCACATATCGCTGTTTTCCCTTTTTTCTTTAAAGATAAATTCTAGGTTGGTGTCTTTTTAAAATCGATTAACTCATCAAACAGGTTTGAGTAATTACAATTTAAAACGACCTGACGCGAACTGCAACTCCAGGTGGGCCAATCATAAAGGCTTGTTGGGCCGCAGGTTGAGTATAGCTGATCTAGTGTATTTATTCAGACTGTTTTGTAGGATGTTGTCAATTATGTGAGGTGCAAAGTACCTTTATTACCTGAATATTCAGAACACTATAAAGAATTTTAAACTTTTCACGAACGCAAAAAAAGAAACATTTTTGTTAATGTCACTAATTTGTTTTCTGCCCAAGTTATACTGGAATCAGAGAATAGCAAAAAAAGTTATTTACTTTGTTTCTGATTGACATTACCCTTTATGAAACATCCTTTAAGATAATTGTACTCTGTAAGGCTTGGCGTGGCGTGAAATTATCCGTGACTTTTGTTTTATACACTTTCACTACAAACTTGTCTTGTTGTTTGTAAGTACACAGACTATACTAATAATAAGATAAGCTGATATGGACATCTGTGGCCCTGCCGACAGACACTCATGTGGCAAGAAATACAACAAGAACAAAACTTTTGTCGGTAATGTTGTTGTAGCTCGAACAGGATGTCCCTCGCCTTGAGCAATGAATAACATAAATCTTAAAATACAGACTGACTTTCTATAAAGGTAAAAAATAGTTTTAAATTAATACCTTTCAAAGTAGTAATGATTTCATTACAATTTTTCTTTTAATAAAAAGTAGACCATAAGTGAGATGTGCCAGCTAATGGTAATCGTAAGTGGTCACCGCCACCAATGGACGCTTTCAAAAGAGGTTTACTGTCAATTTTTTGTAATTTTACTTTTTGTTACTAAACTGCCAGCAAAAAATTACCTTGTGGTCAACTTTTTGGATAACCCAATTACAGATCAATAAAAAACCTTACCCAGATTTTAATTCGTCTTAGCTCGCCCGTCACCGTATGAAAAGCGAGGGGCGTTTAGGCATTGCGCATAATTAATCTACCGTGCTGACTTCGATCAATGATCGAAGCGTGCTGATGCAAAGCAGAGAATGGGCAGCAGCGTTCTCTGTGCATTTGTAACAACCGTACTGCGATCGCCAACCCGCCTGCCAAGCGTGGCTATTATGGCAACCCCCCCCCCCTTTTTGGGGGAGGCCTATGCCCAGCAGTGGACGTCTTTCGGCTGAAATGATGATGATGATGATGCAAAGCACGTAGCCATACAAGTCGCTATTGTGAATCAACGTTTTCGCGCAAAATGCGGTTTACTCAATGACTTACCATCCTACATAGTAGTCGTCGGAATGGTCGGGCTGTCGCGAACGTGTTTTCCTCCAGAGCCGGTCGTGAGTGTGCGAGTGCTCGTAACCGTCGGGGTTCAACACCGGCATAATGTAGAAGTCGGCTTGCTTGAGCATTTCGTACTCCGCGCCTATTAACACAACAAACAAGTTTAACGACCAAAATATCAATTGGCTGCGCTAAAGAAAGTTGCAATCGGATGTTTTTATATTGATTTAAATAGTTTGAATAATTTATTAGATTGTTACGTTACGTAAGTAGTAGGGAAATTTTAGAGAAATGTCAGGCATATTTTCTATGTTTATGTAATAGTTGTTATGATCGAACCTTGATCTTTCTCTCCCTCGACGAGTGCATGTATCAACCACGTCGCGACGGCCGGCGCTATCCACTCGCGCGCATGCGAGCCTCCGTCCAGCCACACGGCAGGCTTCATGCGCGACCGCAGTTTCCACTTTTTCTTCTCTTTTCCTTTCATTACAGTCTCATTATTTGACAGTGATATCTGATGACAACAAGACACATTAGCTTAGCACCCTTAAATATGTATGTATATCAAAGTCATATAAGATGTTTAAAAAACAGAGTAAGACCTTACTTTAACTGCAACGAGTGGTAATCCTTCTGATGATCGACCCAGTGGTATGAGGTCTACTAACTCAGAATGCGAGTGCTGCAGGTACTCTAAATACCGGAGGATATCTGCATATCGATGATATCGGCGCCAAGTCATCGGGTGACCACGTAACTCCTCTAATTCAAGTCTCTGTTTCTTTGACAGCCTTGGGTTCTCGTAAGTTATCGCTTTCTATGAAAAAAATAAGGGTTTCAATGAAACTGAAAAAAATTGTTTTTATTACATACAGCTATAATCGAAAAATCCGTACCTGTAAATCCCAAATTACTATATCGAAGTCAATTTTATTTGATTTGAGATGATCTTTGACGTCTAGGAGAAGATCGGGAGGTACAAGCAAGTCGGTAGATCCGTTGAGCGACGGCGACGTCCACCACATGAGCCCCGAGCCTTGAGCTTCCTCCTGCAAGTCCAGCATCTCGTGCACCTTCCATTGAACGTCAGGATACATTCTTATTAGCTGGAAACCTTTGTAGTTCTTCTTCAAAGATTTCTTTGCAGATTTTTCTAGAGTGCGATATGAAACGCCAATTAGAACATTTTTGGCAAGTCAGCCACATTCAAACAAAAAAATGTGAGAAAGTTGCAATAGTAAAAACATTGACTCTAGAAAGTTGTAGACGGGGACTGACGGGGTTATTGTCTGCGGCCAAAACTGCTGAGTTCGGCAGTGTGACCCATGGTTGGTACAGACAGGATGCTTGTTTTTTGTTTGTACCTGATTTTTTTACTGTATTTAATTGCTAACGCTTATACTTGACCCAAGAAGTTAAAATAACTAGTCAAATGTTTTGAAAGCAAGTCAAGCTAGGCGTATTAACGGCATGCGTGTTCTTCGCAATGCTTTTGCAGTATGCTGACTTGTAACTCATCGCCTCCAGAATAGTCTAGAACAGCAAATTAGAAAAAAAGTATCAAGTGCCGTTAATTATTATTTTATCACTAAATGCGCACTGGTTCTTGTCATGAACTAAAAAATAGTTTAGTTTACCAGACCAGAACGTCATTAACGGCACTTATCTTTAAATAAATTAAATTAATGAAAACTTTCTGACGTCAGTAAATATGAATACATTTAGAGCTGCTATGGCAAGTTTGCTTTTAAATAATAGAAGATGTATTTACCACTGCCCATCACATTTTTATAAATACCTAGCGTGTACCCACTAGCGGCAATATTAACCTGTACATTCATTTTGCACCTCTTCTCTTGCACTATCTTGTACTATCACCTATTGAATAAATGAGGCAGGTACGTCTTCCAATATAAACGCGTTCTTAGGGGATTAATAATGACGAGAAAGTGTTGTTTTTACCATGAAGCGCTCGCGTTGGTTTATTACCTGGCTCGTAAACCTACCAAGTATACAAATATACCTGTTGTTATAATAACAACTTAGTTTTCAATGTTAGGCCAGCCTTACCTATTATTTGGTTTTACTAACAGACTGTTGGTTAATTTCCACTTTTGTCTTATTTTTGTAAGTGACTTAATTAATAATGCAATGATTACTGTTATTCTTACTTATTGGGATATCATTGGAGTTGTAGGCGCCATCACTTTCTTCAGAATCCAGTAGCGTTTGGAACCAGCTACTCGGCGCTGTCGTCAACGGTCGATGAGTAGTCGTCGTAATCGGTCTTTTAGGGAACATATCTTCTGGAAACCAGGTACCGCCGAACCATGATGTCTTGGATTCCATAAACCAACTGAATATTGAAGAAATAATTCCTGAAAAAAAAGGTTTGTTTGTAAGAGAATTTTCCGAGGCAATATGGAAGTTATGCCTTCTCAAATTGGAAAAAGGAATTATTTTATGATATTAAGGAGAAATATCGTCATGGTTTGAAGAAACTTACGAGTGCAGGAAAAAAAACTAGCAGATACCAATGCGTTTCAAGCCATAGCAGAATGATTGAATAATTTATTTCCAGTTTGTTGCGTGGAACTGCTCAATAATTCAACAAGTACCTACTCTGGTTATCGGAAGCTTAGTCCAGTAGTTACTACATTTAAGGAGAAACTTTTTTATGTTAGTGGGGCAAGAGTATCGAGCGAGAGCTGGAGGCCGGGTGCGCTGGCGCCGAGCGTCGTGCGCGGGCCGCTACTTCATGCGACAACGTCCCCGAGCGTTTTCCGCTACCCACTGATTGCACTGCATGACTGAAATCCATTATGTTAATTACTCCGTCTTGTTTACGATTATTCTCACGTCTCTTCATATGTGATCGCCATCACTGAGAATTGGAACATAATAAGAGAGAGTCGAAGAGAAATTCCGATCATATTTTTATTTTATTACACGATAGAAGATAATCATTACGATCAACGACTAGCTAGACGATAGTAAGAAATATTATAAGAGCATGAAAAGTAAAGGCTATTTAAATGGAACCTGGAGCGGAGCCATTGACATGAGAAAACACTGTTACGTGTGTATTGAACTTTGTAATCAATCATTAACAACTTTCCCGATTACGGCTTCGACTTGATGTGTTAGTACATAAGTAAGTATATCAACTAGAGATGTACTGATAGTCATAGACATTTTTTGCTGTAAAGTATTTGAAGATTATGTTACTCAAGACATGTTACAGGTCCATACATGAATTTGATAAGCAATATCTCTAATGTAATCTTAATTTGTACATGAAGTTATTGTGCAATACCATAATTTACTAAAGTGCTATAAGTAATACGAATTATTTCAAATATATTTTCCGATTTAACGGGAATTACAAATTGACTATCGTTTACAAGTTAACAGTGCTAGTTATTGCTAGCTTTTGGTTTAAATTATACATTACCTACGTGATTTGAAATCGAATATAGGTATAGTGCCAGTCTACTTTCTAATTAATATTATAACTTTTCACTTCGGCAGTGGCTCTCACGGGTAAAAATATACACATACGCAACATTATGTAACTATTGATAATATTAATGTTATACATGCAAATCAAGTTGCGGATTTCTTTATTTAACTACTAGTCAAACTTGTTTTAGGCATATTTTATAAACATTGTGTAAGAATCTTAGTTCCGATTCAAAAACAATGTTTTATAGCTGGTGATATTTTTAGAAATGTGTTTCATAATAGGCCTATACAAGTTAAATAAATGAAAACTCATAAAAACTGAGAGATATCAGTAGATACCTGATGAATGAAGACTGATAGTTATCAACTCTCAGCTGACCTCTGCCATCTACTTATTAATTACTACAGGACACCGAAGTGAAACCTCATTCCAAGAAACTTTGCCTATGTTTGTGTATTAAACCTTTTTCATGAAAGTATTTAAGGGCTCTATTGTATTGGCTGGAAGATATGTTCTGGTTTATATGAAAAAACTATGGTTGTAAAAGTTCGGTGTTTTCTTGATTTGGTCTTTTTGATGTTTCGTTTAGTTCTTTTTAAAAACTGGCTGGAAACACGTAATAAAAAAACAAACAAAATGTAAGCTAGCTTCAATAACTTTTAAATTTGATTTGTAGGTGTTTTCATTATATTTGTTTTATGGATAAGTGTTATGTTATGCTATAAGGTACGGTATAATTAAGTAATTGTGCTTTTTTATTTAATTTTGGTAAGACAAGCAGCGTTTCGTGGCATTTTGACGCGTGGTCTTAGTCGGAACTATCGCCGCCATATTTTTTCAACACATTATTTTCTTTACCAACCGTTCTGTCAAAGTCATTCGCGCCAAAAGAACTATGCACGCAGCACTTAATATTTTAATTGCAATAAAGACATGTCATTTTCTTGCCAACTTCGCCACGAAAGAATATTCTTTGACATGTAATGACTGAGGATATGACGCATTTAACTGTATACATTGCTGCATCCTCTCTAAGCATTCGTTTCAGTAAAAGGAAAAGTTAATTTGTGTCTATTCAAGTTATTTATTTATTTGTCTAAAATTAATAAACATCTAGATTAAAGTTGTCTGTTATAGCAATAGCTTTAGTCTTTTTAATGATGTTGGTAGTTTTTCTACCACTTTCCCCATGCGCCTTAGATCGGTGGATTATCTAATCTCTTGCAATTTGTTTTTTTTGTACAGAATCATAAAACAGAGAGGTTGATTAGAATATGTATGTTGTCGCCATGGAACCCAGCTTAATTCGTGGGATTGCTCTTTAATCGACCCACCGCTGTGAATACCTACTGATGTTATCCAACTTTTAAATAATTAAGTGAAAGTACCTACTTAATTGAACTGTTTTGATTTATCGTTTCTGCTTAAAGCAGTGTCATAAAGGTGGCTGTCATATTTAATAATAAATTATCATGGCTGCCGGCAGCATGGTGCAAGGAGGTGCACTTCCACCCCCCTGTCAGAAAAGTAAATACATAGAAAATATTTTTGTTTTATTAAGTTACTCTGTGAATAAAAACAGGTTGATGATGCCCAAATTTCTTCATCACCTTGTCAATAAAATGAGTGTCTTCGTCTTCTTTTTTCCCGTGAACACTGAGCATTCACGGGGCGCTTAGCCTTGCGTCTCTCATCATCAGGGCCTTCTGTAATCTCGGGCAACTAGAGAATGCCAATGTATCTGTGGCAAAAATGTTCGTTACTCCTATTTTCGTTTCTATATGTACCTATGTACAAAAATAACCTGATTTCTCGGAGAATATCCTAATATATTCGAGCGCTCTCCGACATCTTATGTCTTTTGCGTAATTGCGTTATTTGCGTAAGACAGACAGGCAGTCGCTTCATGTAAAATACTGGTACTCAGCTGCATCCGGTTAGACTGGAAGCCAACCCCAAGATAGTTTGGGAAAAGGCCAGGCAGATGATGAAGCCGTAGTTCTAGAATATAGAAAACCTAGAAAGGCACTCTTTGCTTGATTGAAAAACGAAAAAATAAACGAAAATGTGATATCCGAGTTTGAGAGTAAAAAGTCGATCTGTTTTCATGATTGGCGTCTTCTTGTAAGAGCTCGACGGTTTTAACAAGTATATTTAAGGTGGTTTCCAGTACATTATTCTTAAATTATTATCGCGCGTACATACGACATTTGTCGAAATAACCGTGTTATATTCACTAAATTCAGTACCAACCGTTTTCCGATGTTATTTGTGGAGTTTATAGCTTCATTCATATCATAAATCGTTGCAGAATCTCACCTTTCCTTCAAATATTGATTACAACTTGGTGTTGCCAATCACTATTGACCATTAAATGCAAAATTGATGTAAAAACGTTTTTTGAAGTGCTTCAACACTACAAAAAACTACAATAGATAGGAAGGTACAATAGTTATATGGAAGTTGTATTTCACCTTTGAGCTCAAACCTGTCGATTTATGAATCGAGAGGTCTGCAAGCTGTATTTTTTTCGTTAAGCGATTAAGCCTTTGCCCAGCAGTGGGATGATCTAGGCTAACAGTAAGTGATTATAAAATAGTAGGACAGAGTGGCCGTGTGTTAATGGCCCAACCTACGATTTGTCAGTTGTGAGTTCGAACTCAGCTCTTAGAACAGTTTAGGAAATTGGAATGTCCTAGAACAAAAAAAATCAAAGACTTGTCACTCCCACTCATAGAGAATAGGCCTGTGTCCCAGAAGTGGGAACGTTGTAGGCTGATTATGCTCTGCTATAAAAAAGTGGACGAATCTTGTTGCATGCAGTAGCAGAAACTGTGAAGATAGTAGGTACCTAGTAAAAACTTAAAAAGCACAGATAAAAGTGCAAAAATCTCCTTCGATTTTGGGTTTCATTTGCGAAGTCAGTCACTATAAAATAGATTTATCAGTTGTTGAAACGTCTGCTGAAATTGATTACTAATTCCGATTCCATTTTATGATTTTTGGATTGGATTTTTTCGTTACTGTTATTAAATTAATGCAGTTTATCCAAAATTTTGATTATTTGTCCGACTAACACCCTAATTTATTATGCAAGTAGGTTTATTCTGTCAGATACAGTTTGAAGTATCAATTATAGTGTAGGTATTGGTGAATTGTAAGAAATAGCTTTAAAACTGTAAACTTTTTGTTGATGAAACTTCTAGAGATAGGTACCTAATGAGTAATCCAGGAAGTTTTATAACTTTATGAATAAATGCCATCATCATAAGTTACATCCTTTCATTCGACACGGGAGCCATCAAACCTATGGTTTAATGCTTTTGTCCAAGTCTCATTTTTATTTTCAAAATATGGCGTAATTTTCCCCAGTTGACGATGAAAAGAGACGGTAAAAACTAATTGCAGACTTTTATAGTGTCTTCATTTTTTGTTAGGTTTCATGTCTATTTTGGTATAGTCTATAAAAAGCTAAAGCCGGTTTTCGGCGACTCAAAAACTAGACGACTTGCTAATTTTAGGAAGTTATGTCCCTCCGAAATTATGTTACTCTGGCAATTACATAAAAATAACATCACGCCTGTATGCCTGGAAGGGTTAAGCAGAAGCAGGGTTGTAGATATATTCTACAGCCGGTACAGCCACATTTGTAGCCAGTTATGTTACAAAGGGGCATGTATTTGCTAATTGCTGTACTCAATGTATAAAAAAGCAAGGTTTGGAGAGGTTGTTTGATAATACTTACCAACCACTATTTAGTAGGTACTTAAACAAGAGTCATTTTGACCACTAATTTCACCGTAGAAAGGAAGTTTCCTCTAGGCTCTTTCTAACAAGGAAATTTGAAAAACCTGCTTTTCTTTACAAACCAATTAAACTCGACCACTCTATTAATCTATTGCTCTATCGCAGTCTGTGAGGTTTATAATGGAACGTGTTTGACGTGTTGCAAGCCAGAAGCTTCAATCAATTTTGTCAAACCGATATGAAACTACAGGGTGTAACGGAAAGGGTAAACATATACATACTTAAGGGTGTGCTACAGACCATCAAACCAGACAAAACAATCAAACCAAACAAAAGAAAAGAACAAACATCAAACCAAACAAAAGAAGCATGTTTATGCTTCTTCACCGGACAAACATCGTAATTGCGAATAAAAAATCTGCTGCCCCATACAAAATTCAATACCTTTTCGACCCAAGTTAATGGGGCAGCTGATATACTTATGTATTTTTTCGCTATTAGATATTTGTCCGTGGAGAAACATGTTCAGTTTGATGGTCTGTAGCAGATCCTTATATACCTTTTCCGTTACACCCTGTATATGTTTCGACTCGCTTGCATACAGTCAACCTTTGATTTTCCCTCTGCTGGAACACAGATTTCCTCTCTGTGCCTTCTTCTTATAAGCGTTGGTAGATGTCATAGTTATTTCTGCGAAGTTTTAGTGCTAGACGCCAGTTTCACCACTGTTCTTGGTCTCACTCTTACATCAAACATAAAGTTCCGGTAACCTATTTTTTTTAACCATCAACTCATCAACTAGTCTGACAATCAGTTAGTTTCTACGATTCGCTTCTAATAAGAAGTTCCAGTCATCGCGCCGGTAATCGACCATGCCACTATAAAGATCGCAAATGGCTTAGAATTATTTCAGATCGGACGGATCTGAATATGCTGGGATTTACTTATACAACGATTTTGTTATACTGTAGTGTAAAATATCGAAATTGGGCTTAAAATCCCGACAATACTGTGCTCACGTGTAGAATAAGAGGATCGTTTCTGAGAGCATATTTCAAAACGTCATCATCGTAAGAAAATTTATCCTATCAAGTAATAGTCCTCAGCAGCGTACTGCGTACCTTCTTTCAACAAGTGCTAAGCATCGTAACCTAACTGATCAACCGACCGCAACGGGATCTGTCGAGGTGCTGAGTAACTATGGCTTTTTGGATCTATTCGGTCACAGTTCTAGTTAGATTGGAACTACTGACCTGAAGACAATGTTTATGTTAACGAAAAACTTTGACCCGAAAATCTCTGATTTAGTTACAATTATAACCTAACCTCCCATTTAACGGATTCTTAAAAATTGTCGCAGCGTCGAAATCATGGAATATTCCCGCAACTGTAAAGCTACAGTGGTCTGCGAAATCCATCCTTTATCTATTATCGTATTCAATCTATCTGGTTCTTTGACTAAATAACATCTAAATTACGGACTTTATGTTTCTTTTTTAGATTTGGATATTCTCCTGATTTTGCCGTTGCCTGCTTCTCAGAACGACAAACCAGGCCATTACAAGACAGGTCGGTGGAGCCCAAGCATCAACTTGTATCGGTAAATTATTTTTATGTCGAGTGCTATGAAAGAAAGTTTCACATAATAACGTAAACTATGTAACGGGGAAAGCCATATCACGCTGTAATATAAAATACTACCAACCAGTACTAGATAATTTAAGCGGTTTATGTTTTTAAATTAAGGTTTTCAAACTGACGTTTCATTCTTTTCTTTCGCAAGATGGTAAGTACCGTACAATAACACTATACACACAAGGTGAAAATTCCACGATATTAAAATAACTGCCACATTTTTTTCTCAATCGAGTTAAGCCGATTATGTGTCTGGAAGCTGTAAGTAAGCACCTAAATTTTAGAAGAGTTCAAAGTTCTTACATTTATGACAGCCCAGAGCTAGCGTATTCACTTTGGATATATGCGCTTTAAAGCGTGAAATACTGCATTAGAAAGCACAAGTAAAATATTAAAACGCATTTTTCTATCTTAGTGAGTCCGCAATGATTCGGTTCGTCTCCCCTACGTTTTTATAATGATGATTTCGGCTGAAGTTCAACATTTTAGAAACTCCTTTTCATTTGTATACTATCATTAGGTATCATTACGTAGAAATGTACCTGCGTTTCCTTCCGACAACATCCGGTCGGAATTCAAAGGGCAATTATACACACTTGTATGGGCACTTTCAATCACAACACATTTTGTTTTTGGTGAGCCGTACTTCTCCATTGACGTTGGACCTACCTCAACGGTTGTTGCCGAACGTGCTACGCCTCACTACTGTTGTAAAGTAGTATTTAGTTGAAAGTGGAAAGTATTGATTATTAATATTAAAATAATAAAAATAGACGTACCTCCAAACCAACCTGAGTTTCCTGGTCTGTCTGGAACCCTTTTTAATTTGTTTTCTTCGAAAAATGATGACAACCACCCAGAATTTTTGGGTGGACAAGTAGTTTTCTTCTTGTGATACGGCGACTTGGTTGTTTTGGTGCGTCGCATGGGCCGGGTCGTAGGTCGGCGCGTCGAGGTCGGCGGCCGGCGCGACGTGCTGGGCCGCTTGCCTGGCCGCCTGGTCGTCGCCGGCCGCCTGGTGCTCGGACGAGCCACCTGCTCCATCTCAGGAGATTCCATTAACACGTATTGATCTCCTATCTGAAGTACTGGAAGCCCTGTCACGGCATTAGGTTTCCCTTGTGATGGTTTAGCTATAAAATTTGTATGACTTTCTATATTAATATTAGTGGTCTTAATTACTTGTTTTTCTTCACCTTTAGCGTTTTTCATAGTCACGTTCACTTTGGGGATTTTCCCCTTGAGTATCACTTTAGCACTTAGTGTTGTGGTTCGCGTCCGTGGCGCAGGGGTGGTTTCGTACGAGTCTTCGTATTCGTCCCATACGGAAAAAGGATCTAGGGATTCTGAATCGGAGATGTCTGAGGAACGTGTGGGCGGGCGGGGGACGGCCGCCGCGCACGCTAGCAGCGTCAGCAGCGCCAGGCGACGCGCCATGTGTCGAGCGTGTGCGCATGGCGAGGTGCGCGCGCACTGTACGTCCTGCGGCCGCCGCCGTAGCCGGCCGGACCACCTTCCCTGCCACTGTTATTATGCATCGATGTCGCTTTCAACGCGCCCGCCACCACTAGGTCAGCACGCCCGTGCCCGCTTGGTTTATCTATAATGTGCCCGCATCCTCGATTCATCTTTGTATTGTCCAACCACTCTTTTCATCTTAATTAAAACACAAGTTTAATGCGAATTAATACTATAAGGTACCTATGTGTTTTTTTGTTTCAAGGAAAAACTTTAATAAAGTTTTACTAAGAAAAATGCGCATTAGGTAACATCAGCTAACCAAACGAAACCTGTTTACAATCTGTTTGATGGTCAAACGGATTAGAAGATGTTTTTCTTCTGCTTTGAACTGTGTCTGAAGCAGAAGAAAATCATCTATTTTTTTCATGTAGGTAAATCGATTTTAAGAAAGTTAACGTTGATAGCGTTCTCTGTGCATTTTGCAACAACCGTACTGCGATCGCCAACCCGCCTGCCAAGCGTGGCGATTATGGCAAAACCCCCCAAAATGTCAATGTGGCGACACTTGTGGGAGGCCTATGTCCAGCAGTGGACGTCTTTTGGGCTGAAATGATGAACGTTGATAATAGTCATATTCTTCTAGTCTGCGATCTGAATAAAGCACCATATTAACCAATTAGCCCCCTTATCTTTATTCGCAAAAGTAATGATCAAACGATAGACAGTAGGTATAATATAATATACAGACAGGCGAAATCAATCAGATTTCTAGTTCGTCTATTGAAAGTTACCTACGAACGCAGCAGCGTTACAAACTGGTGAGCAATGTCAACATCAATTCATATTGTTTGGTATTAAAACATATGATTTAATTTCCAATGTTTATTATCAGTTCATCACATATGAATAGACAACGCGTGAAATGTAGTTCAAGCTGCACGGTTCGTTTAGCGCCGCCGTGGCGCGTGCGCTGCTTAGGGGTGTCTAGTGTCTACTCCATAGCAATCAGATTTCACTCGGGTTTGTTCCATAATTCGTTTGTACTATATGAAATTACTATCCGTCAAGCTTTCCTTTTAAATAATGTATGTATGAGCTTTCTAAAGTTTAGGATGTTGGAAATTTTGCCAGCATTTCTCTTTCCGAAAATACTCTATTGAACCCATTGATATGAATACCTGGAGGTAATTGCCATTGGACTTCAAAGTAATGTCTAATTTATGGCCGTTTAGCTATTTCAGCAAAATGGGAAACTCAAGTTAATAAGGTATTGTAACAAAATAGACGTCCATAGTTTATGATGCCTTCTACTTCATGTATCGGATTTTCATTAGGACAGACAATGAAGCGGAAGACGATCTTTCTCGACCTAATTTTTCCAAAACAAAAGGTGTATCGGAAAACATAAATGATGTGAGAAACGTGATGCACTATGATGCATGTGGTGATTACGTATTATATTGTAAGAAAGAAAGCAGATGGTTTCACATCGAGTTAAACTCTCCTTTAGTGAATCAGGTTTTTCCACTTAACCGAAAATGCTGAGATGGATAAGAATCTTTATTTAGAAGTTCTTACTGCGAGAGAGACAAAAGACAGGTGTGTCAATAATTTTGGTTGTTAATACTTTCGTAATTTTTTAAATGCACGATGCAACGTTTTAACCGACTTCAAGAGGTGTTCTTAACATAAATTGTTTTAATTACTTACACAATATTTATTAAGAAAACAATATAAACAAAAAACGCTGCTGGAATAAGGGTCTACTGTTGTGGACAAGGTGGCAGGCCCACAACCCTAATTGAGGTTGATAGTCTGGTATTCTAGTCTAGGCCTTAATACAATTTAAAAAAATATATAACCCTCGTTTACTAGCATTAAAATATTCTTACGATTCACCAAAATCGGCAGTAAAATGCATTCAAACTAACACACTTTTTAAAATTTTTATGATGACACGGGCTTACATTTTACAGGTTTATTAATTAATTAGTGTTCATCCCACGGTTTTTCTGTGTGGACCTATACACACATACATACTTACATCCATTACAACTTGCAAATGTAACTCATGTTATGGGCTCATGTTCGGGGTTAACTCCGCGCCCCCGAAATCTCGAACAACTACAAAGAAATAAACCTATCCGAGATGGAATACCAAATTTTTCTAGCTCGCTTCGCTCGCTAATACATGCTTTGTGCATTTGCCTGTACTATGATGATATCTCAATTCTGCAAAAGTTGACAGTATTCCGCCTACTCTCATTTCGGTTTCTTGTCGAGTGTGTACCGGTTGGAATGCGGGATGAGGCAGGGCGGATTAAGCTCGCCTCGCTTGTTTAACCTGTACATTAACCGGCTGATTGTTGAGCTCAGCAGCACCAAGGTCGGATGTCACATTGACGGAGTGTGTACCAATAATCTTAGTTATGCAGACGACATGGTGTTGCTAAGTCCATCAATCAGTGCTATGAGGAAGTTAGTGTCAATATGTGAATCATATGCGGTGACTCATGGGCTTTAATATAATGTTCGGAAGAGTGAACTAATGCTCTTTAAAGCCCGTGGTTTTTCTTACCCTTTATTTCCCGATGTATCGCTGTGTGGCACTCCTCTGTGTAGGGTGTCTAAATTTAAATATTTGGGTCACTGGGCCACCGATGATTTAAGTGATTATGAAGACATAAAAAGGGAACGCAGGTTGCTGGCTGTCCGTTGTAACATGCTGGCCTGCAGGTTTGCACGGTGTACGAATTCAATTAAAATCACGCTTTTTAAACCATATTGCTAATCCTTCTACACCTGCAGCCTGAAGGTCAGTTATTCGCAGCGGGCATAGCGACCTGCGTGTCCAATATAATAATGCACTCATTGTATTGTTGGGACTGCCATGGCGCTGCAGTGCGTCAGGGATGTTTGCAGAGGCGCGGGTGGATGGCTTTGCTGCTATCGTTAGAAAAAGATGCTCGCGAATGAAGATTGCTCGCGTTCATGGCAGTACCAACACTATACTGGGTGTTTTCACTGATCGGTGGCAGTCCTCTATGCTGCAAAGGTGGGTGCGGTTTCATGTCTTAATTTTAATGTTGTTTGCCAATACTAACATTAGTTTTTAAGTACATGGTTACTAACAAAATATGGACCTAGTCTGAATTAAATGTTTATTATGATTATTTCTGTAAAAATGAACAAAAAGAACTTAACTTATCTGAGGAGGGTTGCGAAAATATTCGAGCTCGCTTCGATTGCTATTTATTCTCTTACTTCTCCAAAGTTTTCTGCATCAGTAGTCTAAGTACCCACATAAGTCCTGTATGAATGGTCAAAGAAAATTAACTTACCCAATGTAGTGCTAAAATGTTCAAGCTCGCTCTGATATTCCGCGTTTTTTTCAGTTTTTTTTATAAACTGACACAATTTCTGTATTGACAGACAAAAGGAAGTCCTATCAAATTCGAAATGGGTGCTAAAAGTTATGAGCTCGCTACGCTCGCTCTTGATCCTGCCTTAAATCAATTGACCGGCTTTCGTATATACTTAGTGGAGAAAATTACTCCTTGCGTAAATCCACTACGTCAATCCAAAAGCTAACAAATCAGTGGTGGAGTACAAGCTCTTTTCGGGAAACTAACTTCCTTTCTTCAATCTGCCGTTTTGACGTGACAACGTCTAATAAATCGATGAACGCCGGCTGCACGCACGAAAAAGGATGACTCAATGTAATTGGGCGGATCGGAGCGAGAGGGCTGCACGAGCGAGCGAAAGGCACGATTGGTCAAGCCAATTTCGGCGTTCGGCTTGCTATTCATAAAAGTATGCAATCATTTCATCAATGTTTTGTTATGACGTTGTCACGTTAAACTATCGTCCATAAACCGACTTTACAGACAACCAATTTTTTTATTCAGGATTACACCACCCTCGTAACGTGATAACTGTCGCATCCTACGTATCTTAATTGTCCTAAAACATTTATGCTTAATGATGTCGACATATTACTTGTATGAATGGCAAAAATAAAATCTACATATACAAATCCGAGGACTACAAAATCTTTCGAATTCGTTTCGCTCACTCTTGCATTCTGGAGTCCAATATACTTATTCATTCTGAAACTGCATATGCATGTGTCGACATAGTAAAAAAAATAAAAAACCCCCGACACAGAAAACCTCTAAAAAGCCAAAAATAAATTAATCCAAGCGTCGCAGCGTTGGGGGTCCGCTTTGTTCTGTGCTCTAAGCGGTCTTCTTAGCGGTCCCCCGACGCTACGACGCTTGGATTAATTTGTTTTTGGTTTTTTAGAGGTTTTCTGCGTTGGGGGTTTTTTGAATTAATTTTTTTTCATGCTTTTTAAACTTTTATTATTTTTCTTAGCCTTGACTGTCCCACTCCTGGGCATAGGAGCCGTTAATGCGTTCGCGGATTATTTCAGTTCCGTCTTTCATAGCGACCCTCCAAAGTTGGATCCTGAGGCAGCTTAGCGCGATGCAACTGATAGAGGCTGTTTGCCTATGATCAGTGTAGACCATATTAAGGCATTAGAATTGCGTCGGGCAGTCCACAGACTAAAAGCTTCGTCTGCTTATGGACCGGACGCTATCCCAGCCTTTATTTTGAAGGACTCTCTGTCCGTATTGGAGGAACCTATCATGTTTATATTTAATTTGTCACTGCAGCACAGTGTATACCCCACAGTATGGAAGGTTTCTAGGGTAACGCCAGTACCAAAAACTGGATCATCTACTGATATCACGAACTTCAGACCTATTGCTGTCCTGTCAGTCTTCGGTAAGGTTTTCGAATCTGTTATAAACAATACCATCTCCAAGCAAGTCGGTGGTTTACTAGATAATTCCCAGCATGGGTTCCGTCCTGCGCGTTCCACTTTAACCAACCATATATGTTTTGCTGACTACTTGAAGACCAAAATGACCGCTGGCACTCAGGTCGATGCAGCATATTTTGATTTTAGAAAGGCGTTCGACTTAGTCGACAATGATGTTCTCCTGATGAAGTTTGCATGTCTAGGGTTTGGCCCCCAACTTCTCCGATTCCTGGCAGACTACCTCAGAGATCGGCGGCAGTTTGTAAAACTGAATGGTTACCAGTCACCGGAGTATTATACTCAATCGGGTGTCAGCCAGGGAAGTACGCTGGGACCTGCCCAGTTCCTAATCATGGTAAATGATCTGCCGGGAGTTCTCTCTACGGCAAAGTGCCTTATGTTTGCAGATGATTTAAAACTGTTCTTGACGGTCACTGGACCGGAAAGCTGTTTGGCATTTCAGCGGGACATTGATGCCATTGTAGAATGGAGTGTGAGGAATAGGCTGCCGCTTAACATGTCAAACTGTAAAGTCATCACATTCTCTAGGTCACGCAAGCTAATTCATTTTGCCTACAAGCTGGCGGACGACTCGCTCGAACGTGTCTCAACAATACGGGACTAACCTTAGACAGTGGTTTTAATTTCCATGAGCACATTAAAAAGGTGTGCAAAGATGCCAATAAGGCACTGGGTTTCGTCATCAGAACTGCCTCTCAATTTAAAAAGGTCAAGGTTATAAAGCTGCTCTACAATGCATATGTGCGCAGTAAATTAGAGTATAATGCAATTGTCTGGGATCCTACGGAGAAGTTATATACACTTATGGTTGAGAAAATTCAGCGGAAATTTTGCCGTTATATATATAAGCGCACCTACGGATACTACCCATTTTTGTATCCATCATTATTTGTATCAGGAATGATCGGACTGGATACTTTGCAGCTCAGGCGCTAATTAATGCATATTATACACTACTACTTGTTAATTAACAGTAGTATAGATAATCCATCGGTAAGGGAGTATATCCATCTCTATGTACCGCAGCAATATATGCGTGGCATAGGACGGCGGCGGCACCAACTTCTTGCATGCCCACCGGAATGGCGCATCCATCAAGCCAATAACAGCCCAACGGCAAGAGCAATTGGCCTCATTAATCGATACCTTGACAGCAATCCAAATGCCGACATATTTGTGGATACTATTGGCACTTTAAGGAAAGATGTTTTGTCATTTTTGAACAATTGATTTAAAGTTCTCTTATTGTTGGTTCTCTTGTTTTGTTTTAGTCAAGACTGTAATTATTGAATTCCGGGATATGTTTATGAAACACTTGTGTATTAATTTTGACTTCAGCACCATCCGCCCAACCTACTCGGTCAGCTTCCAGTATAACCGTACATTATAGGACATACTACATGTTATTTTTTATGGTTTGACATACTAAGACTTATTTATATTATTTTATTTGTGATATGTACCTAAGCACCACTTGACATATATTTATTTACTTGGAGATGCTATGTATTTGACATTCTAATTTGATTATTGTGAAATTTTAAGCGTTTTGGTCTATTACTGTTAGCTTGAAATGTATTACTGAATAAATAAATAAATAAATAGGCTTCACCCATTCCTTCCAATTTTGTCGGTGTTCCGCCTCTTCTCGTTTATTAATGCGGACAAGGAAAGCTGTAACTTTAAAACATTATAATTTTGGGCACAAGCAAGTGACAAGATTTCAAATTTCAAATCAACTAGACCTGTGGAAGTTGTTTAAATCCCTTCATCAACTAGAAAAGAGGTGATGATCTTCAAACGGCTGAGCAGATTTTCTCAAAACATAGCTAATAATACTCTCGATAAAATACCTTTCAAACGAAACCAATTTTATCAAAATCGGTTCATCCGTTTAGGAGCTACGATGCCACAGACAGACACACAGATACACAGACACACAGATACACACGTCAAACTTATAACTCCTCTCTTTTTTGGTCGGGGGTTAAAAATGAAAATCTAATATTTCCTAGGCGGGTGCAAAAATTTTCGAGCTCACTACGCTCGCTAATCATACTTCAGAGCCTTTTTGACAAGGCGGCAAAATCATTACAATAACGTCTATATAAATGGTATTGATAAAGTCTTACCAATCGGAGGAGACGTACTAAAATTTTTAAACACGCTGCACCCGCTCCTGAAATCTAAAGTCATTGATTATTCGAAAAATCTAACATATCAGAAAAAATAGAGTTCGCTGTACTCGCTCTTGCCTATTATTTGTTTCTTCTTGTAAAATTCACCATTAAACTACTACCACTCCACAAAGATTTTGCCCTTTTTTCGACGTCACTTTGCCAATTTTTTGGGCGGTCGTGACCACAACCTATTTTGAGGCCTGGGTGGGTGGGTTTACGCCTGTTATGCCCAAAGGGTTAGACAAAGGTGTACTTGTGTGGCCCGACCTGGGAATGACCAAAACTCATGCTCAGCAGTCGCTCATGCGACAACTTCACCAACGTGGTCATCCAGTACCCAGTCAGTTAATAATTAACTGATACGTTTTGTTAAATTAGGTACTTAGGGTCTTATTTAACAAAACGTATACATACATACATAACAAAACATAGGTGGTCGCGCCGACAGTACCTAGCGTATTTTATGATTTCGTAAAATGCATGTGTAGGAACACTTTAAACGTTCCAGCAGGTCAGTTGTGGGCTATGACCATTGTGTTACTGAATTTTATTTGCCACTAAAGCTCGTAAAACGCTGTGCAACATAATTATAAAGGATAATGATAATGAAATCTTTAAGTACTTTGGAATATAAGCATTCCCCACTGTGTCATCTGGCACCATAATTGATTAGATAATTTGAATTTTACTGTCGAATTAAATTCCCTTTAATTACCTTTATTTATTAATGTGAAAATGATGAGATCGATTAAATAGATGCTCAATTCAAAGAAAATTGGTTTGATCTAGAATTATATAGAAACTGAGAACACCATGATGGGACATGGTGTCCCATCATGGAAGAGATTTTCAAGCCAAGCTGTGCTGGGCAAGTTTCCCTTTTATTGTCATTTTTGCTCGTCATTATTTCCAAGTCTATTTTCTCAGCTATGTTACCGAACTCTGGAGGCATTAGACTTGTGCTAAGAATTCGAAGATACTTTTGCAGAAAAGTCTAAATTTTCAGTTTTCCTCCAATAGTGTCCAAAGAGTGGCTGACTTGGACTGAATCATCATTTATCATATTTTACACTTCTGGGATAGCTGGGAGGATCGTAATTAGTATTTTTCATTGCTCTTTGAAAACTTGTAATTTTTTGTCTGGGAAGTATTTTTCTACATTTCAGTTATGTTTTTAGACAATTGCGCATATTTTCGATCCAACAGAGACGAGAGCTACGCCTGCTTTTCCACGTGTGGGATATAATATGTCTAAGATATTTATTAGAAACAAAGGGGCATGGAGAATGGCATTGTTAGCGCCAAAATTAAAACTATTAAAACGTGCTTAAGTTGGTGAAAGCAAGAAATTAATTAAAAGACAAATTCAAGTCTGTCAAGTGCGAGTAGGATTAATGTGTTGCCGATTGCTTCTCAAAACTGTGCCCAGCAGCGTCACTCAGTGATATCGCCTCATGGCCTGTGTATTTCCGATTTCAGATTGAAGAACAAACATAACTTTCCATTTTTACGAAAAACCTTTGTTTTCGCAATCTCACTCAGAAATTCACGCTACGAAATATGTATGAGGTTTTATTTATTTTGACTTGACAGTGTGTTGAAAAACGTCGGTTGATACGCGTGTGCGTTTGTCATTTCACTCTTGGCTCTATAATGCCCTCTTCGACGTCTCGGGCAGCAACGTCCACCTCAAGTGGAATGATATACTTGCATCAAAATATAGGTACAGTACCTACTAAGTAACAATTTCTGTTTTTTTTTTGTAAGGTTTCCAAAATTGTAGGTAGGATAAAAAGGGCTAGATAGACGGACAGCAGACCGATGGACAAAAAAGTGCCTGCCATATGTAATAAGCGTTCCGATTTCCTCGATCTTCCTAAAACAGTGGTCACTGGCATATATATCCATTGCATGTCAATATTGTTATTGTCATGGCCTCAAAACAGATCTAGCTTCTATATTTACATAGAGGTAAGCACCTCGTAGCGCAGCTCGAAAAATATGTAAAATTAACTAATAAGTGTTAAATTTAAGAAAGACATCATCGACGAATCTTTATCAACGACCAAAGACTGGAAATAAAGTGGTAGATTAATTTTAACAAATTTTACATATTTCAGAAATAACATACCTATTTAATCGATTTATTTAAATCTTATCTTTATAGAATTTTATTTTATATCAATAATTGAATATTTAAAGTTGTATCATCGAAATCCAGATTGGAATAATTGGCATCAATATGTCTCAGGTGGCACTGGGGCAGATTTTTTGCCCCCGTTTTTCTCATTTTATAACTTTTTAGGGTTCCGTACCTCAAAAGGAAAAACCGGCCAAGTGCGAGTCTTACTCGCACACAGGGTTCCATAGCTCCAAACAATATAATAACAATATTTTGAACTGTCATTCATTATTTAGTAGTATTAGTTAGTAAACTTCCACACAACCGCAAAACTAAATTTGTTTTTCATAGTATGTTTATGAAAAACAAAGTTACTGCTGCAGTTTGATGAAAAAGCCCCATATCTCAAAAACTAAACATCACATCTTATTGAAACCAATTTTCGTTGATAGTTTTTTTTACGTTCTACAATCCTAAATATTTTCAGAATTTTCCTCCTCTTACTTTAGAAATTAGAGGGGGGGGGACACACATTTTACCACTTTGGAAGTGGCTCTAGCGCAAACTATTCAGTTTAGAAAAAAATGATATTAGAAACATCAATATCATCTTTGAAGACCTATCCATAGATACTCCACACGTATGAGTTTGATGAAAATTTTTTTTTTGGTTTTCAGTTCTAAGTATGGGGACCCCCTTAATTTATTGTTTTTTTTCTATTTTTGTGTGAAAATCCTAATGCGGTTTACAGAATACATCTACTTGCCAAGTTTCAACAGTATAGTTCTTATAGTTTCGGAAATAAGTGGCTGTGACATACAGACGGACAGACAGACAGACAGACAGACAGACAGACAGACAGACAGACAGACATGACGAATCTATAAGGGTTCCGTTTTTTGCCATTCGGCTACGGAACCCTAAAAATGAAACCATGACAATGAAAAAAAAATGGAATGATTACAGAATTACTTCGTTGTGCGTCTGTGTGTGTTTGTTTTCGACCTTATTCAAGTTGTTGATATCAAATACTCAGACGGTCTCTTGGAGATGTAAACTAAAAAAACAATCTTCAAAGTCAACGCAAACAAAAACATTGGTAGAGGTTTTTTATGCCATAAAGGTATGCCGAATATTTTGACCCGGAAATCAAAACCTTACTGGGGGTACTTGCATTAATCTAGAGTCACGTTTGGAAAGACACAAACAAGGTCTTACAGAACAGAACATGTGAAAATTCTTTATTTGTGAAATTACTTGGTGTATTATCGTGAGTACAAATTACTTTTGCGAAATTAAATGGGAGTTTTTCTGGGATAAAGTATTTGATTATTCCCACGGACTACGAAACCCTCCACTAAGCGTGTTCCGACACACACTTGGCCGGTTTTTTCTCTGTCATCTCCATTTCTTTTGATTGAACTAGGTTATCCTATAGATATATCAAACCTACTCTATTATCATGCAATATTCCAATGCCAATATAACCGAACTACATATATGCATGGCTTTCGTCGATTACGAGAAGGCTTTCGATAGTGTCGAGGATTGGGCCATGTTCCACGCTCTCCATCGCTGCCACATAGTTACGTGGATATATTGCGGGAACTTTGCACCTCGGCCCCTCTGCAGGTTCGCATGCATACCCTGTCTAAGCCCGTGGAGAAAAAGCGGGGAGTGCGACTGGGCGACACCATTTCACCAAAACTTTTCACAGCAGTCCTCGAAGACATCGTGGAATGCTTGAATTTACCTGTCGCACTTAAGTTTTGCAGACGACCTCGTCCTCTCCGCTGAAAACTTCGAGGATCTTCAGAATATGCTTCAAGACCTATACAATGCTTCTTTTAAAGCAGGACTGAGGATGAATATAGCCAAGACGAAGATTATGGCAAACATTAACAGCAATTCAAATCCTTCTGTCAAAGTTGGAAATGAAGAGTTGGAGATGGTTGACCAGTTTGTCTAACTTGCCCATATGCTTTCATTTGGCAAAGAGCATCAGCAAAAGGAGATATCCCGATGAATACAGCTTGGGTGGGCCGCGTTTAGCAAATTGGACGACATTCTGAGATCATCCAAAATTCCGCTATGTCTAAAGTCCCGCCTCTATAACCAGTGTGTTCTGCCCACAATGACGTACGGTGCTGAAACATGGACGCTTATCACACAGGAAGCTGTGTACAGACTCAGAGTTGCACAGAGAGCCATGGAGCGTTCCATGCTCGGCATAAAACTGATAGATCGAGTTCTTAACGTCGAAATCCGAACGCGTACAAAGGTTTTCGATATTGGAAATCGCGTTACGAAATTCAAATGAACTTGGACCGGACACCTAGCAAGGCGTAGGGATGACAGGTGGACTAAAGCTTTCACTGAATGGTGTACAAGAACGGGCAAAACAACTGTGGGTCATCTGGCGGCGAGATGGGCAGCCGACATAGTTGCCATCGGGGAAAAACCCTGGATGAGGCTGTCGCAGGACCGTGGAGATTGTCATAAGACAAGGCAGGCCTATACCCAGCAGTGGGTGAATTCGGGCTGTGGATGATGATGATGATGAAACATTGAAGATGTTTTGTTCGTTCACTTTTGTTTATTAATTATTCCACTATAGATAAACTTCATGCAATAGCCCCACAAATCAAAATTTTAGAAAAAAGTTCCCTGCACCTCCTAGGTTCCCCTGTTTTAGAAGAAAGTTTTTCATCTTTCATCGAAGACAAAATCAAACATTTTATTGATATTTCGGATAGACTCTCCAAAATAATTTAGATTCGGCTTTCACTCTTATCAGATAATGTTGTTTTGGTCCAAATTTTATGTATTTTCTCCGTTCTTCTCCTCTTTGGATGAAACCAGAACTTTTGGACAAAATTTACCAAATTATACGCATCACATTAACATCCATTCTTAATGTGGCCTTGGACGACCGAGCGTGGCTGCAAGCCACCCTACCAATTCGTTTTGGTGGCTTCGGCGTCCGCAAAATTTCTAGAGTAAGCTTACCGGCGTTCCTGTCCTCTGTCCACAGCACTGAAAAGCTAACCAGGAAGATTTTAACTCTCTCCCTGGTTGATTCGGAAGTGTCGTGCTTGACGGACGCAGAGGACGCCTGGAAAGTGGCATGCCCGGATACGGATCGGCCCGAGAACCCATTCTCCCAGAGACAGTGGGAAGAGCCGCTCTGCAGGTTGGTACGGAATAAACTTCTTATTATTATTACTACTACTTATTATTACTTCAACCTTCCATAATATAAATACACGCAGTAAACACGAAATTGTAATACCCAAATTCAGATTAACCAAAACTAGCAAGTCTTTTCTTATAAACAGTATATGCTTTTATAATAAGTTGCCGAAGTCAGTTACAGAACTGACCGATGGAAAGTTTAAAAATTATATTAAACGTGTCCTAATTAAAAAAGCATATTACAAAATTAAGGACTACGTTGAAGATAGAGAAGTTTGGCCTTAGCCCCTTCGCACATGCGGCTTCCCTGGTAGCTCATAAACGGCACAAATGTGTGGATGTCTCTAACTATTCTCAATCTTATTATTTTTTTCCTTTCTTCTTTCTTTTTAATCAGATGCTTTACAATAGTTTTTAAATCATTACACCTTTTGTTTAGAATAGTTACAGCACGGATGACAACATTTGTGTCACTTATTTGATCTAGTCATTTTGTGATATTTCCTATATTTTTTTTTTGTTGTATAAACTCTTTTTCTTATTTACCGATTGTTTGTAAATGTGTGGACATTGTAGGCCTTATAGATTCCTAGATCCTTGGTAACTTTTTATTTCGTTCTACGTTTCGTAGTAAGCAACGACTTATTGTCAGGCCTACGATGTCCTCCCATACTTTAGTACTAATGCTGTAACAGAAATATTGTAAAACCAAATGATTTTAAAAGAGTAACCATGGAGTTTCTTGCCGGTTCTTCTCCATAGGAAACGACCAACGCGAACCGAGCACCTTTTTGCCGACGTTTTATAAGTGCCCCTGTAGGCCTATGTAAAATAAAAATATTTTGATTTGATTTGATTTTGAATACTGTTGAGCGTGCCCGCCTGCTGGCTGTGGGTGAGTGGGAGTCGGGTCTCTGGCTTCAGGTACTACCGTCACCTAACATAGGCACTACACAATATTCTGGCTCGCTACATGTCTGCGATTGGACGCTCCTAGCGGGCTCCACATCGCTGTCGATGTGGTGAAGCAGTCGACGGCCTCGGACACCATGGCCTGTCCTGCAGTAAGAGCGCAGGTCGGATAGCGCGGCACGCTAACATTAATGATCTCATTCGTCGTGCTCTTGCCACCGCCGGGGTGCCAGCTGTCTTAGAACCTAATGGCTTGGCACGTGTCGATGGGAAGAGACCAGATGGTATGACCATAATGCCATGGAAGTTGGGTAGGCCTTTGGTGTGGGATGCGACTTGCGTCGACACTCTTGCGCCATCCCATCTTCCTAGCACGGTGAGCTGCGCTGGGGCGGCTGCTGCAGGTGCTGAAAACCAATAATTTAATTGGTAATTATGTATTTGAGCTGTTTGGGGTTGAAACACTAGGGCCATGGGGCCCGAGTGCCCACCTTTTGTTTCGGGATTTCGCCAAGCGGTTGGTCGACGCTTCACGTGACCAGTGGGCTGGTCTCTTTTTTGGTCAAAAAATTAGCATTGCCATCCAATGTGGCAATGCGGCCTGCCTTCTGGGCACTTTTCCTGTTGATAGCGATGTCGACGAATTTTTTGACGCCCTGTACTTTTTAATACTTGTACATATTTTATTTTATATCTATTTGTAGTTTGTAAATAATGTACATATGTAATATAATAATATATGTGATAGTTTTGATTAGAAATACATAGTATACTGAAAAAAAATATTCTTTTGTAATTACTTCCGTATTCTCTTTTTCATATTGCAATAAATGTTCATTATTTATTTATGTATGAAGTAAACTTGATCCCAAAATCATCAATTTGTTTAAATTACCAATTTGTCTGAAAGAGATACTCGTTTTTCAATAGTAGTAGAGCGTGTAACGGTTATTATAGAATTCAGTCAAAATATAGAAAGGCTCTGTCCTCAATAAAGAGACAAGACTAGACGACTAGAGACATTAAAGTAAGTGTAGTTTTCCCTAGTATAATTAATAGTAATGTACTGTATACAGGCGGCGTGGGGAGGCCCGTTTGCTACTAGTATGCTACGAGTGGAGAGCGCAAAAATCAGTCTTAAAAGTTTTTATATAGAAGCCTATTACATACCCCAAGTAGCAAAATATGGTCCTTTAAGTATACTAGGGGCACGTATTTTTAAGTCCTATAGATCTCCTAAAAACGTTTATAGAACCGCATTTGGGCGCAGTTTATAATTATGTACAGTTTTTAATTCGATTTTATAATTATGTTATTACTGGCTTTTGCAGGATATAATTGTCCTATAAAGATCCGGTAAACGCACTGAGCTAGCGTGATTAGTCCTCTAACGATTTGGCACGTGCAGCTACTGGTTATTTGATCCAATAGTTGTCATGTGGGTAAGAGTAAGGGTGATAGGACAGTACCATCTCATCATTATTGTAAATAGTTTCAGGTACTAATTAGAATCATCTCAGTTATTTATTTTAAATTCTCAAAGAATATGTTCTGAGGAAAAACTCAAAGAGAGCTCCACAAATAAACCTGTCATAGTTTAGAAATTGATTTTATTTGTTAAATCTATGTATTCTCATGTATTTTATATATTTTAATAGGAGGAGCTTGTGGCTAAACAATAATAGCCGCACGGGTCGATCTTTAAGGTTAAGCCGTGCTTGCCGAGGTAGGTCCGTGGATGGGTGACCATAATTACATATCGAGTTTCCTCCGTGCCTCGGAAAGCACGTTAAGCTGTTGGTCCCGGCTGTCATTTGTAGATCTTTGACAGTCGTTACGAGTAGTCAGAAGCCAAACGTCTGACATCCAGTCTTACCAAGAGGTATCTTATTACCCAGTTACTTGGTTGTGAAGGTCAGGTAGGCAGTCGCTTCATGTAAAATACTGATACTCAGCTGCATCTGGTTAGACTGGAAGCCGACCCCAAGATAGTTTGGGAAAAGGCTAGGCAGCTGATGAGTTGTCATGTGGGTATATACATACTTAAGGATATGCTACAGACCATCCAACTGAACATGTCTCTCCATCGGACAAACATCGTAAAAGCGAAAAAATTATCTGCTGCCCCAAACAAAATTTCAATACCTATTCGACCCAAATGTATGGGGCGGCAGATTTTTTAGGGTTTCTGAACAGTATTGTTGGCCTTTAGGCTTTTACGAACTTTAAGTTCTTCATTCCCTATAGAAAAAGGAGGATCCTCCGACCAGGCGGGCTTTGTGTCTGGTGGGCCCAACAGTAATTATCGGATTTATATATTTTGTCTAAGGCGCGGATAACTTTAATACCAGGATTAGAATTTTTATTTGAGTTCTTCCTTTGCGCCATAGAGGGCGCTGTAGTACTTTTTGACTATGCCGCTACAATACCTACTTACATTAGTGGCAACGTGCTCGTGAGCATAATTATTTTCCAGTGTATTAATAAACTAATATAAATTTAACAAACTTCAATGCTTTTAATTTTTGTTTACACGCTCCCTGTTTACTTTATTTTACGTAGAGATATCCCGTAAAACTTAACAGTTATAGATTTATTTTTTCATGTTTTGATGGAATGTAGAGAGGACATGATCAAGCTGAAAAAAGTATGCTAGTGATATCTATCACGCAAACGAAGAACATAAACCGCGATGTCATGATTATTCGCGAGTTAAGTGCATACCTACACAAGAACCCGACCACATCCACAACTGTCGGGCAAAGCCCACTAAACACATCATCCGTCCTCCGTCTGGTCGGAGGATCCTCCCTTTCCTATCGGGGATAAGGAACTTTACACCCTGGTTCTCATACCCCGAAAGTTACTTCATTCAAAGTAGAAAGAATAAACATATCAGGATTTTATATGGCTTTCCTACGCGCGCAGTTATTGTCTGTGTCTAAATTACTTTCAAAATATATTGATGAAAAAAGAGCAAATTTTCTTGCTGTATCATTTTGAAAGCCGTTCATCATTTTGGATTTTGAGTTGTAAAGGCACTTAACTTTCTCTTTTTTTCTAACCTTTAAGTTCATTTTTTACTTGTCTTTATCTGAACGCAAATCAGACTAGGTTTTTTCTTACACATGGACTCATTACTGACCAGTTTAATAAATAAAACTTAGTTATGGTAAGTTTTTATAATTCAACCCAGATATAAAAATTAACTGTTCTAGTTGTACCACATGTGCGTTAATTAATATTAATAATTAAATATGTAACTACGTTAGCCTCTACTACGATGTAAATGAACACGACCTCCTAAACAATTAAAATTACCTACCAACCAGATAAATAATTATGTTTAGCTTCAGAGTTGACTTTAAATTGTACGCTCTAATTGTTATGCTAATTACGGTTTATTTGCATTTATATTACAATCACTTACGTTTTCTAAGCTGAAACTTGAAAGTATGCAAAAGTATCTAAATATTTATTTTCAGAGCAATTTCATTTGTTTATTTTTTCCTATTATTGTTAAAGAGAAACTGTGTTTCATAAAAATATGCCATGAATGAAGAATACTTATCTAAAACGCAAATCTAATTTAAAAAAAAAACAATAATATAAAACTGATATGCTCAATTATGTACTTACCTAAATGAATATTTTTAGTTTTCGCCAACACTTGTAATTTGAGATCTACATAGTTTGCCACAAAACGAAACAAGTATTTTAATAATAATTTAGGTTCATTTTAGTCTTTTTCCTTATTCATTATTAGTATTCCTTATTAATTATACTTCATTGCATTCCCTGTTCGATTGTTCGATATCATAATAGCAAGGCAAGCGCTGCTACTGGATTCGGGCGCATTGCCAGAAGATTAGCTCAGCACGCGTAGCACCACTGTAGAAACGAGTTTTGCCTACGGAAGAATCGACATAAGGACAGATAGACAATGGCAATGTGTCAGTTTGTCGATTCTTCCGTCGACATAGCTTGTTTCTATGGCGGTCATGCTACGCGTGCAGGATCACTAACTGAAGTAATTTAGACCTAGGTAGTGCCCGACACCAGTGGGCTAGACTGTAATAAAGGAAATAATAAAACACTGACCCACTACAGGGAAAACTGAGATCAAAAACACTACGCTCTATGCTTGTTTATGTTTTTAGACTATAATTACTTTAGTCCAGGTTTCATCACGACTTTTCCGTCACCGCTAGCTCATAATGTCTTAAATTAACTTAGAAAGTACAGACGAAATGAAAAAGCCACTTAGGTACTTGCATCCTGCATAGTCTCAAATTTCCTAGGTATTTGTATGTAGGATTATAAAACGAACTATTGACAGGGAGGGTCAGGAGGCTCCTCCCCGACCCTCGCTCAAGCCAGCCCGCGATGCTGTGCCAGTAGTTCTAAATCAGCCCCTAAATAATGATATCATTCAGATCCAGCCTGTCCCCATGCAGTCCTCCCCCAGCGACGCCCTGAGCCGAAGCTCGTACCCCACATTGGGTGCCCTCAGCGTATAGTCGCTTAGTTTGTAAGTTTTTATGCCCTGGCTGGAGGCCTTACTCTTAAGGCACCCACAGGATAGTCCGGTTATGCAGACGACAACCTCCTAGGTTGAACTGCGAGATGCCATTCATAAAAACCGGCCAAGTGCGAGTCTTACTCGCACACAGGGTTCCATAGCTCCAAACAATATAATAACAATATTTTGAACTGTCATTCATTATTTAGTAGTATTAGTTAGTAAACTTCCACACAACCGCAAAACTAAATTTGTTTTTCATAGTATGTTTATGAAAAACAAAGTTACTGCTGCAGTTTGATGAAAAAGCCCCATATCTCAAAAACTAAACATCACATCTTATTGAAACCAATTTTCGTTGATAGTTTTTTTTACGTTCTACAATCCTAAATATTTTCAGAATTTTCCTCCTCTTACTTTAGAAATTAGAGGGGGGGGGACACACATTTTACCACTTTGGAAGTGGCTCTAGCGCAAACTATTCAGTTTAGAAAAAAATGATATTAGAAACATCAATATCATCTTTGAAGACCTATCCATAGATACTCCACACGTATGAGTTTGATGAAAATTTTTTTTTTGGTTTTCAGTTCTAAGTATGGGGACCCCCTTAATTTATTGTTTTTTTTCTATTTTTGTGTGAAAATCCTAATGCGGTTTACAGAATACATCTACTTGCCAAGTTTCAACAGTATAGTTCTTATAGTTTCGGAAATAAGTGGCTGTGACATACAGACGGACAGACAGACAGACAGACAGACAGACAGACAGACAGACAGACAGACATGACGAATCTATAAGGGTTCCGTTTTTTGCCATTCGGCTACGGAACCCTAAAAAGGAGGGTCAGGAGTTCGTTTGTTTCACAAAGGCTGCAAATTACCGACATGTGAAAATGTCAACAATTATGTGCTCAACATACCCAAAGCAAATAGACTCCTTAAATGATGGTGAAACCCGAATCAAAATTTCGCAATTTATAACAGTCTTTGGCGATTACTGTTCGACTATCACATTATGTGATGGAAAAACCAATATCATTATATTTTGATAATAGTGGGGAAACTTTGTTATTCTGTAATAACAAAGTTTCCCCACGCGAGGCCGAAATCACGCCCGAGCCGCAGGCTAGGCTGTTATGGAGCAGAGAACTGAAAAAATTGAAAAGGTATGTAGCCGCTAAACAGCCTAATATAAAAATAGAATATTCAAATATCTTTTAATTAAGAACACAAATCAATGTTAATTTGTTCATAAAAGTTTTTTTTTTTTTGTAAAGTGTCATCATTCTCTTGCTCTTATCCCAATTCATTTGGGGTCAGCACAGCATGTCCAGCATGTCTTCTTCTTCCGTATTTCTCTATTACTCGTCATCTCATTCAGACACGCTGAGGCGCAAGTGGTTTGAAGGTCAGCCGCCGCCGCCGCGGCTGAGGGGATGAGGCGGGCCGGCGAATGCTTTATTACCATGTCTGTCACATCACATTTTTTGTCACACAGTCCATCCATATTTTCTGTGGTCTTCCTCTACTCTTATATCCATCTACATTCTTAAAAACTCTCATCACGACAATTTCCTCATTCCTCCGTATCACATGCACATACCACGACAATAGAACACAACTTTCAGACACCGGCGGCGGCGCACTTCAGACTTCCTCTTCTGTCTTCTTTTAACATTCTGGAGTCAGCCACATGCAGCTGTCTAACCCGTGTTTATAAATCTTTTCCTTAAGTTAAAGGGAATGCGGGAGTCGCAGATTGTTCCCGTGACCTGTTTTATGCTTAACACTACGTTCTATTTCGCGATCACTTTGCAGACTTATTGAAATACTAGCTGTCCGGCGCAACTTCGTTTGCGTCACATTTTCCCCGTTTTCGCAACATTTTTCATTGCTGCTCCACTCCTATTGGTCATAGCGTGATGATATATCACCTATAGCCTTCCTTTCGTATCCGATGGTAAAAAGTTTCTCAAACGGTACAGAGCTCGCAACGTACCAGTAACCTTCTAACTGACACGAGCGACTTGAGTGTGACATTTCATAGTGTTATCAATATGCAAGCCTAGATCCTTTACATCCATGCTAACCGTACCGTCGAAAAGAACTGGTGGCAAGGTTGTACCATCTAACTTATTTAGACAGCGAGAGCTCCCAATGATGATCGCTTGACATTTATTAGGGTTAACTGCCAGACCAAATTTATCGGACCAGGTTTTTATTGCCAATAGGTCCCTATTTAAACTGTCGATCAGATCTGCTATCTCGTCAACCTTCCCCTGACAGTACAACTGCAAGTTAACGGCATACAGATGATACGCTCACTGAAGCTCAGAAGTAAGGAGACTAATAAAAATAGAAAATAGAAGAGGAGAAAGAATACCACCTTGAGAAACACCAGTTTCCAGATCACACCAACATGATGAGGAATCCCCAACATGAATTGACTGCTGGCGTTCCTGAAGGTAAGAGGAGAACCATTCCAGTGCGCCGGGAGAGACCATAACATGGGATAAAATGGCTAAAAGGATATCGTGACTAACGGTATTGAAGGCATTCGAGAAATCGACCAGCACTAGTACGGTAACCTTGGTGTCTTCCAGCCCAGCCCTAATATCGCCAGTCACTTTAAGAAGGGCGGAAACAGTGCTGTGCCCGGTCCTAAATCCAGATTGAAGAGGGCTGATAAGCGAGTTCCGATGGACAAAATTAGAGAATTGTTTGTGCACACAGGCCTCCAGCACTTTGGATAGGAATGGAAGGATCGAAATGGGACGGAAATGTGTAGGAAGAGAGGGATTGGGGACCTTGGGTAGTGGACAAACATAGGCCCTGCACCACAAGGAAGGAAATACTCCGGAAAACAAGGAAAAATTGACAATGTGGGTTATGGCAGGTAAGAGATCATCAAGAAGAGTAGTGATCATACCACGGGTGATATTATCACAACCCACTGCTTTAGATTTTATGGATAGAATGATCTTTTTGATCTCTCCCGGCTCAACTGGAACGAGGCAGAAGTGGTTAATAGATGGATGCGTTAGAACAGAAATTAAGGACAAAGTTTGTTGCTTGGTTAAGCGGTCCATGGTGGTAGCAGTAGAAAAATGACGGTTCAGCTCGTCCAGGTCAACAGAGTTAGGAAGGTCTAAATGTCGCGGTTTGCCGATACCTAGAGTTCCAAGAAATTTCCAGATATCGGCAGAAGAGGAAGAAGTAATATTATCAAGAATGTGGCGGCGTTTACCGGTGCGTATCATCTGATTACATCTATTCCTAGCAACCTTTTTTTTTTTTTTTTTTTTTTTTTTTTTTCGGATGGGAAATCATCAAATGACTTCTTCCGCTCTGGGCGGAGCGGAAGGGAGTGTCAGACTTGACTGACTAAAACCCATCCATGTTCCTTCTTAGCCCTTTGCGTTCCAGGGGCACGGTATCTCTTTCGAACAACCCGCAGCCCTGGCAGGCGTCGGCCCTCTCGGACCCCTTCCGATTTGCTGACATCTCCTTGAGGCGCGCGTGGAACACGAACGCGCCGTCGGCACGGTCTGTCGTCATAAGACGGACGGACGGTGAGTTAGCCCATTACTCACCGTCCACAGGCCCGCGCCTACGGTGGCCGGGGGCCACTGGTTGCCCCCCGACGCCCGGGGCGTCTCCCGCGGCGGCTGGCACGTGAGGTTCTCTCCCTCTCACGTTCCGCCACCTCCTTCGCTAGCATGACTGCTTCGCAGAAGGAGGCGACGGCTTCCCATTCCCTCTCGCTCCGGACCATGGATTGAACCAGGGCCGGACGCGAGAGGTCGCCGCCGCCAATCGCCGCTACGAGGACACGGCGGTGCTCAGCCCAAGCGGGGCATAGCTCCACAGTGTGCTCCACCGTGTCCTCCGGCCGATCCTCGCAGTGGTGACACCCGGGCGTTTCCTCCCGCCCGATTCGGTGCAGGAACCTCCCGAAACAACCGTGTCCGGTGAGGACCTGCGTCAGGCGGAAGGTGAGGGCGCCGTGGCGCCTCTCTAGCCACTCTTCAAAGAGGGGACTTATCGCCACTATTGTGGCGTGCCCTGCACGGGGTTGCGACAGTCGCTCTCTCCATGTCGCCATGAGATCGCGCCGGAGGTCTGTCCGCTGAGCGACAATTTGCCGCGGCAGCGGAGTTTCCCCCCGGCGCAGTGCCTCCGCGCGCCATTCGTGCAGGCACGCGAGGACTATCGCCTCCAGATCCCATGGCGGCAATCCGGCCAAGAGGCTCGCCGCCTCGCCGGAGATCGTGCGGTACCCCCGGATCAGCCTTACGGCTACCACCTTCTGGGGCGCGTTCAGGTAATGGGCGGCTCGCCGCCTCAGAGAACGCGCCCACACCGGGGCCCCGTAAAGGGCCATGGACCGCACGACCCCCGCGTAGAGCCTGCGGCAGGAGGCGTTTGGACCCCCCAGGTTGGGCAAGAGCCGCTTGAACGCAGCCCCTGCCCGTTCCAGTTTGGGGGCCAAACGTCGGAAATGCTCCACGAAGTTCCACCGGCTGTCGAGGACAAGCCCTAGGTACCTCAGCGTCGACTCGACGCCGATGGGAACCCCTCCTACCGTCAGTATGGATCCCGACGGTGGCGCATTCCGAGGCCCATGAAAGCACATGGCCTCGGACTTGTGCAATGCCACCTCGAGACCCAGTTGCCGGATTCTCTCCACGACTATCGCAACCCCGCGTGTCATAAGTTCGGCCGCCGCCTCGTGCGACCTCCCTTGTGCCAGCACCAGCGTGTCGTCAGCGTAGCAAACTACACTGACACCGCTAGGGAGGTCGGCGCGCAGCACCCAGTCGTAGCCGATGTTCCACAAGGGCGGCCCCAGAACCGATCCCTGTGGAACACCGCACGACATCTCTCGCCGGTTCCATTCTCCGGTGCGACCGGGGTAGATGACGGCCCTGTCCGTCAGGTAGTCCCCGACCACACGACGAAGGTAGGTCGGCACCCGGTGATACCGGAGTGCCTCCCTAATGCAGCTCCAGGGCATGGTGTTGAAGGCGTTGGCAATGTCAAGAGACACCGCCAAGACAACCCCACCCCTGGACACCGCATCCCCCGTCGTGAGAGCCCTCACGCGCATGATGGCGTCCACCGTCGAGCGCCCTCTGCGGAAACCAAACTGGTGTTCCGCCAGATCCGGCCCCATCCCCACAAGGTGCCCGGCGAGGCGGTTAGCAATGACTCTTTCGAAGAGCTTGCCCACCTCGTCGAGCAACACAATGGGCCGGTATGCGGACGGAGAGTCCGCAGGGCGCCCCGGCTTCCGGATGAGGACCAGCTTCCCCGTCTTCCAACGAAGCGGGAACTGGCCTCTCTCCATGCATGCGCTTAAGAGCCCTTCCAGTCGGGGCCCGAGAGCCTCCGAGGCCAGGACCCAGGCTTTGCCAGGCAAGCCATCGGGTCCCGGGGCGGTATTTTTGGCTTTAAGCCTGCCTACCGCCGCTCTCAGGTCTACCCCGGTCACTTCCGGAATGTCGTCATCGTCCTCGATGTGGTCCGCTTCCGGCACCGCAAGTGGCGGAGCCATAGGCGGGGGAGGATGTTCCCCTCGCAGAGGGAACAGACCGCTCACCACGTCCTCCACGAGCTGAGGGCGGAGACTCTGCGTCAGCGGGGGGGCCCAGGTGCGGAGTTTGTCCCGCACCATCTTGTAAGGGCGCCCCCACGGATATCTGTCGAGAGTCTCCAGCATCTCCTCGCGGCCCAGGTCTCTGGCCCGCTGGACAGCCTCCTGGAGGGCAGTCTTCGCTGCTCTGTATCCCTCGTACAGATCCGCCTCAATGGCTGCCGCATCCGGAGGGCGGATGCGGAGCCTGCGATGCCTGGCGTACGGGTGCCGCGCGGCGACGCACGCCTCGCGCAGAGACGTCAGCTCTCGCGACCACCAGTACACCTGACGCCGGGCGCTTCCTGGCCGAACTCGGGGCATTGCCACGTCGCAAATGTCGGACATGGCCTCCTGGAACCACCCTGCCTCGTTGTTGATGTCGGCAGGCCTGTTCGGTGATGACGCCCAGGCCTGCACTATCGAGGCTTCCAGGAGGAGCTCCCGGTCCAGCTGCTTCAGCGCCCAACGCGGACCACTCGGGGCCTGTAGGACCGGCGCGCTTGAGTCCAGGGCAGAGACATCGAACCGGATGTACCGGTGGTCGGAATAGGTCTCCACCCCCGCCATGACGCGCCAGTCAATGACACGCGGTGACAGAGCGGGGCTAGCGAACGAGATGTCCACCACCGACTCGCCCCGCATCCGCACACACGTGGGGACAGAACCCCGATTTAGGACGACCAGGCCCACCTCCAGAGCCCAGTCCTCCACCATCCTACCCCGCACATCCGTGCAACGAGAACCCCAAGCCAAGTTTTTGGCATTGAAGTCCCCGAGCACAAGCACGGGGAGGGAATAGTTTCGGATGACGACACTCAACTCCATGAGGGAGTTGTGGAACTCGGCGAGAGTTCGGCTCGGGGAGAAGTAGACGCCCGCTACGACGATCTCCCCAAACCGTGCTGCTACGCAACCCTGACCCTTCCTGACACTCTCAAGGGTCGGGGTACCGGCGGCGGCCGACGAAATTATGGCCACTGAGCCGCTCAGGTCCTCCACCCAGTCTTCCCTGGGCGGGACAAAGTACGGCTCAGCGACCACGGCGACGTTAATCAACCACTCCGCCACGCTCTGGAGCAACAGATCCTGAGCACAGCGGCAGTGGTTGATGTTCGCCTGGAGAAGGCGTAATGGGGCCATTATTGGCACTCCATTTCAGCCCCCTCCTTGGCCCCCTGTGAGGGCCCCGCAACAGATGTTGCGGTGGCAATAGTGGCGGCAGCGACAGCGACAGTGGCGGCGGCTGCGGCGGTGGCGACGGTGGAGCCGGTGGCTGGAGGCCTTCCCTTGCCCCTGCCCCTGGTCCTGTTGGGTGGTGCGCAGGCCTTGCCCCCTGCCCGGTGATCGGCCGGTTTGCCCGCCGCCGCACATGCAGTGCAGTGCGGCGTGGCGGAGCAAGCCGCGGCCATGTGACCGGGCTGACCGCATCGGAAGCAGTCGCCGCTGCGGTCCACCTCCGAGGAGCACCGACAACTCACGTGCTGCCCCACGAGGCACCGGTAACACCTCAGAGGTCGGGGTTCCAGCAGCTTCACCTGCGCCGACACCCAGCCCACCAGGAGCCTTCCAGCCTCCACAATTGTTCCGGCCGCCGCCGTCACAGGGCAGCTTACCACAACGGTTCGCATACCCGTGTGGTCCTGACGTAGGGTGCCTGCCCTGACCTGCTCGGCAGGACACCCACCGGTCCTGGTGACGGCGGCGACCACCTCCTCCTGGGTCACAGAGTCGTCCAGACCCAGGATGCGCAGGTCTGCGCATCTTACGGGTCTGGACACTCGGGCCTCGGCCGCATCTAGGGACGCTCTAAGCTTTTCAGCCAGAGCGTCAGCGGATGGGCCACTATTTACACCGGGGATCTCCAGCGCTCTAGCCCCTGTCGCGGTGACTTTAAGCCGGAGGCCCTCGGTGATCCCGAGCTCTGCGAGATCCACCGTCGCTTTCGCCTTCGCGAGCACGTCGCGGTAGGACACGCCCCTCTTTTCCGCTTCCGGCTGTAGCGTGATAACTACAGCTGCGGTCTTCGGGGCGCGGAGTCTAGCCGCGACGCTTCGCGCCTTGTGCTGACGTCTGCGCTCATCGTTTCTGGCCTTTTTGGCCGCCTTTCGCCCCTTCTTCTTTTCCCCGACTACCTGCCACTCGGCTTCGGCCGCGGGAGGATTACCGGGGGGGGGGGGGCGGTGGAGGCTGCAGCCGCCTTGTTGCTGGCGCTGGCACATTTACCGCCTGAGGAGCCGCATTGCGCTTCTTCTGCTGGGCCGGTGCCGGTTTTGCCGGAGCTGACTTACCAGGGGCCAGCGTAGTCCTGCCGGAGGGCTGGCCAGACTGCCCTGGTCCAGGATCGGCAGCCGTAGCTGCCGCATATGAAGCCGCTTTCGGGCCCGGGGCCACCCTCGGTCCCGGGGCTGCATTCGGGCCCGAGCTAGCCCTTGGGCCTGGGGCCGCCTTGTTTGCCGTCAGAGGGGGGCGCAGGACAATTCCCTCTAGGACGGAGAACCGCGCCTGGAAGGCAGCCAGCTCTTGCCGAACCAGGTGCAGGACCTGGTTCTCCACCGGCACGGGCTGGTTCTGCCGCTGCTGCTGGGGCACCTCTCGGGAGCCGGACCCACGCAGACCGGTCAGGTCTGCACGGAGCTTCAGGTTCTCCTCGTGGAGAAGCTCCGTGGCGGCCGTCAGGCGGGCGACCTCCGCCCGCAGTTTGGCCACTTCGCCTGGCGGAGGAAAGCTGGCCTCCACTGCCGCCATGATGGAGGCGGAAGCTACAGGTATGGCCCCGAGTTTTGACGACGTCAACTTTTTCAGGGCCACGACTCTAATCGCCGCTTCTACCTCCTTTAAGAACCTGGCCTTACACTCCGCATCGGAGCCGCCAGCTTCACTTGCCTCGTCCTCACGGGTGTTCGAAGGGGCCTGCCCGCGATTGGCCACTGACCGCCCCTCCTCGGCAAGCCTCACCGTTCTCCCGGAGGCAGAGACTCCCCTTCCCTTGCCTCGGATCCCACCACGAATACTGGTGGATATCTTGGGAGCCGAGGCCAGCTCCTCTTCTGAAGTCGACCCGCGGTCGCCTTTCGCTCTGGACCGCTTGCGGAAGCTCTCGCTCTCCGCAGCAGCCCCGGACCTCTCGCACCGGGAGCTCTTCGAGCTTCCCGCGCTCTCCTCACTGGACACGGCGTCGGACTCCGACCCCGCATCTCTCCTCTCCCTCTCTTTGCCGTCACCGGCTTGATTTTTATTATTCGGTTTTACGATTATATTCCCACGAGTGTGGGGGAAGTAAGAGGTCCATCCGGGCAGTGCCCCCTGTACCCGGATAAGCCTTTGACATTTATAACCCGCCAGAGGGTCGGCTGGTACTCTGGCGGGGGTCGCACTAAAGACTGATTGTTCCATGGGAACACCCGTCAGCCATACATCCCCTCACGGTGCGCCGCCGCCTGAGATTCGGGGTAGCTTTTTATAGAGGTTTTCTACCTCGCGGTCCGGGCGGTTAAGCCAAGACCCTCGGTCCCGATCGAAGCCGCGAGACGTGATCCACGACACTCCGATGATGGGATTACGAGAACGACGGGGACAGAGAAGGACTGCGTCCCTCGCTGTCTGCTCGGAGGCAGGGTGAGTGCACTCCGAGCCCGCCCTTGCTCCTCCGCTGTGCCCTCTGCTTTTCAGAGGGTCACGCGGAGAAACGCCGCGTTGGTCCGGGTTGGACCCCACCACGTCAGAATATTCGCCACCGGCAGTGACATTCCCCGGGGAATAGGAATCTCTTCCCACTCCTCGGGGAAGGACACTGCCGGCGCCCAGGGTGCACCGTCCCGACAGCAACTGTTCCCTCCAGACGTATCGAGAGGGACCAGCGCCATCGGGCTCACGAGGAGGTTTTCTGACCCAGCACCCCATTCCTAGCAACCTTGTATAATGACCAGTTCTCGTCAGTACGACCCCTCTTGAATTTTCGGAATGCTCGGTCCCTGCGTCGCATTGCCATCCGTATCATCCATGGAGCAGGAGGACGTTTTAGCTTGACTTTTTTGATTGGAGCATGGATATTGTAGAGGTTGACCACAACATCATTAAAAATCGTAACCTTATCGTCAACTAAAGAGGCTTCTAACATAGGCTCCCAATCAATCGCAGATGCGTCCTTCCTAAGCTCCTCGATATTCATCCGCACAAAACAACGCCTGTACAGAACCTTGGGTTTAGGTTTGGGAGGTTTCAGGATATACGAAAGGAAAATCATGTCGTGATGAGAAAAGCCAGGAGCGTCATGTTGACCATGGCAGGATACGACGGAAGGATTCGAGGTGAGGATCAGATCGAGCCAGGTGTCATCACCGACAGTGTTATAATGAGTCGATTGGTGCGGCAACACGTGCAGACTAACCGACTCGATAAGATGAAGGATTTTACGGGATCGAGGGGCGTTGTAGGCAAGTAGATCTGTGTTGAAGTCACCCATTATGATGTGATGTGCATATTCTGAACACAAAGATTCAAGTACTGATTCGATTTCAGTGAAATAATCAACCGTGGGAGGACAGTAAACAACACCAGTAACGGTTTTGGCTCCTTTGATACAGACTTCAAGGAAAATAAACTCCGCAGAAGCTGAATAGGATGATGAGGAGGTAGCAAGTTAATTGGTTTAATGTTAATAATCTACTCCTAAATGAGAAAAAAACCAAATGTATTAAGTTTACGATACCCCATGTAAGACAAGTAGAAACTACTTAGAGTACTAATCAAGGATGAAGAGTTGAAACCGGAAGATAGCACAGTGTTCTTAGGCATAACTCTGGATGCCAAGCTTCAGTGGGGCCCGCATATAGACAAATTGTCAAAAAAACTTAGCTCTGCAGCATACGCCGTTAGAAAAATTCGTGATTTAACTGATTTAGAGACAGCCCGTTTAGTTTACTTTAGTTATTTCCACAGCGTGATGTCGTACGGTATTCTCTTGTGGGGCAATGCCGCCGATATTCAGACAATATTTGTTTTGCAAAAAAGGGCAATTCGTTCAATTTATAAATTAAGTCCCAGATACTCCCTCAGAGAAAAATTTAAAGAGATTAATATTCTTACTGTGCCCTCTCAGTTTATTTATGAAAACCTTTTGTACGCACATAAAAACATTAATTTGTTTAAAAAATACAGTGATATCCACAACATAAATACGAGGAACAAACACAAATTTGTTGTTCCTGCAACGAGGCTCAAAAAAGTAGGGGGTACGTTCAGATGCCAATGTATACGTTTTTACAATAAGCTTCCGAGCCTTATTCAAGCACTAAACCTAAATAAATTCAAATCGTTTATATAAAGGAAGCTATGCTTGAAAGCCTACTATCATGTAAATTACTATCTCGTGGATAAAAAGGCTTGGGATTAAACTGCTCCAATGAAATTTGCTTTGTGAATGTCGAAATTTCGGACTTCGCTTGTTTATTGTTGATTCCTTTGTTTATTGTTAATTCCTTTATTTTATTTTTATACACTGTGACATTTTTTATTTTATTTTTACCATATTTTTTACATTATTTTTTATTATTTTAGGTGACATTTACCGATTTGACATGAATACTTATTTCAGTATTTGATTATTTTTTTACTTTACTTTTTATTATTTTGATGTGACATTTACTGATTTTACATTTATTGATTTGCCATAAATATTTACTTTTTTTATTATTATTGTGACATTTATTGATATTCGTGATTTTTTTAAATTAATTATTATTAATTACATTTGATTATTGTGAATGTGAGGACCATGTAGGTCACATTTTATTTTTTCGTAATTTGTTGATCTTCTCCCACCACTATCTGGCACTTTGAGTACTTTAAGCGACCTACCCAAATGTCCTTTCTTTGGCATTGTTCGTCGTTTCGTTGAGCTCCTTGAGTTATAAGTCGAGCTACACGATAACTGACAAATGCTTGCACTGACTGGACAGGTCCACTCAAGGTTCTTTCTTCAAAAGACCATTTCAGACACGTATCTGCATAGTCCTCATGTGAGTTTGCCAAGATTTTGTCTGGACCTTAAAAGAGACTGTGACCTCTGAGTTTGTTTCGGCTGTTTCTTCTCAAAGTAGTCAGGTACGAAACACCGGCCCCATGTAGTTTAAAAAAATTGACGTGTAAAAGAGTTTGTAAAAACCTACTTGCAAAATAAACATCATTTATCATTTAAGTATTTTAAACGGAAAGTCACTGCGGGCGGAGGTATATGGCCACACCACCCCCGCCCTTACCAATCCTATCATTCCGTACAAGAATGAAATCAGTAAGAGGGTAAGTAGTGGACAGGAGATGCGGTTTGAGCCAAGTTTCGGAGATCAGGATGGCGTGAACGTTGCTGTTATTAAAGGCGTCGTACAGCTCACTATAGTGGCTCGGAATACTTTGAACATTAATATGACACACGTTCAACAACCGATTAGATGTGTCATTAGTTTTTTGTTGCATGAAATCACTAAGAGTATCGCTGAAAGAACGAAAGCTTCCATCGCTTGAAGAAGCAGCAGATTCATCCGCGGATAAAAACGTTTCATCGTCAGACATAAATAAACGTTATAAATGAATATATATATATATATATATGTCGCAGTCTGATGATTTTATTTCGTTAGACACGGTCATCATGTGGGCAGAACATGGGTTTCGTGCAATGAAAACACACACACACTGTACACTGCTTTTATCGAACTACCAAATTACTTGAAATTACAATCCAACACAATAACACTAGGCACCATGAATCGGGTTACAGTTTCGGGACGTCTTGACTCCGCGGTGGTCAGACACTGACTGTCCGACCCGCTGGGAGCTCGAAATATCACGACTCTGTAGTAAGCGCGCTTAGGTGTGGGTAGACTGGTAAGTAGGTCGCTTGACCTTAGGCGCGCTTTCGATCCATAGTCAGTCTTGTATCCGTAATAATGACTCCGACTCCGACACGGCCATCCTGCTTGCACACGTCCTCGTGTGATGGGTACCCTGCAAACAAATACTCCACGACAGAAATTTGTTCCACTCGGTCACTCCTGACCAAACTTTAGATTCAACGGGGTGGTGGGAATAGGAACATTGTAGAACTAGCCGTTTCATTTTAACCGAACCGATTGGAAATAATCTAAAATACAATAATGATAACCCTGGGCCATGTATCATAGTCGTTCAAATCAACCTTTAAAACTCTACTGCAAAAAAAAAACTACCAAGCTTATAGAAACCCTCGAGTAAAGCCACTAGCGCCACGGCTCTCTAGCCGACCAGCATTCGCTTTACCCTCACAAATCCAGCGCATGGATCAAAACTAAAATTGGATCAAAAAAACAATTAGGTCAATTAAAATGCAAGAGCAACCAAGTACCTCTTCATCCATCTAATCACCACATAAAGCAGGAATCTCATCCGTGGCCTATGGGCAACACTCAGGCCCTCCAAAAAACCTCTGTTTGTTTTACTACGTTCCTCAAGAACGCCGAGTCCCACCTGCATGACTCTATGGTCTCTACAAGACCCGACCTCCGCCAGAGCCACCCGCGCACCGCGCATCCACGGACTACTATAAGCAGACACCGACTTCTAACGGACTACGGCTACGAAATGGCTACTGGTACGGTCTGACCATCCGACCCAAGATTCCACACTATCTCTCAATTTAAATCATTTACTTCAAACGGTAACGGTACTTGGCCCTCGGGCATTCTCCTTAACCCATCATGTGCATACTTGTAAGTACGCTTAGAACTTAATGATCTCAATGTGTAGCGATCCCACTCTAGTACTTCGACTGGTACGTGACCCGCTGGCATCTTCCTTAGCCTACCGCGTGCGTATCTGTAGGTACGCTTAGAATTTAAAGCTTTTCGTGTTAAGGATAACCGTCTAAAACCTCAATCACTCTAAACAGACCTTTAATCTTTAACAACCCAAAATCACCAATCGCAAAACTTTTAAATTTGCCATCGTTTCGTCAACACGGCACACTTGTCATGTTAAGCTAAGCTAACCCGTCGCGTATATACGAACCGTGTACCACCGGCTCGACACCTTTGGTACCGGGTGCAATTCGGCTTGTACTTTACCGGAGTGAGACTTCGCTACTTAGCACTTAACGCAGCTATTTACGAATTTCAAGCAAACTGAGAATTTCCCGGGAACTAATTATAATCGTAAAGCTTTTCAGTAGTCTTTTCAGCACCAAGGTGAACGATAAGAGTCGCGGAAATTACTGTTCACCGACCATCGGAGAACACGAGCTAAATACGGTACGCATTTAGACATACCATTGCGTTGAATATGACGGTGAAAGACGCCTGAACTTAGCAATTAAGTTTTGGCTACTCATTGCCAGTTACATTCGTTGCGATAAAAGTTAAATACCGATTGAAACTTGTTACCACTATTATGGCTCAGCGAACGTACACAAAAGATTTTCATTAACGAAAACTCCCTTGCCGTCATGTTTGCAACAAAACCCCGATTTAAAATCTCGCCACCTAACATGACGTCACTTTGTAAATAATTATCAGGCAAACATTGCAACAAAGTTTCGATAGGGTAATCGTTAATCACTACACAACATAAAATCTGTTCTGTACTAAATACTCGGGTCTGAACTGTACCAGTCTTAGCAACAACGTGACTGATAAATTTGCCATTAAATTTCGATGGAAAACTTTCATTCACTAACGAGTATTCGGAATCAGAATAATAAGTAAATCGTAACAATCCACCTGTTTTGTAACGACGGCGCAGACATCGACGCGCCGCTTGTTTGGCGCCCCGCCGCAGTAGGCCCGCTGTACACTGCCACTGCATGCTGCCACCGACGCACGTACGCCAGACGGCTACGTGAACCGGCATGACACTTGACGCACAGCAAGGGCTTCGCGGCCCCTTGTCGCTTGCCCGATGCCCATAGCAGCTGGCACAGGCAGCGGCTTCTTCGTGCGACAATCCACTTCGTTGAGTCCTGGTTTCTCCCTGATCCACATGCATGGCACTTGATTTGCGGTACCGATGAACACTTGTGACGTTTTCTTTCCTTTGTCATGGCCAGTGTCCATTATTTTCGTTTTCGGAGGCACACCAACTAATGACCACGGTACACCAGTTTGCCGCGGAACATTATGTTACAGCACTGTTACACTATGTTACACTGTGTTACACTATGTAGATGCAGAGCCCTTCAACGCCTTGCTTAACGTCCAAATAAGCTGGATTCCTTCCACTGCACTCAACAAGAAAAAATCAAAAGTCACTTCATTCAAACTAGGCTTATAATCAGCACTTTTTGAACGTCAAAATTATAAGAGACAGTCCCCCAAAACGCCCGCCCTTCGCCACTTCCTAAGTGTTTTAGCTGGGAAGAAGAAGTGGCGGAACAAACTCCCCAGCAACACATCTGTCTGTTAGGTTAGAAGAACCAGATTTTACACAAAAGCAGTCAGCGATAGATGACGCATTACTAGTGCGCATCGCACTCGGTGAAATGTGTGTATTCTATTAGGTACACTCTGCCTAACCCTTCGGAGATTACAAGCGCGATGATATGTTATGTGTTGTCGGGATCAAAATCCGCTAACACACTAAACAAAAACACTAACCGCAAACACTAGCTTGCTATTCACTGGCTGAGTTTTAGTTCGTATCGCGGGTGCAATTATTCGTTTTGCATTTCAAAAAAGTAACCGTCACTGATTTTTATTGTCACTGTTCTCGCGTGTAATTGCATTAGCACGATTTAATCGCACTTCTGATGTTGCAGTCTGATGATTTTATTTCGTTAGACACGGTCATCATGTGGGCAGAACATGGGTTTCGTGCAATGAAAACACACACACACTGTACACTGCTTTTATCGAACTAACAAATTATTTGAAATTACAATCCAACACAATAACACTAGGCACCATGAATCGGGTTACAGTTTCGGGACGTCTTGACTCCGCGGTGGTCAGACACTGACTGTCCGCCTCGCTGGGAGCTCGAAACATCACGACTCTGTAGTAAGCGCGCTTAGATGTGGGTAGACTGGTAAGTAGGTCGCTTGACCTTTGGCGCGCTTTCGATCCATAGTCAGTCTTGTATCCGTAATAATGACTCCGACTCCGACATATATATATATATATAAATAAATTATTTAGTAAAAGTAAAATGTAAGTAAGCTATTACTAAAAACTAAACAATAAAAAAACAAATAACCAAACCAAATAACCTTCGGTATCTATAGTGACTCAAAGGCCGCACTATAAACAGTCACAAACCAAGGTCCAAGGTGGTGGAGGCGAGAGCGAACATTCGCGCTGCCTTATCCCAGAGTAAAGATGTTTCCTTGTTCTGGGTTAAGGCACACGCTGGGCTTGAGGGCAACGAACGGACGGACCAACTCGCGAAGGAAGCTGCACTCCGGTCCAGGAAGAGGCCGGACCACGACCGCTGTTCGGTTTCATTCGTCAAGCGTCAGATCCGTATGGGGTCGCTTGACGAATGGAACCGGAGGTACCAGAACGGCGAAACAGCCTCAGTGACTTTAATCTTCCATCCCTATGCGATCGACGCCCACAGGCTTGTGCTTAAACTAAAATCGGCAGGCATAGTGACGCAAATCTTGACAGGGCACGGTGGATTCTCCGAATACCTGCACCGCTTCAAGTGTAAGGAGAACCCAGCGTGCATATACGAGCCGGATCAAGTGGACTCGATCGCACACATCCTAACAGACTGCCCAAAAATGGAACGATACAATGCTGAACGGAAACTGGAGACAACTATAAATATAAACAACATACAAATGCTAATGTCGGAAACCAAAACTAGGAAAAAAATATCAACTAAAGTGATCAACAGAAATAAATAAAATTAGGAGCTGTGCTTTTTTAAAAATCAAGAACAGATATTTAGAAATAGGCACAGTAAAACGTAGAACATAATTTATCTTCTTATCTATCTATTTATTTAATTTTATTATGGATCTTTAAAACACATTCGCGGTATATATCAGAAATAATTATTTTTAATCAAATAAAAATGTACAGTAAAACCTTTCATAATTAAAGAAAAGTTAACAAAACAGCAGTTAATCGAATTATGTATTAAAAAGGCATCTGACCATGTCAGGGGAACACTAGCTGGGCAGGAGTGGTTTTTAGCTGGTTCGAGTCCGGCACTACCTCGACTGTCTCACAAGTCTTGAGATAGTCGAGGTGTCCGAGGAGATTTCCCACACATGCCAAACCAAAAAAATAAAGTCTGGTACTTACATACAACAATACGAGCCTCGAAAATAAAATGACTACTAAAAAATTATGTATAACATGAAATAATTCCATCTGGACCGCTTTGTGGTGGACTCCGGCCGCTGTATATTAATTGTTTCGTTGTTTTGGAATCATTAACACAATATTGTTGAAAACACTGCAACTATAGCACTAGCTGGACCATAGATGTCAATACTGCTATAGCCTAATATAGTAGGTACACTTTACTGCCACACAAGCGGGCAAACTTTGTTATTGAAGCCAAGACGGAATTAACGTTTGGAATGTTTTGGAGTCGAGAACTGCAGTGATTCAGTGATTGACTATATCGACTTTAGTAGCTAGCTACTTTTATCAAGAAAGCAGTAAATTACATTTGGGGGTTTTACCGGGCTTGTTGCAAACAAGTATTATATAAAAAAATACATAAATAACGCAGATAAGTACTATCGGGATGTCGGGATTCATGTTTGTACCTACATAATATAAATTTGTAACAATCAATAGTTAATAACATTTCTCATTTCATTAGAATGTTTTTCAATCACTTCTCAGAATAATTGTGTGTTAATTTTATAGTTCTAACTAAGTTCCCACACTTAGATCATTGACACCTGCAGTAATGCGTAATGTTGGCGCTATAAAGTCAATAGAATCAGCAAATCAGGTCATAAATTATGTATAGACAGCGAAGTCACTGGCGTTGTGAGAATTTTATAATAAACTTCTTTGATAAGTTGACTGAATCCAGTGGAAATTATCAATCTAGCGCTAAGTTGTTGATCGTGGATGAAGCTCTAAGCTCATTTGATGGCTTGCGACAACACTTTTACTGTAATAAATCACCTTTTACTCAGCCTCCGAGTTTCGCTGTCATAAAATATAAATCTTAAACTTATAATTATGTTGTCCACAATAGAGAGAACATACTCGTAGCATGGTGCGCCTTAATCCGCGATTACCTACTTGTAACTTTAACAAACTTCGGAATAATAAAACGACAATTATAAAACTCGTTTTACCAGCAACCTCTAATTACCATCAAAGTCATTGAATTCAAGTTGTCTAAGACGAGTCGTCATCACTATAGTGATATGACCTTACTCTTTCACTATAAGCATTTGGGCAACCTCCAAGCCAGACGGTTTGGTTTATTTTTTTTTTGCCGCATATTTATATGATGAGCGGCAACTTGCGACTTCGCAGACACTGCCGAGCACAGAATGCATTTTTTAATTAAAAACAGTAACAATTTTCTCCTATCAATAAAACGAAATAAATTATTGTAAACAAGTTTAACTTAGTTAGAAGACGAACAAACTACTTACGATTTCATTAAAATTATCTCCGCTTATCACGTAATTTCTGACGAATTAGTGCCAATAACAACAAATGGCTCGATAATGTGCTGTTATTAGTTATAGCAGATACGTAAATTTGCTTAACAAATCGGGTCTTTAATCTGCATTCCGAACAATATGTGCCCGTGCGGTCACAGGTTCAAAATCAGCGAGTAACTGAGGGAGTGCCGAAGCGAGCGGTCGTGCAGTGCAGAGCTGTCGAGTCCATCGTGTGAATAAAACACGCTATCCAAAGGTACTTGCGCGCGCTCTAATAACCTACCTAGTAACTGAACCACAGGCGAGCGATTGCGACTCGTTTCTCGGGGTCAAGACAGTTCACTGCCAGCTCTGTGTTAAGCCAGCGAGGGTCATTGCCGCCACACGAGCCTCACCAGCACTCAGGTACACGTTCTACATCTATTCTGCATGCTGTGATCGGCGAAGCAATGTATAATTGATTGACACTGCACTCATGACGGTTTGCGTGCTCACTCTTGCACTTCCTTGAAGCAACTATGCTTGTCACGTGTGCACAGAGTAGCGAAACTCCTAAATAGTTATGTATTGTATCGAAATAGAGAAAAACTGTTTGAGCTGCACAACTTCACACGGTACTTATCGTTGTTTAAAAGTTTTTTTTTATTGGATTTATACAGCACAGCAATCAATTTTAATAAAACAATTTTTGGTTGTTTTTTTAGAAAACAGAAAGCCAGAGGTCATAATATCAACATCTCATAATTCAAACTTTGTGTTGACCTCAAAATAAAAGTAAAGTTGTAAATTACATAGTTTAATTTAGGTATCTGATTATTGTGTGAGATCTTGCAGCGTGTTTAGAATTCCTAAACAAACCGGCCAAGTGCGATTCGGACTCGCAAACAAAGGGTTCCGTAGCACCAAACAATACAATAAAAATATTTTTAACGCTCGTTCATAGTAATTTACACTCAACTGCTCAAAACAAATTTGTTTTTCATCTACAAAGTGTGGTTTTGCATCCTCGTCAAATTCAAGGAGGTATGGATATGCTAATTATTCTCGACCCGAATCAATAATAAAATGGGTAGCACACTTGTGGGAAACCCATTTGCGAGAAAAGACATTTGCGCACATGGACAATTGCTCGAATAGACATTTGCGCGACTTATATTTGCGCGACAGACATTCGTGCGACTGGACACTTGCGCGACTCAATGGCTTCATGTGTGTCGTTTTCGTGGTTTTTGGGGTCGCTGCTAATATAGGCTATGGCTGACATTGATTTAAGTGAGAACTGTTTCTCACATGGGCAGTTTTACGTTGCATGCTCCGGAGTGAGGTCTGCGAGTAATTTTAGCCCCAAAAGGAAACACCGCAAACGGATAGGATAGGATAATTCATTATTAAAATAGTTTTCCGGGTGTTAAATAGTTTTGTTTAATTTGAATATATTTTAATTTAAATAAATTGTAAGCTAGCTCATTTACACCATTAACTATATCGAAAAGCGTTCTATAACATTTAAATGACTATTTTCGTTATTATTTTGCGGGGGTAAAGCACACGTGGGCAATTGCCGAACTCCACGCGGGCGAAGCCGCGGGCAGAAGCTAGTATGACTACTAGAGTTTTCAACATCATGCTACAGTTCCACGAATAAGTACCTTCTCTCAAAAAGTAAATATCAAATCTTACTCAAACCAATTTTCAATTTTTGTTGAAAAATCTTTTTTTTACTTTCTACAAACCTATTTATTTTTAGAATTAGAGGGCCTCGCAAAATGTATCTTTCCCATTTAAAATTTTGGTCTTGTCCCGCCACTGTGGTGCCAACAGTTTCGGAGTTAAATGGCTGTGACATACGTATGGACAGACAGCCAGACAAACGGACAGTACGAATCTTTAAGGGTTTGGTTTTTTGCCATTTGGCAACGGAACCCTCACAATGAGCCACTCCAATTTTTCAGCGTGGTAGGTATTTTGTAGTTACGGTAATATCCATGATATACATATAAGATTAAGTGTAACAACATTTACATCATTTGACTTATCATACCTCCAATAACAATAACACAATCTTCTTAGTTATACCGAAAAATACATTTACAAACACACCTAAGTTTATCACGTTTATTGTAATTAATCTAGTAAGTACCAGAAATTAATTAAATCTTGGGAAAAAACAGCCAGCGTAGTTTAAACACAATTCACTCACAATTTGAACACAGGCAAGTATTTAAAAACATTAAATGTGTGTAAAAAAAGAATAAAATAAAATGATGCATATTATTTTAACGTGAAACTGACAATATGAATGTCTAGTTACTACAAAAATAACGAAATCCAAGGCAAGCAACTAATTACCTACTTATATAGATATGATTATAATTTTAACTAATTATAATAAACGTCTGGCAACCTGATTTGTTTCGTTTGGTTCCGTTTGTTAAACACCAGACTTTCCTGTTGTTCAGGTGGTTAATTAAAATTTTGAGTAAATGTAAGTAGATACCTGATGTTTATTCATGAGATCTTACCCGGTGACCCCTCGCTTCCCGTAGCTCTAGCCCGCTGAAGTTGAATACGAACCCTTTATTATAAAATAACAAAATATTCTCCACTAATTAATTATATGGTGCCTCTGTATGGTGTCAGACGTAAAGAATAGCACCATCGTAAGAGGCGTCGTACGAGGCGTCGTAAGAGGCGCCTAAGGGTCTTACCAGAGAATGGGCAGCAACGTTTCCTGTGCTTTTGTGACAACCGTACTGCGTTCGCCAACCCGCCTGCCAGTCGTGGCGATTATAGCAAAACCCCCCATGTTATGTCAATGTGGCGAAACTTGGAGGAGGCCTATACCCAGCAGTGGACTTCTTTCGGCTGAAATGATGATGAATTAATTATATAAAGTTTGAACGTAGAGGGTAATCGTCGGAACTACTGATCCAGTACCGATATTTTTTTTTACTTATGAAAATCTAAATATCATATATTTTAACGTTCCCGTGATATAATTTTCGCCTGTAACCTGAGCGAAACCGCGGGCGGGCGAAAGCTAGTCATCACTAAGACATATGTATAAGTTAGTCTTCTTCTTCTCTACTGCGCTTGTTTCTAGCCAAACAAACATTTTAAAAGTGTTATCTGTCGTAAACATAATAAATAACTAAATTTTTAACATTGGTCAAGTCAATTAGGAAAGGTATTTTTTAACAATGTTATCCTTAATGGCTTTAAAGGTTTGATAAGTAGTTCGATGACTGAGTAATATTTACACACTGCTCTGCAATATAAGGAGGTATTCGCATTTATACGCGACAGTTGCTTCGGGACTTTGGTAAATCAGTGTGAGTACTACTGATATTTATCTTTAATATTATAAAAAAATATTTTATATTTATTTCTCGTTGGTGTAGTGTTCGCAAGCGTTACTGCTGAGCGTAAGGACCTCGGTTAGATTCCCTGATCGGGCAAGGTGTTATTGGGTTTTTCAATCAGAAAGTTCTTAGCAGTGGCCATGGAGACTTGATTTGTGATTGTTGGCAATAAGCTCGCTACCTATTGCTTTAAACTTTGATTTAATATAAACCAACAACCCAAATCAAAATGCTTAAAAAACCAACAGCTAATAAAAATTGTTCAAGTAATAGGTACTGTTTTCTTATGTAGGTAAATAGTTAAAAAATCTTACAATGATTTTCATTCATTTATACAATGATTTATTTAAGACTCCTCTTACATTTCGGCGATACGCAAATTTTACAATTTACCTAAAATCCATACAACGAAAATGTATTCTATTATTATAAAAGTATAAGATATTCGTGAGATCAAAAAAATGTATGGTCTATATTCAATAGAATCTACAAATTAGTGGTCCTAAATCAGGTCTCCGTGAGTTTTTGCCTAAACAAACATGCATTGGAAGACTGCTCATTACCTTACAAAGTTTGCTTTATTAATATTGTAGTAGAAAAAACGAACAATATTTAACAAGTGTCATGTAAAAAACGAAAAACATACTATTTCAACGAGGAAACCTGGTAACTTCTCGTTTTTCTTTTAATATACAAGGTGTTGTTTTGCATCCTCGTCAAAATTCAGGATGTTGTCACAAAAGACATAAATAATCAATATAAATTACGGTACCTAGTAAATTATTAAAAAACACTGCGTTTTTTGTTGTTTAAATTTGTCAATATTTCAGAATAACCCCCTTAACGTGGTTTAGGGATTATAAAATTATCGAAAAAACGTATGAGGTTTTTTGTTTGTGTGTAAGCGACGTTATAAGGCGGGGATCAGACGGCCCGTGTTTAAAACACGGGTGGTTCACAGTTACCGATTTCAGTAAATAAATAAAAAAAAGAAAATTACCTACTCATTTTATTATTGATTCGGGTCGAGAATCATTAGCATAGTTACCTCCTAGAATTTGACGAGGTTGCAAAACAACACCTTGTATAGGTAGGCATGTGCGATTTGTAATATACAAATCGCACATGCCTACCTATAATATTTGAACTTTGATAACGGAAAATAATAAATAAACTTAGACCTGTTACCTTCCTACATTAGATTACCTTCGTTAATAGTCTTGTCTCAATAGGTAGATAACCGATTAATCCCAACAGATATGAGAAAGTTACTTTCTCATTGCTTGTAGATCTGATATCTACACATTCTTCCTTTTTTTGTTATCGATTTTAACAGCAGACGAGAACAGGAAACGATTTAGTCTATATCATCATCATTTATTTCGATATTGGCAGACAGATGGCTCACTTTTGATTCGCGTGAAAAGTATACCAGCTAAATATAATCCATTTTTTTTTAAAGTTAGAGATGAACTACATATTCGACGCTCGCTCGGTAGAAATAAATTTACATGTGCGAATTTTAATTATAAACTTCCATTAGTTTATCTCCAAACAAAATTTCATAATTCTTCATCGCTTATTCATACGGCAATTATAAATCTAGACTTACAGAAAAATTTAAGAATAGTCTTGGCCATCGTCTTTTTATGTGTAAAGTTTCTATTTATAACCAAATTTCAATCTGCATAAATAAATACGTAGCCTGGTATAGCTATTCTTATCCTTCTCTAACGACCCACATACTTTTCGCTTGTCTCTATTTAAAGCCGATGATAATGTATTATAGTTAGATAGCCAGCGAATGTGTGTCACTAAGTCTTGGAACTGCGCGCACTGTTAACCAAACAGCGCTGTTACTTGTCACAGATCTGGGCTCCAGAGAGAGAACCTCCCATCAGTGTGCCAGAGTATCGTTTTCTGCACCAAGCCCTTAATCCAGCTGCCTTACTAGAACTTCCTCAGCTGTTGTTCGAAGCTCTTTGCTATTTATTAATAGCAAAGAGCTTCGACCTTCGATGCTTCGATGGTTTAAACCATTGAATATAACACACACATCAACAACAATCATCGCTGTTTATGTCCTATGGCATTAGGTATTATGTATTATGTCCTATGGCATTCTGCTGTGGGGATCGGCAGCAGACGTTGATTCAATTTTCATACTGCAAAAGAGGGCAGTCCACGCCATCTATGAAAGGGTCCTCGTGAGTCCCTCGGAGAAAAATTTAAAGAGATCAATATACTGAGTCTGCCTTCACTCTACATTTTAGAATGTATTTTATATGTCCACAAAAACCGAGGACTTTTCAAAATTAGAAGCGACCTCCATAATATAAATACACGCAGTAAACACGAAATTGTAATGCCCAAATTCAGATTAACTAAAACTAGCTAGTCATTCCTTAGAAACAGTATACGCTTTTATAATAAGTTGCCGAAGTCAGTTACAGAATTGACCGATGGAAAGTTTAAAAATTATATTAAGTGTCCTTATTAAAAAAGCATATTAGAAAATTAAGGATTACGTTGAAGATAGAAGTTTGGCCTTAGCCCCTTCGCACATGCGGCTTCCCTGATAGCTCATAAACGGCACAAATGTGTGGATGTCTCTAACTATTCTCAATCTTATTTTTTTTTCCATTCTTTTTAATCAGATGTTTTACAATCGTTTTGAAATCATTACACTTTTTGTTTAGAATAGTTACAGCACGGATGATAACATTTATGTCATTTGTTTTATCTAGTCTTTTTGTGATAATTTGTTTTGTTTTGTAGACTCTTTTTCTTATTTACCGATTGTTTGTAAATGTGTGGACATTGTAGGCCTTATAGTAGATTCCTAGATCCTTGGTAACTTTTTATCTCGTTCTACGTTTTGTAGTAAGCTACGACTTATTGTCGGGCCTACGATGTCCTCCCATACAGAAATACTTTAAAACCAAATGATTTTAAAAGAGTAACTATGGAGTTTCTTGCCGGTTCTTCTCCATAGGAAACGACCAACCCGAACCGACCACCTTTTTGTCGACGTTTTATAAGTGCCCGTGTAGGCCTATGTAAAATAAAAATATTTTGATTTCGATTTTTGATTTTGAATTCGTTTATTCAACCTACATGTTGACTCGCTCATAAGCTGAGTTAAGGAAGGGACTTAGCTTACGATTCCTTATCATTCTCAGTTTTCACAAGATCCTCGTCATGCGAAGCTGTCTAAGTCTTAGTGAGGCGCTCGATTATCAAAGCAATCAGGCTTATCAGAATCGAATAAAAAAATATCCTGTGAGTGACGAAGTTATTGAATTCTTATATTTTTTTCTTTTCAGACAACGAGATGAGGATGCAATGGGCTGTGTTCGTAGCAGTATCGTTGTGGAGCGTGGTAAGCGGGCCCCTGACGAAGGCCGACGCTTCCTATGTGTATGACCCAATGGTTATCCAAGTAGAACATAAGCGACATGAGAGACTTTCAGAGCCAATAACAAAGGTAACAAGCTTAAAATAATATAATATTGTTATGTCTGCCTGCAGCAAGTTATTAATAAAATGCCTGTATGCATTAAACAAGGTTTTTCAGATAGGCCTTATAGGCTATAACGTGTACTGTAAATCTTATATCAGATAGTGGCAACAATCCGCCATTGACAGCAACTTTCGTTGTAATAGTCACTGCAGTCGAGACGATTTTTGTCATCCAAGTGTTACTTGATAAAATGGTTGTCTTGTCTGTACCCACTGATTACCTACCCAAGTTTCAATAACAATAATGGACGACAGAACAAAACACTGCGTCGTTAAAAATATCGATTACAATCGAGTTGGTTTATGAGCCCCAGAAAGTTATACTACCTAATGTAACTTCGCAGAATCACATTCCTAGTGTAACTGCTCAGTATTAGGTACATTAGGGATCATCAAGTCAAGGCTGCACCAATTGACCCACTGATCCTAGAAACAATTAAACAAATGGAAAACAGTCCAATTAGAGCAGGAGATAACATTGTTACAGGTAGGTGCCTAATTATGTCAAGATAGAATTGGCTTTGCTGCTTTAGTTTCTTATTACCATAAGAGAAAACATCAGATTTTCAAGGGATTTATATATATATATATGCTATCATTAGGTAAGTACTTTAGCAAGATCATCATAATATCGTATTAGTTAGTGAATGAACGAATAGTACTTTCTCTACACAGGGCAAATCCAGTTCTATGCATGTTAACCGTGTGAGATATTGCATTTTTGGAGAAAACAGTTGTTTTTTATGGTTCCGTACCTAAAAAGGAAAAACGGCACCCTTTATCTCGGGAACGCGTGGAGGTATCGAGTTGAAATTAATAGTAGATTATGCACCAAGAAGATAAAGTAGTGTCTTATGTAGCGGGCGCCGTTTTGAATCCCGAGCAAAACGAAGGATTCTAGCGTTAAGTCCCGAGCGGAGCGAAGGAGTTAAGACAAGAATCCTGAGTGCAGCGTGGGAATCAAAGTCGCCCAAGACGAAGGCACCTTTTTAACCTCGGGGTTAATACTCTACTTTTCACACCATCTACGAGACAATAAAAGCATTAGTACTAGAATAAAAGTATTGATTGAAATAACAATTACAGTCTGTTAGTAGACCTATTTAAAAGCACTGATTCAGATACAGATTTGACGCCCTTTGTAGTTTTCCATTTGTAAAAATCGTCGTAGGCTTTCATGTACGATTCCTTGGACTTTTCTGGGAGCAGATTGTTGGCAATGCCAATGGCTTCGGATTGAATGTACTCCGGAGTCAAATCACTATCGTCACTCGAAATCTTTGTGAGAATTTGCAATATTTTAAGTAATTTGTTGCAATAAACAAAGCAAAGCAATTTTCAGTATTCGCGCCTCTTTTTATTTTGTGTTCTATTTTTCTTTTAATTATATTCTATCTCGTGATGGCTTGTTCGATTTTCGAACAATTTATTATTTAGTGCAGATCATAATGGTGAATGCATGGAATTAGTATGTAGCTACTAGGTACCTATCGTAAATATTCGTATGCGATTTATGTTTCAAATTCAAATCACATTATTGACCAGCGGGTCTTAGTGAAATTCAGTACAATATTAATGCCCTGCTAGACCTCAGGTCGTAAATGACTTAGGTACTTTATGTTAGGTCTGCATGACATATAATTTGACATTGTGGAGCAGGTGGTGTGAAAAGCTATACAGGGTGTAACGGAAAGGGTATATACATACTTATGGATGTGCTACAGACCGTCAAACTGAACATGTTTCTCCATCGGAAAACATAGTAATAGCAAAAAAAATATCACCTGCCCCATACATTTGGGTCGAATAGGTTTTGAAATTTTGTATGGGGCAGCTGATAATTTTTCCGCTTGTGCGTCGATATCCTTTTCACGTCCAGCTATCTTTATTTTTTTAATTCTTTGTTTTGGTAGTTTTGCATATTAATAAATATAATGTATAAAAGGGGTGTTATAAACTTGTTGTGGTCCGACTTTTGATACGACAGTATTTTTTGAACGAAGTTAGTATAGTATCATCATTCACTTGTGTACATTAAGAGCGCACCGTATAGGCATCTATGCGCTCCGTGTATGTGTGCGTAAGACAGACGCGTGCGACGCTCCGGGAAGAGTGGCGGCTCTAGTTATAATGGGTGGAACGCGCGCTAATTTAGGTATTTCCTTCATATTATTAAAACGAATATACATTTCGAAATCTAAAATGTATAGGTTTTAGAAAGCATGTAGTTTTGTTATTATTTATAAGCTGATGACCTTCCGTGAAGGTTTTACGCCGTACTGAGGATTTATATTATTTTTAGAGATAACTTTGGCATTATTTTCTATCGAGAAAACTACAAGTAATCGTGTTTCTAAAGTGTATGATTTATAGAGCGAATCCTTGAATTTCTTACTAATTAACTTTATAGGATAAGTAATAACGATGCAGCAAGGGATCAAACGAACGGAATTATTTCGAAGTTTCCTCCGTGCGCGCCCATAAGCTGATCAATGAAAAAACGACCCAAGCCAATACTACAAATTCGGCATTGATTCTTCCCGTGCTGTTGGTGGGCAAACTTCGTTCAGCATCTACCATCGCTGAATCATGTCCATCGGCCGGGAATAAAGCCAGCTTACACCACATGCACCGCGGACGGCAGGCCAGAGCAGATCTTTACCCAACGTAAATTCATACGTAGCTAATGGTAACAGCATACATATTTCATCCACCCCATCATCCACCCCAGGCATCAAAGGAGATTTCACTTCAATTTTTGCTATTATATTAAGAACGCATGAATTTACGTCCAGCTTAAGCGCTAGAGCGCCTTTATTCCGAACGAATCGTGCGCCTGAACATGTGTGCAAAGTGTGTAAGGTAATTCGATCTACTTTTGTATTGTCAATAACGTTGTAATGACTAGCGATAACAATATAATCGCGCCACATGGCGTTAAATTCTCTTTATTATCTTGGAAGTGCATACTATTAACTATAATGGCATGCATTCGGTACAATATAAACATACAAATGTAAATTATTTTTAAAAGATTTTTGCAAACGAATATTAATTGTATGTCTGTGTTGATTAAGTTGATCATAGAATGAATGGTAGTAAATTGACATTCTAAGTTCTAAAGCAAACCGAACTTTATGGAAGCTATAGATTTTTTTATAGGTATGCCATTAAAATTACGAACTCAGGATCAGTGCAAAAAATGCATATAACATAATACTAAATTTAATACACTCTGCATGATTCCATAAAATATTAAGATAGAGAAATATTTTACGAGGTCCATGTTATCTTGACTAAGTACTGTTAAATGATTTTCAAACATTTTTGTCTGATCTCGGAATCGAACTGGTTTAAACGAAGAAAGGAAAATCTTGTATTTAGGTATCGGATAAGGCATGTGACGATGGACAGCATCTGTGCACATTGAATTGTACCCAGTTGTCAGCCAATCATAGCTCTCGTGGTCCCAGGTGACGTGTTCGATATTGCCTTCATCTCATTCGTACTCATCTTTTCCTCATAGCAACGCGCGTCGTTACTTCTCGAGCAAGCAACACCTAAATAAAAATGAGTGAAACTCAAATAAATAATGAAATTGTGAACAATTTTGATTCGGAACAAGATGTGCAGGTAAGCGACGATATAAGATCTTCATCGAGCCGTAAAAAGCCGGCTTCCGCAAAACGATTCGAGCTCTTTGCAATCATCTATCTGATCCTTCAGATTCTAAGGTAAGGCGGTGGAAATGTTGTGAGTCAGCAGATATTTCAAATCTTGTGAACTAAGTGGCTGTGCTAACTTTTTAATGCAAAACGTGAACGCATCCGGTTCGACTCCGCGAATTACCATACAGCGGAACCACTTCCTCGGGCGGCTACCGAGAATGTATCGAGCGGAGAACCGCATTTAAAGGATATCGCCCATTTATTTATGGCTCTGCCTAGCATCTAAAAGTTTATGTACAGATATGAATTTTGCTTTTAAGGGTTCCGTACCCAAAGGGTCAAACGGGACCCTATTACTGAGACTTCGCTGTCCGTCCGTCCGTCCGTCGTCCGTCTGTCACCAGGCTGTATCTCATGAACCGTGATAGTTAGCGAGTTCAAATTTCTACAGATTTTGTATTTCTGTTGACGCTATAATAACAAATAATAAAATAAAGAAAAATTTAAGGGGGGCTCCCATACAAAAAAAAGTTTTTTTTTTCCTTTTTATAAAAAATGGTACGGAACCCTTCGTGCGCGAGTCCGACTCGCACTTGGCCGGTTTTTTGGATATTAGTTTCCCTGAAATGATTATGTAAGTATCACCGTGAGTAGCACCGTCCATAAAATCACTTCTTTTTTATTAATTCATAAAATGTTTTTTTTATAAAATAAAAAAAATAAAAGAAAAGAATTAGAACCTGACATGTTTGTCAGGTTCTTATTCTTTTTAAACTAATCTATCAATAATAAGTTTGAATGTCAGTTTTGCTTTCATATCATTCCACCGAGTAACTAGGCCGAAATTGACTGTCCTTTAAGAGACGTGGTATTAAGGCTTTAGAGGACCCCAAGGTGCCTCCGGCCTCGCTCTAATCCGAACCACGTGAAACGGCTTGCAGTGTTACAAAAGTTTGGCGATTCGTAGAAGGATGTGCGTTATGCGGATGCGTTGAAGATTTATAAAATCATAACGCTGTACAAGGCTTTATCGAGCTTGATTTATCTGAAATCAGTTCAAGGCATAGCTCAAGAGAGCCTTTTTGCTCTCGAATCTTCGACGTCGAGCTCTCTGCAGACCCTTGAGAATCCCCAACCTAGCTCGAATCCTAGTATCCCTCCAGCCCTCCACTTCTTTGAATTCAAGACATGGAACTCTATGTTTAGAAGATAGCGGGTGGGGCGAAACAAATAGTAACTGCTCAGAAGCTGTAAGGTCCCTGCCTGTTCAGATTTAGTCGGAGGGAGTTCGCACTTAGAACTTAATACTTATAGACCGGTAAGATGATCTGGATGATGTCCTGAATTGACCCAATAAGATTAGTTTGACAAGATTTTTATCATTCCTATTCATTGAAAAGAGATTCTTACCATTACAAAAATTTGAATTCAGATTTATTAGGATCACTAAGTCTAATATCCCTACAATATCCTAGAGCAGACAAGCCTTCTATTTGGAAGTCAAGAGAAGTGATTGCCTTAATGCGAATGAATCCTCCTAGGAACATAACTTTATTCAAAGCCTGGATCTGGGTATACGTAATAGGATTAAAAGTTTACTGACTTCTACACACAATTTTCAATTATTATTGAGCAGAGACGATGCACAGCATCCATTCTAGGTCTCCTGGTTAGAGATTTCTATGAGGTAAGGTTCTAGCCAAAGGTCTGCCATTAGTGAATACGCCACCTAGGACCACGTGACTACTGGAATCACGTGACTACGAGATCGGTGATTTGCTGACAACTAACGGGAAGTACAACAAAGCCTTCTCATAGATGTTGTGCATCGTCATTAATACAAGTTTTTGTGCAGTGATAGCCTAGCGGTGTGACCGGCGGACTACCAAGTCATTGGTTTCAAGTTCGAACCTCGGATTTTTCGGATTCACGTGCGTAATTTATAATTATCACTTGTCTCGGTGAAAGAAAACATCGTGAGGAAACCAGCATGCCTGAGACATATTTTTTGACGGCATGTCAAGTCAAGCAAAGAATACAAGTTTAATTTTATATCATTTTAACAAAAATATAAAAAGTATATAATTTTAATAAAAAATCACTTAAAAATCAATCGGCCCAGATGCGAGAGAAAATGTTAATTATGATCTTCCTTCAAATGAAGTCTAAATGTTTATAAATATTAACTGTTTAATAAACAGGTTTGTCGTTATAATTGACCCTATGGACTGACCCATCGGTTGGTGTTCGTAAAAATACACTACGGGTGCTATCTTAATGCATTTGAGTTGGCTTGACTACCGATTCAGGCAAGCGACTTTCGAAACATGTTTGAATGCAGTTTTAATTATTTTCGAAAAGAATCTAATGTTCCCATTTCAGTGGAATTTTGTGGTCTTTATTTTATTGAGGGTAGTAGCTTCCTCTCTGATGCTCGGTTGAACTTTACATCTCGTACCTAAATAATGTTGCATGAACGTTCAAACCAATGTTGGTTTTTTCACTGAAAAAATACGTGGATTCTGTCGTATATCTGTTTAATAACGATCGGATTTGTATTATTCAAAACATATTTTTTTTTAATTGTTCTTACTTTGTCAAAATCCCATACATCAAATTCGTGTTTAGTTCTTTTAATTTTCCGTATCAAAACAGTGTTTTGAATGAGACATTAACAAAAGGGTATTCATAATGTATTTACGAATTTTTAAATGCTGCGTTTGTTCTACATAATTACATCAGTTATTTTAGGTAACTTGTTTTTATTAATGATCGTCATTTAGAACAAAAGAATATTAATATGCCAGTTACAACAACTGGCCTCTGTTTATCCAAGCATCAGATTATTGTTTCACACACCCACAAATAGCTACTTATTATTAGACATTGTAAAAAAAAATACGCTGATCAAAATAATTAATTTTAAAGTAGTCAATGTTATTTTAACTTATTATAAGATAAGGGTCATGCTATAATCTCGTGAGGTGTAAAAAGAGGGTAAGGGGTCACAAAAAATCATTACTAATCACGATGGTATGTATAGTGTGAAAATCATGTGTATTTTTCCGAGGGACGAAATAAATAAGTTAATGTGCGATGTATATATATTTTTTTATAATAGTGAATTCAAAACCTTAGCAAGCGAAATTGTGTAAAAAAAGGCTTTTTTGTTTGTTTTAAAACAGATTTTTATACTTTCTGATCTTTTAAATAAAACAAACATGCGTGATATTGGGAGTGGTAGCCTAAAAACTCACGACGTATCACTAAGGGACACTTATATAACCCCCCCTAAAACTCGAAACGTGTCACTAAGGGCCACTTATATAACCCCCCTAAAAACTTCACGTGATTAAAGGATGACCGCTTCATAATCATCATCATCATTTCAGCCCAAAAGACGTCCACTGCTGGACATAGGCCTCCCCCAAGTCACATTGACATTTTGGCGGGTTTTGCCATAATCGCCACGCTTGGCAGGCGGGTTGGCGATCGCAGTACGGTTGTTACAAAAAGCACAGAGAACGCTGCTGCCCATTCTCTGGCAAGTCCCTTAGTCGCCTCTTACGACACCCACGGGAAGATATGGGATGGTACTATTCTTTACGTCCGACACCATACAGAGCTTGATGACCGCTTAACTAAATTAAAATACAATGAACAACATTGAGTAAACATAAAAAAAACAATCAGTATAAATTATATTTATGCTACACCTGCTCGGAAAGTACCTTAATACTTTATCAAATTTACGGTAGAAAGTATGTCATTGCATATCGAACAAATATGCGGCGAGAAAACGCATCTGAGCGGGAGAGAAAAGTGTATGAAAATCCATTTCTTACGTGGTTTTTCTTTTTTAATTTTGGGCAAGACTATGCGCTGGTAACCTAAATATCAAAAGCCAAAAAGTTTTTACAGTGAGTTTTTATCTCCAAGTTCGCAAAATGACACTGGCCAGTGGCCACTAGCTGTGTGTTGGATGGTGTCAAACAATTTGAAAAAAGAACATGTGAAAATTGCAGACGCCATTGGCGCCATTTTCAATTTGTGTGTTGTTTGAGGATTCAGTTTTCGTAGAAAAGTAAAATAAAACTATCAAAATGATAAGTAGTGATAGTGATGATGAAGATTTTTTAACTCCGCCGCAGTTGAAGGAAACAGCAAAAATACTGATTGATAACCTTTTACCACAGAAATCAATTAAAAAATATAATAAAACTTATGACGATTTTTTGCAATGGAAAAGTGAAAAAAATGCGGCATCTTTTTCTGAAACTGTTTTGCTAGCTTATTTCAGTGAAAAAGCGCAAAAATACAAACCAAGTACGTTATGGTCTATGTACTCAATGTTGAAAAGTACTATATTGACAAGAAACGACATAAATATTCAAGAATACAAAAAACTTACAGCATTTCTGAAAAGAAAGTCGGAGGGATTCCGTAGTAAGAAATCAAAAGTGCTTACTACAAAGGATGTTTATTCCTTTTTGCAGAATGCTCCAGATGACAAATATTTGTTGATGAAGGTAAGTTTATGAACAAAATGCACTGGTTTATGATTTATTACGTACCTATTTATGAGTAGAAATCTACTAGGTTTTCATGTTTGATATTTTTGTTTACAGGTTATTTTGATTTTAGGAGTAAATGGGGCCTGTCGTTCGCAAGAACTTGTGGATATGACAACAGACGATATCGAAATCCTCAAAAATGGAATAATCGTCAATATTCCTAACACCTACCAGCTACACCACCAGTTGCCCCTTTGGCACCACAGCCTTCTACGAGCGCAGTGCCAACAGCACAGCCAGTTATTCCTCCTACATTGTCGCAAACATCTCAAACAAACATTAATGGAAAAAGTGTTACATTAAGCTTCACTAACTGCAACAATGTCAATATAAATTTCAATTGGTAAAGATTTAGTTTTTTATTTTCCTCGTAGGTGTAGTATAAAGCACTATGTATCACTCGAGAGAAAGTGCGATTCCCGATCTCGGGTGTTTTAAAGCCCTCACCTACGGCTCGGGCTTCAAACGACACCCTCGACGGTAATCGGTCACTTTCTCCTCTCGGTGAACAATGTACTATTACACTATCTGTAAACATGATTTAGACTGATTGTTTTTTATTATGTAAATAAGACATGTTCTAAATATGAGTTAGGTATAGGTATGTACCTACCACAAAAATAAATAAATAAATATCAAGGCAACTAAATATAGTGTTAACACTACGTATCAGAAAGGTGTGGGTCATCTAAGGATTTGGTACAAAATATGGAACCGAACAATTTACTTCGTGGGACCAACATCGTTATCGTGAAAACAACAGAAACAGCTGTCGCATACAAAATTTCAATACCTACTACTCGAACGTTCGATACATCATCATCAGAGCAAATTTTTTTTCGCTATCTTTTCTTACAAATTACACACTGTAGATGCTCGAGAACAAATATTCACAGAAGTTTTGTCCGTTCCATGGAATTACAGGCAGAAAAAACAAACCGGAGCATCACTATTGTTGGAAACGATTTCATGGTCGATGGCAAGCCGTTGCGCATCATTTCGGGTTCTCTGCACTACTTCAGGGTGCCTGCCCCCTACTGGCGAGACCGTCTGCGGAAGCTGAAAGCTGCTGGACTTAACTCCGTTGCCACGTATGATTTTTACTGTTCAAATTTTATTATGGTCCTCTTGCCCTTATCACAATTTACCTTCTCCAGATGCACTGCACTTCCTAACCATATCATCTTCCAGACATCCATCCATGTATTTTTCACACATCCACGCTTATACTCAACATATGGTCGTCTTACCTTCTCTTCGCATATTTTCAGTCCTTCTTCGGATTTTCTGTCTCAGGTGCTACAAAACTCCTTCTTACAAAGTCAATCAAATTCTGCAGCCCTTCACATCAATTACGCCCGTTAATCGATGCCAGCACTAAATGGATGAAGGGATATAACTTATACTAATACACGTCTGTTTACTGCCTTTTTTATCCTCGCATGAATTAAAATATTATACTTCTTTGACACTTTTGTTAAATAATGTTGTTATATCATCCATCAGATACGTAGAGTGGAGCTTCCATGAGCCTGAGGAACGTCAATACTCATTCGAAGGCGATCGAGATGTCGTCAACTTCATCCGCACAGCGGCTGAGGAAGGCCTGTATGTACTGCTGCGGCTCGGCCCCTACATTTGCGGTGAAAGGGACCTGGTAAGTGGCCATAAATCTTTTGACAATTTAATCAAGTTTTTTCACTGAATAGGTCAATATCATTTTAGAAGGTAAATAACACAATTAACATAAGATAGATTTATTGGATTGCTCAACACAATCTTTTTAATTTTCTGTTGAATTTGTTCCACATGACGTTCGTCTCGAGGTTTACTTAATTTTAAATTTGGAGAAATTGTCAAAACCGATGAATGATATCTTGCAAGTTGCCTGTTTCTATTCCAAAACTTTCATTTTGTCGTTTCTTACCGTTTTCATGAACACACTCGTACATCATGAAAACGGTAAGAGACGACAAAATGATACTAATATTCCTTGAAATATTAGTATACATCATGCATTAGCAAGTAAAAGTTGTTTCTTAAATACCGTTAAATGAGCAAGTGTGCTTCAAGGTAACGTCCTAGGTCCACTGCTCAAAATGCGTAAAGGATACTCGTATATTCCGTTTCTAATAAAATATCTAAATGATATTCATCATCTTATAATATTCCATAGATAACAAACTATCAACATACTGATTATCTAGATTTGATTTCTGTCATTTTCGCCTCACAATTGGTTACTAGTGTACTTACCTAATTATCTAATAGCAAAGTTTAAAGGTCAGGTGGTAATAGCACCGAGTGTGCATTGACTTCTAGGTATTTAATACGTCTGAAAAGGCTAGACGTTATCTGCGACTTTCTTGTTCCTACTGACGTTTTTTATTCCTCTCAACCACATTAAGTTTTTATGAATACAATTTATAAAAAGCTTAATAAAAAGAACATCGATTTCTAATACATGTGCATGCAAATTGAATCCGCTCTTAAGATACTGATTAAAGTATTTATTTTTACTTTTTTGCTTACAGGGTGGTTTCCCGTATTGGCTGCTCGGCAAATATCCCCAAATTAAGTTACGAACGACTGATAAAGGTGAATAATATTTATAAATGAATATAAAATAATGTGAAAATGTTACAATTCATCTCATGTTGCGTTAGTTTCTCTCGCTGTTTTATAATAATAAACTTTTTATAAACTTTTCGCAGATTTCATGGCAGAGTCTGAGATATGGTTGGACAAATTCTTCGAGCAAGCGTCTTCATTATTGTATGGGAACGGGGGACCTATAATTTTAGTTCAGGTAACTTGTAATAAGTTGTTTTAGAAGCTTATACTAACACATACAAAACATAACATCACGCCTGTAATCCCTGAAGAGGTAGGCAGAGGTTTACCTCATAGTACACCCATATTTCGCCATTTAAGTCTCATGAAATAGGGGGCGAGCCTATTGCCATCAACCGGGCACTAATGCAGACTCCATGGCTGCTACTGAGCTATTCCTGACGGAAAAACCCAGTAACACTTTGCTCAACCCGGGAATTTAACCCCAAATTTCATGCTCAACTGTCGCGCTTGTGACCACGCAACGAGATAGTACTGCGAGTATTCTCTATAAACATGTTTTCAGGCCAGATTACTTACATTTGTTTATGATGAATTTTGGATTGGTTTCACTAAATCCCATGTTTTATATCAAACAACTATAAAGCATCACGTGAAATCGTGCTTTGGCTTTAATGATTGCAAACACGGCCTGTGATCTACGTGTTATTAACAGTTCAATGAACAGAGGTTAAGCACATGAATTCTTACAAACGTCCATGCCGAGAAAGCTTTGAACTTTCACCTCTTTTCCTACCTACTTGACGTAAAATTATCTACACTTTTAATCAGTTACCCCAAACAGAAATTAAGAATTGGAACTTTATTGAGAACAAGTAAACCATTATAATTGTAGGTTAAATCGTTGGCGTTTTACAGAAGGAAGGCTTTTTATGTGAGTGTGAACTGAGGGAGCAACGGTATTTCGCAAAAAAAAACTAGGATTTACCTAGTAGTAGACGTAAAACAATTGTAGAACAAATCTAGGAATTTTTAAACAAATATCTAAAAACTACAGCCCTTAAAGTGTGGTCCCTCAGCCCTCATTGACCATCAGCCAGATCTCAGAAAGTATCTGAAAAATTACACATGACATTTAGCAAAGAATTTGTAAAGATATTTACTGAAAAAACAGACCACAATGCATCAAAGATAAAAAAATATATGTAGTTTTTAATACATTTCTTTACAAATTCCCAGATTTGTTCTACAATTATTTTACGTCTAGAATTTTTATTTTGTAAAATACCAGTTGGCCCCTCAGTTCACACGCACACGGCTTTTTAGGGTTTTGTACGTCCGAATAAAAATACAGAAGGATTACAGGATCACTGTCCAGCTGTCACAGCCGATTTGTTTATTTTTAAACTAGACTTTAAACTAGATTCTCATTCAACCAACGGCTTGTTTATGATAAGGAAAAAAGTGCTTCAGTGTCAGTCTAAGATACGGGCCTTAGATGACATATCTTCTTAATGCAGCATCTTCTATTCCGTCCAGGTAGAGAACGAGTACGGGAGCTATGGCAACGACATGGACTACCGCATCCAACTCCGCAACATGATACACAAGCACGTTGGCTCCAATGCCGTCCTCTACACCACTGACGGGAACTCGCTCTCCTTACTCAGGGGTGGAGCGGTGCCCAACACTCTTTCTACCATCGACTTCAATGCATATTCTGGTAAGTAAACTTCCTCGTTTTTACTGTTTTAAACGACTGGATCGTAATTATTTTGTTTGATTGTTTGTCTGGCGCCATTGAGTTTAGACTAAGAGATTTATTTTTTATTTTTCGCTTTCCAGTTTCTGTTTCACCGGTTATTTTTTTATGTGACACATGTATATGCGCGACTAGGCAGTAAAATCGACTCGTATGCCGTGACGGGAAATGGTGTTGCGTCCCACCACTTATGCCACGGAAAATCAACCTATTCCCATTAAAATAAAGTTATTTTTGGATTGTTTGTTGATCGTATTTTGTTTATGAAAGTTCCATGTTCAATTTTGTTTTCTTTCATTTACCCCATATTTCGCTATAGGTTTTTATTAAATTATTAAATCTATTAAAAACATAGATGTTTCAAATCTGTCGGGCGACCGTGACGGACAAGTTTTTTTCTTGTTAAATGATTTTCTCAAAATATCTTTATCATCTAATGTGTTATCTCAGATGTAAACAGTTCGTTTTCGGAGCTGCGTCAGTTCATGCCGCAGGGTCCGCTCATGAACTCGGAGTACTACACGGGCTGGCTCACGCACTGGGGCGAGAAGATCGCCACCACGGATGCCGAGGCGGTGGTTAACACCCTCGGAGTGATCCTGGACTACGGAGCCAGCGTCAACTTCTTCATGTTCCTCGGTGGCACCAATTTTGAGTATACTGCAGGTAGGGTGCGCCAGAGTTACACACAAATTTTACCAGTTTTCTTTAAGTCCAATTTAATAGGAGGCAAGCAGGTATTGCTTTTCTATTTATTTTGAATTTATATGTACACACGGCGTCACATCAAGCTGTACATTTCTAGTATAACATGGCCTCGCTTTGTACAGATTTCCCGTACAATGAGAGATCCGCATAAACTGGTTTTGTATAGCTTGACTCGTCGTCGTGCGTACAATGATGGTGGCACATAAGTGAGACTTACTGGCATTAATTGCCTTGTATCCCAGTTATCTTTAAGTGCCATGTTATAGGTAGCGGTCAGGTACCGTTTTTATTTACCTACTTAATTAATTATATTTACAATAATGATCACATATTAAGCAGACTGGCATGATAATGAATGGCTTTGCGACAAAGCATTTTCTTTTAAACTGACATGGTCACTAACACTAGTAACGGGATAATTACCATATTTATCATTTGTTTCGAGTTCGGGAACTCGAAATTTCCGCGCTGTTGCAAACGCCATGATCATAAACTGACCTAAAATATCGGTAATTATCCCGTAACTAGAAGGCATTTTTTGCTATTAAATCTGTGAGTTAGGTGAAATACGTATACATGTTTTGAGAAAGACCTTGAACCTTTTTTTGTTCTTATAGGAGCCAACTACTTAGGAACATACGCGTCGGACATCACTTCATATGACTACGACTCGCCTCTGACGGAGGCTGGAGACCCAACTCCTAAGTATTTCATGATTAGAGACAAATTGAAACAGGTATTTTGAATTTATTTCGAATCGCATTTAAAATAATAAATGTAGGTATTAAGCAGGTATAACTAGTTATTTATTAAGAAATAAATTTTTAGGACAACTTTTTTATAGAAATAACTTGACGAAGTAAATTAATTATAGGAAGAATTATTAATATCATCTATCTTGGATTCTTGTTTTTATTTTTGCAGTAGTAAATTAAATGAGAAAAGTTAATCACAAGCAGACGATTGTAGCCAAAGGAATAAGAAATTAATTGAAAAAGAAAACAATCAAAAATACCATTAATTAATCCTAACCTTTTTTTTAAATTTTCAGTACAACTTTGTAGACGAAAGCATCCCAGTGCCCTCAGCAAGTCCGAAAGGTGCCTACGGGCTTGTCCGAGTAACTCCAACAGTGAATCTGTTAAGTCCCGAGGGGCGCGAGAACTTGGGCAAGACATACGGCGACTACACCGGCTCAACTCTGCCCACCTTCGAATATTTGCGCCAACGGGCAGGACTGATGTTATATGAGACCACCCTCGACGAAGCTGATGACTTGCTATCCATTCGTAAACCAAGAGATATGATTTTTGTGTATGTTGATGGTGTAAGTATAACTGAAATTCAATAATTACAAATAAGCAAAACTATTATTAAGCATACTTTGTTAGGTGGTTCCGCAGTCTGGATCCATAACCAGTTAACCACCGCTGCCCCGCTTGGGTCATCTCTCACTGCCAACGAAGTATTATTTTAAATCATATTTTCTTTCCTAAATGAGAATCAGGTAATTTAACGTCTACGCGACACATGAGCGGCGCCTATGCCGCGTAGCCGCGTAGGCGCCTACGCGGCTACGCCACATACCGACGCGGACGTAAACGCAACCTCTAAACAATTTTGAGCAATCAAAAGCATACGTAAACTGTGTGCCCGGAAGCCAGCCTTTATCCCACTGTCATTTTAACTAGCAAACTTTTAGACATCGATTTCTAAAACACGAACAGCGGCTTAAACTGTCACAACGTTTTTTTTATTTTTCAGGAACTAAAAGGTCGCTTAAGCAGAGTTCACAAGATCTATAGCCTGCCTCTGTCTGCTAAGAATGGTTCAGTATTGTCATTGCTAGTGGAGTCCCAAGGCCGCATTGGTTTCGGCAGTCAAATCCACGATTATAAGGTAATCTTGGAAGCAGAAATTAGTCTGAAAATGAAATTAGGGTGAAAAGTTACTACACCGGGGCATAAATCATTTGTGTATTTGTTAAAACGTTGCAAATTTCTGTAACTCGACATATACAATAGTTTTGACGTATTAGAGCTAAAATGAAATTTATTTTATTTCAGTTTATTCAGTTTTCATTAGTCTTTGACTAAGGTTCCTCAATTTGTTATTCTATTAATGTGACATCGTGTTTCATATCTAAAAATAACTTGGTCGGCATTTCTATTTTTATTTCCTTATCATGTTGACTAAGTTTTCGGTAGTCTATGAAAACCTCAATCGACATAATTAATTATCATGGTTAACAATGTGGTCGAACCATTTTCCATAACCTAAATTGATCAAGTGTTTTTGTTCTTGAATATGTAGTAGGTACAAAACTGTCCATTCAAATTACAAGTTTTTCATAAGATGATATTCTTTTTTTAATGTTTCATTAGTTCTGTTGCCTAAGTAGATTTTGGTTATAACTCTATCGACTATGAATTCTTGTTTTCTATTATTTCTATCTAACGGTATTATTATGCTGCTACTATTATTACTGTACAAGTCTAAATACCATTCATACAACATATTTACGATTACGTCTAATATTAAAACAAGAAAACGTCGTGCAAAAGTTAAATAAGTAAGTTGTAGATATCAGTTAACCATGCACTGCGAAAGAGAAAGAAAGAACTGAAATAAACTGAGCCATTACAAAGTCTAACGAATTCACTTATCTAAAATTCTCGATTAAAGTATCTTTGACATACCTAGATACTACTAAATATTGTGTAGTTTGTGCGCTTTTATGTTATTTCAACATATGAAGGCTTTTCTTGCAGCGCCTGCCATCCGAAGTACGCAATCATAAGCGAGATAGTGACTGTATGTGGTCCAATTAAAGCTATAGATAATACCTACTACCGTTAATCAAATCAGCTTGTATAGAAAGTCTTAATTTTGGTTAATTTATGCATAATACGAAGATCATACTAAGTTTATCTACTCAGAAACGTTACTAATCTTCGAAAAAATATAAAAATCTATCCAAATTCCAAAACAAGATCAACTAGTTTTGTAAAACTATGTTATAATTATATTCCAATGAAATAAGCTCCTTAGAAACACACAACGTGCAGTGACTAAAACAAATATCAATGCTTCTGAACAATGCCTAAGTTTCATATATAACCTAACCTAACCCGAAACACTGTTATCGAAATATTCATTTTTATGTTGGTCATCTTATCTGACAAGTCGACACACGACACAGTAATCCTTGAGTCAGACATTGAACAAGACAGACGATTCGCTATATTGTTATCGACACAATTACAGTTCACTACACTTCCAAATATTTATTTTATCTAACCTTTTACATAATCTAACGGCCTTCTTGTCAAATTCAAGTCTTTGTTTCTAAATGCAAGATAGTCTTAGTTAAAAGAAGAGAAGCTAACTATGATTTGCTATGGGGGAGTTTTAAATCATTCCCCCAACATTATCCTTTCAAAAAAACAACTTTTTCAGACCAATTTGAAAATGACTATTGACACCAAAATATGACAAGCTACATCGTTATTGGTTATTGATGTGACATGCATGTGTCCTTAATAAATATAAGCCCCAGTTTCAGCTATTTTTTTCTCAACTTCATAACTATTTCAGGGTATACTTAGTGATGTGGAATTCAACAGTAAGGTATTGGGCGGAAAATGGAAGATAACGGGATTCCCTCTGGAGACGTTCAACACATCATCCGTAAGGAGTCAGAATAACGCCGGGCGTCCTACTTTCTACGAGGGATCCTTCATCTTGCCAGCCGGGGAGGCGCCGTTAGACACATATGTCGACACTAGTGGATGGGGCAAGGTAACACAAACCGAATTTACCAAATGGTTTTTTATGCTACTACTTGCTTTGCCTTTATTTTGTGTGACTCCTCCCGCTCTGGGCGAAGCGGAAGTGTCCCCCGTGGTTGAAACTGCGAACCACTCACCAAGACTGACAATGTAAAGTACCTGGGAATAACAATCGACAAAAACTTTCAAGACCACATAACAGATTTCAAGACCACATAACAACTCTTAGTTACAGATTGCGGAATGTAATGTATGTGTTTAAATCGCTGAGACCTGTAGTAATATGCTACTGTACTGTATCACATCTTGGGGCCCCGAAATCTACCCTAAAGAAATAAAAAGAACCCAAAGAGATATACTTATGGTGTCGTCTTTTCGACCGTATCGCTACCCCAAAGAAAATAAGTCTGACAGTGCGACAACTGTTTATTGCACACTCTCTTGGAATAACACGCTCTCCTGGTCCATAATCCAATGCTGCCCAGGGAGAGAAACGATACGACCCAATGGAGCGCCATCACCTACGTCACAAAAATATTTTTGCAATGCGTTTCTTTTGCCATCTAGGTGGCTACTTATACAATAAAACCCATAAGTTGTTACACATATTTAGACTCGCAAAGAATAAATGCAAACAGAGGCTAAATGACTGCGGCGGCGACCTCTCGCGTCCGGCCCTGGTTCAATCCATGGTCCGGAGCGAGAGGGAATGGGAAGCCGTCGCCTCCTTCTGCGAAGCAGTCATGCTAGCGAAGGAGGTGGCGGAACTTGAGAGGGAGAGAACCTCACATCCCAGCCGCCGCGGGAGACGCCCCGGGCGTCGGGGGGCAACCAGTGGCCCCCGGCCACCGTAGGCGCGGGCCTGTGGACGGTGAGTAATGGGCTAGCTCACCGTCCGTCCGTCTTATGACGACAGACCGTGCCGACGGCGCGTTCGTGTTCCACGCGCGCCTCAAGGAGATGTCAGCAAATCGGAAGGGGTCCGAGAGGGCCGATGCCTGCCAGGGCTGCGGGTTGTTCGAAAGAGATACCGTGCCCCTGGAACGCAAAGGGCTAAGAAGGAACATGGATGGGTTTTAATCAGTCAAGTCTGACACTCCCTTCCGCTCCGCCCAGAGCGGAAGAAGTCATTTGATGATTTCCCATCCTAAAAAAAAAAAGGCTAAATGACTGGCTACTAAAATTAAACTTTATTGATACTAAAATCATGTTTAAAAAACCTAAACACACTATCACCCACACTCACACACCCACAGATTGACCCATACTACACATCTGCTAACATTCATCTCGCATACTTAATCTAGATATTAATCAAAATAAATCAAACTATGAAATGCCGTATACTTTGTACATTCTGTCAACGCGCTTAGTACATCATTATGAAGTGAATATGTAAAGAGATGGGATCCTGGTGTCCTGAACACAGGCCTCGAACCTAGCTTAGGCACCAGTCTCCGACAATATATCCTTACCTGAAACATGTTTCATTGCAGGGCTACATATGGGTGAACGGGTACAACCTCGGCAGGTATTGGCCAAGTGCAGGTCCTCAGATAACGCTGTACCTGCCCGGATTATGGCTCAAGCCAGCGCCAGAGACCAACCACCTGCAGATCCTGGAACTTGACAAACCTCCCCAGTTCGCCGCCATGGACCTTATCGACTATCCTATACTCAACCGAACTGGGAATATCAACTGGTGGAGAAATCAACCAGGATCAACTTAATACTCGCAATATAATGTATAACTTAACAGTATAGTTCATAATTACTTTGTCAATAAAGACTTTTTAGATTTTTCCCTATTATTTCTTATCATGTGTTCCGGTGTACAGCTGCTCCTGCATCATCGAGACTTCGTAACTTCGTATGATATAAATATAAGATTTGAATATATACCCCTACGAAGCAATTTTATTCCTACCCAACAGAGAACAAAATGTCACCTCTGTAAGTATTTTTTGTACATTGTACAGTCACGTACTCGTGATTGTACATACATACATACACTTCGCTTTCAAAAGCTAGTTGAGCGTTTGCTACGATATAGAAACATGTCACATAAAACATTAGCTTACATCTACAGTTATGTTTAAGACCTATACAATGGAGGATGCAAACGTCAGAATTCAAAGTCATTAAATTATGCCTAGGTATTGCATGAGCGACAAAATACAGACGCCTCGAATGCATGCCCGTCCGGCAGGCAGGTTTGAGGGACTGTATTTTGTTAAGTTTACTTCCTAATGTTTAATCTGGGAAGAAGCAACCAACAAAGCAAAAATCTAGACTCCGACCTGCTACTAAAACTCCTGAAGGAAAACCCAATAGGTACCTACTTACCACTTTGCCTGATCCAAAAATCTAAGATCTCATACACTTGAGCAGTAGCTATTACGCACTAGAGCAACTAGAGAATCATTTTATTAGATTATTTTTAGCATTGCCACTTTATAAAGGGCATTTGATTCATCCATACCAATGAATGAAACTTTATTTTACTCTGCCTGTCTGTCTGTTTGTCAGTCTGCCTATCTGTCTGGTTGTCTGTCTGAGCAATGGTTGATGAAATATTTGCTTCCAAAGTCGTACAAATTGTGTTCTACTATTTATATAGTATACTAAGTACTATTTATTTTCTCGTAGTCAATGGTTAAAGTAGAGTATACAACCCGTGAAAAAAAAAAACTAGGACTTTGTATCCCTCGCTCCGCTCTGCTCTCGGGATCCAACTTAGTCCCTCGAATTAAATTCCTTTTTTTTTTCTTGTTGTATAATCTACTATTTCTTATGAATATCCTTTTAAATATGTATGTAAGTAAATCATCATCTGCCTAGCCTTTTCCCAAACTATCTTGGGGTCGGCTTCCAGTCTAACCGGATGCAGCTGAGTACCAGTATTTTACATGAAGCGACTGCCTATCTGACCTCCACAACCCAGTAACTGGGTAATACAATACCCCTTGGTAAGACTGAATGTCAGACTTTTAGCTTTTGACTACTCGTAACGACTGTACTTAGCCATGAGCTCCTCATGTATGTAAGTAAATATCCTTTTGAATATCTTTTTTATAAATCATTCATTATTCATAAATTAATCATACAACTTATTATTTCATGTTCAATTTATAGGATAAGTCACACAGTTTAGGGCTTATTCTATGCGTACTACGTACGCTGAACTCAAATTAAATTATGTTAAGTAGATAATTTTGTTAACAAGTAATGTTTTATTACAAACAAGTTTTAATCATGACAGGAATCAACCAATAAAAGAGCTATCAACGCTACAAGTGGTTGCGTTTTCGGAGCCAGTTTAAATTTTGATTCTAATATAGAAGCATTATAGAACACAAACAGAACAATTCACCATGAACCCATAACAAGTGATGTGAAAGAGACAGATATAGAAAACTTACTGAGGCGTGAAAGAGTGCACATCAGGTAGAATCCATTGTGTGTGTGACGGAGTATGATAAGGAGTAGGTAATGGTTGAAGCGAGCCTGTCGTCGTGTAGAACGCGACAGCGCCGGACCGTTCCTCACCGGCTTCATAATAAACCACGTGGCCGGCTCAGCGAACCTACAAAAAGTGAGTAAACTACGGTTTATTGACCGATGCGTAGATTAATAGCTATAACTTTGAACATCAATATATTTATCTCGTCTGAAACTACCAATACTAATTCATTTTGTACGTTGTCTTGAGCAATTGATGCCTGTAATTCATGATGTTCGGAAAGTTAGTTCCACGAAAAGTTTGTTTGTGTTTCTTTAAAAAGTTAGTCCTATAGTGTAGTTATATTTGCTTATTTAATTAGTTAGTTGTTTTATAAATCTACATTGAACTCTTTTGTTCAACAATTTATTTCGATCCGTATTAATTTTACCTTGAAATGGTTTTAATTTATGTTCTAAGTTATTTATATGTTTACCTACCTATGTATTCGATGGTTACCTATAAATAAACTATTTTACATAAGTATATGTATAAATGATAACCGTAATAGATAAGTAAGTACAAACAATCAATTCATTAATACAATTTAGAAATAGGTTCTTCTTTCATTAATTGAGTAAATAATTCTTGCACATGCACATTATGGATTTCTGAAAAATTTGTGCCTTCAGCCCTGTGTTGAACTTGTACGTTTAAAAATGTACATCTAAGAATATTGAAAGCAGCCTTAAAAACCTCGCATAGCAACTAAAGCTCAGCTGTTTTTCAAAAGGGTATTCAACTAGTATAGGCATATTTTAGGTATATTTTTGGTCCCTGGTATATTATTATATCACCGTTACAATACATCGATGCTCCGTTAAATGCAAATCTGTTTTTATTTTGATCGAGTTTTAGAATAAGGGGATCTGGGTGGAATGTTTATATTTTTTTTAACAGAAAGGCAGCTATGGCTTTATTTTACGTACATAATCTTTGTTTTGTCTGGATCTGGTTGGAAGATCATGTTCCAGTCATTCTGTTTAACAATTATAATTGTCAAACTTGATATGCGGTCGTAAAGATGTTGTAAATTGAGATCGACGACCACAATTTATTTTGAGTACCGTGTATTTCAATGAAGTATACTACGCCGTAGGTATTTCAATATCATATTGTCATGACAAGCCATCCGTTCCGCATAAGATTAAAAAATAAACAAATAATAGAATTAATGGGTATTTTAAATAACTTTGTAATCGAATCAGAGACTCATACTCTCATACATAGTATCATCATCATAGATCGGAGTAGGTAGATTGATTTTGTATCATAAATGCTCACAGAAAGAATAACATGGATAATCCATTTTTCCGGAAAGTAATTCCGGTATTTCCGGATTCAATTAAATATTGTTAATGTTGGTAGTGTTATTATTACTACTCAATTCAAGAATTTAAAGGAAGGTATCAAAACTAACTAACTATAACATCTTATAAATTGTTGCACTTAAATTTAAATCAAATCAACCAATTCCGGAGGAGTGTCCATATTAATATAAACGTTTCGGATCAATGACCCCAATTCAATCTACCTACTCCGATCTATGATCATCATGCTTGTAAGCCCCGAAGGGTTAGGCAGAGGTGCGCCTAATAGTACACCCACATTTCACCAGGTATGTTTAAATCCCATAGGGGCCAAGCCTATTACCATCAACCGGGCACAAACAAAGACTCTGTAGCTACTGCTACTCAGATATTTGTGATGGAAAACTTTAACTCAAACTTATACTGAAAAAAATACATTAAATAAAGATTTATTATTTATGATCAGATGTGCTGCCATGTTACATACACATTGGACTGATGTTGGAGCCTGGGGCTCGATCCCCAGGTCAGACAAACTTTTTAATTGATATAACACTTTTATTTCAATAAAAATGCTCCCTTTGCTTATACAGATGGTGGCTGATGATTTGAATTGTGAGGTGGGTCCACCCTGCAGCCTCGTGTTAGCTGATGGGTCGGTCTTCACAGGGCGAAGCTTTGGTGCTCAAGTCCCTGTCGATGGAGAAGTTGGTAAGTACTACATTGACTAGTTATTTCGTCCGTTGTTTTGTAAAAACGGCGTAACTAAAAGTAGGTTAGGTATTCCCAATATGTTTTTTTTTATTATTTTGTAGAAACAATCCACTGTTATTCCAAAAGTATTAAGAATCAATGAAAATTATTTTCCAATACCAATTTACTTTGGAAAATTCTAAATATTTGGGATGTGACGCGGCTTCGTTTTGCCAATAACTGGGCCCAATCAAATTTAGATGGCTTCGCCAACAAAGAGACGTCCATTCCTCTTCTGTTGTAATTAATTGCCGCCTAAAAGAGTTAATTAGAATCTATATATTTGCTGTTACTAACAGCGCACATACACAGCTGTGTACTGAAAAAAAAAATAAAAAACCCCCGACAGAAAAACCTCTAAAAAACCAAAATTAAATTAATCCGAGCGTCGTAGCGTCACCTCTCTTTTTTGGTCGGGGGTTAAAAAAGAATACTAGTTGGCTGATAAAGGAAACAGCGAATAACACATAGAATTAAAAAATATATATATATAACATCACGCCTGTAATCCCCGAATGGATAAGTAGATGTGTGCATCCACATTTCGCTAGTTATGTTTTAAGTTCCATATAATATAAATGATGAGGGGTATAAATGATGAGGGGGTGAGCCTATTGCCATCAACTGGTCGCAAATCCAGACTCCGTAGCAGCTACTAAGAAATTCCTTATGGTAAAACCCAATAACACTTTGCCCGACTCGAGAATCGAACCTCATGCTCAGTAGTCGGGCTTGCAACCTCTCGACCAGGCTCTGTCAGGCAGTCAAAAAAATATGTATAATAAAATAATGTATTACTATGTCTTACCATGTCCCTTAAAAAATGGTACATTTTCATATTGACTGCTTTCAGTAGGTCTAATCATAGTGTTGTTGATCAGTATTTCAGACGGGTATGGTCGGATACCCAGAGTCGTTGACGGACCCGTCGTACCACGCGCAGCTGTTGGTGCTCACGTACCCACTGGTCGGCAACTATGGCGTTCCCGACGAAGACGAAAAAGACGAACATGGAATACCCAAGTAAAATATTCCACTAGTAGCCAGACAATACTAACACTAATAAACAATAATAATAACAAAATTCTAAAGTTTAGACCCTCTTTCAGTCGAAACATATTTCAATTAATCTATACCATTATTGTAAAGCTGAAGAGTTTGTTTGTTTGTCTGTTTGTTTGTTTGCTTGAACGCGCTAATCTCAGAAAGTGCGATTTCTTTTTGTGAAAGAAAGAATTCTTTTTGTGTTAGATAGCCCATTTATCGAGGAAGGCTATATGTCATCACACTAGGACCAATAGGAGCGGAGAAGCAATGAAAAATGTTGCGAAAATGGGCAAAATGTGACGTAGACAAAGTTCCGCGGGACAGCTAGTTGGTAAGGTAAAATGAAGCGGTTTGTGCAGCTACTCTTTTGTAGCTAATGGCAGCCATTCCTATTAGATCAATCCCAAATTGCCAACATTTGGAGTGAAAGCAGCAAACGGCAGAAAAAATCTTAAAAAGTTGAAAACGTTTTCTGTTACGGGTTTGCCAAGATTTTTAAAAGCCATCATACAATGTCGGGTTTCAAGTTAAAATAATGACTGACTAGTCCCCACGCTACGTTCCAGGTGGTTTGAATCCAACCGCATATGGGCAGCTGGCTTGATAGTGGGCGAGGTGAGCACTCGCGCGTGCCACTGGCGCGCTAAACGTTCCCTGGGCTCTTGGCTGGCAGCCCACGGTGTCCCAGGCCTCTGTGACGTGGACACCAGGGCGCTAACCTTCCGTCTCAGAGCTGGTGTTACCCTTGGACGCATCATTCAGGGAGTCCCGCCGTTTGGACTACTACCAGCCCTATCAGACCCAAATACCAGGAATCTGGTTGCTGAAGTGTCTGTAAAGGTTAGTACCCTAATTTTTGAAGATGAATTACGCTATTTAAGGTGATACCATTTGTAATTTTCAAAACGGGCAAAAACGTTGTTGTGTCTCGTAAACCTATAAGATATACCCAAATATAGGTAAGTATTTGCATTATATATGTGGAATGTAGAAAATAATAAGCAACATTTATAATACAATGTAGGTTTTATAGTGCAAATTAGCCATGGCCCTGTTGAGCTTATCACCATGATCTGTGTATCATTGTATTGTAAAAAATCCGCATAATGATGAGTATCTATGGCACTTCACATTTTATGTTTCCTTTGCTGTTTTCTTTTAATATTTCTTACTTAGAGAACATGATACTTTGATCAATGAAGTCGCGAAATTCAATCATGCAATAACTTTTACAGACAAAAAGTTTCATATTTTTAGAAACTAACCAATTTAGTAAGTATTAACTATTTTTTCAGGAACCTATAATATACAACCCAAATGGCGACGTAACAATCATGGCTGTAGACTGTGGGTTGAAGTACAATCAGATCAGGTGTTTGATCAAACGCAACGCCAAGGTTGTGCTAGTACCCTGGGACCACAAGCTGGACCCTAGCCAGTATGATGGCCTTTTCGTCAGTAACGGTCCAGGTGACCCAGTCAAGTGCAAGAAGGTCGTGGACCATATGCGCTCAGTCATCGAAGACAAGACAAACGTTAAACCTGTATTTGGCATCTGTTTGGGACACCAGTTGCTGTCCACCGCCGCTGGCTGCAAAACTTACAAAACCAGGTAAATAACGAATGTTTCATTAATTCTTTTTATTACAATTTGCGTTGTTTTTACGTATATTCCCCTAACCTTGTTTACAATAAATTGGTCCATTGATTTCAGAGGGCGGGAAGGCTTTTTCCTTGGGTTTTATTTACTATATTACGGACTTTATTTTCTTAATGGTGTTTTTTTTTCAGTTACGGTAATCGTGGACACAATTTACCTTGCACACATAATGGCACCGGCCGATGCTTTATGACATCACAAAATCATGGCTTTGCTGTCGATGCGAATTCGCTGCCGGAAGGCTGGAAAGTTTTATTCACCAATGAAAACGATAAAACGAATGAAGGTATTATTCATAAAACTTTGCCTTTCTTCAGTGTTCAGTTTCACCCGGAGCACACTGCCGGGCCTACGGATTTAGAATGTCTTTTTGATGTATTTGTCGATGCTGTGAAATCTTACAAAAATAAGAAGTCGTGTAGCATCGATGGCATCATTACAGAAAAACTTAAATTTGTACCGACTTTACATGAACGACCAAAAAAAGTACTCATACTTGGTTCTGGAGGGTTATCAATCGGGCAAGCTGGCGAGTTTGACTATTCAGGATCGCAAGCAGTTAAAGCTTTAAAGGAAGAAAAGATACAAACGGTATTGATAAATCCTAATATTGCAACTGTCCAAACGTCAAAGGGCCTGGCTGACAAAGTTTATTTCCTTCCTATCACACAGGAATATGTTGAACAGGTTATTAAAGCAGAACGACCTACTGGAGTACTTCTTACATTCGGTGGTCAGACAGCCCTCAATTGTGGAGTCGAGTTAGAAAAAAGTAAAATTCTAGAAAAGTACAATGTGAGCGTTTTAGGAACTCCTATTCAGTCAATAGTTGATACTGAAGATCGTAAAATATTTGCTGAAAAAGTTAATGCGATTGGTGAAAAAGTTGCCCCAAGCGCAGCTGTAACAACAGTTGACGAGGCACTAGTAGCTGCAAGGCAAATTGGGTATCCAGTAATGGCCCGATCTGCATTTTCCTTAGGTGGTTTAGGATCCGGTTTTGCTAACAATGAAGACGAACTTCGAACCCTCGCACAACATGGACTATCCCATTCCGATCAACTTATAATAGACAAATCGCTTAAAGGATGGAAAGAAGTGGAATATGAAGTGGTTAGAGATGCATATAATAATTGCATAACCGTGTGTAATATGGAGAATGTCGATCCTTTAGGAATACACACAGGAGAATCAATTGTAGTAGCACCGAGTCAAACCCTCTCAAACAGAGAATATTACATGTTGAGAAACACTGCCATCAAAGTTATTCAACACTTCGGCATAGTAGGCGAATGTAATATTCAGTACGCATTGAACCCAAATTCAGAAGAATTCTTCATTATAGAAGTAAATGCCAGGTTATCTCGAAGTTCAGCCCTGGCAAGTAAGGCAACTGGGTATCCACTAGCTTATGTTGCTGCTAAATTAGCGCTGGGTATATCGCTACCTGTTATTAAGAACTCCGTCACCGGAGTTACGACTGCTTGCTTTGAACCAAGTCTCGATTACTGCGTTGTCAAAATACCAAGATGGGATTTGGCTAAATTTAATAGAGTCAGTACAAAAATTGGAAGTTCAATGAAAAGTGTTGGAGAAGTTATGTCAATAGGCAGAAACTTCGAAGAAGCTTTCCAAAAAGCGTTACGTATGGTAGATGAAAACGTTAATGGGTTCGACCCAAACATTAAGAAAGTGAATGAAGACGAATTGAGAGAACCGACTGATAAGCGAATGTTTGTCTTAGCTGCTGCTCTAAGGAAAGGTTACACTGTTGATAAATTATACGAGTTAACCAAAATAGATCATTGGTTCCTAGAGAAATTCAAAAATATAATAGATTACTATCAAGTCTTGGAGGCCGATCATCATGGTTCAATTCCTTTCGATATTTTAAAGAAGGCAAAGAAAATTGGATTTTCGGATAAACAAATTGCTGCTGCTATAAAAAGTACTGAAGTCGCCGTGAGAAAGTTAAGAGAAGAATATAAAATTACTCCATTTGTTAAACAAATCGACACAGTAGCAGCCGAGTGGCCAGCTACTACAAATTACTTGTATTTAACTTATAACGGTAACACGCATGATCTAGAGTTTCCTGGTGGTTTTACCGTGGTGTTAGGTTCAGGTGTTTATCGCATTGGAAGTTCCGTTGAATTCGATTGGTGTGCTGTCGGATGTCTAAGGGAACTTAAAAATCAAGGCAAAAAGACAATCATGATTAATTATAATCCTGAGACGGTCAGTACTGACTATGACATGAGCGATAGGTTGTATTTTGAAGAAATTTCCTTTGAAGTTGTTATGGATATTTATAACATTGAACACCCAGATGGAGTAATATTATCAATGGGTGGACAGTTACCTAATAATATTGCAATGGATTTACATAGACAACAAGCGATTATTTTAGGTACGTCTCCTGACATGATTGATAATGCCGAGAATAGGTTTAAATTTTCCAGAATATTAGACCGAAAAGGTATATTGCAACCGAGGTGGAAGGAACTTACCGATTTAGAATCAGCTGCAAGTTTTTGTGAAGAAGTAGGATTTCCATGTTTGGTACGCCCGTCATACGTTCTAAGTGGTGCAGCTATGAATGTTGCTAATTCAAACCAGGAATTGGAAGCTTATTTAAAGTCGGCTAGTTTAGTAAGCAAAGATTATCCAGTGGTAATATCTAAATTCATAATGGATGCGAAAGAGATAGATGTAGACGTTGTCGCTGCTGATGGTGTTATTTTCTGTATGGCAGTATCTGAACACGTTGAAAATGCGGGAGTCCATTCTGGCGATGCAACATTAGTTACTCCGCCTCAGGATATAAATGATGAAACTTTGGAAAAAATTAAAGGAATCGCCAGTATTATAGCTGAGACGCTAGATGTAACTGGACCCTTTAATATGCAACTTATTGCAAAAGATAACGAACTCAAAGTCATTGAATGCAACGTCAGAGTTTCAAGATCCTTTCCATTTGTTTCTAAAACACTAGACCATGATTTTGTTGCGATGGCCACTAAGATTATCTTGGGTATACCTGTGGAACCAGTTAATGTAATGACCGGTTGTGGAAAAGTTGGTGTGAAAGTACCACAATTTTCATTCTCCCGACTGGCTGGTGCAGATGTAACTTTAGGAGTAGAAATGGCATCTACCGGTGAAGTAGCATGTTTCGGTGAAAATCGTTATGAAGCCTATTTAAAATCGCTAATGAGCACAGGGTTTAGAATACCCAAGAAAGCTATTTTGCTATCAGTGGGAACGTTCAAGGTAAGAAGTAAATTCTGTGATTGTTTGTGAGTTTAGTTTGTGTAACCGTATTCATGTATCCTTTTGAATTTCAGCACAAAATGGAATTACTTCCGAGTGTTAGAATCCTGCATAAAATGGGATATAAATTGTACGCTAGTATGGGCACAGGAGACTTCTACACTGAGCATGGAGTCGAGGTAAGGTACTTTTTTGTAGTATTGATTTATCAACTGCCTCGTTGGTCTAGTGGTCCCAAACGCGACTGCTGAGCATGAGGTCCTGGGTTCGGTACCCGGGACGGGCAAAGTGTTATTGGGTTTTTTCCATCAGGAATTCGGTTGACGGCAATAAGCTCGCCCCTTCCTATTATATGGGACTTAGACCATAACTGGTGGTATTTTGGCTGCCTTGATTTTGGGTACCTCTGCCTAATCCTTCGGGGATTGCAGGGCGTGATGTTATGTTTTTCTCTCCTTTTATAAAGTCTTTTATTTATTGTTTTTGTTTTGTAGGTTGAAAGTGTTCAATGGACATTTGATCACATAGGTGATCCGGAAGATGTGAGATCAGATGGGGAACTGATGCATTTAGCTGACTTTATGGCGAGACGTGAATTAGATTTAGTAATTAATTTACCAATGCGAGGAGGTGCCCGACGGGTATCTTCATTCACTACTCATGGATATCGCACTCGCCGACTTGCCGTGGATTACGCTGTGCCTTTAGTGACTGATGTGAAGTGCGCTAAACTATTAGTTCAGGTTTGTTAATTTGTCTACTGTTAAAACAGATATTTGTACTTCTATTTTGAAGAAAATAGAAGTACAAATATAAAATAATATAATAATTATATAAAACAAAACAATGAATATTTTACAGGCTATGCACCTTTGCGGTGGTGCTCCTCTAATGAAAACTCATACGGACTGTATGACATCGCGCAACATCATCAAGTTGCCGGGTTTCATTGACGTCCACGTGCACGTGCGCGAACCTGGCGCAACGTACAAAGAAGATTACGCGAGTTGCACTGCCGCTGCTCTCGCTGGAGGCATCACAATGATATGCGCCATGCCAAACACTAATCCTCCAGTTATTGATCGCTCATCTTTCGATTATACTTCTGCTTTGGCACGCGTAAGTGCTCGGTGTGACTATGCACTGTACATGGGAGCATCATCTAGTAACTTTGACACTGTTGCTGAAATGGCTCCTCAAGCGGCTGCATTGAAAATGTATCTTAACCAAACATATAGTACTCTTACGATGGACGATATGACAATCTGGCAAAAACATCTCCAGAATTGGCCAAAGAAAATGCCTGTATGTGCTCATGCGGAACGAGAAAAAACTGGAGCCATAATTTTGATGGCATCTCTACTCGACAGACCTATACATATTTGTCACGTAGCTCGAAGAGAGGAAATTCTTATAATTAAGTCTGCTAAAGAAAGAGGTCTGAAGGTTACATGTGAAGTATGCCCACATCATTTGTTCCTAAGCACAGCAGATATTGATGATATAGGAGCAGGAAGGGCTGAAGTGCGGCCAGTATTATGTAGCCCAGAAGACCAAGCTGAACTTTGGAAAAATATAGATATGATTGATGTCTTTGCGACGGACCACGCTCCACACACTGTGCAAGAGAAAAATTCACAGAAGCCTCCTCCTGGTTTTCCAGGATTGGAAACGATTTTGCCATTACTTCTAAATGCAGTACACGAAGGGCGTTTAACGATTGAAGATCTGATAAATAAATTCCATCGTAACCCTCGTAAAATATTTAATTTGCCAGAACAACCAAACACTTACGTTGAGGTGGATATGGATTACGAATGGACGATTCCACAAGCTTTGGAGTTTTCAAAATCTAAATGGACACCATTTGCAGGCATGCAAGTTTGTGGAGCAGTACATCGCGTAACATTGCGAGGTGAAATTGCGTATGTTGAGGGGCAAGTTCTAGTACCACCCGGCTTTGGACAAAATGTCCGAGACTGGCCTACACCCAAAAAACAAACATACCTTACTATTGAAAAAACAGATAAAGAAGTCAGTCGTCCAAATTCTGCACTAGATGTACACATATCTGCAGAATTCAATAGAGTTAGTGATATTGATTTTGATCAAATCGATAACAGACCTGAGGCACAAACCAAACCTAATGTCCATTTCAGTGAAATTGCAGCTGCAAGGTGTTTATCACCGTTACCACAGGTGACGAGACAAAGATGTGATAGTACATCTAATTATAACCCCCCTGCAACAACAGCTTCTCAACGTCAACGTAGCGACCTATTCGGAAAAAGTATACTAACCGTAGACTCGTTCAGTAAAGATACTCTCAATGATATATTCAATCTAGCACAGTTCATGAAAACCAGTGTAAACAAAGGGCGAAACCTAGATGATATTTTGCGAGGCAAAGTTATGGCGTCGATATTTTATGAAGTCAGCACGCGAACTAGTTGCAGTTTTGCAGCAGCAATGCAACGACTGGGTGGTTCTGTAATCCATACGGATGCTACGAGTTCATCAGCAAAGAAAGGTGAAACTTTGGAAGATAGTGTTTCCGTTATGGCAAGCTATTCTGATGTAGTGGTGCTTCGGCATCCTGAGCCTGGGGCAGTAGCGGTGAGTTACATTATCATAAGTCACAGTCAGTGGTCAGTGCGGTCAGTTAGTTGGTGCTTGATCTTCTGACGCATCCAACGAGTATGGCATTTTTTATATGCCTTAAATCCCAAGTAGAGAAGCACTGCACCCATGATGCAGATAATTATTGTTGTCATAATTGTCTGGATGCTCATATGTGTCTCAATTTGCTGCAAATTTGCACTATTTCCAGCACCGGCTGCATTTTGGGCCAGAAAAACCTCTTCTTTTGTATGGTAGGATTAACACATCTTGAATAATTTCGCACCAATAAAAAATTAAGCCAATTATATATAACGCGACACGACCATTATGCCCGGCTTGCCCGTAGGCAAGGCATAATTGTCTGGATGCTCATATGTGTCTCAATTTGCTGCAAATTTGCACTATTTCCAGCACCGGCTGCATTTTGGGCCAGAAAAACCTCTTCTTTTGTATGGTAGGATTAACACATCTTGAATAATTTCGCACCAATAAAAAATTAAGCCAATTATATATAACGCGACACGACCATTATGCCCGGCTTGCCTACGGGCAAGCCGCGCATAGCAGGGTCGCCATGTAGGAATAGGTGTAATTGAGTAGACGACTTGATGTAAAATAATCATATTTATTAACGAACCATTCAATATATAGACTTAGGCTACTTACACATACAGACATAGGCATGAGACCCACACTAGAATAACATGGCTGTAAACTTACATGATGTGATGATGAAATACTAATTTAACTTTCTTCTTTTAGCGTGCAGCCCGTCACTGTCGCAAACCTATACTAAATGCCGGAGACGGCATTGGAGAACACCCCACACAGGCTCTACTCGACGTCTTTACAATTCGTGAAGAAATCGGTACAGTGAACGGATTAACCATCACCATGGTTGGGGACCTGAAGAATGGTCGAACTGTTCATTCTCTAGCACGGCTTCTAACTCTCTATCAAGTACAGCTGCAATATGTCAGCCCTCGAGGACTAGGCATGCCGAAGCATATCACAGATTATGTTGCCTCTAAAGGTATACCTCAAAGAGTATACGAGAGGTTGGAGGATGTATTAGAGGACACTCACGTTTTGTACATGACTCGAATTCAGCGTGAAAGGTTCCAAAGTCAGGAAGAATATGAAAAGGTACTATTACTGAATTATTTGATCTAAATCAATCAATTCTAAAGTAAGTCTCTCTCTAAGTCAAAGAAAAAAAGTTCAATTACAGTAGATAAGTGCTCTCATACAAGACTTATATTTGTTTCGTTTCACCGAGTTTGTTTATTAGCAATCCAGCTCTGACAAATACTGCCTATAATGCCTATACCTGCTCTCAAACGCATCTACTGTTATTTCAGACACGTGGGTTGCTGGTGGTGACTCCACAGCTGATGACGCGCGCTCGCAGGCGCATGGTGGTGATGCACCCCCTCCCGCGAGTCGATGAAATCTCGCCGGACTTCGACTCGGACCCTCGCGCCGCGTACTTCAGGCAAGCCGGGTACGGCATGTACGTGCGGATGGCTCTACTCTCCATGGTGGCTGGCGTGAACCCACTCACGTAAAACCACTGTCCTACTTGCAACGTCATACAATTCCTAATCAGAAATTATATTTTTAATATATATTTCAGAATACTGAATATCCGCTTGATATGCAATCAAAAAGATTCAATCAATTGCGAATATCTAAAATCAGAAGCGCATTACATGTGTGCCGTCGTTTGATGTTACAGTATCGTATCAAAGAAACATTATGCGCACACAAAGCTATTAAGTAGTACCTACGTCTTTGATGTATGATTTGAATATTGCCTACGTAGAAAATACATTCCAGATTGCAAAAATATGTTCTAGAATGTAAACAAAAACAAAAATCTTATTTTCCCTGGACCGAATAAAAATCCTGTTGATTGTTGCGTACCAAGCATATATAAGTATATTTTTTAGGATTTTACTAGAAGGTGATAAGTACTAGTAAAACAAACGCCATTCAAGATGCCTACCATTCCTATTAAATAAAAAATGGTATAATTAATAATCAGATAGTTTATATTTCTTTTACTTTTACAATACTTTTGTAAACATTTAATAATAAAGTAATCAGTTACAAACTGGCGTTCATTATTTTTCCTGCCACAAATAATATTGCAACCATCTACAAAATGGTAACAAACACGCACGAGATTCTATACATTTATTTAAAGAAAATTAAAACAAATTCCGAGAACTAGTCAAGAGTTGATAATTATCCCTAGACACAAAACTTATTTACAAAATTATGTACATTATATCAACTTTTCTTAATTAATGTTGTTTACAATTTGGATTCCTCTCCACTGATAAATTCATTAAATCTCATGTTATCGAGACTTGAAGAGTTCTCAGCGTGCACATCAACAAAGGTGAATGCTGATATACCAGGATTATCAGTCGGTGAATCATGAACTTCCTCAAACTTTGGGCGCTGCTTGCGGAGCGGTTTTTGTTGGCTTCGTTCCAGTTTGCTGTCTCTTCTTGTTGGTAACTTAAAACCACCTTGGTTCGCTAATTTTCTCTGACAGTCAGTCAGTTTTTCACGTACCACATCTAAATACTCATTGGCTGTCATGTCTCCGCCTGGTTCTTGTAATAGCAATTTGCAGAGTCTCTGAGCCTGTTCCAGGTATATGAGCGCTTGTCTTATTGCTTCGAATCTCTCGCTAGATCGCGCCATTGCGATGAAATGAGGAATAAAAAATTCCAGAACTAGACGTCTACGCTCCGTTTCCATCTTTTTTGGTATCATAAACTGTAAACACAAAAAAAATTAGTAACGTTAGATCTACATCAACTTTTTATTTGTAACTTGACTATGCCAAAAAGATACCGCACGTCACGACTTGATGTTTACAAGCCGGATGCGAATTAATATCTAGGGATAACCTGATTAAATATTTAAAATACAACTTACGTTTCTGCTAAATTCTCGTGCCTGTTTCTCTGACCTTTGCTTTTTTGCTTGATTTTGAGCATTTCTCCTTTCTTGTAGTTGTTTGTGTTGTTGTCTGGCCCATTTATAGTTTTTGTCTCGTTCTTTTTCCTTATCCCAGAAGTTTATTTGAGTATCGTCGTCAGTATCAGAACTGTCTTGATAACTGGAGACAACCGGAGGTAAATATGGATTGATAAGGCGTAAAGGATTCTTACATGTCAGTATATCATACAGCCTTTGGGAGTTGAACGCCGGGTAAAAATCTTTCTTAGTATATTTTATTCTTTTGAGCGCATTCAGAACATGCATTACCGGGGCCTCCAGAATTTCAGCAATTTTTTTCTGTTGTACGTGCAGCAATGGTTTTGGTATATTTTTAACTTCATTACAGCTTTCTACAAAATAATTGGGCATTCTTTTTTTCACACAATTCGTGTAAAAGCTTCGCAAAAACAATCTCAAAGATTCACCGAGCCGATCTTCTGGCCATTTTGCGTAATTATCTTCGCATTGCCAAAATAGATGGCTTTTAATATGACTAGCGTCTATGCCGATCTTGGCCGTTTCATTCTCCAGAAAAGTTTTATGTAATGCTAAAGTGAACAAATAACAACGTATGTGAGAATGAGCCAAACAGCTTTCCAAATAACGTTCTGCTGCTGGAAATATAATTTTCCACTGTATATTCTGGTCTGGATTTTGGCCTCTTTTGTCTCTAAATCCTATAGGTACTAACAAGCATCCGAAACCTATAGCTTTGCTTACCATCTCTTTTTTGGGCCATTGATAAGAAAAATTAGTTCTGGGATTTTGTATGATTCTCCTCTCTCTAATAATCCACTGGTTAGCTGCATTGGGCCAAGCAGCGACAAAAGCAGGAAATATTTCATAACCAATTTTGGAGCCATTTTTAATTGAGTCACAATAAATACTGGCGCCTTGAGTTAAAGCAGAATTGACTTCTTCTGTACTCAAACCTAATCCAGACCCTAAATTAATTATAAAGTTATCCACGAAGTTATTCATAAATCTCAACGAGTTAAGGTAATAACATCTCTCATATAAATTGGGTGATTCTGAAGACTTGGAGGCGCTTTCAGCGACTTCATCGTCGTCGTCTTCATCAATCCATTCGTCCAGGGCTTTCACATCCATGGGTGTCCACGTCTCATCTGGCAACGCTCCTGATGTAACCCAGTAGTTGGAATGCAAACTGAGTCCTATTTTTTTTGGTGTAGCTGCTTTTGTTATAGTAGAATAACCATAATCCGATTCAGCTTCACTAGAGTTTGATTTGTAGCCAGAGGTCTCAGTATCCTCTGCTAGATTACCTTCTGAGTAAGCTGAACGCATGTTAGTTTTTGAGTATTTGCTAAGATCTTTGGTTGAATTACTTAGTCTTCTGGAGTATTTTAATATTGATTTTCTCGGAGCCATGTCATTTTCGGCAAGCAGTGTTTTTTTATCCTCTATAAAATTATTGTTAGATTCCGGCTCATCCTCTTCTTCGGGTAATAAAGTATTGACTTTCCGAAGTCTGTTCATGTTTGAAATATTACTTTTCGTTACCTGTAAACTAACTTGTTTTATCGGTCCACTGGGTCTTCTACCGACAGCCGCATTTGAATCGTGATTTTTTTTGTCGTCGGAAGCTAAGAATGATTCAGTGTTTTCCAATTTAGTTTTAATTTGTTGTAAAAGTTCTTCGCCTTTACTGGCACTGTATGGAAATTCATCTGATTCATTAGATTCTTTTTCAGACTCGGTATATATGCTATCATCAGAATCAGCTTTATTCATAGTAACCATTTCGTTTTCTTTGTGTAGGGTACTCTCTAAAACTTCCATTTTCTTCAGTTTTACATATCCTGAAAACACAGACAGTGGTTACTATTTGTTTGTTTTCCTAAAACGATTTACCAATTTAACGTAAAATATGAATGTTTAGCTAGATATTTCAATGAATTTATTTTACCTGGGTTTTTACCGTCTTCTATGCGCAATTTGTAGAATGGTGCATCGAGCACCGCGCTGTAATCGGAGGTATCTCCAGGTTCACTTGCTTCCACGTTGTCATAGATAACGAAGAGCCTCGGAGCTGATAGAGGCTCCTTTTGCCCTCGGCTCCTCTGGTAGCTGATGTGTTCGTGAACACACTCTTGCAATCGATCCGCGAAAAACACATGTTTGTTTTGTCGCACCATAGCTTCATTGATATAGTGCTCACGTTCACTTATTGGATTGTTTTTTATTTGGTGTACTTCCCTGAAATCAAACATGAAATTGATTTTATTTTATATCTCGACACTTGATTATTTTTTGCATTCACATACCTACTTACATATTAATATTTTCACGTATTAACACTAAGCAGTTGATAACAAATGAATTATAAAATAAAATAAATCACAGTTAACATGTGATAACTTAATAAATATGTAGATGCTAAACTTTATCATTTAATACCAATCTCTTTCCCATTATCATATCTGTCGGTATGATCTTTTTAATGACATAATAAAATTAATACTTTGAAGTATATACCGAATGCAGTATCTAAGTTAATCAAATCAATATTTGCGGATTAGTTTCTAGAGGTAAAAAAAAGCTTTAGGTACTTGAAAATGTGCTTGAACCATTTAACCTACTTATTGTTTATTTTTAAAAACAAAAGTCACGAGCATAAAGAATATAATCGTAACATAACTTTGTAATTTTGATTATTTACATAATATTACTAGGATGATAGAAAATATTCTTAACCTTGAAGATTATTGTATAATTTAATAAAGAAAATCTGCTATCTGAATGACAGTCAAAGTTAGGGACTTTCTTGTGCCTCTACAGCTGATAAGGACATCTATATGACACCAATTTCACTAATATTCACAATTTGTGACAGCAGATAATTGGACAAAATACACGTTAACCCAAAAAAAGCTAAGCATACCTAATCATAGAATTATTGATTTCCGTATAATTTACCTGCTTACTTCAGCTAAAAGAAATTAATTGTTTTGAAAAACTAACTCCACAGCGTATACAGTTTTGGCTTTCTATAGAAGAACCGGATTAAAAAGTTTTTGAGTCTAATATTTTTTTGTGTGGAGTTAAATCTAAACAAATCAAAATTTAAAGTGTCTCTTATTTCTACTTTTAAGAAATACTCAAAATGTATTAACATAGGTCAAGAAGTGAACCTTCTCTTAAAAAGGTCGGGAAAAAGTCAGCATGTAATTTGATTTGGAAAAATAATAAATGTGATTATTATCTGGGGCAATCGGGTAAAAAAATGCTTAATTGACTGGCAGAGTTATCGAGTCATTTTAATAGACTGTACTCACAAAAAACACCGACATGCGTCAGGCTTTGGTGCGTAGAACCCATTAGAAAATTATCATCAAGTCTTTTCCCTTCTATTTTGGAGTCGACTTCCAGTCTACCCGGGTGCAGCTAAATCAACAATAGTTTTGTAATATGTCCAAGAGCCGACCTTTGAAAAATAATGTAGTACATAACTTTGGGTATGTTATCTAGAATCCAAATTAAATCTGTACATACAATACAAGTCGATTATCATACATATTGGAACTAACGAGGTTTAAATACAACAGATTTAGATTGTATTAAGGACACGTCTTATTATGAATATTCTTTATCGCTTCGTGATTTTGAATTCTATGAATACGATTAAATTGGGCAATGACAAAAGCCAGCACGATGATTAAAACAACATTTTCATTGGCTTACCGTTCGTAGTTTTCAAAGAACTGCACAGAGAGCAGAATGTTATTCAAGAGGAACGCTTCGGAGTCGTTTTGGAGCTGGTATCGCATGCGGTCCAGCGCCTCCTCGTCATAGTTCCGCGCGTGCTGTTGCATGCACAGCGGAGGCCCAGGGTTCGCCGGCGGCTCCACCAGCGCCATCGGTGGCACTGGCGCCTCCTGCTTCCCGGGCCTCCTGTTCGCAGGGTTCACATTCCTATTCCGTGACTCATCTCGTTTCTGCTGCTTCCATTTCTCCCTTTCAAAAAACGTTTCTGGCTCTTTTTCTGTTTTCTTCGATTTACAATTCCCCATTGAAAAACTGCACTTGTTCAATAGATCACGCTCAAGAATTTTGTCAAAACTGGTTCTTAGACCATATAAACTTTCGCGCACATTTCAGTTCAGTTCTAAATATTAAACACGTATAATTAAATTTGGAAGATGTGTATTGTGGAGTGTCCCGTGTTTACGTCTGCACGAGTAAACAATGCCCGCAGCACTGACAAAGTGATTCTCACAAGTCGATCGGTAGAAAACTGTGCTTATCAGGCACCAATAATGATTGATATAGTTATCGTGCTTAATTGATTAGAGCTGCAGTGCTATGCACGGAATTCCACTATAGCCGCTACGACAGGGTAGGTACTTTGACAACTGGTGCATGTTGCCTATCAGAGCTCGCCTGCCGGTCTCGCACTGTGCGTGCACCACTGAACAATCACACAATAGGAAAAACTGCATTCCTTATGCTCAAGACATGCTATTACGTAAACTGAAGCGTAAATAACCCGTATATTGTCACTATTGTTTTAGTTCAATACATTTATAATATCGGGCCTGTAATCCCAGAAGGGTTAGGCAGAGGTTTTGAACATAACTGTGTGTGTGTTGTGTACAATAGTACAAACAAATCTAATGTAATAGGGGGTGAGCCTATTGCTACCATCGGACACAAGTCCAGACTCCGCAGCTGCTACTGAGAAATTTGTAATGGCAAAACCCAAAAACACTTTGCCCTACCTCGGTTTCGAACCCAGGACCTCCTCAGCTCAGCAGTCACCGTTTGCACTGGACCAATTTAGAATCAATCAACTCAACCTAGAATAAAAAGATAAGTCTTTTTAAGCAATGTCGCAATCGGGAAAAAAAATTAGTCGGTACTTGGGATCCACGCCTATCGTAACTACACAGAAATATTATTCCATACTGTATTTGTTTTAGCCGGATGAACAAAGGGATGTAGACGTATCCTTACCCTTACCGCGAAATATCGTGCCAGACAACGTCGTGTGAACGGCCGCTTATCCGTCTACCGCTGAAAAGGAGATCGAGTTTCGTCATATTTGGCAATGTGGAGTGATGACTAAATCACTGACGATGATGCAAACGCAGGATGGGGTTAACGCACAAGGTTGTATGCGGTTGTCTTCAGTTTTTGGGGAAAAAAAAATGTTTGCAGTAATCTACTCTGCATCAAAACTCTAATGTTTCTAACTGCGCCTTACAGCCACATATAGCCACTATCCACATAACTTGTTACTCCAAGTTTCTGTTCAATAATATGATCCGGCCTTTGTCAACCTGTGTCACTTGTTGATTAACAATTAACAGTGATTAAGTCAGGGTTCAGGAATTAATAAGAGCTTTCGCAAATCCTCATACTTTATGTAACTATTCTTGTCTATGATAACCTACACCCTCTAGCCTAGCTATGTTAACTGTAGCGGTAATTTGGAAAGCATTAAATCGGTTGCGTTTGCCCAAGTTTGGGCATAACTTATCAAAATTGAGTAACATTGGTTCATTCAGCACCCAAAGTGAGTGTGGCGCGCCTGTTTTAAACATATCCCATCGGCTGAGGTGTCCCAAATATTGGTTCACCTGTATCCTTGACGACCTGAACAATACCTCTGATGCTACAAAAAACTAGGCTACTTACTGGGCCCAAACAGTAGCTATAACATAGCTACTTACATGGATGTGACATACAAAAAGTAGATATATATTTTTGTCAGGTCAACTTATGTTTCTTGATAAACAGATTAAGGTATAGTGTAAACGGGTTTCCTACTCGAAATCGAATGACGTTAAATCGAATAACACTTGCTCGAAAACGTCAGCTCGATAGTAGATGTTTCAAGATAATGGGCTTCGCGCTGCTGATGATCCGAGCCTACAATTTTTCGAGATTTTGTCTCGTCGAGGTAGTAAACTGTTGCGTTCATAATTTATCGATTTCAAGTCCAATCGAGCTAACGTTTTCGAGCTAGTGTTATCGAATTAACGTCATTCGATTTCCAGTAGGGAACCCAGTGTAAACAGAGCCTAAACAAATTAATTAATTAATTTTAGATCAGACGCGCCGAAAATCGCTAAATCTTCTAGATTTCCATCCAGATGCTATCGCTGGTGCTGTTATCAGTAATCCATCTTTCGGTCTACTTACTTCAACTAATACTACTAAGTAATCGTGATCGTTGATTTTCATAACACCAAATCAGAAGTGAGACAACCCGCTAATTAAGGACATAAGTACATACGTATAAAATCTAATCCGTCGATTATTTCTACAGGTCCTCTTCTTTGTGTGTGACACACAAAAGTTAATTTAAAAATAAAAAAAAACATTGTAAAAATGCGAGACGATAAATGCGAAGATGGGCCTTTTTGACATTCATAGACTTTTGATCCTAAAGTCGCCTTCATTCATCATTTCAGCCGAAAGACGTCCACTGTTGGAAATAGGCCTCCCCCAACGCCACATTGACATAAGGGGGTTTTACCATAATCGCCACGCTTGGCAGGCGGGTTGGCGATCGCAGTACGGTTATTACAAAAGCACAGAGAACGCTGCTGCCCATTTTCTGGCAAGTCCCTTAGTCGGTTCTTACGACACCCACGGGAAGATATGGGATGGTGCTATTCGTTACGTCCGACACCATAAACTCGCCTTAATTGTGCTTAACTCTACAACCGCAAGCAGGTATAGCGCTTAACTGTCATGACATCAAACGGAACATACGTGGCGTGTATCCTGCAATCGCAATTGTGCCCAGGGGCCAACATGTTTTTTAAACATAAAAAGCACATTTTAACATTTCGTTAATCTAAGCGGATTATAACTTTCTAAACTGTGTTCTAAACAAAATAAAACCATGGAACTTATTAAATACCTACTAAACTTCTTTGAATAAAAAAAATGATTGAGTTTAAAATTAAAACTTCAATTTATACCGTTACTTAATTTCATTTATGAAACTGGCACAGTACAAAAATACTTAATTTAACTATATTAACACTTAACAGGTTCCTAGTCATAAAAATTAAATATTACTTAAATTATATAATTTCATTAATAAGGGAAACAAACAAACCAGGGTTTATAAAAAAATAAGTAAATTAAAATTATATCACATCATATAATTTTGCAAATATGTTTAAAAAAGATCTTTTAAAATAATAATTTAACTATTCTTCCACTATCTTGGGATAAATTCCTAAATCACCATAATAAGATTCAATTGATTCGCCTACTTACAGTTACTATGTACACAAAGGTTTTACTTTGGCCTATTGGACATATAAAAAGAATCATATATTACAAACAAATTGAAAGAAGGGAAAATCTACTTTAAAACTACTACTTGCTCGATATGTGCCCACAGCCCAGGCAATAAATCTGCTAAACGCCCTGATTGTTCAGGAACCGGATCTCGGTGTGTTTACGAGCAGCAATAAAGCTATGCTTAATTATTGCGTAAATTTCTTAAGCTAATGTTACATTGTTGGCTTGCTGCACGCTATGGTACAAACTGTAAGCAAGTATTTGTATAAATAAAAACAAAATATAAAAAAAAAACTAACTAAATAGAAGATTTGTACGTAAAACTATCTGTTACATCATAATAAGTTTCATCAACTGGAAATGCACAAATTTTAATTTACATCGAAGCTCTTGCCTTCCTTCGAAGCAAGTAGTTGATATACATATATTTTCCTTACATGTATCCTGATATGTATTTAGTGTAATATTAATGGAAGACCTCTGATGCCGCGTAGGCACAGACGCCAGCACATCAAGCTACAGCAATCTGTCAAATTTCTTTAATAGATTTTCACCTTTATCGTTAAAGAATTAGGTTTAAGGTTGATTGGGAAAATTTGACAGTTTCGAGTGGCTTGATATGCTGACGACTGTACATTTGTCCGGGATTTGGCTAGGGTATATGCCGCAGCGCGTCTGCCGGGGGAGCGCTCATGCTCGACTCCTCCATATTGTTGGCTATGCTGGCATCGTCTGCTTCAGGAGCCGTGTTCACGCGTCTGCTGGTCTTCATGCGCTTCGCCTCACCCATTTTCTTTTCTAATAATCGCCTGAAAGATAAAACATAGTTATAATTTGCTTTTATCTTCCTCTTATGGGTAGCTCGATGGGTGATATTTCAGGGATTGTGTAAAAGCCTAGAATGCTGCTGAATGACTGTCGCTGGTAGTGAGAACGAAAAAGGATTTTCTTTTATTTCCGGTTCAAGACACGGAACACCATTCTTTAACATCCGCAAGCATAACTTGCAAAAGTGACACAGCATACTTAACATTTATCTACTGATAAATCTACGTAAAACTGCAAACAAACAACAGTGAATAAATTGGTATTTTTACTACCGCGATTTACTATTAATAGGATTAATTATCGGCTTATCCGTAAGCTTTTGGCCAATATCGAATGGATTCTCGGTAACTAATCTCTGGGATTACATTGGGCGCAATACACACTTTCACTCTTATCAGCAACGGCATTGGAATGAATACTAAATATTTGGAATAGTAAATCTTCCAAGGTGAATATAAAATTACATCACTTCTTCCGATGAAATGACGATTTCAAATATACGTCAAGAAATTCGCGAAGGATTTATCATTTTCCTCCTCGTAGGCGATAATGTAATTAAAGAGCAACCTCATTCCTTTATCATGAAGTTGTTTGTTATCTGAATAAAATGGACAAGTCCAACTTACTGTTGCCGGCAATCAATAAGCACTCCAAGGATGAATACGGCGAGGATCGCTATAAGCATCACCACTGTCATCCCCACGATGGTGGTCACCGTGAGGGCTGGCAGCTCGTCGGAAATCATCGATACCGTCAGGTTGGGATCCGACGTCGGCATTACATCTGGAATTAAATCACGTACTTAACACATGGTGATTATCACTAGATGTTCAATCTGGCATAATTAAGATTCTAGATTTCGTAATTTAACAATTCCTATCTGGTCATTATACATTCCTCCTGACATTAATCTTACAAAGGTTTCGGATTAACTGATGCCTGATTGTTTGTCTTATGGGCATCTAAAATACGACTGACCGTAGACACGCGACAGAGCTCCTGCCGGTCAATACACAAAGAATTTCACAATTTCGTCATATTTGGAGAAAGTGTTTCATATGATATTTTTTTTATTATGCAATTCTTCAAAGTATGTACACATTTTTTTTGAGATTCTGTACAAAAAATGGTGATATGAGGATGTCGGGTAAGAACGGGCAACGGCAGGAAATACCTTATCAGTGAAAACAACCGCAAGAACAATAATTATGTAAATTTTATCGTAGGCAAAGTGGATAGGTACAGTACATTGTGTGCTCATAATAGATTTTACACGTAAGTAATTAAAATTTTAATAACAAAAATTGTATGTCAATTACTACTATTCGCAGAAGCTTCACTTCCAATTAGGGAATTCAACGACTTTAGCGGCATTAATTATGTTTTAGAAGAAAACTTTGAACTGAATAACCTATACTGACGAGGAAGCCAACCGCGGTACAGTAACAATAACTTGCCAAAACAAGATTGTAGATCTAAATGGTACACTCCCGCAGTCTCTTATAAAAATAAATTTAGAGCTATACAGAAAACAGCCTCTATACAACTATAGAAATAAGTAATGGATAAACTGAAATGAAAGTAGATACTAGGGTAAGTACGCAGCACTGAAGTTTAGGGATAGGGATAAAAAATGATATCATGAATCATAAAGGTGAGTCGAGTATAGAGTAGTTATTAGTATGTATAATTAGAGGGAGAACTTTTTGTTTAAATTTACCTTCATCTTGCCAATTTATTGCGTTGTCTCCGGAAGAATCCATTTCAATTCGTATTTCTGTTCCAGTTGTAGTCAACTGTGGAAAAATAAAATAAAAATGTTATTCGCTGTTTGTTTGTTTGGATACATCATTCTAGGTTCACTTCATCCTCTCAGGGTTCTAAATCCTTTCTTACTTCGTAAAATAAACACTCTGTGAAGAACCTAACTGCCTATTTGAATGTCTCTAGGATGTCGTGATTATTGGGTAAAGTTTTTACTGCTTTTGTTCCAGTTTTTGTGGGTTAGGTTAGGCAGCGTCCTATCTTTTATTTTAAGTGATCTCTTTAGTTTCCATATCATCTGTAACACAATCTGTACATCGTGCTCGTTTTTGTAACGTAGATATTGGTTTAGGTAGAATCCAAATTATGTATTTGCTGACACTCTGCGCTAGCATGATGACACAAACTATCTGCCCTTAACGTAGGGCGCAGCATGTCATCTTTAACCACCCACCACCACCACCACCACTACCACCACCTGCCACCGCCTGCCGCCTGCCGCTGTCTGTCACTTCTCTTTTAGTCGTCACGTCATCTCATGACTCACCCCTTTCAAGCCCATATCATCTTTCACTCAGTTCATCCGCCATTTCTTTGGTCTTCCCCTACTCATAGCGACCCAAATTCGTAAACAAATTCTCCTCACGTTTTCCTATATTGCTTCATTAAAATTTGTTATGTAAAAGCACAAATCAATCAATTTTGTGGATTTTACCCATACCATCGCGATTTATATTTCCGGATTATTATATGTCATGTAAAACTCGGATTGAGTTTTTCATGCTTTCATTTCTTTGTGCTAATCATATCCTTTTACCTTCTTGATTGTTATTCTTATAACACCACACTACATTTTGAGCATTATTTCTGTTAAAGAATTGCGTAATATTTTACGTACTTAACTTACAGGGTATTTGGGTGCATTCCTTAAACTGGGTGATACTAGACCTAATTTACAACAGTATTGACCCCGATAACTCCAACCTGGGTTGTTTGGAGAAAACTTTCCACCTCTCCACCACAAACTGCTGATTGTGAGAAATCAACGCCGTTCAGGATGTTAAACTGCCCTTGTTGGTTATCAAATACTGACAACTATTGGAATTCGCTCAGATTTTTTTTTCAATTTGCAAATTCTTTCCCTAGATGATTACAAATTTATTATCAGCTGCTGATTAAGCGATTCCATTTAAAATGGATGCTTTTGATTTTTGTGTGATATTCATCATTCTTTATGGGTTTAGAAAACAATTCCAAGAAGTAAAATAATTGATATGACGCAAATCAATTATGATCAAAGATAACATTTTGGATATTTTGGTCTAAAATGTCATAAAAATTACATGTAGTAGCAAAGATTGGTAATCAATGCCGCTATCAAATATTCACATCTCTGATTATAGAATTTAACAAGGAGCCGCCCCTGACATTGGTCGCTGGAGCATTGTACCGACTGAGTTCGAAAAACTAATTCATGAGCAACATTTAATGTTCGATAATGATATTCATTAAACTTACAATCTAATGCTTTTAAAATTATAATCTCAAACGTCTAAAGATTGATAACAGTGTCGATTACTATTGATAAACGAATACATATAGCTGCTGGACACATCCTTTGATCTCCGAAGACATCTTGTGAAAAATTACTTGACTGCATTCACGGAAACTTTCCAATGGCTTAGAAAGGACCCGTAAGCCATAACATTCCATAAAAGTACAGCATGTCATACAACTGAAGGTGCATTCATACAACCTTCCAAGTTGAACTGGTATACAGAATTCTAATTGGTATATTTGGTATAGAATTTGCGTCATCGCAACAGTAGCTTCTGATTATCGGTTGACATGATCGAATGTAGCGTGTTTTTGTACCTAACTCGTAAGTACAGAAGTCACGTACTATAGTAACGTGTTTGCTTTGTTATGTACACGTCTACACATCCAATTTTTACACCAGAACAAGCGAGACCTACTCTGCAGCGTATCTACTAATATGGTCAAGTAAGTCATTTCTGAAAGAGGTGTCGTAGTTAGCCCATTTGTATAAACGATTTCAGCGTGTTTTCAAACACGTGAATTTCAATTGTGGTTTTGTAACTTGACTATTTTGTGGATGTCATTTAATTTGTTTTTAACGATGGTTTTTTTACTTTCAGGTTCTATTACTGTCAGTGCCAAGGTCAGCATCATCGTTTTATTTTAAGGTAAAACGGTGTTCAGTAATATTGTGTTTATTCTGTGTAATGGCTTTTCAAGCTTCTCTAAACTCTGCTTTCTATTTCTAGTCGTTTTGAAAAGCGTGAACCTTTATGCTTGAATTGCTGTCTATCCTGTTTCGCTTTAATTAAGCCATTCTCAAGTTATGACCTTAGGGAACTGATTCTCTGTTCTATTCAAACGAGTTCTTATTTCACATACCGTTTTTTTTCCTGGTTTACCTAAGTCTTACTTCGATAACAATCAAATCGGTAGTATTAGTTGCTACTAGATACGTAAACAAATCGTTTTTCTGAATTGTTCTCTTATCAACGAATTGAAAGCTTAAATCCGGTTGGAATTATGTTTACAAATGTTATAATCATTTTCATTATATTATATCATTTATCAATATTATAAGAACTGCTATTGTTTTTCCACGAAGTGCTATTTTGTCAGAAAATATTTATCTCATGGAATAATTAGATTTCTTTCCTGTTTGTTTTTTAATTTGCTGAATCAATCAGTATTGTCCTTTATAAAAGCATTTCTTTTCTGCTTTATAATCTTGTTGTTTTTGTTATTGAGTTTTATTTGTGTTTTTATTATATCCCTTTTTAAACCTATCAACTTAAATGATGTGTCTGTTGCTATCTACAATGTTTCCGGCAGAATATTCCAGTGATTCATCCAATTTGAAAAATACCAGTTTTGAATTTACTCAGTAGGTATGCGACAGGTTCAATCAACTCAGCTTATTTCCCCCCATGACTGAACTGGGCTGATCATATAGCTCAGTCTCCCAAATTACACCAACCGACTCTTGTCCCTGCTTCGCGAGTTCATTTATCCTGACTGACAAGTTTCTAACTGTCGTGAATACTGTACAAGCCTGAAACAAGATTCTAACCGGTCTAATAATCTACCTTGTTGTTGTCGCCTAACGACTCGTTTATTTAACCGTTGTCTACATTCTTAATACGATGTCAATCGTCGGTTAGTATTGTTGGGATTCTATTAATCAAAAACAGAGGCTTTCTGACAAATGCAAGGTTTGGGATTAAATTTCTACCATCATGACCGTTACCCTTTGTCAAAAGAAACCTACTACTCAACCTCAACCTTCCCTGCAGAATGTACTCAATTGATGTTCAGCTGAAGCCACAGACCCTTCATTCGATGATCCAAATGAAGCCAATGATCAGTAATTTACATAATCATCTATTACCTCAATTAGAGAACGATAACGCCGGTAAAGTACCCGAATGGGTGAGGGTCACTTCTAAAATCCTTGGTTGCCTGGAAGCAACTTATCACTGCCGCGATACCGTACAAATAATAAAGCGATGAATCACTGTGTCGCCTTTCATACGTGGAAGTAACTACCGAACTACGCATTTCTTGACATTGTTTAGGAATGCGTTGTTTTCAGGTACACTGACTTTCAAAATTAGAGAACCATCATTTTCAGGTCCTTCAAAAGCCTTATGTGAAGTGTTATCAATACTCTTGAGTCCAGTGGCTATTATCATGCACTAAGCAGTGTAGTTGATATTCGATTTAAGAGTACCTAATAATGAAAACACTTGCCCGATTTGAAGCATTGTTTTAAAGATCGGTATCGATATTAACGTCAATATCGATTGTTTTAATAAACTGTATGACGTCGTCTTCAAAAACGTTCGGCTCGATTGCTATAAGAGTATTGTAAACGTGTAATATTAATCTAGTTTTTGTTTTTAAGGATATTGTTTCAAGTTCACATAACATTTACATGATTGGAATCAAAATGCAGCAGCCCGGTGTCTTGATCTGTGACCGGTTGAAGGCAATAGGCATTCCCCCTATAATAATGGGATTTAATCATAATAATCGACATGTAGTTTTACTGTACTACAGACACACCTATGCCTTACCCTTCGGGGATTACGGCCCTGCGTTTATAGAATACCTAAATAAAAATGAATACACTTATTTACTAGCACCACTTGATACTCCAATAATACATTGTCAGTACCTACTAAACGTATTTGTTAAATATTTTTATAAAGAATAGGTACACCTGACTAAACAAAAAAAGCTTACAACCATGCAGAATTACAGGTACATAAGTAAACAAAAGAATTCCGCAGCGGCTCTTGTTGCAGCTAATCGTTCAACGTGTACAAAACTATTGTAAGCAGGTAGGTATTGTATCAATTACTCTGCAATGCACTTTTACTCAGGTCATATCAGTGCTATGTACATGAAATGCAATAACCATATCAAAACTTCTTTATATACTTTGTACTTAACATTGCTTGACACCTATATTTACTTAGTACGAGGTTTACTGGCACTTTAAAGATATTCCAAGTAGGCAAAAGATAAGCTACATAAAGCCTGTTCCTACACACATAATTGCCTGAGAAACTTAAAAAGATAACACAGCCGTATTGCGCATATTAGAATCAAGGTTAGGTATTCGTTTTTCGAAAAATCCGTTGAGTGTACCGGATGGAAGGACATCGACCAAGGTTTAGTAACGGGATCATTGTTAGGGAACTGGGTCAAGAACACGAGACCATCGCAGGCGCATTGCCGAGCAATCCTTGCTACTAGATACACCAGTGTAGCTGTGTGGAAACGATCAACAGAATCACTACATCTAAAAGGATTTCTTCATTTACATTTTATTAACTTAAAACAAGTTATACATGTTCATCTTCCACTCAAACTGTTCGTTAGATCAACATTCAAACAATATTTCTTTTCTCACTCACACCTATAATGATAGATAAGAACGAACATATTAAGCTGATAGTGAATTTGGACGTGCCAAACATTTAACCAACCTTCAATTGGCAGGTATTTTCCGCCAATACACACAGCGAGAACACAAAAAATACAAACGAGCGGCAGGTAGGTTTCCACTTACATAAACACGCAGTCGCGCACAGCTTGGTCCTTTCACTTATAAGAAAAACTAGTTTGGTTATACTAAATTTTACACACTAAATACTTTGGCACTGTTTATGATAGTATCACTTATTGTGTTTATGTTAGAATATGACAGTAGGTGATGTGCGCGCGTTGGTGTGTTGTTGGCGCATGCGCAGCGCTCCACGGCGCGTCTCTCACTGTGGCGGCGGCAACTGCGAGATCACTTCACTGTAATATCTTGTGACAAAACCTTTTGCTAGACAATAGTTCAGCCACGGCGGTTACAGCCTATTATTGCATCGCCCGCTATTGTATGTCACTGGGAACCACAACAATCATCTGTTCCGTTTAATAACACCGATGTAATTTCAACTATAAATAAATGACGTATAAACCGCCCCCTTTTACGCCCGTTTACGCCAGATCCCATTAAACCAGACGTTGAACGTAGATAACCTATCTATAATAGCGAAGGCGTCGAACTACAGCTACGTCCCCAAAGCAAACGTTCTGCCATGTAGGTAACATGAGTCAACGACATCGCTTACTAAGAAATAATTACTTAGGTGCTAATTTGTGCTTAGAGCACCTAGTGTAGTTAGCAAATAAATAGGTAAAGTAACAATCAAAATGCACTTAGTTGTTGTTTCAATAACCTTAGTTCTATTATAAGTTGTAAGTTGAGACTAGAAGTATCTCGAACAGTGTTATAGGTGGCGTCATGGCGTGTAATTTGTACATTATATATGTATTTATTTACGTATAATCGATGTGCTCTTATAATTTGTGATATTGGTTCAATGCATGTATAATTTATAAACTTACTTTCATGCACCGAAGTGAACGTGCGACGCGATCACGTGATAGCGCAGTCGCCTCCTGCGCAGGTTGTTTACACAACTCAGAATCTGCACTCACAACGGATATTACAAGATTTGATTTTTTGTTTCACACCCGCTACAAAACTGAGATTTCAACATAACCGATGATAACCAATTGAAGTAATTACGGTAATTGTGCTATATATTAGATCATGATTATGATAATTAGTACCTCTGTATGCATTACTACTATGTTCATCAATACCATTGTAATTTTCTTAAAAACTAATTAGGTTCGTAATGCTTAGCTTTAACATAATAAATTAATACGTCCCTACCTAATGCACTTAGGTACTAAGGTAGGCATTAATTATTATGATTCATTTCGAATATTGACTGATTCATAGCTTACGATATTGATAGTTAACAGAAAGCTGTATATCTGTTACTCTGACTACTTATTGGTGTCTAAAACTGCATAAAGGGCAAAAAAATAGTCTCGCTCTTCAAGAACGATAACCTAACCCGGCTACTAGGTTACTGGTTTGGAAAAATCAACCCTGACTTGTGAAATGCGATCCTGACTTGTGTAGCGATCGAACCAGTACGAACCCATGCTTAAATGCACTTTGCTGAGTGCAACTCATTTCGTCACTAATGCTGCTGCTCTGAAAACTGTCCTAGTAATTAAGCGACGAAAAGTTCGAAGACTCAAAGAAAAGAGGGAAGGGAACCTATGGGAAATTCATAAAGGTACCTTCTCACTCAGCCTGATTTTACTTTAGTTCGGCTTTATTTCTTACTAGCAGACCGGAGTTCGGAAGTTGGTGATATGATACCCTCAACCTCAGAACGTACGTTAAGCCGATGGTCCTGCTGCTTATCCTTCAAGTCATGTCGGTTTGCCAACGGTCTACGAGGGAACAGCGATTGCGCACACATTTGGGGACTATAATATTTCCTGATTCGATAGTTAGTGTTGGCTGAGATAGGCCGCCATGACAGAAACCGACCAGGAGGACTATTTTTTGCCTGAATTTGTTGAAAAGACCAAAAACATGCAAAAGGAGACTTCATGAAAACACAATCACCATTTCTAAATAACTGAACCGGATGAGGAAATAAAAATGTTGTGTTACCTAATCGTTATAAAGTTAAACCGTCGTTTTCAATTAAATATTTTGCAACTAGTTTCTATGAAACGTAATACGGACTTAATATCACCAATATAATAAGTAGGAAATCAAATCTGGGCTGAAATCAAAGCGGATTGGCGATTGGTCTACTTAGGTGTTACAAAATTTTACTGTAGAATTACGACTAACCTCTTTTATATTTGTACAATATATTTGTTTTCGTTCCTATGTCGAAATATGCAGTACTTTCTACTATGAAAGGGGTTATCATGTTTGGAAAAAAAGCAAAGGCCAAGGTGGAAATTCAGATATTGCCAGAGTTCCCAAGCCTAGTACTGGGGCTGATTGCCGACTACTCACTTGTCATAATGGTTGTTTTTCCATACATACGTGCCTTCTTCTTCAGAAGAAAGCACTAATTTAAGAAACCGCAAAAAGCTGGCTCGTATTATCATACTGGAAGAGGATATGAGGGGATTTCTACTATGAATCAAATTATGTTTTACTTTCTTGGTTGCTCTGTCGCTTTCCTCGGAGAGCAACAGATAGCAAAATAAGGGAGGCCTATGCCTGAGCAAATGCCTCCCTGATTTCATCTTTTGCGAGTTCGAACGTCCTCCTTTCTGTTTTGACGAAACCTATCAATTTCTTCCCGCCATCTCCTCATATTCACTGAGCCAGAGTTGGAAGAAACATACGACCCAGAACCATTCAAGCAGAGCAACCTTTTGTACCACGTTAGCTAGATTTGTTTTGCAGTGCATTATTTTCGATCCACAGAACATGTCTCTCATCCGTTATCTCATTATGAAAGAACACCCACTACCCATATCATCTTTCGCGCGAACCATCGTTCATCGGAAAATCAAAAACGTTAAATCTTCACAAAATTTTCCTTATTATGCTTTCATCAATGTTAGAGTGAGCAAACACTAATGACTACAAAGCACCTGATTATCTTGTAGACACATATTTCAATGACGCGTCTAAGAAATTATTATGATATGAATACAGCAATTCAAAATCACTCTAATTCCATTATTATTTATATGTATAATTAGATGTCGAAAATGGCTTCTAAAATCTATTTCCAACAGTGTATTGTAATAATGAGTTAATCAAATTACTTGTCTAATAAGATAAGAGATTAGTCATAGAGAAATTGACTACGTAGTGAATGTAGTGATAGATGATTTATTCTTTATATAATGAGAAGAAATACAGTGTGTTTGTAGAACGATTACTGATACTTTAACGGCATATTACATACTCATTTCTATCGACAAATGCAGTTTTATAAATACCTCTAAACCATCACCCCGCGAACGGCAGCCATCTTGCTTTTTTATTCCTCGCCAAAACCTCAAGTCACACAATGACGGCCTTCATTCTTAAGGAAAAGAATTACCTTAAGTAATGGTCTTAGTGCACGTGACCGAATTCCCATCCAGACATTTCTAGACAGTTCCTCATTATTATAAACAAGTGATAATAATCATCGGGAACAAGCCGAGATTGCTGCTAATACCTATTTTATTACCTACATTATTATCTCTCTACAGCTTGCATTTGAACAACTGATATCGCTAATACCGAATTAACCCCAGCACAAATAAACAACAACTAGATCATGATTGTTTTTATTTATTGAATACACCAATTTATTCGTTTTATCTCTGTACTTTGTTCTCCTTTCGTGATTTTTGATGCGTATTATTTTTAATTCGTCTTCTTTATGTGCTAGATTAAGAATAACATAAGTAAATGAAATACATTTTGCATTCAATTGTAAGAACTTTTATTTACCTTTGTAAAACAAATCGCAGTATAAACTTATGCACCACAATTAAATCTGGAATTTTCTTTAAGTGTACTGAATTTTCCGGAAAACTTTTTTAGGTATAGATCTGATTCCAAATAGGCGACCAAACCACTGCACAGCTATGTTGTTAGGAAAATAGAAAAAAATAATTCTATGTACTATATGCTATAGAGAATTCAATAATACATGAACATTATTTACCTAAACCGATATTCAAGCAAAAAATCCTTACGGTTCTAGAACATAGATAGGTAGGGCTAAGACATGGAAATAAAAGTTCGTGTTTTTAAAAACTTCGCGTGGGAAAGACCCCAATGTTTAGATACACTGGGCAAAACACGTCAAGCTTATTTCACGACTGTAAATTATAACCATAGATATCACTGTTAATGAACTCGTTTGTGTTAACCTTTAAAACTAGCTTATTGCAAAAAAACAGTTTCGCAACAACTTTTGTTTTCGATTCAAACAAATACAATAACATAAAAACAAAAACATGGGATCGAAACGTAGAGTACCTATTAAGATATTAAAATGGCTAATGACTTAAATACCGAAACAAAACTGGGGCCCAAATGTTTCCCATGCATTCCTCCCCCAGCGACGCCCTAAGCCGACGCTCGTACCCCACAGAGAGTGCCCTTAGCGTGTAGTCGCTTAGTTTGTAAGTTTTTATGCCCTTTATGGCTGGAGGCCTTACTCTTATGGCACCCACAGGATAGTCCGGTTAAGCAGACGACAACCTCATAGGTTGAAATGCGAGATGCTATTCACAAAAAAAAAATGGGGCCCAAATGCGCGTCTCCTTTTTAAGGAAATTTCTCGCAGACTAGTCGAAACTTGGACCTGACTGCCTGGTTTCAATCGCAACTGCTGTGCATGAGGTCCGGGTTTGATTCCCGGATCGGGCAAATTGTTATTGGGTTTTTCCATCAGGTATTTCTCTGTAGCAGCCACGGAGTATGGATTTGTGCCCGGTTGATGGCAATAGGCTCGCCACCTATTGCATGGGACTTAAACTTATCTGGCGAAATGTGGGTGCAATAGTAGGTAGGCCTTCGAAGATGACAGGCATGTTAAGTTATACAAAAAAAAAAAACAAATGTATTTATTTCTTCTTAAACATTGTGTCTTAATATACATAAACTGAGGCAGCCCCAGTAAGTTACAATAGTACAAACAAGTAGTAGTAGTAGTAGTGTGTGTTGGGTATGTCTTTAGTCGACACTTCGTGTGACCAGAGGGCTCTTTCTTTGCATTGCTATTCAACATGCCAATGCTGCCAGTCTTCTTGGCACCTTTTGTTTCCAGATGACCGCGATGTGGAGGAGTACTTTGACGCCTAAGCGTCCTATTGTTTATTTTAGTTAGATAGCTTATATTTGGTTTATTTGATGTCCTTTTGTTTGAATTAATTAGTTTTCATTATTCTTTAGGTAGCTTTAATGTAAAACCTTAGGTGATGTTTTTACTTATTTCCATTATAGCTATACCCAATTGCATTGTTTTCTGAAAAGCAACATCATGTTATGACTTGCTAAGATTTTAGAACTACGCAGTGTCCTGAAATAAATGACGGTGGTCTTTATCCACCACTAGCTTTAACTTTATCTAGCTACGTCATATCATTCGTGCGTATACCTATTCGCACACTTTTGAAAAATGTTCGGTCGGCATAGTCATATGTTTTGCTAATTATGATAAATATGATTAATCGTGACGACTCGTAGGTTAGGTATGCAGGCCATACAAAATGGATTCAAGTTAAGCTTGAAAATTAACGTTTTCGTCAAGGAGATTTACCTTATTTTTTGCACTGTCGGATTGAAGGACGAGAAAGTGAATAGACAAAACTCTCCGGCATCATAGTATTAAAGTGAACAACATAACAAAAATGTAATAGAGAGATAAATGTAATAAAGACTATATGTTACTAAGAATAGTTTTAATCCCTCTGATATGATAAATATAAGTACCTTATTAAACATTCTAATGAAAGCCGAATACATGTGTGCATGAAAACGTTACCCACGTAAACACCCACACACATTTCGCGATAATTTCAATTATCACTTATCACATCCGATAATCATGATAATTTATCGTCAAATCAATTGCTCATAAAATTAATACTATCGATGATACACATCCGCATTAAAATACGAGATTTTTAGATAAGAAATGACTGATTGGAAATGTATTTCTAGCTTGGAAATAATGTCAGACAGAGGATGACAAAAACTTTCCAGTGATTCTTTGAACTACACAGTCGACCTTGAGAACAGGTTAGGGATTTAATAAAATATTTTAATTGAGCAATGAGAAAAACTTAACATAATTCTCAAATAATGTTAATCATCATTACGTATTTATATCAAACTAGCTAACCGGCGCAACTTCGTTTGCGACACATTTTCCCCGTTTTAGCAACAATTTCATTGCCCATTGGTCGTAGCGTGATGATATATAGCCTTTAGCCTTCCTTTATAAATGGGCTATCTAACACTGAAAGAATTGTTCAAATCGGACCAGTAGTTTCGGAGCCTATTCAATGCAAACAAACAGACAAACAATCAATCAAATCTTTCCTCTTTATAATATTAGTTTAGATAATTAATCAAGAATGTGAAAAATAAAAGCCGATCAGTGACTGTGATTGGTCGGTTGGTATTTAAGTAAGTATAAGCCGGTGGGGTTTTCCCAACTGCAGAAATTACAAACTTTAGGAATAGGAATAATTTTCAAAAATCATTCCATAGGTGGCACCTTGGCTATACAAATGCTTGGCTACAAAAATAATTCTTTGGTTCCATGCTACAAACTTTAGGTTTTGCGTCGTGGATAGATGAATTGAGTTGTTTTAGAGTTGTAAATAAGCAGCAAATTGGACTAGAACCTTCAAGAGTTTCCAGATAGTTTTGTTTATAAAAAAGAAAAGTAAATCATATTTCTCACCTTTGGACTTTTCCGAGGCCACTCTGTCTCGCTGAAATTCGTTGCGGGTAGTCAGAAGCCGGAAAGGCTGACAATCGGTCTTACCAAGAGGTACCGTGTTACCCAGGAATTCGGTAGCTCGATGTAAAATACTGGCATTCGGATATATATAGATTTATTTAGACTTGAAACCGACTCACACATCATTTGGAAAACGCTAGGCAGACTAAGACATACTTAGATTTTCACGTTGGTTTTCCACAGGTGTTCGAAAGCGAATAGCATCGTCAGTCTTCATCTTAGTATTTTCTGCACGCGTAGCATGACCGCCGTAGAAATAGGCAATGTCGACGGAAGAATCGACAAACTGACACATTGTCATTGTTTATCTGTCATTATGACGATTCTTCCGTAAACAAAACTTGTTTCTACAGTGGTCATGCTACGCGTGTTGGTGACTGACTGACATATCTTCCAACTACAATAAAAAAAAAGATTTAACCAGAAAAATAAAAGTACAATATCTGGCTTACATCTTGGCCATAAATATAGCATGTGCAACATGCAACATGTTGGGTTGTGTGCAACATGTTTAAGGAAATGGCCAGCTTTGTTGCAATAAGGTAGATTTATACCAGTGTGGCAATCTCTCGCCGACAACCTTTCAAAGATATACTTTTCATTTTTTCAAATTGGATATTCGGCTTTAATCAGTGTCAAAAATTCTTCACCTACATCAGTGCCGACTTCGTAGCAAGAGAACAGTTACAAGAGTTCTATGTTGCGAAACGTTCATCTATTAACCGCAATAGCCGGTTGACACTGTTTGTTAGCAAGTGCACACACTTTATATCTCACAGACGTAAACTGTGTGCACTTGGTAACCATTGGGAGTACAGTTATCTAAGACGTAGTTGGGCGTAGGGAGGCTCCACGCCCGACATCATGGCGGCCCACTTTCCTGCCTCTAGTGCGCACCGGATGTCGAAAGCTGTGTCGAAACTCGAAGCAAAGTTGTCGTAGAGATACCTGTCTCCGCTTCCGAACTAGATGGAACCATATTTACCTTAAATCATATATACTTTTGAAAAATTTAAACTTATTTATAAAAAAATATATACAGAAAACATTATCTTAAAATGTGGCACCGTCATTAGATTATGGTCAATATTTAACGGGAATTTACCGTGTTTTTTAGTAGGTACATAAGTACGTTTATTCATAGAAAATAACAAAACTGGTTATTCACCCATAGTGGTCACCAAAGAGCCCAAAGAATTAAACGCAATAAGAGTTTTGATTGATTCTAGGACATTGTCAATGTGTTAAACTTGTTATAACCGGTATTTTAATTTACAATGATTTGAGATATCACACATTCTTGACAGTAAAAAATTGCCTTAGGTTCCTACCACAGTGATTGAAAACTACACTTTTGAAAACCACAACTTATAAATGGGTGTGGCTTGTGACGAATTGCACTTATTTGCGTCTTTATAATGTGAACGTGCTCGAGTTCTTAACCCTACCTCATTCATTAAAAACATACCTCCTAGTGCATATATAAACTCTTTTGCAAAAAAACGGGCACCTCAGCTTTTTTCTCTATTTCAATGAAGAAGAACAAGAAAGAGGTTTCATTGATTTGACAATGTATTGGCATGTCATTTGAAGCATCCTGGCATGATTCTTTACGTTCCAAATTTAAATTTTGATTTGAACAAAAGAAAAATATTGATTATTGTAAAATTGCTTTACTAATGGCGCGAATTGCTAAAACGATATTTTTACTGATTACTAAAATTTTAAAACTCTTTGGAAATTTTCTGCAAATTAAACAATTTCACCTTTCTTTTTACATTAAATACCAGTTTTTGATATGAGTTAAAAAGCGATAAGGGCCGGTAAAATTATAGCCCTACTTGAAGAAGGTCGTTCGCAAACTTACGTGTCTCAGCGGCTAAATGTGAGTCGTTCAACTGTCCAGAGGACTTGGCAACGGTATCAAGAGACCGCTTCGGTCAAAAGAAGATCCGGTTCGGGAAGAAAACGATGCACAGAACCAAGAGATCACCGCTTTTTGGTGAGTCAGGCGTTGCGGAATCGTAAAGCGTCAAGTGTGGACCTGAAGAAGAGCCTTGAAGAAGTAAGAGGAGTAGAAGTTAGCTTATGGACGTTCAGGAGGAGGCTGCCAAAATCAGCAGTTACCACCCGGCTCGTTGTCCTAAATTACTCCGTGAGCACCATGTTGCTCGACTTTAGTTTGCTGGAAACTGTGCTTCATGGACTCTGGAGGACTGGAATAAAGTATTGTTTTCTGATGAAGCCAGAATCTCTTTGTGCGGAGAGTACCGACGCCGGCGAGTGCTGCGAAGACCACGGGAACGCTAAGCGGAAGTGTGTTTCAAAGAAATCACTCCTTATGGCGGAAGCTCCGTTATGTTTTGGGCAACAATTAATTCGACGCAGCGTACGGAGTTAGTTTTCATAGAAAATGGAACATTAAATGCATACCGGTACATAATGGAATTCCTAATTCCATATGCACAACCTGCATTGACTGCACTTGGGGAAGATTCCATTTTTATGGACGACAATGCTCGCCCGCACCGTTCTGGATGGCGGCGTGGAAGCGTACATGCAAGAAGTTGGGATCCGTCGTTTAGATTGGTCAGCTCGAAGTCCTGACCTCAATCCAAATGAGCATGTCTGAGATGTTCTAAAGAGACGGGTAAGATCATTGCAACCTGCTCCACAAAACATCAGGGAGCTAAATCGAGTCATTGCAGAAAAGTGGGAACGTATTCCTCAAAACGTTATTAAAAACATCGTGGAAAGCATGCCCAGAAGGATTCAAGCTGTGATTTTGGCAAGAGGTCACACTCGTTATTAGGTTTTTACATTTGTAACTTTATTTAATCAAAAAAAGTAAAAAATCTTCTTGTCTTTATTGCCGACCACTTCTTATTGTTTGGCCGTGTACATCGGTTTTAATGAATTCTTCGACTTTTTTAAAAGAAAATTGCCAAAGTTCACTTCACGCGTATTAATTTACACGATTATAAGTATACAGAGTACGTCCAACAATTAAATTGCATGGCAAGAGAATGATGATAACTGAAATCGTCCTAAGAAAGTAAATTTCCTTAGGTGCCCGTTTTTTTTTTGCAAAAGTTTGTGAAAGCCGAGTCGTGAAGTAGGTAAAGCGAACGTCAAAGGATAGTAAAAAAGTATTGATAAGCCAAAACATTGAAGTTTAGTGATTGCTGACGTGATTATTTGTTTTTTATTTGTCGGCCAATAAACCGTCATGGCTGTCTTAATATAAATAAAGTGTCTTTTGTTTTATAGCTCAATGTTATGGCAATAAAGGTTGTGTGCTTCGTAGAACTGAAGTGGTCTTTGTCGATTAGTTTATCTAGGTATATACGTCATAGGTACATAGCGGAAAATGTGAACAAAATAAACTGGTCAACAAAAAAAACACCTTTTTTATGTAACTTGAAAACTTTTGCCTAGTTATGTTTATGAAAAGGATAGTGATAGTGATATAAACAAAATGTAGAAGATGTTTTGGTACTACAGTATTAATATCAATGCCCTTTATGATTTTCATATTATGGGGCCCACTCCACTTGCCCTGATATTCTTTTATATTTTACAGTTTTCCTAATGGAATCTTTGACTATTTTTTATTATATACTTGCTAGTTAGTATATACGTACCGCGCAACTTCGTCTGCGTAACATTTTTCATTAGTGATCCGCTCCTATTTGTTGTAGCGTGATGATATATAACCTATAGCCTTCCTCGATAAATGGGCTATCTAACACTAAAGGTTTTTTTTTAAAATCGGACCAGTTGTTCCTGAGATTAGCGCGTTCAAGCAAACAATCAAACAAACTCTTCAGCTTTATTATTAGTATGACGGAGAGATGACAGGAATGTTGTTTTCGGGGAAGCCTTTCTTCTCGTGGATCTTCAGAAAACAAGAAACAATACCACGAACAGATAGCACTGACCTTATTTAATAATTTCACAAAGTAATGGAATCACAATAATCACAAAATATGCGCGATGGAAATGTCTCCGTTTCCAGCACGTTTTGCCATCGACGCCCATCCAACTCTCACTTGTCAAAAACACGCCCTCACTACCGCCATCTTATAACAAATGTAAGAAGTTTCTTTAATGCACGGCATCTTGCTGCGACACGGCCGTCCTGCGCTTCACACGTCCTCGTGTGGCTCTTCTGAAATAGATTGTTCCGTGTACATTACATTTTCTCGGCCATGCCTGACCAAGACAGGTCAGCTTAACCAGAACATCGCTTAACCAGCGGCATCACTTAACCAGCGGCATCGCTTAACCAGCGGCATCACTTAACCAGCGGCATCACTTAACCAGCGGCATCACTTAACCAGCGGCATCGCTTAACCAGCGGCATCACTTAACCAGCGGCATCGCTTAACCAGCGGCATCACTTAACCAGCGGCATCACTTAACCAGCGGCATCGCTTAACTAGCGGCATCGCTTAACTAGCGGCATCGCTTAACCAGCGGCATCGCTTAAACCGCGGCATCGCTTAACCAGCGGCATCGCTTAAACAGCGGCATCGCTTAAACCGCGGCATCGCTTAACCAGCGGCATCGCGTAAACCGCGGCATCGCTTAGCCAGCGGCAATTAAGGCTTCGATCTTTTTAGGATTCTAAGATACTCCACACTTTCATTCATGAAATAACACTTTTTCAAATTAAAAGAAAAACCTTGTTCATTCAAATCATTTGTAAAACTGTACGAATTGTGGGCAGGGATTCATCAATATCTGAGTTTCCCGTAATGAGAATATCATCCATGTAAACAATAGCATACGGATTGACAAGAGGGCCTAAGGCCTTGGTAACAGCTCGTTGAAATATAGCAAGTGTGCTACGAAGACCAAAGAGCATGGTCAAGTATTCGTAATGACCCTCTAGAGTTATGAACGCGGTCTTCTCTATTGAATCCGGGTGGATTGGCAATTGGTGGAAGCCACTGGCCATGTCCAGTGTGGTAAAATAATGACAACCATGGAGACGATCAATTTGATCAGAAATAAGTGGTAAAGGGAAACTGTCTGGCACGGTGTTATCATTTAACTGTCGATAATCCACGCACATGCGATCAGTACTGTCCTTCTTTTTAACCAAAAGAATAGGGCTGGCAAAAGGAGACGAACTTGGACGTATGGCTTTACATGCGAGTAACTCATTCACCTTATCACGTACAACACTACGTTACTGGGGGCTAAGACGATAAGGTCGACGATAAAACGTTTTACAAGGGTCAACAAGGTGAATTTCTACAAGATCAGTATTGGCTGGGCCTGATGGGGTGCCGCAAACAAAGCAGTCCTTAAACTTAGGTAAAATATTTAGCAATTTAGACTTTAACTCAAGGGAATGCTAGTGTCGATATTTTCAAAGCTAACATCACTATTATTATCATGGACAGTACACACATCAATTATTGAGGATTTAATTTTGGTTAACATCACTCTGTCAAACGTAACGTGAATTTCTAATCCTTGAGTCAACACTTCCTGCCCAATCATAATGTCTTGTAACAAAAATTCATCAGGCAAAGCGTGAAATAGAATGTTGAAAACAATGTCGTTGATAGTAACTGACGCCAGAATCTGCAAATTACTGTAAACACTAGTTTGCCCAATACCGGTCATCTTTACTAAATTATTTTGTCGTTTACGATGAAATTTCAATGACATTGTTTCCTTGATAAGTGAGCACTCTTCTCCCGAATCGAAACGAAATGAAAAGAACCCACCGAAATGTTCTAGAACTCCCATTGGTGTACTGACTGCGCAAACTTCAACACGCCGCTCTAATGGCTTGCTAGTTGTACTAACAGCGGTCGTCTTCGCTGCTGTACCGGCAGCCCGAGGGCATCTTGACGCGTAGTGTCCAACGTCCCGACAATTATAACATGTGATGTCCGTTGTTGTAAGCTTCGAAGGGGTTGCAAGTTCGTTTGCTTCTCCGTGAGGCGCTCCACGATTATCTTTTCTAAGACGACACGCAGAAACATGATGTCCCAATCTTCCACAATGTGCACATTTAACCGGGATCGAAATCATCTTGTGTTGCTTTGGATCAGGGTTGTCACTGTTGTAGTCACTGGTTGGCGCCTTTCTTTTCATGTAGGACAGTGCCTTTAACTCCTGCTGCATTTTTGTTCTAGTTTCTATCTCGGTGGTGAAAGCAACATGATTGACCCGGGGTTCCATTTGAGCTATGTGTGCCATTACAGTAGAGATAGCAATCTGCTCTGTATTCAACTTCTTCCAACGTGACATCAAATTATTCAGCTGAGTAGCAGCGTAAGTTGCAAGGCACTCACCTTCCTTAGGCTTGCTGTTATGGAGATTGATGAGTGTTGAAGCAGCAGTTTCGGAAATATCATAACGAGCAGTGAAAGCTTCTTGAAAATCTTTCCATGTCATGCCGGGGAAAGATACTTGGGACAGCCAAGCCGACGCCTGACCTTTTAACGCTTCGCTCAGAGCTATCATCAATGGAGCTCCAGATAACGGTTGGTCTGCCATACACATGTCTGCCGTCCATAACCAAGCACGTGCGTCCACGGATGTCTTCTCGGGGTTGAATGTAGGTAGACAAACCTTACGACTCATTGTCGGTCCTTTTATGGCTTGAATTAGGGCAAGAAAATTCTGATTTTGTTGCTCTAATATCAATTTCCATCTTACCTCACTATCGTTCATCGTGGGCTGTGGAACGTGGATCACATCCCAATTCTGATGACGGAGAGATGACAGGAATGTTGTTTTCGGGGAAGCCTTCCTTCTCGTGGATCTTCAGAAAACAAGAAACAATACCACGAACAGATAGCACTGACCTTATTTAATAATTTCACAAAGTAATGGAATCACAATAATCACAAAATATGCGCGATGGAAATGTCTCCGTTTCCAGCACGTTTTGCCATCGACGCCCATCCAACTCTCACTTGTCAAAAACACGCCCTCACTACCGCCATCTTATAACAAATGTAAGAAGTTTCTTTAATGCACGGCATCTTGCTGCGACAAGTATATACATATAAGATAGATTTATTCATTACTGTCACCCTCCTCCAGGAGAGTAGCAAAGAGACTAGCACTCTTAAAAAGTTTAGACACAAACCGCCGTCTTTCCGACCTCGCCGTCGAGGTCCGTCGCGACGTCCCGGTCCATGCCCTCCCCGACCCTCGCTCGAGCCAGCCCGCGATGCTGTGCCAGTAGTTTTAAATCAGCCCCTAAATAATGATATCATTCAGATCCAGCCTGTCCCCATGCAGTCCTCCCCCAGCGACGCCCTGAGCCGAGGCTCGTACCCCACAGGGGGTGCCCTCAGCGTATAGTCGCTTAGTTTGTAAGTTTTTATGCCCTGGCTGGAGGCCTTACTCTTAAGGCACCCACAGGATAGTCCGGTTAAGCAGACGACAACCTCCTAGGTTGAACTGCGAGATGCCATTCATAAAAAAAAAAATTCATTACTGTCAGCGCTCAGATGTACGGGAAAGAACTCAATTGTAAATAATATATGTAGAGAATGTATTTTATAAAACATTTTACAAATCAAAGCTTTATAGGCAAATAAGAGCTATTCGAAAATTCTTTTATAGTTGATGGGTGAATTCCGAGAAAACTTGAAGTCACTTTAGCTAGCCAGCTAGACCTTTCTTTTGATAGCCATTTTTTGCATCTTTCAGTGTTTGTTGTTTAAGTTGGACTTGTTCTCTAAGGATTGGCCTACAATCGAACTAGATCGCGAAAAGTAGAAGGACGGAAGGGAGGCCTTTGCCCTGCAGTGGGACAATATAGGCTTATAGTAAAAAGTATTCGTTGTTTGGATTATTTTCAGTTTTCTCTGATTTATGTTCATTGTAGCACTGTATCGTCAGCCCATAATATTATGCTGGATTTTTGGTTTACAGACAAGATTGACCCACTTCAAGGCCCAATCAAGTCTTCAATCCCCTTCCCCTCTGCCTTCGTGTTGGAGATTATGAGTTTTTCAAATGGTCGTGGATGGCCAAATCCGAAACTATGAGGAATAGCGTAAAACACCCAAAGGAGTCTCGAGCCCGATTTTTATGAAAACTAAAACTACATCATTGGAATTTTTGAAAAATCAATATTCCTAGCCAGGAATCGAACCCATTAATTTGAAAAACGCACCCTTCGACAGTGGCGCTGCTAAGGATCAAATTCTGGGAAGTAATGTAAGAAAACTATCCCAGAAATCAATGTCACTCATTTCACAATAGCTTTCATATCATTCAACCACAATCATTATGATTCTCATCGAGAGAATTTTCAAGCATTGGGTAAGCATTGGTTCCTCATCCTAGTGTAGACATTCTACATGAGTTTTTAAAATTCTACTTTGAATTTGAGGAGAGGATTCGTCTTCCATTTTCCTCGACACCGAGTTTTCCATGCATCAGATTAGTATTGATTATTTTATTGCATTAATTAAGCCCTCTACTAGGCTTAACAGCTGCATATGCACTGTGCCTTCCAACGTGGCCTCGTCAGGCCTTTAAAACTTGGTCGTGGCGGTCTTGACCGTCATGTTATGTATTATGACATGTCCAAGCGTAGCGCTAATCAAAGTGTTATCGGTAAACATCTTTATAATCATCAATTTAAAATCGTAGATCTACGGATATAGCACTGAGCATTGAATGAGGACAATTACTTAAGTATGTATTTAAAATTGTATAATTGTTATGGATAACGGAGCTAAACACCTCATTATAATACTATCTAAGCCTAATACAATAAAATATTTACAATTTCGAGAATCCAACACACAGATATAAAGTAAATCCGTAATTCAATGAAACTCGTTTGGTATCGCAGGCTGTGCACGGTGACGCGACGATCGTACCAGGCACGGCGCACGCGCACATCGGCGAATCAAAACCAAACAATCGCTGGACATCACAATCTGAGCTTAGAATACTTAACGAAGTAAATACTTTTGTTCGTATGGGAATATAACAAATTGCTTATACATACGAGAGTTATTTTTATTTCTTCATATTTTAATGTGATGTCATGGCAAAATAACTGACCCCCACCTGATAGTAACGCAGACGCGTTGCCATAATAAAGAAAAACAAAGAAAATATATAAGTATAATATATTTATGATGAGGGTCGTGATAACGCTGAAGCCCTAAACTTGAGAAACAGGAGGTCTACTCCTTTCTCCGAAACGTAACTTCGGCAACGAATGAAAATTAAACGAAGTTGCGTTTGTGACCTTATTCTATGTCATTTGCGGACGCACACTATAACATTGAATACAGTCGTTCACGTTAATTGTCTGTGAATTCGAAATTCTTGTGCGTCCGCAAACGATTTAGATTAGGGGCACAAACGTAACTACATTTAATTTTCGTTCGTTGCCGAAGTTACGTTTCGGATAAAGAGAGTAGACCTCCTTTAACGCTTCTTTGCGGTGGTAGGTATTAGGTAATATTTCCCAGTAGAGCTTATGGTACTTTTGCTACTGAAATGATCAAACATTATAGGCCTAAGACCAGTGCTAGTGTTGTAAAATAGCCATTATGCAGCAAAAAGATAAGAACTAGGAAAGGTCATTTCATAATCCTTAATACCTTTTGGTAGGTACCTACTGTTAGAGTCTTATCCAAAATGTAGGGTAAGTCCCCACGACCTAGAAGGTTTGACGATAAATTGCAAGGTCGTATATCGGTAAAAAAACAGTAAAGAGCGAGTCGGGTTCGTACAGTCAAGGTCCCGCCCTATACTGAGCTATCTCTGAAACGGTAGCCGATTAATCTGAATTACTGTGCAATTAATTACTCCTATAGCGCGTAATCAATAACGTTGCGTTAGCTCCTCTACGTCTTAATTTAAGAGGTGCTGTGATTGGTTGATTGAATTATCAATAGCAAATCATATACCTAACTTGCGTTTATTTTTTAAACCTCTATAGAAAATTTTCGTTCCAGATACAAGGTGTTAGTGTCAAAACAATGTAGCTACGCTAGTAAGTAACACAATGGCTCTTTTATTCTTTTTCGGAACCTTAAAAAGGATAATCTGATTAAATTTATTGATTGCGTACACCCATGTGCACGTGATGTGGTGTAGTTGCTTCATTACTTTTTTTGATCTTAGACAACTGACTCGATGATCCATCGGATGCTCTAGGGAATAGACACTTTCGCCTTAATCGCTTTGAAATTCTTTTAAACGCCTTCTACCTGTAAATTGTTATATACCTCTCCATGCCTCACAATTTCATCCAACCTAAATTCGCATAAGCATCAATTCTTTCCTTTCTTCGCAATGCTTGCTTCTAATTGCCTTGATAAATATGAGCGCTAGATAACGTGTGCTGGTATTATAAAAATATTATTTAAAAAAAAAATCATAATCCATTAGGTCATATTGACAGACTAACAAATTAAATATACTCTGCGAAGGTTGATGTTAAATGTGTCTGTGTTATCGATAAAATAAACTTGTAAAGTTGTAACATGCATGAGTAAGTTTATTTGTATTGATGTCTTGCTTACATTCATTTATTAAGTAATTACTTTACCTATGTGGAAGGAGGAACTAAAGTAACCGATAAGGCACTTACTAGTCTGGTAGACCAGGCACAAAAACAAAGGTTTAATGACAAACCCTCCTTATTTGTGACTATTGTCCGTCTTTTGATGTAGCTGACATTGTTAACATAATAAAACAGTTACATAATAAAATAAATCAGATAAATGCTTTATTCCACATCAATTATACAACACCGAGTTATATTACACGTTGTAACTTGGATTATATATTTATAAGTACATCACGTAAAACAATGGTTAGATAATAATAATACTTCGTAAGAAGAAATAAACATAAAATCATTATTGGAATGAAGTGTTACACAATTTAATAAAACAATTAATTTTAAAAAGATGTTGAATACTGTCGAGTCTGGTAACCCCAACTTTTTTGACTGTCAATCTCAAAAGCTTTCATTTTGACAAATTTTACATTTTTTACTTTTAGGACTGCACATTTGCACAATAAGTCGCTCACAAAGAAATTTATAAAAGTTTATGTGATTGTGAGTGTGATAGTGTTACCACAAAGCCCCGTGTTCATTGTAACCCAAAATTATTGCAAAATACTGTTGCCACTATGTGTGATTTTAAAGTTTGAAAGAGATTTTTCGTGGCAACACAAATACTCTATCAGTGGCGGGATGTGGCTGTGAAGTTGGTCGCAAACTATGCTCCACCTCCTAACAGAGAAGAGACCTTTATGCTGCCACCGACGAAGCCGTGGACATGTTAAATATTATAATGTCGTGCCAGTGACACGAAGAAGAAGAACACAAAGATCATGTTGCAGCAACAATACCGCGCAACTTTTACCTATTTACCATGAATACGGGGTTACCATTCTCTGTTTCGTATAATTTAGGTTACAGTTCGTTTCGTTCATCGGTATCCCTTGTGATACTTGTACGACAAATACGCGTCGACACCATGGAGGATCCCCACCACAACGCCGATGTACTGGAAACATAAATAATTATCATTTTAAATTATAGCCCTCCATAAAACCTATAACAAAACACGAAAACGTGACATAGTTTTTGTGTTTTACGATTACAGTGGGTGTTAAATAACGATAAAGAAATTTTTAGGAATTGTAATTGTTAAGCTAGTTTTAAATTGGTGAACATATAAAAATAATAAGGAATATTGAAAACATGAGACCATCTTTTTTAAATTAACAATGAGTTTCCTTTATTCAACTTACAAACCTATCATAACATAGAGCCAAACACTTGTCACATTTTATACTCGGTGTAAGGGACACTGAAAACACGCGAAAACGCTTACCACCATCACTCTTATCATTTCACTCCGCATCATTCTAATCCCACATTAAAATTTTTCACCGGTATTTTTTTTTAAATTAGTTGTTCCATACATTTGACCGTGTAGGTATTGCACATTTGTAGGAAACAGCTGTTTGTTAATAACTGAAGAATAAATTCTATGTGGGGGGGTGGTGTTCAGAATGACGTACTGTTTATGTGGTAAGCGTTTTCGCGTCGGAGTCCGTTACACCTTGTATTATCTATTTATCTTGGCTACGTATGATTAATTCTGATTATTTTGTTTTTATATGCGTGTTAAGTGAATTTGTCCCACTTTCACAGCTCGTCAGTCAACTTATCACGATGTTCCGCATGTTTAGTACATGCGAACAAAATTAATAATTGCCTTCGAAAGTTGCTGATTTAAGTATTTTACGTAACCTCTGTTTAAAGGCATGCCTTGTTTTGGATTTCAAAGAATAAAGCTATACTTAATTCAATTGAACGCTAACAGGAAACACCAAATATGTATAGGAGCATCCTGCCACGGCAAATTGAATAAAACTAAACATAGAACTCGAAACTACTTATGCATCTAATCCTGACTAGTTTGCTTAGCTGTACTTTATTTATCTCATCTTGTCTTTAAGTGATGAATTGATTACTCATATTATTATTATTAGATATTGATGGTACTCGTACCTACTTAACTACGAACCTACAGAATTCTGCACCAAATACCTTATATACTAGAATCTATTCTTGGCTCGAAAGTGCGCGAAAACCGGAACTAGATAAACCAGCATCGTGTAATCTAGTCTTGTACGTAAATGGTTAGGCGTAGTTCTTACATAGACAGCTGTCATGGCGGGGTACGCGGCGTACATGTTGACGAGCGCGTACCGCGGGTACAGGTACAAGTTCACCGCTACACCCATATACGACGACGCTGATAGGTACAGGAAACACGCCACCGCGTTGAACAGGCATTCCTGAAATATTTGCATAAACATTAATGGTGAAAAACGGGTAACACTTTCTTGGTGGAAATTCGAAATATTTTCATCATCTCCATCGGTCGGCTTCCAGTCTAACCGGATGCACCTGAATACCAGTGTTTTACATAGAGCGACTACCTATCTAACCTCCACAACCCAGTTAGTAGGTACTGGGTAATACGATACCCTTTGGTAAGACTGGTTGTCAGACTTTCATGCCACTAACGTACCGTAACCTGTAACGACTGTCAAAGATCTACAAATGACAGCCGGGACCAAAGGCTTAACGTACTTTCCGTGTCCTGGAGGAAACTTGGTACCTATGTAATGGGTGGTCACCCATCCACAGACCAACTTAACCTGAAGATAGATCTGAGCGGCTTTTATTATTTAGCCACGAGCCATATTCTAAAAACTTTAAAGTACCTTATTTTATCTTATTAATATCCAATGGTGATTTGCTATAAAAATCGCTTCAACTTTTAACCATAACATCACGCTTGTAATCTCCGAAGGGTGCAGACGTGTACCAGTATCTTCGCAACTTTACTATAAGCACTACTCTATCTGCACGCGTAGCATGACCACCGTAGAAACGGGCTATGTCGACGGAAGAATCGACAAACTGACACATTGTCATTGTCTATCTGTCATTATGTCGAGAAAAAAGCTCGTTTCTACAGTGGTCACGGTACTGGTGCTGGTAAACTATCCACCGCTTAGGTAAACTTAAACGTTTCCCAGCGTTAATTTTTGCGTAGGGTTACTTAGTCTGATGAACAGAATGCTTGGAGAACGGTTTCGTGAAGGGTCTGTTTATACCTGCGGACTAATCTGTAGGAGGCTTGCTTGCCACTGAGTGACCAATTGAGCGATGTTTTGGATTAACATAACTAAAAATTTACAAACAGTTATAGTACGGTAAATCTTTTGTTTATAGTTCATAGTTCTGTTAAGTTATATATATATTATAGTTCTGGCAAGTTCAAAATCTTCCATACGTGACTTCATCAAGACAGCTTTCTTTTGCTGTAGTGGTTCATACATAAACACTGCTTAACGTTAAGAATTGATTAACAACGTTTGCATTACTAAACGGCTGATTAAATTTTTTGAAGTTTAAATGTCTATTATCTTAAAGCTGCGTTCATGAAGAACGCGTATTGTTGTTTCTACTTACAAATATAGATTGTCGTATGAGTTGCTGCGTGTTGGAAGAGAGGACGTAGCAAGTGATGAGGAGTGCGGTGGTGAGAAGACATGCTGACGCCGTTGTCAGGAACCCGTGGAAGGCTGAACCCATGCTGCTGGCCTCCGACATTCCGTACTTTACCAGCAGGCTCTGGCACAAACCGCCTAGCATCTGCCGGTGGGAATGCAACCAGGTGAAGTATATTCATATGTAACATCACGCCTAAGCCCCGAAAGGATACGTCATTTCGCCAGCTTTGTTCATATTCCAATGTATTTGAGGGGTGGAGACAAGACCAGTGACATCGATTAGGCATAACATCCATACTCCGGGCAGCTAATGACCATGTAGTAATTGATGAGCTTCTCTAAAAATGTATCCGTCCTGGGACTCGAACCCAAGCTCAATAGTACAGCCACTACAGCCAGTATTTTTTTTTGTTACTGCGGAATCTTGTAAATGGTCTTCAAATCCGTATCGCTTAGGAACGTTGTTTTTAGTAGCTGTAAGTTTCCCGACCAGCATAAAATAAAATAAATAAAAATATAGTAAGACAACACAAAAAAGGTTTCCTCATAATTCGACAACCACTAATATTTACGAACTAAGTAGTTCGACTTCCCTTGAAACTAAGAAGGCATTGGTGATGCCGAAATGTTTACTATCTCGTTAGTAGAGTGAAAATGAGCTGCCATTGCCATTACTACCTAGTTGTTAGTCGTTCGATTAGAGTGCATCGATTGGGTGGCCTTTATCACACTGTTAAAAGGCTAGAACTTGTTCTGAATCAATTGTTTCATCGACTCTTCATTGTCACTGGCCACCTTTCTGGTTGACAGTAGTTATTTTACTACAGCCATCCCGTGACTTGTAATTTATGTATGGAAAAAAAAATGCTTTTTTGCAATTTTTTTTTAATCAAAATATACGATAACGGTAATAATAAATTAAAGATCGATAGAGTAAAAAAAAGCTGCTTTTTATGACTCGGCCAAAATAGTTAATTACTGATGGCTTATTGTGAAATGTTACCTATTTGGTTTTTAAATAACATAACAATCGCCTGTAATTCGCGAAGGGTAAGTAAAGTACCAGGGCTGCGGGTTGTTCGAAAGAGATACCGTCCGTGGCCCTGAAACACAAAGGGCTAAGAAGGAACATGGATGGGTTTTAGTCAGTCAAGTCTGACACTCCCTTCCGCTCCGCCCAGAGCGGGAGAAGTCATTTGACGATTTACCATCCTAAAAAAAAAAAGGTTAAGTAAGGTAGAGGTGTAGGTTTCTAATATTCCCCACACCCACATTTTGCCAGTTATATTTAAGCCCCATGTAAAAGGGCTCGAACCTATTGCCATCAGTCAGGCACAAATCTAGACTCCGCAGTGGCTGCGACTGAGAAATTCGAACCCAGGAGACCTCATGCTCGGCAGTAGCAGATAAAAGAAAGAAAAAAAAAATTGCGATTACCGAACATCATACGGTAAGTTAGGCTGTTGTCTACCATTCTGGAGTTACCACATATTTGAGTTGAAATATTATGAAAATGAGTCCAACTACATATTACGTACCCAGCAAAAATGTGGCGAAATTGATTAGCCAGATGAACTAATTACAAAAACTGTTGTACGCTTGACAAAAGAATGTGGCTTGCACAATAAAGGCCACTGTTGCGTTAAAATCTCAATTTAGTTTTTCGTAGAAGGAAATTGTTGCATTGCACGAACACTTAAGTTTTTCTTGGCCTGACCGATGTCAGTGACGACCAGAGGTTGGAATTAGGTAGAGTTATTTGTGTACTGATTTCATACAGCAAAAATAAAAATACCTTTTTTGTTTAATAAATCACGGGATTATCTCTTTAAAATTAATCTCGGGATTTGAGGCATATCCACTTTATTGAAAGAATAAAGTGGATATGCCTCAAATCCCGAGATTAATTTTACACAATTTAAGCCATCCCACATCGGATGTCCGAAATTGCAAAATACCAATGCACACGCGCAAGGGAAGATCCATATTAATATCAACATTTCGATGCAAGTACAAAAATAACTCTTACCTAATTCCGACCTCTGGTCATCACTGACATCGGTGAAGGTAAACCTCGCGAGGAAACCTGGTCGTATTATTATTACGTGGTATTAATATTAAGAGATAGCCTAGTGCTGTGACCGTCGGACTGATAAGTCTTAGGTCTCAAGTTCGAACCCAAGTCACGTAAATACCTCAGATTTTTCGGATGAATGTGCGGATTGTGTAATTATCACTTGCTTGGGTGAAAGAAAACATCGTGAGGAAACCAGCATACCTGAGAGATATTTCTCGACGGCATGTAAAGCCAAGTCAGACAGAGGCCCATGAGCGGCATAAAACTCAGACACCGGTTAGGCACTTACCACACCACTAAGAATATTATTACTAAAATCGCCCGTGCTGTCCCTGCATTAGAAGAGCCTCTCGCCATGCAGTGGACAGTAATAGTTTGGTATTATCAGTAAGGTACTTACAGCTTCAGCTAGCTTTATGATACCATGGTGGGAAGTCAAATATCCAAGGTTGAGGCATTCGCAGCATCGACAGCAGCAGCACTTGATGCCCCGACCACCTCCACCACTGCTGGGCGGCACCCGCACTATCGTCGGTCCACGAGTCATTTTAATTCACTGAAAACTTCACTGGAATCTCACTAAACACCGGCTTGCAAGTCCATCAGAGATTTAACCACACTGTTGAAACTCCACACAGGAAATAAGGGAGAGTTCAATCCTCTTACACGGTCAGTATTACTCATAATAACTTATATTTAGAAGACCGCATAGTTTTTAGGTGTTTGGGAGCGCGTTCATTCAACTCTGACCTACACAATAAACTTTGCAATGGGAACAACTAATTTTAAGTTTACTCTTTGTATTGTTCGGCAATGGTTTTTTTAGAATAACAGAAGAATTACCTACAGGATTTGTTTCAAACAAAAGACATGTCTGGACCGGAACAAAGTTGGAATAATTTTGAATTAGTCGCGTGCCCGCGCGCTGCGTGTGCGCATCGTTATTAAAATAGAACGCCACACTCGCGACGGGAGGGTAGATTTCTATTTCAGGATATTATTTACAAACTCATAAACCTTATTGTTTTGTTTTTTAGGTACAGCGACATATCAACATGTGGTATCTTTAGAAAAAATCTGGTCGCCTATTGTAAACAAACAACATGTAAAGTAGGTAGGTACTTTTCGAGGTTTTTTATGACGGTAAAACGTCTATGGCCATCTGTCTGGCCGATAATAGAATCTGGCTAATAGAATCTATCGGTCATACTTAGGGCATGCAACCGGTTCTACCCGGTTCTGGAATCCCCAAGTCTATCTGGTTTTGTCAAAGTATGTGTTGGTTCTATAAAAAATATTCCGATGACAACATTTGTGTCAATTGTTTTAGTCTTCTTATAATATTTTATTTTTGTATATATTATTTTTTATTTACCGATTGTTTATGAATGTGTGGACATTGTAGGCCTTGTAAATTCCTAGATGCGGTTGTTCTAACTTTTGGAGTAAGCAACGATTTATTATCAGGCCTACGCTGATGAAAACCGTTGTATTTTGCCTGTTCTTCTCTATAGGAAATGCCCAACCCGAACCGTACACCTTTTGTCGACGTTTTGTAAGTGCCCATGTAGGCCTATGTAAAATCAAATTCCGGTTTTATTTTTAATTTAATAGGCAGTCTTCAAAAACACAAAAAAGTCAGTGACAAAAAAACTGAATCAACAGGCACCGACTTCTGAAGCTAAAATTATACTTCGGTTTTATTTTTTTGCAAAAATGTTTTTTTTTTTTAATTTTCTATTTTTAGTTTTATTATCGTATACGAATATTTGCTATGCATTTATTTTACATTGTTAAATTGTGCAATTACATGTCATGATAATAGGCTTATCTCCCATAAAATGGAACTAAACATACCTAACTATCAAAATGTGGGTGTACTGTACTGTATATCTGCGTACCGCCTCAGAGTATGTTATGATATTGTGCAAAAAAAAAAACATCTGCGGAATTGCAGCATCACGACAGATTTGCCCGTCTTAAAGAGTTCCATTGTATATATCTGCGAAGAAGTGCATCTGATCTTCACCAAATTTAAACAGAACCACCACGGAATAGTATTCTTCCAAACAAAAAAAAACATCAAATTTGGAAAGATATCGCTCGCACAATTAGCAAAGATATCGCTGAACACTTAACATTCAGACGAATTGATAACCTTCTCTATTTGGAAGTCAGTTAAAAAAAAGCTTTGGCATGCCCACAAAATTTGAGGGTTGCTCTTGATTTTCCTGTAATCTTATCATCAGACCCTGATTTATACCTTTCATCATCAGCTCAGCCAATTGAGATGATGATTCTGGCAATCATCATCTCAAGTTGAAATCAACAGTCAAATATCTGCGTTAGAAAGTATATGAAAAACATTGTATGTGCCTATAGGGTTGCTTTCGATTTCCCTGGGAACGCATTATCAGATTCCGACTTGGTGACAATGGGTGGTCCCATAATCCCATTGTCACCCAGTCTGAATCTTTCACACGCTTTCGAGTAAAAAATGAATTTTGAAAATCGGTGCATCATTGACGGAGGAAACGGTGGAATACATAAAAAATACAAACAGTCGAATAGAGAATCTCCTTCTTTTTGAAGTCGGTTAAAAATTTAAAAAAACATGATAAGATTTAGGCATGGAAATCCTATAAGCTGCAGCCGCATAACACGTAACGGTTGTAATTTATAAGAATCAATTGCACCTACACCATCAGATTGCCTCTGCATCACCCAAAGACTTGAAGTAACTAACAGAACTTGTACAAAATACCCATGGCATTTAGTCCGCCTCTTTAAATTTGTGTGCTTAAGGTGGAAGGGCCAGGGTCGCCCGTGAAATTCGAATGTAAAAGAAAAAAAAATGAAATCTATACTTTAATATTATAAAGCTGAAGAGTTTGTTTGTTTGCTTGAACGCGCTAATCTCAAGAACTACTGATCCGATTTGAAACATTATTTCAGTGTTAGATAGCCCATTTATCGAGGAAGGTTATAGGCTATCATTACACTAGGAGGAGGAGCGGAGCAGCAATTAATAATGTTTCAAAAACGGGGAAAATGTGACGCATACGAACTTGCGCGGGACAGCTAGTAATAAATAAAACGCCTGCGAAATTCAAATTTAAGAGGATAAATTTCCTCTTGAATTTGAATTTCGCGGCTATCCTGGCGCTTACACCTTAAAGAATTATATAAATAAAATGTGCGGTCCATCTGATCATGTTTCTAATAAATAAAATAAAAAAAACCTTCTTTTCAATTAATTATACAAAACAAAAATAAGAATAACTAGATGTCAGGCGCAACTTCGTTTGCGTCACATTTTCCCCGTTTTCGCAACATTTTTCATTGCTGCTCCACTCCTATTGGTCATAGCGTGATGATATATAGCCTATAACTTTCCTCGATAAATGGGGTATCTAAAACTGAAAGAATTTTTCAATTCGGGCCAGTAGTTTCGGAGCCTATTCAATGCAAACAAACAATCAAATCTTTCCTCTGTATAATATTAGTTTAGATGAATGTGAAATAAAGGATAGAAAATTTTAACTATTCATTACTTTTTATTCTAATCGTAGAAAAAGCTGTTTTTAGCTGGAACCGCTGGAACCAGCTCTTCCGGTTCTAACTGCTCCCAAGAACCTAGAATCAAAAACCTGAAACCGGAACCAGTTCTGCATGCCCTAATCGTATCGTATCGTCGTCTTGTTTTACTCATGAAAATGTAATGAGTAACTGCAAAAATTGCGGGTAAGAGTAGATACGCAAAAACAGTGACTCTAAGAAACATACTCCATTCCATATCTGAAATAACTATGTTGGTTTCCGATCCCTAATGAATACTAGTCTCTTAAATCCTCTCTTCTATCTTAATCCCCTGTCCATAATAATGCTTGCCCAAAATACAGTGTATTACTCGTATCCACCAACGTTACTCCTGTTTCCCAAAGGGTCCGTAGTTGTACTTGTAAATCTTGTAATACACCCATAGTTCGCCAGTTTATAAAAGTAATTAATAACACCACGAGGTTCGTGACCACTGCGGGCCTAAATCTGTTTTAGGTAGGTATAGCTAGAAGGAAATCAAACAAGGTAAAGAATTTTCATTAAAATTAAATAAAATGTCATAATATACCAAAAGTACAAACATTTATTTTCTTCTTTCTTTCTATAAATCTATTACAAAACTATGTCCAAAATATATGAGGTTTTGTGGTTTCAGGTCTGTCTACCATTCACTTTAAAACAGTCACGTAATACATGAATTCATTTAATAAAATGTATGCATCTGTATGCATTATAATTAATTGCTCTGTATGGTGTCGGACGTAAAGAATAGTACCATCCCATATCTGCCCGTGGGTGTCGTAAGAGCCGACTAAGGGACTTTCCAGAGAATGGGCAGCAGCTTTCTCTGCGCTTTTGTAACAACCGTACTGCGATCGCCAACCCGCCTGCCAAGCATGGCGATTATGGCAAAACCCCCCCTTATGTCAATGTAGCGACACTTGGGGGAGGCCTATGTCCAGCAGTGGACGTCTTTCGGCTGAAATGATGATGATGATGATTTTAATTAATTCAAAAGTGATTAATATTGGCAATTTATATCAGTTTCTTACATATTTTTTGTAAATTACTTATTAATACATACTTACCTTAGGTAGGTACATAATATTTACTTAAGCAACATTTTTGTTTCAAGCATTATTTGAATGTTCTGGGAAGTTTAAATTAAGCAAATTGTAAGCTAAAGACATAAATTATCCTGAAACTACATCAATTTTCTTGCTAGACTAGACTTAGTCTAAGATCATAGGTACCTGTATGGCTTTTAAGATTGTTAACATAAATCACATGTCTAAGCATATCCAAGCTAAACAAAAGATTTTAGCACGGCGACCAATTAAGCTTTACAATACCAGTTTATGCGGAGCTCTCATTATATAAGAAGTGTATACAAAGCAAAGCCAAGTTATACTGGAAATGTAGCTTGATGTGTCGCCACGTGTACTTATTAGCACCTTCATTTAGGAGGTAGCTCGCGGGGGCTCGCTTTATAGGTACCTATAAAGCGAGCCCCCGCGAGTTACCTCCTAAACGAAGATGCTCACTCGCTTAATAGGTACCTATAAAGCGAGTGAGCACTTTACTACGTTTAAATTATTTAGTGTTCGTACTAGTTAGTGTTTTGTAGATTAACAAAAATAGGAGAGACCGTTGTGTCATAAACATTAACAACCCGCATGCATTATTTACTCATTCCGAAATGCGCATTAAACAAACTAATTGCGACAGTAACAAACAAACAAACAAGGACACCTACTTCCTACTTTACATTTCCTGGATTCATGCAGTTCTCTACCAATCAAGTCATTGCAAACGCGCAATATTTGCGTAGGTAGACAATCAATCACTGATAGGTACATCTACGATTAATTTATCGTATCATCAAATATTTTACGGATATTTGTTTAAAAATACAATTTTTCCTCAACTTTTTTGTTGTGTTCCGCGAATGAGAAAATAAATAAGTACGTGGGTAATATTCCTTCAGAATAAAAATCATTCTAAAATACTATAAAGTAAGGCTGTGTCCCCAGTAGGCAAACTGTTCAGCGACTGAGTCTTAAAACGGCTTAGTCTACTAGTGTCGTCTAGTCGTCCGAGTCTTAAAACTAGCAAACTGTGGACACTCCATTTTCAAATATATATGGAAGGGCGTACTAAACCGATACGGCGCAAACTCAGTCGGCTGCTAACAATTTGCCTACTCGACACCGCCGCAAACTAATTGCATCTAAAATAACAGCTAAAATAATAGATATCATAATTAAAACTATTCGTGCATCAGTAGCGTAGAAAAGGGTATTTATTTACCCCTAGACTAGATAGATCCATATTTCGCCCTGTAAAGCATAGATAATTTTTTATTCATTTTAGTTTCTTTGTTATCCGACTAGTTTTGCCTTAATATTATTTGGCTTGAGCCACATCTTGCCAATAACAATGCTTAAAGATATCGCAGATTTAAGATAGTAAAAGTGCAATGTAGGAAGTCTTAAAATATCGGATTACTTCTTTATCGCTGAATTATATCAAACAATGTCATTTGTAATTACGTGGGACACTCAGAAAGTTTTGCGAAACTAAAAAAAATTGTTCTATACGTACATATATTTTTATTAAATCTTTTCAAAGTACTTTCCACCAGCCTCTATACAAAGATTCATGCGCCTAAACCAGTTTTCAAAACACTTTTTCCAGTCCGCCGCAGACACCTCGTTTACAGCCTGCTCGAACCCAGCCAGCGCATCTTCCGGCGACGAAAATTGTATCCCTTTGAGCTGATTTTTTATTTTTGGGAATAAAAAGAAGTCACACGGTGCTAGATCAGGGCTGTAAGGAGGGTGACCCAGGAGTTTGACTGGCGTGCTGTCCAGGAAGTCCCTCGTTTTGAGTGCGGTGTGCGCAGGTGCATTGTCGTGGTGGAGCAGTAGCCCGCGGAGCCCTGTGTTTGGTCGCTTGTTGCTTATAACAGAGAAAACTTCTGGCAAACATTTGGAAGTATACCATTCGGCATTAATGCTTCTTTGATCCCGTAAGGGAATTGATACCAAGTGGCCAGTCAAATTAAAAAAGCTAGCGATCAAAATCTTACCCCCGCTTCTAGATCGCTTCACTTTGGTAGGCGTTGGCTCATTTTGAAACACCCAAACAGTCGACTGGCGCTTGGTTTCTGGGTCGTATTGATAAATCCAGGACTCATCACCTGTAACGATGTCGTAAACACGCCGAGACGAGCCTGCTTCAAATTTGTTAAGCATATCACGGCACCATTCCACCCGGGCCTGCTTCTGAGCATCGGTGAGGTTGTGCGGCACCCAGCGTGATACTATCCTCCTCACGCGAAGATGGCTGTGTAGAATCTCGTGAACGCTTCCCGATCCAATCTTCAATATGTGTTGAATCTCCTGATATGTAATTCGCCTATTGTCTTGGATTAAATTTTTCACTGCTAGCACGTTTTCTTCGGTAACAGCCGTCAAAGGGCGACCGCTTCTTTCGTCATCCCCCAAAGTTGGTCGACCGCGCTTGAATTCGTTATACCAACGATACACGGTTGCCTTGGAAGGGCCTTCATCCATGAATGCCATTTGAAGTCTATCGTACGATTCATCCGGTTTCAGGCGACACTTGAAATCGTATAAAATCATAGCTCTAAAATGTTCCCGGCGCAGATCCATATTTCAGTGAGACACAATACTTTGAATTAACTCGCAAAAAATGTGGAGGGAAATTTTGAAATTGGAACTTACTTATTTTTACTTATAAATAATCATATTTTCGAAAAACATAATAACTGGCCAGTCTCCCATATATAAAAACTTTTTTTCGCAATACTTTCTGAGGGGCCTGGTAACGTGTGTGAGATAAAAACACGGATGACTTCAAATATTTTACAGTGAACGTCCACGTATGGCATATTGGGTTTAATGGCCTCCAAAAAATGGCGACTATTGACATAATTAGCTAGACTTTATAGTTGAATACATACCTAGTTTGAAATGCTTAAAATATTCATTCAAAACGCTTATCAAAACTAACATTCCAAATAGTAAAGTACTCTAAAAACGTATATTAAAATAAAAGCTATAATAAACTTCAAGTACAGTAGATATTCAAGGTGTATAAATAAATAAATATGGCAGATTTATTTAAAATATAAGCACAGTTCAAGCAGAACACAGTATGCACAATGCCACAGGTCTTCCGTAACTTAGGCCGATAAACAAAGAGAATTAAACCATTATAGTCATTGCCGATACAGAAGCAGACCTTTGGACTGCACCCTCTACTTTTTTTACTATTCTCTTTTTCTAACTTTTGTAGTAAGCAACGACTTATTGCCGGGCCTACGCTGTCCTCTCATACTTAAGTACTAACGCTGTAACATCCAAATATTGTAGAACCAAATGATTTTAAAAGAGTAACCATGGAGTTTCTTGCCGGTTCTTCTCCATAGGAAACGACCAACCCGAACCGTGGACCTTATGTCGACGACAAAAGGTTCGGGTGGCCTATGTAAAATAAAATATTTTGATTTTGTTTTTTTTTTTTGCTGAATCCTCATGGTACATGCAGATGGACTTCTGCCTCTTGACTGTTTTGTTCTCATATTTTACTGATACAATCCTGAGTTAAAGGCTGGGTTTTTGTGCTCACTTATGTATTCACCATGCCCTTATGATGTCTAATGCACTACAAGCTACATCAGCACGGCAAAAAGCAACAATGCCTTGACTTTCCCTCGGGAGAAGACTGTATTCCGTATATCCAAGATAAAGAACTGCTACTTCCAGTACAGACATTATCCCTCAATACAAGTTACAATGTAGCATATCTTACATTTTCCATGCTAGCGCCACTAGCGGTTGATTCTGGAAACTAATTTCGTGATGACTTTGCTGCGTAAAGGCGCCTGCCCAAAATTGGTTATAGTAAACGAAAAGAGTCACTAATTACTAACGCGTGACTTTAAATAGAATCTGCTTATATAAAATTAAGTAATAAATTACTACAAGATAGTGTACAGCTCCTCGTTTCGAATACTTCATTTAAATGCCTCTGTACTGACGATTTGCTATAAACGTACTCAGCAAATACAGAGCAGCCATGATGAGTCCCATGATCTGAAAAAATACAAATTATAGTGAGTTGTATTTAGTTTCAAACTAAAAGGTAACCCGAAATTCAGCAAATGCATTTGAAATTGTCTCTAGGGGGATCATTCACCTGTAATGTAACAGTTCTGTTCCGAGAATACAATGAGTTGAGAGATCCGAGTGCCCAAACTGTAATGAAACAATTTGTAACAACGACTCGTTTCTGTACAAAATCGAATCATGGATTAAATTGTTACAGACGAATGCTTCCTCACGGGAGTTCAATATCTAATCTGAGATTGTTTAACATTGCCATTACAATCGCCATTAATACTAAATTGGCTTGCGTTTGGGCGCAACTCGCCTGATGTTAAACCTAGGGTGGATCACGCTTGCCTATATGAAACCGAGAGACACTCCAGGTTTGAATTGATCTATATAATTATGATCAGGGAACAGAGAATAATCATAAATGACAAATTTTAAATAAATGTGGTTCAGTGAATAGTTTATTATTTTTGTTTTTTTTTTGGAATATTGTTGCTTTTGTATACAAACTAATTAGTAAAATTAAAACCCTGTCCCAGTCTCCAACTTTGTTGTGCCCTTACAGGGTCCATATTAATGTACCTAGCTTTAGGCCCCTTGTAACTTCTTTTTTACAATATGGAATGCAAAATAAATGAATATGAATAAGAAAACTTTCAGAGAAGCCTGCAGTGAATTCCACGGACTGACGGTTCGCGCAAAGAATGTGGAAGCATAGCGTTTAGTTCAGGTCCGTGGAACTTCAACCATATAACGGTGAAGCTTCGCCGTATCACAAGTGCTACAAGGATCAGGAACCAAATAAAATTATATTGCTATGTAAGTAAATAAAGTTGAAAACAGAAACCCAACTTGAACTACGAGGACAACAACTAAAAATGTATAAACAAGACATTTTTGCTGTACGCGGGACTTTAGCTTCAGTGTGGAGAACACTGAAGTTAAAGTCGCACGTACTGTAATACATCACATTTTTCTAGATCCTATTTAAAAAACGGACGTTATGCAAAGTTCAAGCATCAATACTTTTACAACTTGTGAACTTACCGCTGCTGCTAAGTAGGGTTCATAGTCTCTATAATAGCGACTGTTGCTGTGATTAACTTCTATCATAAGAGTGATGCCAGCACACAGGTACAAGATAAACGCCATGCCATGGTATATCACCTCCTGAAAAAACAGAAAAGGATATGAAAACACATAGCAATATGTCGCAGGATAATTGGAAAAGTTAATTATTACGAGTCTATCCTGCATTTTACATTCATAATTCTTATTTTTCTTCTTTTCTAACTATAATTGGAAAAGAAGATACAGTAACGCGTATAAAAAGTAAAGTCTATGTCTATGTCAAATGTATTTATAGCTTCATACATGATCGGATCGGGTCCGTGGCTTAGGCCCCCAGTGGTCGAGGCACCTGTCTAACATTCTCTGAAGAGCAACGAATGGGCTTTGAATTAAGTCTAGGTAATTGTTAGTGAAAAGCAATTTGGTGAAAATGAAAGATTCTTTCACAATAATATTTATGATCACCTAAATACGACCGTTCGTTTTATTTATTCCACCTTAGCCCGCGAAATTTAAATTTCCTCTTGAATTTGAAATTCGCGGGCGATTTTTTTGCTTTTATATTTGAATTTCACGGTTTACCCTGGCCCTTCCACCTCACAAATGTACAGAGGCGGACTAAATGCCATGGGCATTTTGTACAAGTTCTGTTATTTACTTCAAGTATTTGGGTGATGCAGAGACAAACTGATGGTGTAGGTGCAATTCTGAGAGTTAATTATTTTATATTAGAACGGTCGGGTGTTACGGACTCAAGGCCAGCTTAAAGCAATCGTCAAATAGATCGTTTGTATGTGTTATGTTCAACGAGTCAAGACAACTGACGCACGATTGCTTGCTGTTCAGCTAGGCTTCTGCATCATCTATTTAGTGTATATTAGGGTTTAATTATCTCTTTCTCTAGATATAGATAAGCAACCTTATGATACGTCTTTAATGTTTTACTTACATATATAGTTTTCGATATGATAGACGCAGTAGACAAGGAGACGATGCACGATGTTAGTAGGCAAAACGTGCCTACAAGGCAGGCTACGGCAGCGAGCAAGAAGAAGAGCTCTGGCTTGCCGTTGGGGCTGGAGTAGCGCCCATGGTCCATGTAGTAGGCCACCACGCCCACGCATGCTGCACCCAGCAACTGGAAACCAGAGAATATACTCTTCAATAACAAATTAAACATGATCAACAAACCCAATCAGCAACGTTCTCACTGCTGGGACACAGGCCTCCTCTCTGTAAGAGTGAGTGGGCCATAATCCACCACGAAGGCCAATTGCGGTTAGGTGGATGTTACATCTGAATTTTAGGTTCGGAACCCATGATTCGTTCATCACGACCCACACGCAAGTCACGGCCGTTAGCACTAAGACAACACTGCTCTCAATTAAAATCTGGTGTTTTGGTCGTTTTTAGCTGCTTGACATTTTTGTCTCAAACATTTTATTAGATTCAGACTTATTTATTTTTTGGCATGTTTTTGAAAGATTTGTATTATTTAGTCAGAAGCTAAAAGTCTGACATCCAGTCTTACCAAGGGGTATCGTATTACCCAGTTACTGGGTTGTGGAGTTCAGATGGGCAGTCGCTTTATGTAAAATACTGGTACTCAGCTGCATCCGGTTAGACTAGAAGCCGACCCCAAGATAGTTTGGGAAAAAGGCTAGGCAGATGATGATGTTTTTGAAAGATTTGTCTCGTAATAACCATTTGGTATTCATGGAAATTTTATGCAGTAGAGTACGTAATGGTATTATATTATTATGGTTCACATTAATCTACAGGACCATTTTCCTCGTCTGAGGGCATTTTATGTGGTGACATAACTGAGTAGTTCTAGCAAAATAATTGATTATTGGACATATACTTATTAATAGGAAAATGTTTAATGCCAACGACAAATAAATTATTTACGTGAGTTTATTAATATATAAATATTTGGAGAGCATCGGTGGCCCAGTGGTGGCAGCCCCGACTTACGAGCCACGACTTCGTGGGTTCGAACCCAGTCAGGCGCATTACTTTGTGTAATTTACATCATAACCACTGCTCTCAAAACGGTGAAGGAAAACATCGTGACGAAACCAGCATGTCATAGAACTAAAAATTCTAAGACATGTGACATCTACCAATCCGCACTGGGCCCACGTGGTGGATTACAGCCCACTCCCTCTCATAGAGAGGCCTGTTTCCCAGCAGTGGGAACATTATAGGCATTATTATTAACATTATAGGATGATGACGTGAGTTTATTTAATATTATTAACATTGGGTAGAACCTTGGCAGCGTTGTTAACATGTAAGGCTGGGGCGCAAATCATTGAAACACTCAAAATAAGCAGGCAATTGTTCTGCGCAAGGTTTTCCTCTAACTCGCAGATTTTATCAACAAACCTCTGCTGCATTTAAAATACAAAATGAAGTGTTTCGGCGCACTTTCGCGATGCAAATCATCGTTCGTTTGTTTATTCTGGTGGCTCCGAGAATAACCACGCGGGTGAAGTCATGGCTACCTCGTAAAACGCGAGCGAGGAGAAAACTACGATACCTTTACTTCAGAATTAAATTTTTACAAAAGTAGAGTTAAAAGATCTTCACTGTTTCTGAAATTATTATCCAATATTTTGCTGTGTTAGTCACAGATTAGGTGCAAGTGTGAAGTGCGTACGTAGAAGTTCACTACTTGAGCATTGTTCAATTAATTTGTTACGAGAGTGATTATTGGTCTAAATGAAGTAACGAGTTAATTAAAGAAGTTAACGTACAACTCTGACTCATTTGACAAAGATAGGCAGCTAAACCTATTTAAGTACCAACACTAGTTTATGTTTTTGAACATTATTGCAGACGATTCAATAAACCGCGATGACGCCATTGCTTGGTGATATCATCCGTGGCCTTTTCAAAGAAATCCGGACGGAAAACGAAATACTAATTATATGTACAAACTGAATACATTAACATTGACATGGTGACAATTCAATGACATATTGTTCAGTTTTGAGCATTTTGTAATTTATCATCTGATGAACTTAAGTATCCTGTTTCAGGTATGATTATGCAAATAAGGGAAGTTTAGTGGAAAGACCCTTCTTTTCAATGAAAATTCATTTTTAACGTTAACTTTACGAGCTCTATTTCTTTGGAAAAACATAAAAATGATACTTTTTTTAATCTATACCTGTAGGTACTGACTTTCTTCATTAGTAAATAATTTATGATTAAATTTTAACCTAAACGTCGAGTATATTTTATTATTTTGCATAATTCAAGGAGCCTCTTCTTTTGATTCGACCGTATTGCCCAACCGCGATATTTATGTAACCGAAACTAGGTTACACTGTGGATCAAAATATCTGAGTATGCAGGAAATCATGTTTATCGTTCACACCATACACTCACTTGATAGTAGCTAGTACAGCATTAACAATGCTATTTCTATACTAACTGATAATGATATTTTGATTTATACATTAACTGCAATTCAGTTGCCAAGTACACTTATTATTTTACGTACATTTTTGTACATTTTTACGTACATTTTATCAGTTATGTCAGGGGTGACATAACTGATAAAATGTATGTATCGGCCATGAAGCAATCCTACACTTATGTAGCTTTTATCTCTCTGAGGCTTGTACTTCCTTACTATGCAGGTACGTCATCATCAGCTCTACTTACGATTGACACAAAAACGATTAAAGAGACATTAAGATCAAATTAAAAACTTCGAATCCTCGATTAAATCTATTATAATCATTATGAAGTTGAAGAGGAGCTCATGGCTAAATAATAACAGCCGCTGGGATCACTCTTCAGGTGGGTCTGTGGATGGGTGATCACCACATACCGAGATTCATCCGTGCCTCGGAAAGCACGTTAAGCCGTTCGTACCGGCTGTCATTTGCAGGCCTTTGATATTCGTTACAGGTAGTCAGAGGCCTCAAAGTCTGACAACCAGTCTTACCAGGGGGTATCGTATTTACTACCCATTACTAACTGGATTGTGGAGGTCAGATGGGCAGTCGCTCCATGTAATATACTGGTGTTCCGCTGCATCCGGTTAGACTGGAAGCAGACCCGAACATAATAGTTCGGAAAAGGCTAGACAGATGATTATGAACCAATATGAAGTTGACAAGATAGTTGTAACTTTTCTTCTGAGACCTCCTCGCACCTAGCATATTAATTCAGCACTAACGATTAATAAAACCATAATCATCAATTTTTTCATAACTTTGTTTAAAACAACACGTTTATCAACACTAACAAAATCGGGCGCTTTCACTTGCTCTATCAACCCTAGTAGTAGTGAGTAGATAAACGGCAGCATTAAATTGTGCTTTTGGCGTTACAATGACATTGTCAGGAGGGCGCTGTTAGTAAACATTTCTTTGAAATTGTATTGAAAACTAAGATAGAGGCGTTAGTTCCAACTATGGCCACTAGACAAAAACACCATGCAGCACTACTTGTGTTGATATTGTAACTGTGTTTTGTAGGTGTTGCGTAGTACTGTGTAGTGTTGTATCCTCACCAATTCTGCGAGCTTCAAGAGTCCTGGAGTGGTGCCCAAGTAGCTGCTGTTGATATACACGGGGGTGCCAGATGTGGCCACCGTTGTGCGGGTGATGGTTAGCGAATGCGACATCTTGGGTCACTGTAATGTCACGATACTCGTATTTTAATAACATAGATACACGGACTATTGTTGGCTGGCTGGTAAAAGTAGGGGAAGAGCAGAAAAATGAAGAGTAGTATGTGTAAAACTTGAAACAGCTAAAATTGGGACTACTGCCAAGGCCAACCTGGAAGGCCCTGCAAATCCAGTTAGGCTACTGTATATACCACTTGGCCCGGTGAGGGTATTCTGACGAAGCAAGGACTACAGGACATGCTGCGCCAATCCCAAACATATTGGGATAAGGACAGGCAAATAATGGTGTTTGCACTGAATTTTCTTGTTGGTACATACAGATTGACAACTACAGTAAAGAGAAATCAGAGATCAGTTGGGTTGATAGGATTTATATAATACTTAATTAGGCTCTCTTAGCTCGCACGCAAAACTTTAACGTGGTCTTCCTTCTTTTAAGTACACTTGTAGTGATATTCCATTTAATTCACATCCAGACACTGTAAAGGCATTGAGTACAAAAACATTCAGATTGGATGTGACAGAAACAAAGTTAGGTGCAACTTTAATCAATACAATTGGTATTAATTGGATGAAACGACAAACTGTCAGAATTACGACATTTTAATTGAAGAATGGGCTTTATTTGACCGTAAAAAGAATGCAAGCATATACATAGGTCCAATGCTACAAGGATATTTTGGTGTTAGAATAACGTTGACATTTGGGAGCTGTTGCATGTTGCAAGCATTTATGAAATTGATTCATGGAATCAAGCGTTTATGGAATTTTGGCCACACACAAGCAGTGATAGCCTAATTGTGTGACTACAAAGTCATAGATCTCGAATTCGAACCCAAGATACGCACCTCTGATTTTTTGGGATTCGGGCACATGAATCCCAAAAAATCAGAGGTGCGTATCTTGGGTTCGAATTTTATGTTTATGTTAATTCTATAATTATTTGTTTCGGTGAAAAAAAACCAGCATGCCTGAGAGATATTTCTCGACGGCATGTAAAGCCAAGTCAGAGACCCATGAGAACATAAGAACACTGAAACCAGGTTAAACACAAACCACAATATTAAGAAAGATGAAGGACACATACTAAAAGATCCTTGTCCAATTAATTTAGTTTTGATCATAGCACAGTTACGGCAAAATTTATGTCATAACCATAACCGAATAAGGGTCGTTTAGGTCAACACGTTGGCGGGTGACGCGCAATGTTTGTATGCCAGGGTCGCCTGCTCTCAATAAACTGCTATACCTTACTTATACTAGGTATAACTGAGTCTATTCACTGTCTTTCACATCTGCATTCGCGTATGCATCTATCGAAGAATGTGTTGTTGTAATCTAGGCAGTCATTGATAATGTAATCATCGAGACATTGCCAAGTTGTTTTACCGCTGGATTATAAACTGTGCGGCACAGCTGTTATCATCGGAATATATTTTATTATAAGTGGACTATAAAAGAAATCCTTTTAAAATAAACACTGTTTAGTGTAGTACGTCTTTACAGTTGTTTTATACTGTTTTTCTTCATTAAAACTTGTTGTTATTCAACTGTTAAACCCAATGAGAGATAGATCCACATTTTATACATCAATTAACTTGTTATATACCATACCATAAGCTGGGATAGAGTAAACAAATGAAAACGTAATTATTCTCAAAACTATGGTTCTTTTCCTTTCAGAATTGATTTGATGTAAAAAATTTGGGAGAAAAATAAATTCTTAATGTACAGGATTCTAAATGAGTAAATAATGAAATTGTACTCACAGTGTTTATATTCGTCGGAAAACGATACGAAATGTTTTAAAACAGGTGAAAAGCGCACGTATGCACGAGCGGGCAATGTTGGCACGACTGTGAGTGGGCACCGCACTCAGGCGGTGAGTCACCAGTCGCCGACTCGCCGGCCAGTATCAACATTGCGCACACAACAGACGAACTCCTTTGCGCACCCAGGCTTCACCTGAATGCAATCGATGCGTCAGGAACGGCCAGACATGCTCGAACACAAAGGAACTGAAAATTCCTTCGGAAAAAGATGAAACATTACTCCCTTTCGCTAAGGCATGCGCACTTGCAACTCTATAAATAATACCGGCTGCAATTCAAAAGTGAAGGTCAGAGAACTTTTCTCTTACTGATAACGAGCTTAGATCACTTCGATGACGCACTGCTATTCTCCACCATTCAGGTTTCCTCGAAGAGCTCTGCTTCATTCATTCCATGAGTCAAATGCCCTAAACCATCGTAGTAAACCATCGTTGATAGCATCATCACGCTTACCATGTCCTGAGTTAAACAGGTAGTTGTCAAACGTGAGCAGGAAAAACTAGTAGGTGTCACTTAATGTTAGCATAACACCTTAGTGGGTAGAGGCTCATGGCCAGACAAGAACAATTAGTAAACTAATGGCAAATAGCTAAGGGGATTTTTCATAGAAATAAAAAGGAAAAAATTAAATAAAAAAATTTAAGAACCGCCGACACAAAATATGTCTAAAAAGCCAAAAATAAATTAATCCAAGCGTCGTAACGTCGCTTGGATTAATCGGGGGTTTTTTTTTTCATGCTTTTTAAACAAATATTTTTTTTAGCCTTGACTGTCCCACTTCTGGGCATAGGCCTCCCCCCCTTTCCTTCCAATTTTCTCGGTGTTGCGTCTCTTCTCGCTAATTAACGAAACCAAGAAAAGATATAAATAAAAATACAGTTAATTTTGGGGGAGGGAGGGGTGTGCACCCCCCCAATGCCCATAGTGACAAGCGACAACATTTCAAATTTCAAATCGTCTACATGTGAAAGTTGTTTATATCCCTTCATCAACTAGAAAAGAGGTGATGATCTTCAAACGGCTGAGCAGATTTTCTCGAAACATAGCTAAGAACACTCTCGATTAAAATACCTTTCCAACGACAACACCTTTATCAAAATCGGTTCATCCGTTTAGGAGCTACGATGCCACAGACAGACACACAGATACACACGTCAAACTTATAACACCCCTCTTTTTTGGTCGGGGTTTAAAAAACATCTCCAAGTAGGTCGTGTTAAACTAAAAATCAGAACCAGTCTATATTCTTCCCACTACAGAGACAAGCCTCCTCTCTGAGAGAGTGGGCTCACTAAATATTTCTTCGAGGTGATCTTCTTCAAAGTAATAACCAGAGGTCGGAATTAGGTAGAGTTATTTGTGTACTTACACTGATTTCAGCGAAATCAGCATTCAATCAGCATTTTCATTTACAGCGAAAGAATAAAGTGGATAATGCCTCAAATCTCGAGATTAGTTTTAAAGAGCAAAGAAATCCCGTGATTTATTAAATAAAAAAGTTAAGTTTTACACAATTTAAACTATCCGACATCGGTTGTCCGAAGTTGCAAAATTCCAATCCGCACACGCAAGGGAAGATCCATATTAATATCAACATTTCGATGCAAGTACTACCTAACTCTACCTAATTCCGACCTCTGGTAATAACATTATCAAAATTGCCTCGTTGGTCTAGTGGTCACTATTGCGACTTCTGAGCACGAGGTCCTGGGTTCGATCACGGGTCGGGCAAGTTCTTATTGGGTTTTTCCATCACGAATTTCTTTGGATTTGGCCCGGTTAGTGGCAACAGGCTCTCCCCCTATTACATGGGAATTGTTGACAAAATGTGGGTGTAGTATTACGTACACCTCTGACTAACTGACGAGATTACAGGCGTGATGTTATGTTATGTTATTAACATTAAAAATAATACGTTGTAATATTATATTATGGTTTATTTATAAGCTAAAATTGTCTCTATAACGATAATAGGTAATAAGATATGGTTCTATTTCGACCGAAGGATAACAAAGGATGTCGTTATCATGTAATATGGAAGTAATAGGTACTTCAGTGTCCTTCGATGGAAATAGAAGCTTTACTTATATTTATAATTATAATCTTCTTCTTTTTAACACGTTTAATTTTAGATCGTCGAAGATAATTTTAATCTACTTCATCATTAGACTATAATGTTCCCACTGCTGGAACACTAATCTACCACGCAGGCTCAGTGCGGGTTGGTAGATGTCGCATATCTTCTAATTTTTTGGTTCTAGGACATGCCGGTTTCCTCACGATGTTTTCTTTCACCGTTTTTTAGAGCAGCGGTGATGAAATAAATTACACAAAGTAAAGCGCCTGCCTTGGTTCGAACCCACGGCTACCTTTAACCTACTTCTAATTGTCGTATTGAAATGAAACTTTGTATTTGTATGTATTAGTACGGATAACAATAATATAATTTGATAACCTGAAGCTGATCTGATGATAAAAACAGGAGGTGGATAATGAAACTCTTTACTAGCTACTATAGTAAACCCCTCGAGTTTGGGGTCATAGTATTCGCTTTGAATACAGGGTGGAAAGAACACCGACGTGAAAACTGTTACAACGTACTCAGTAGTAGTAGGTACGTTAGTCTACACCCCCCTAATAGTCCAGGAAAATTAGTCAAAATAGGGCAAGAATCTCGGAATGAATGATAGTCGGCTGTAAACTTGTATAAACCTTTATTTCAACACCCTAAAACTTGTCTCAAAACCTACTTATCGTAGGATGTCCGCGTGTACAGATATTCCAGGGTAAACCGTCAAAAAACGATTTGTTACACATTTATTGCGATTTGTTACTCGTTTCCTATGGGCTTTATGCTATATTGTCCTAAATAATGTAGAATAAGTAAGTAAGTAAATAATTCTCTACAACTTTTGTTTAAACATTTTTTTTTATATCTTGAACCATTTTCGATATAGAGGGCAGAGCGCGCGCAGTGTTTAACTTTTTAGATTTAGAGTGTGAAATTCGAGGTCAACCTGTAGTCAAATTTTTTTATTGATAAATACTATTTCATACATATATGAAAGATGAAATTTAAAAAATTGAATAATGTGTAACAATCCTTTTTTTGACGTTTGACCCTGGAATATCTGCAATGTAGACGCGGACACCCTAGGTAAGTAGGTTTTGAACTAAGTTTTAGTTTGCTGAAATAAAGGTTTATACAAGTTTATAGCCGACTATCTCTCATTCCGAGGTGAAAATCTAATTTTTCTGGACTATAAAGACAGCTACTTCCAACAAAAGTACATTACAACAATATTTACACGGTGAAAATGTATGGAACAATGTTTTTTTTTCAAATTTTTTCAAAGTATTAGTACATTTCTATGTGGGTTCAGAGTGGTGTAATGAGTAGGTACGTAGTAATCGTTTTCGCGTCAGTGTCCCTTCCTCCTTGTATATTTCATTTGATGTCGAGCCAGGAGATAGTTGAACTCAAAATATTATAATATTTACAAATAAAAGAGATTACAATATGTTAAAATATATTTATTAACTTTTTACAAATTAGGTCAATAAAATTAACTTCACATAACACCTGACATTCAACACAACTTAAATATTTCAGTACTTAACAAAAAACATCAAAATGTAACTTTAAGAAGTATATTAAATAAGTTTAAGTATTGGTACCTAAATAGGTAAAAGTGTATAAAAAAACGTGCTCAATTCCAGTTTTAAAACGACATTAAATATTTAAGAAAAACTTTTTCGAGATACCATACTTTCAAGACTTATATTAGAAAAATAGATTGGTAAGTAGTAACTAAATACTTATCCTGATGATAAATTTGAAAAGAATGGGCAATCATTAAGGTTGTTGATGACTGCGATACATAGTTGCAATATATCAGGTACTTAAACTCACACATTAGGTACTTAAGTGCGTATAAAGTTGTATTTACCAAAATATCTAGTCCCAGATAATTAAAAATATATCATACTACCAATAATTAATTCGTTTTAGATTACACATATATCTTAAATTCAAACGTACAGATTTTTGTAAGACTAGTCTAAAAAAAAATTGTTACAACTGTGTGATAAAATACGAGTATATAGGTACATAGAATTACCTTATATGAGAAGCCTAAGAATGTAGGTACTATGTCAAAAGCTCAAAACTGGCCCCACTTTTTCTTTAAAATATATTACTTTTACTTTATATTTACCTAATTAGACTGAAGCTTCTGATTCTCGTCGATAATGTTCATTTTATGTCATTTCCATTATTTTATTTATGCATTAACATAATGTTAATTATAATTTAAAGTAATCTAGTTTTGGTTGATCTTAACATTTCTGCAGTTCTTACTTATCTTTTCTTGTGACTGTCTCCAAAATGGATAAAGTTATTGTTAGCCAACATTGGTAAATGGCCTTCAGAGAATACCTAGTCGTTGACTACTTACTGCTTGAAACGTGAATATTTCAGTTCCATACGTTTACAGACAAGGTTTACTGTTCTCCTATAGTTTACCAATATTACAGTTTATTTGTCAAAAAAGAATCCGTTTGAACAGTGGTTCATTTTAATCATACCTTACTGTTTATATTCCTTACATGTACACAATCTATGGCCATTAATTTATGTATTATTCTATTAATATTAATATAAATATAAAACCGTACTGTTTGTTACATGACTTTTAAATATAGTTAAATTATATGATATAAATTACAAATTTTATATATTTATAAATGTATAAAATTCAAGGGTTTTGTTCAAAAAATCTAAGGTGGAAATTTTTTCACTCGATTGTGACAGAATATCAGACAAAAAAAAAAAACTACATTCGATACATATATCTTATAGTTTTATTATGTGTAGATTAGCCTGGCAGCTAAGAACTCATTCATAAGGCTTTCGATTTTGAAATTCTATAAACTATAAGATACCTATGTAGGTCGTACTTCCACTCTATGAAAATAATTCAAAACGTTAACTGTGCTTATATTGAAGTATCTCGGACATACCATTCTTTGATAAAATCATTATTTTAACAAATCTCATGTTAGACACCAATAGCTACGTTTCTTTGAGTATATAAAAAAAAGTTTAAAATAAGTGTTTGTGGTAAAGATTGTGAAAAGTACAGTTAGATTTCGGCGTTCAGAATCGAGAGCGAAACGAATGTGTGTGATACGATAATAGGCTTCCGTCGAGGTTTATGGTAGTGCCAGCGCATGCACTTGGAGATGGAGGCAACGCTCACGCCGCCTGCGCCGTCGTCACTGTACCGCGGTACTCCTTGAACAACAGGAATGAACTCGCTCCGTACGCCGCAGTGTTGAAGATACCAAACACCTGTACAATCAGAATTATGTTTTAAACAATACTCCAAAATATCTTTATGGCGGAAACGATGATTAGCGTCATCGGTGGAGTACGTTCGACGATCAATAAGGTCTCCATTCCCTTTGCTCAGCGTGGTTAGTGCTGACCACAGATAAAACTAGGTACCATTTACTGTAAAACCGGTGACGTTAGTCACCTCTTCATGAATCAATTATTCATAACTTACAACTTTTGAAAAGACTACTCGTAAGTATCCTCGAAAATCACGAAAATATTGAACGTACGGGACGTTCAACATTTACGTGATTTTTAAGGGTTAACATAAAATTGTTATGCCATTAGGTAAGATATCAGGCAAGAACCTTGCTTTATATCTAATCTCTTCTCATCATATCTTATTGCAGACCTTGGTTCTCAGCACTAGGTCTGTCATGAGAAAATACCACATGGCTTAAATAACGTTTATAACTAGTTTGTCAGACGTAAAGATTAAAAACTCCAGCATCAAGATACTACCTACGAAAGTAAGTAGGTAGTCGATATGCAAATCAAAAAAATAGAAAGTACAAGATTGGTTTCGTCGTCGTTCTCAAAGAAAACTACTAAATATACAACTATCTACATTAGTCTTATAGACTTCACTCGTGTGTGTTCTAAATTATCTGCAATAAACCTACTTATTCATTTTCATTTCTCGTTAATATCAATCATTTTTAGTAGACGTTGGATCATTCAAAGTAATTAATTCTATTTTATTTTCTTAGTATTCTTGGTGTTCTAAACTTTATTGTTATAACGATAGCCAAACCTATAAAACTTGGGTTTGAAGTGTGTCTGGGAGTCTTTCGCCTAATTTAATCAATTTTAATTGGCATATTTTTCACCTTACAATCTTGCTAGCCACCTCATTAATTGTGTAGCTGTTAGCAGATGAATGGGAAAAATAAACAATAATAATATTCACCTAACCCATGAGGTTAAAATGCAGGTACCTACGAAAGAAATACAGTTACAACACTGATAACTACACGATATCATGGTTTGGAAAAGGCTAAATGATGACACGGAACCCAACATTACATGAACCTGCACATAAGTACTAAACACAAATTAAAGCGCTGAAGAACACGGTGCACGATCTGTATTGACTATTGTTACTGCAAATGGTGTTCCAAATATGATCAACGGTCTCGTAGAGGTAACAGAAAATCATTAAGAACAGTATTTTAATAATGAAATAGCCTTTGTTTATTTGAATTCAGTATGTACATTATTTTACAAACTACAAATAAAAATATGTACAAGTAACAAAATGAGAAAAAAAAATCAGAGCGTCATAGATTTCGTCCGTATTGTTGTCAATAGGAAAAGTGCCCAGAAAGCTGTCACGTCAGATGGCATACTGATTATAATAGCCTTAACTAAATTAACTGAACACCTACTCTGTGAAACTCTATTAATTAAGGTGATAAAGATGATTTGAAAATACTTACAGCAGCTGCAACATTGGCTCCATACGCGTGCGTCCACCAGCCAGCCGTCGCTGCGAAAAGGACGATGAAGGCGATCAGGTACATCAGCGTCTCTATACTTGTGCTGATCAACTCCTGGAAGGATACATTTTTTTCGTCAGAACAGAATTTCATAAAGATCATGGCAGACGTTTAATAAGTACTTCAGATATGATTTTACATTAAGAAAGTCATGGTGAATTATATGCCTAACCAATAGAAGAAGAACCTTGATAATACTTTATTTACCAAGCTATACATATAACTCCACTTCTTGAAATATTTTAGAGATCTTGTATCCAGTGCTAAAAATAATGTTAATTCGTATAGTTATAACGGATTTGCCTTATTTCTATTAATCAATTAAGTAACGGAAGCTTCGTTCCAAAGTGATAATCAATAGAAACCTGCATTTCCGAGGGTCATTCACTTTATTTTATTTAAGCTCGAGTTTAATTACAAATTGTCAAAAGAGCAGAATGTTAAATGCATAGAACGTCAAAGGCGCACATAGTCAAAAGCGCATAAAGTCAAAAGTTCAATGTCAAATTAGCAAAATGTTAAAAATTCTTCTTCATCACGTTAACTGTATTCTGGCTCACATTCGAAGTGGGTAAAGAAATAAAAAAAAATTAAATAGTTCATAATTTAAAATTATTAAAAAAAAAACTGTAATCATCTACTACACTGTATTTTAAACGCTTTTGTAATAAAAGTAAGTTTTGTAATGGTAAGCATTTCTAGTCAGAGCAACAAAATCAACAAAATCCATCTATTCATTTGTATTTGAATCAGCTTTATTAATATTTTACTTTTTCGAAGCAACTTGTAGGTTTTTTTTTAAGAACCTGTGTAGGAATACAGGAATTGTGATCAAGCTCCGTTTCAATTGTTTCAAGTAGCATTTGTATTTTCTGTCAAATTGGATGTCACATTGCCGTCTTTTATTTTTTTTAATGTTTTTTTTCGTCTAGTCCAGTATTTGACCTCGCATCATAATTTTAAGTTTTTTTTTTAATTCTTTTGTTAAGGCGTTGGTGCCAGCCCTCTAGGGCATTGGTTGTCTCTATTTCATATACATATTTTTTCGTATATTTTATTTAAACATCATTTCCTACTGCGAGTGTGAGTCAGAACACAGTTAACAAGTTTAGAGGTTTTCCTTAACTGTTCTGGTACCATGAGCATACATCCTACAAGCTGGCTGGCTTGTAAACTATGCAAATACTTACAGATAAAAGCCAGTTGATAGGTATTTTGAGGGCGTCCTTGATGCTGAACAGGAAGACAAAGGTCCACAGGAGCGTGGTGATGAAACTAGTGACAGCGACAAACACGAACCACGTCGAGTAATATGGCGATGCCAGGGCCATGCATAGGATACCCAGAACCTGGAATAGAATAACAAAACATTTTAAAATGTCACAGTGGAGTTTCTTGCCCATTCTTCTTCGAAACTGGATTTGCGACTATGCAACAATCTTTATATTTCTGTGAAAAAATTGACAAGTGCCTTTTAATTGCGTAAATGAATAAATGGTTTGACTTTGAAAGATTAAGTCTGGTTGAACATAATTTGTAACTTGTCATACGAGTATGTGTAAGTATAAATAATTATCAAATTTCCAGATGTTCTAATTATAGCTTTAAAATACAGCCGCAACATTGACGTTTTAACGCTAGCCGCCTCTTCTACTTTGGTATATTTTTTTTTATGCAGAATAATTTAACAAATTCTTCATTCAATTTTGATATAGTTATAAAAACTCTCCATCCATAGATTCACCAGTTAGAGTTTAACCCGACTCTGACAACCATTAACCTTTATTTTAGGAGATTATCGGGTTGGGTAAAAGTGAAATTGATTGCTCTCTCAAAAAACTCATTAGGTTTTGGATGCCAAATATAAATTGCAGATATATGAGTGAGGTAATTTTATTCCTAACATGTTAAAGGAAAAGTGCCCAGTAGGCTAGCACTCTGGTCCCGTGAAGAGTCGACCAACCGCCTGGCGATATCCCGAAATACTAGGTAGGCACTCTGATCCTATTGCGCTAGGTATTTCAAACCTAAACGGCTCAAACACGTAACTACCAATTAAGTTATTGTATTTGCGTCGTTTGAGCACCTGCACCAGCCGCCCCAGCCTACCCCACCGTGCTACGGACATAGAATTGCGCAAGGGCGGCGAAGCAAGTTGCATCCAACACCAAGGCCTACCTAACTTCCATGGCATTATGGAACTTAGGTAGGCCATCTGGTCTCTTCACATCGACGCGTGCCAAGATTTTGGGTTCTAAGTCAGCTGTCAAGAGCGCGGCGGATGAGGTCATTAATGCTGGCGTACTGCGCAATCCCACCTGCACTCTTACTGCAGTTAAGACCACGGTGTCTGAAGCAGTCAGCTGCTTCATCACATCAACAGCGATATACTGTTTAAATACTTTAATCAATAAACATATACCTAGTTTAAAGCACGGCTGTGTTTTTATTTTCATATTTGCACTAAGTAATTAGAAACTTGTTTCCAAATATGTGATATTATGTATTTTCATGTCACCGGTTCCTAATCTTATCTTTCAGCAGTTGTGATAATGATCCCAGAACATGATTAGGTATATGACGCATCGTCAATCATACTTTTTTGCTAAAGGTCGAGCTCAAAATAGCCATGACCACAGCTAGCTGTAATAAAATAAAATATCAAATGATATATATACGTCATAGAAGTTGCTGAAATATGCTAAGCTGAAGAAAAGCGATAAGGCATAAAAGCGATGTTCTGTAGCTAGTACTTTTAAGCCACTTTGTAGGTGCCAAACAAAATAAGTACTGACTACTAGTAATGACTAACTCAGCAAAAGATGTATGAGACATTGTTGTTTAGATTATGTATTTTTATCGCAGGAACGATAACATTATTATCAGGTTTCACTTTCGAGGGGATTTCTTTTTGGTATATTTATGTTTGATTTTTTTCCTGTAAGTGATGGTGTAATGTGGTGCAACTAGATTGCATTTGATCGATCCCTATGATTGTCCGATCGATTTATGTAGTGTAGTGCATTGGTTGTGCCTCCCGGTTATGTTCATCGGTCGTGCATGGATTATGTTTTAATGTGGTCAACATCAACTGGTCGAAATAGATCGTTATCTAGTTGAACCTCAAGGATTTCTATTCTTATTCGGTGTATCGCTGATTCTTTAATTTGCCGTAGAGTGCTTGTAGTGCCGCATTTATTTTGTAACTTGAGTCACTGGAGAATGGTTTATTGGCTATATGTTTAAAATCCTATTCCCAAATCCATTTTTGTATGCTTTAAGTCACTACCATGTATGTAATGGCGTATTTCATTAGTCATATACTAATTTAGTTTAATGAACAGGTTTTTACTAAGCCAATTGGTTCAATAATAATGTAACAAATTGAGTAACTACGTAACATTATTGGGTGGCGCTATAAACAACACGCGTCAGGTCGGCATCAACTATTATCACTTGCGATTTATATTTAATTACTAATTTCATTTATTTCACTTTAGTCCATAGTAATAGTTAATATCTTTTGAAATTCCTCTAATAAATACCTTTCAAATATTAATTAGTACCCTTCAGCCAATTATTGTTGGTCTTATGTTCTTGCGTTGATGACAAATACTTTTTGCTGGTATTTTGCCTCACGAAGTTAAATATTATTACTTATGTGTAGGTTATATATAACTTTAGACCAGCGCAAGTTAATAGATAAACTGACCGCTAGCGGTAGTATCCCAGTACCACTAGGACAACGGTGTCAAGTAAATGTGAGCCATTAGCATCCATCGAAGAAGGCGGCTGCGCAGGCGCAGGTAAGCGCGCGCACACCGCCGCGCCACGGCCTCTACGAGCCAAACCGGTTTGATATCGCGCGCGAACACGAACCCTCTGTCGCAATGCCCACTAACAGGTGTTGTTTGTAGAAATTCCATCCGATAACCAAACAGGCAAACATTGTCTTACAATATATTGCGAGTTTGCGACCGGCGACCTTTCCACCAAGAGTTAAAGGTATTTAACGCGCTCTCCGGCCGAACATAATTAATTACAAGTACAACTTAGATGACATCCGCTCCACAAGTATAAATGTTAAGTACTCAAGTACGTCCCCTCCCTCGCTAAGGAGGGACGGAAATGTGTGTCAAATGAGGCACGTGCACAGTTGCATATAATATGGAGAAAGTGCGTCGCCGGGCGCAGCCGCGGGGCAGAGTGGTCGTGTCGACGTATATGTGACGCGACCGCCATACCGAGCTCTATCAATGGGTTCACAGACCATCATCGCTTTTACACGTTGCAGTCTCGCTCCAAATAACAAAACGTGGCCGGATTTCCGACACCACTGTGTTCCGTATCTACATCTATTGATGAAAGTGCCACAAATAATAGGACACACCCACGGAATTTACATGGAAGTAGAGACAACACAATACTGCAGTCCTTACTCGATACTTTGTCAAAGTGTCTTCAAACGGACAGTCCAAAACCCTTCGGATATGCCTCACCACAAAACTCGATTTGGTCAAATTTTACTTTTATCATTGACTTCACATTTCAAGTTATCGTTACTGACCCAAATATTAAGAGTTCATTTAGCGTAGGTCTAGTGTAGGCGTTCGTTGAAAGCCATCGCAGCGCAGAAACCACGATTACACCACGTACGATGAGAATGTTTGGCAAAAAAAAACACATACCGTCACGGACCTTTTACGCCGTTTTCTCGTAGCAGCCACTACGAAGATGTGTAGCGCTGCCACGCAGAGTTACCGCTGCGTACACGGATCTTCTACGCAGTTCAATCTGTTGTTGATGATTATTATGTGTTCCTATCGACATTTCATTTACCACTTCTGTCCTTTCACTATTCTTTTATCAGAGCGCAGCCAATTTTATATTAGAGATATTCATAGCTCTAAGAAACCTTCGTAAGTATTTGTGCATTTTTGTCTTCGTATTTCATTAAAAAAGATATTTATATCTAGAAAAGTTTAAGCGGTAGTTTTAGCAATATGTTTAACTCATTGCTTAGCTATACTATAGTTGGCGTGTATTTGTGTCGTTACTCTGTTCCCATGTGAAGGTACAATGCGCAATTGCCCTTGAAGTTAATACCAATTCAGAATGGCGGCTAATTAAAGCGCCTCCATCGATCCGTGCTTATTCTTAACCGTATTTAACGTATTATTATTATATCAAATAACAGCGGTAAACGTTTCCGAACACCGTTGCATGACCATTGAAACACTTAGTTTGTAGAACAATATCCAGGAAAATGGACACAAAGCGGTTAATAGTATAAAAAATAAGTGATGAATGCGTTTGTCTGACACTGTTCCGTAAGTGTGGAGTTGTATCGGAGTCGATTCAGCAACGCAACGGTTGCGAAGTGAAAATGCAATCAAGTAACATAACATTGGGGTCAATGGGTGCGTGCCGGCGCGCGGCGTGGCGGCAGCGGCGCGGCGTGCACGGCGGCGTGCTGACCAACTTGCCCAAACACTGTCTAGTCAGTAGGTAGTCAGTTCATTGACCATACTTCCGCATGGGGTTCAAATTTAACTTCGTGAAAATGAAACCGATTAGTTAACCTTTAGACTTAACTTTCACCTCGGCACAGTACCGACTTGCCGATGTGTTTTTAACATGACTAACTTGTTTTTATCGAATAAAAATATTCTGTATAAAATATAATTTAAAAATGATTTGCATTTGCGTCTAATGATAGGTATTCAACATCACCACAAAATCGCCAAGTCGTTAGAATTTTCGTATATCTTATGGACTAAAGTATGTAGTAGGTAAGTTAAATTAATTAAAAAACCAGTTAGACAACGTTGTTACGTAACTCGTACTATTGTTTTAAACGACAACCTACTCAGCCACTTGCAATAGAATTTTTATTTATTTTTCTAGCGCCAAGAAGACGAACTTCCTTGTCAAGTCGGTAACATTCAATTATCAAATATACAATGATGTTGACCTTGACAGATAATATTATAAAATAACATCAAATATATATACCTACCCACATACTAACAGCATGCCAATCGTCGCCGATTTGACGTTGTTAGTGAATTTTAATTTGGTGCTCGCTCACGCTCAAGAACATGACGCAATCCCCAGATCTAGTCAGACTTCGATTTAAGCAAGCCAAGTGCCTGGCCACCAATTCAGTCGCCTAGTTTAATGGCTACGAGCTACGAATGGCATTCGAGCCAACTAGATAAACTGTAACAACCTTAATGCCTCCGCATTCTTCACTGCTTAAGTATAGCTACCAACATCAAGATTATCCCTGCCAGTAGGTATACCCACGCAATAACCTTTTTCATATCGACTTTGACCGCAGCTTGAACTTTATAAATATTGATTTCTACGAAAGTGCAAAAGCCAACCCGAACAGAATGATTTTAAAAGAAAGTTATTTCAATTTCGTTGACCTTGATTTCGCAACCGTGACTGTTGAGCGTACGACAACGCAGCATGGATTGTCGAAAGTGATGTTTACTAACAGATGAACACAATAACATAAAAACTGGGCTGCTTCTGTTTGCAAGGAAAATAAACGACAGAGAATTACGTTTGAAACCACATAAAATATTGAAGTCATGAAAACGTAAGTATTACGTGTCTTTTCCTTGTGACCTTCGGCAACTAATATGAAAGCTACACACACACATATGTACATATTATTGAAACAACACAAACGTAGCATGCGCAGAAGTAACGTTGTATTGGTAGTAATAACGTTGATGATACTAAACCAAGCTACAACAACAACGATGACTTGAGAAGCTTACGGGCTGTAGCTGTGGAGCAAACAATAGGCACTCAGTGTGTTACATTCACAGGGAAATGGGCTCTGTGTGAATATACAACGTCGCGGTTGGGTGACATCAATCCAAGCAGACTGCCGCTGTTGTTTAACCAAACTGTTAATCCAAAAGCCTATTTTCAATTCAAAGCGGTTTACCAACGTTGGTAAAAACATTTGGCGGGGATAAATTCAGTCAAGTTTCAATGGGGTGCATTCTAAGGTAGAACAAAAATTAAGAATCAAACTATCTCACATCAAGTAGCTGTACCATGCAGTATACAAAGGTTTTTTTTTTTCCAAAAAATATACGTACCTACTCAACTGAATTATATAACTCAATAGGCACCTGTAAAGAAACACTTAACATTCTGAATATTAAGGGTTATGATCTAGGAATACCTACTTGAATAATAACCTAGGTTACGTTTACTAGCAATACCATCTACCTTCGTGATCATGTTTTGATATACAGTATCATTTACAAAGTAAATAACATACAAGTATATCTCGTCATCACATTACACAAGTGCCTAACTACATTCCTTTTAATTAAGAAATTAAACCCAAGGCTGAGAGGATCAGTAACTCAATAGAGGCGATTTGAGAGGTGTTGGAAGTCAGAAGTCAGAGGTCACACACCGATGGCTCGAGGATCTTCTACACTAATTGATAAAAGTACACGAACTCTACATCCATCTAACGAGTCCAACAAATGTTCTCGTTTTAAACGCGAGATGTTAGAGCTGGTTATGAAAACGTTTTATTGAAAGTGTGTTTGTAGTTGTCTATGATCTCCGTGACCCGTTTTTTCGGACGAAGCTAACAAGAAAAATAAGAGAACAACAGATGACCGTCCTCCCAAAATAACCGTCCGTGCTGTAGCGGCAGACGAATATAAACTGTTGTATAAACGAGATTAAATCATGACATAATGAAAGATAAGACGAGCGATAGCTTTCCCCAGCACAATACCAACCCAATGCCGACAATGTGACATCTTAGCGCAAAATCTTACAAGTACCAAAGTTTTCTAACTACGGATTAAATTTTATGACCATTATTAAATGTTACTCGTTCATAATAAGATTACTCGAGTTGTTAAATATTCAGCACATCATACTAAAATTATAGCATTAAATATAGCATTAGTACGTACTAGTTACAGACTGCGCTGTGATAATTTGAGTTATGCGTGTTATTTGTATATGTTACTGTTGGTTTTCCTTTGAAAATACGAACCTATTACCAAATTAGTCTTTCCTGCATACACTGTTCCTTTACATGCATACAGTACACGTGAACTCAGCGTTTAGGTGTGTCGCAAGCTTTGGAGCATAGCGTACGTTTACAATGCGAAAATTTCGAAACACATTTTGTTGTTCGACGTGAGTATGTAACAGGTAGTTATTCTGTTACGTTAACCGTGTTCTTAGATATGGATTTTCAGTAACAATGTTTCAGATAAATGTAAATGCAAGCGCGTTGCTCGGCAACAACAGTATTGTCCGAGATGGGAAACCAAAAATACTTAGGTGATTGATTGTGGGATTTAAGAAGCCCTTATTAATAATAATTTAGGAGTGGTGTAATTGTAATATCTCTTACACCACCGTAAAATTCTCTTCAGATTATAAAATACGAACACCTAATCTTTGGAACAGACGATGATGAACTTTTAAGAATGAAAGTAAGCAAAGAGAAAACTTTCCTATCCGAATTGCGTAAGCAACTCATTAAACTTTCAACCTAGACGTAGCCCAGTTGACTTAGTTCTTGAGGTAAACTGTGTCTGACTAGTGAAAACGATTATGAGTCTACTCGCAAGTACACATTATTGAGCGGTTGAAATGATGGGAAAACGACAAGTTGTCACACCGGCCCGCATCGACTCAAAGACGCGTAGGTACGGCGTTGGCCGGCCATGGCGGACCACATGTTGACAGTACTACTTTCATTTTGATGCCAACTTTCACCCGATGTCGCTCTCGAATAAGCTACGAATGCAAAATTTTAATCGTCTGTTAATATGCTGGTTATTTTTTCGCTTATTACATATTCCGATCGATATCACTTCTTCTTCCGTTTATTTCTAGTGTTTTCCCCTTTTTTGTTTTTTTCAGAAGTGTCTTTAACGCCATTTTTTTAGTACATATTTCCTTAAGTTGTCAATTAAGTGAAATCAACGAACTAAAACCTGAAACCGATAGTATCGAATACACGAATGATTTGAAACAATGGCACATATTGTTTGATAACATATTTCGACTGCTTTATCGTCAAAAGATATTTGCTATTATATTTTTATTTACCTACAAGCGTAGCGGGTGAAACATGAAGTTATGCACCTAATTATGTAGATAACAAAGAAAGAAAAATACATTTCATGAGATTAATCGGATTATGACGCAGTGACGTTATCAATTTATTATTATGAAACTATACTGAAAGATTTGCCAACCATGTCTTGAAGAATATATCTATTCAGAGGTTCAGTGCTCCTTAGGTACTAGCTTGAAAATAAAATCGCTGGACTTACCTATGATACAAAAAAGGACCAACCATTTACCAGTATCTAATATTGATGCAGGACGAAGCTATCGAAACCATGTTATATACCTTTAACTACTCTCATCACATCATTTCAGCCCAAAAGACGTCCACTGCTGGACATAGGCCTCCCCCAAGTGACATTGACATTTTGGGGGGTTTTACCATAATCGCCACGCTTGGCAGGCGGGTTGGCGATCGCAGTACGGTTGTTACAGAGGCACAGAGAACGCTGCTGCCCATTCTCTGGCAAGTACCTTAGTCGCCTCTTACGACACAAGCGGAAAGATATGGGATGGTGCTATGCTTTACGTCGGACACCATACAGAGCTAACTACTCTAATCAGAGCTATTTTTGATACGAACCATAGTTATAGCTAGGATTCTGTTTCAATCTTGAACACCAGAGTTAAATTAAATAATCGAGAGACAAGTAAACTGCAATGTTGCCCAGCCTTGAAACTGAAACCGCAATTGACAGCTACGAATATTATAAAGAGTCTAGAAAGAGGATTACCTATGCATTTAGATCATTAGCCTAGATCTCTACAAACTTTTTAAAAGTTATAAGCCTACCTACGTAGATTTTCGTCAAATTCTCCACATTAGCCGAGGCATCAATCAGCACGAAACTCTAACACAATAGAGAAAACTGCAGTGTTTACAGAAACTCAATGGAATGATACAGACAAAAACCTTAACAACATTAATGCAAAGGCAAAGACTGTGTATATGTGTCATCGTTTGCTTATTCATGGATATTCATAGCGTGTTACGTAAACTTTGCAAATATTATGAAGGCACATTTAATATATTTAATAATACTTGTTTTTCGTTTATGGGTAGCACTTGATTATTGTGTAGGTACCCACTACATGAGGAAAATTAGGGAAAAAAGCTTATCTTAATAAGCCGATTAGACTGAAAAAGCGGTTTATCGCGGTTACTGTATGAAATTCCATTTGAATAAGGTTTAAAATTCATTTGCCACGAGTAAAAGTAAAAGAGTATATTTTCGAGGTCTCATAAAGCAACATTACTTTTGCCACTGCCAAGCTCATTTAAAAAAAACGATTTGGTACACTATAATTCAACCTGAACTCAACCACTTATTGTCCATAATAAATCGAATGAAAATGGATGGAATCATGTTCTTTTTGTAATCTTTTATCGTTCACCGATAGTTCCGTCAAACGAAAACATAATATGTCATCGATGTCATAGTTGAATGACATTTCTAGCTTTAACTGTAACAGTTTATAACCGATTGAATTTGCGATAACAATCACAAACCAATATTTGTTGTTTGACAAGCTGATAAGTTGATAACCGATGTATGAAAGTTATATATTTTGCCCGTAAAGTTTCCATACTTCTATATGTAAAACTAGCTTTTGCTCACGACTTCGCTCCCGTTAGGAAAGAAAATTAACCCACGGAACGTTTTAAATTTAGCATATAACATGCTGAACAATGTAGCTTCCCGTTAATGAAAGAATTTTCGGAATCAGTCCGAAGATTAACAACAAGATTACCCCGAAGATTACCCCCTACATACAAACATCACAATTTTTACCTCTGTAAGTATAATATTAAGTATAGATGTAAGACTGGGCGTCGGATGTCTTACCTACTTTTACTCGCAACTTGGATCTCAACCAGATTTTGTTGGATTTGTAATGTCACGTAATGTGAAAGCGAAAGCAACGCGTAAGCGTATGTTTTTACTGTAAGAGCCCAAACTCAGATCCATAATATTGTTATACAACCCAACAACTATATTGTGCTGTAGATAGATAGAATATACTTTAATGTACACCAAAACTGATACCTACACAGCTTTTTTACAAAATTGCTAATTCAATGGGTACAACGGTGGTCCTATCACTGATAGCGATATCTTTCAGACACCCTTTGGATGGAGTACACGAACTTTAAATACAAAGGGGGGGTAGTGAGTGGTGCACTGCTAATAAATAAAAACATAATAAAAATAAAATTGAGACACGGTATAAACTAAAGTTTTTAAAAGAAAGAAGTGACTGGGCTTGTCTTACACAGAATCAATGTCGCCAATAAGGGCATTGTGTTGTGTATGTATGGTAAATATTTTGCCCTTCAAAGATCTGAAGATTGGGGCGTTTTTTAAATATGTATTTGTTTTTGGAAAGCAATTCAACAAAAGCGACAAGAACAATGAACTGAAGATAGACTTAGATGCACTTTGTCCATGGTCTAAAAGTACCTTTCATCAATAAATTAGCTTAATAGACAGAGAAACAGCTTGAGTGGTTGAAGAACATTGACCCTGAAATAATTATGGATCCATGGCAACAACAGCATCGCAAAGCAACGAGATATTTCTGTACCCTTAGTAGAGTATAGTTAGTTAGTAGAGTAGTCGTTAGATAACCCTACAGGATATTAAGTTAATAAGAGCTCCAATTAGAACAATTAATCTAATTGAAGTCAAAGACGAGCAAGGGGAAGTAAATAATACCTAACTAACATGTAATCTTACTCATCAAATATTTTACTTACAAGCTAACATTCGTGTAATATTGCTATCATTGCACTTGTTCTAGGAATGATGGTACTGATTTTCTGGCGAATTTAGAACCACAAGTATCCTATCCTTATACCCAAGATACACAACAAATCCCAATGCTTCGCGATCGACTCATGTTACAAGAGCTAAAGCTTAGCGTCACAAAAGAGAAATATTTCATCTCACAACGAAATAAAAATTTCGTTTTCAAGTGAGCATTGTTATGTGCTTATTATATTAATCCTACTTATATGGGCAGCTGTATTATTGGAGCAGAGGCAAGGACGGACGATGATATCAGCGATCTGAGCCCGAGTAGGCGAAGGCGAACTCACGCCCAGTCAAAATATGACGAATCCTTCGTATTAAAGTTCGAATAAGGCGATACTTTAAGTACCAACTTGTATTTATCGTTTCGAGAACTGACTAACTATTTCAAGGCCACTAAGGTGACATAAAGAATGACAATTCTCAGTGACGTAGTAAGGCATTAGTAATCAACGAGTCACAGGTAGAGAAATGCTCGATAGTTGTTTATCAATTCTAAGTATAAGATAGTGTTCTGCGGAGATTAATTTCTTATTGTTTCGATATTAGGTACCACAGGTTTTCCTTAAATGTTCCTCTATTCGAACTCAACAAACGTTAGCTACCATTTTAGGTTTCCACAATTCCACATTTTCGGTGACTAAACGACATTTTACTATAAACCAGAAATACTCGCTGTGACTAAGCTTTTGACTTTTCATTATCTTGTTAGATGGATACGTTATCTTGGATTGAGATAGCAAGCATAATCTATACCTAGAATAAACAGAGCAAAAAGAATTTATATTATTTTATTATTACTCATCTATGTTAAGTTTGTTTACTTTTAAAACATGACTAGGTAATGCCAAATTAGTGCCCCTTAATAACCAATCAACTTGTACTAATAGAAGTCATTTAAAATTTTAACAAAAAAAATTAAAGTAATCGATTAAGTAATTAGATGCTGAATGACTTCATCTGTGATGAGACGTAGTAGATCAGGAAACATCCTCGTAGTGAATAACAAAACAATACATTACATGAATGTGTATTACATATACGGTAGGTAGGTACCTACCTACTAGATGTTTATGTAGAATCTACATGGTGTTGGTGCATATCCAACACTATGTATTTGTCTACTTGGTTTGGTAGACTGTATTTATTTATTTAAACTTAATTTGCAAGAGTGCTACATAGGCGGACTTAATGGCACAAGGCATTCTCTACCAGTCAACTGTACCTACAGACAGGTAGGTATCGACTTATTAACCTCATGGGTCAGTTTTAGGGAAGTTTGGATTACAGGCTAGGTTCTTCTTAAAATTGATGATTTAAATAGGTATTTTTTCCTGTTGCTTTGCGGTTGATTTAAAACAGATCAGTAGTAGTAGTTACTACTACTACTACTAACTACTTTAATCAATATCGCAGTCTCCAGCTATGCACCTATTTCCTTTTACATTTCCTTTTATATCCAAATAAGAATGATATTATTATGGTCCGATACAAGCAGTATCGGACCATATTATTATTAATTGCTCTGAAAGAATATCCATAAAAATCACAAGCTTACACGAAGCTTCAGATGGAATATTCAATACTAGTGTTTTGTAGCGTTGGTGAATGGAGGAGTAAGATTATCTCGCCTATTCCGCAAGCGGGTCGGCAGTCGTACAACATGCGGAGTTAGCCCCCGCCGCCGCGCCGGCTGCGCCCCGCCGCCTCTTGCTGCCTAGTGCCTACTGACCTCCACGACACCAAAAAGCATTCTCAGCGACAATATGCAACGTTTTATGGCCTGAATAACTCATATGCATAAAATACATTATACTTTTGTACACGCTCTCTCACGGTACGAGCGCCCGTAACTTTAATGACGCACCTATTCGGAGATGAGATGGTGAATATAAATTACTTTTTTCATTCTACATATGTAACACATATTAAATCCAGCTTTTTGTCGTTAGCTACACAAAACTTTTACTAAATAAACCCTAGAACGCATATAAGTAAGGTACCAAGCCGTTACGGTACCTACTGAACCGATGCTGTAAGTAGCGTTAGTAAGTTCATTATATGACCAATAAACTATACAAGCTAATGAAATAATTAGTAAGGAATATATAATTTACAATAAAGATTGGCAGTAAAGTTTCTTTTTTTTTGGGGCTTCTTTTATTCAATCTTTCAAAGAAGCTTAAAAGTGTTTTTTTTTTTGAATTTTTCTGACTTTAAATAGGTAACATCAAAGTGTACTGCTGTTAATCAGACCAATTAATTTAAAAAGTTGGTACTTACAAGTTGAATTATTTTCAAAAGGCCCGGTGGAGTTTTAAAATAGTTAATGTCGATTTTAAGCCAATCCAGCGAACCGCCTTGCTGCTGAGATGGAGGTGCAGTTGGTTTGTTGTGTTCTGTAGTCACTACTGTCTCGGGCGCCATCATTATTTGAATTAAATTTTCGTTTTAAAAAGTTGAATTCGTGTGCGTAGATCACGAGCACTGCCACTGTAATATTTAGTACACTGTGGACGCGGCACACATTTTCGTCCGTCGATAGCGAGCGTAGTATCGTCCGTGCAGCGCACAACTGTCGAGCGGAACGGAAAAGTGGCGGGAGTGACGGCCGCGGGGAACTATAGTATGGTGGTGATGGCGTTTGTGCCACAAGTAGGTACGACTTGCCCGGTGCGGTGACGGAATGCTACGCATATTATTAGTTATGTAGGTGCTCAGCTAAATGTGTGTCGCCAACAGAAAAAGGCAAGTAGCTTAATCACTAACCACTTAGCACCTTCGATACAAATGAACTGACACAAACAAACACACACCTATACTTCCCTGACTACCCAGGTTTCCGATTCGTCTGGTTGTGTTTTTTTATTTCAACACTGGACTGGGGCTGTAGGCCGTGGTCCGCCTTCAACAAGGCAGACCACGATTAATTAAAAAAATTCATATATCCTCAATAATGTAGATCAATCGGGTTATTTGATCAGTCACATTTACCAAACAACTTGAGACACTAACGCCATCTATTGTTACATTATCGAACGTTTTGAAATAACCAATAGTAGGGAAGCCCATAGGTTCTGCAAGAGCAGCATATTCAGCATGAATACTTGATAGCCGAAAGTGTAAGTAGGTAGTTCGTGAATATGAGAGGAGGCTAAAACTGTAGTATGAAAAGTTTTAGTCAGGAGCACTTCAGGTTGCTGCACCAAAACGACTTAAAAAGGTAAAACTGCTTGAAGGTAATTGTGGCCTTCCACTTATCTGGTCGGGGGCCATAAGATCGAAAAGAGAATATGCTGTGAAGAGAGTAAGCACTGGGGTTTGCAATTCGAATATTCATTTTATTCCAATATCCGGTCCAATTTCAAATTCGAATAATTCATTTAAATTGTTCGAATATTCGAATAGATAATAAAGTAATAAAGGGAGATCTTCATATCCATTTGAAAATCCCCATAATATGGTGCTAACACAATCATCAAATTGAACAGCTACTTCAAGTCATCAACAGACTCTGAAGACCTTAGCACCAGCCCACGAGTACAAACAGAGACCGAAAGCAATGATGAGAACAGTATGTCTATGCAGGATTAGCTGCGCCGCAAGATACAAAATGACGCAGCCGAATCTTTACAGCTGCGACAGTCTGGAGAAGAGGGATATCAGTCTGGCTCTCTTTGACGGCGGTAGACAACGTGGTACACATTTAACCCGAGCATATAATTTACTGCTCTCCATTCCACCTTCCAGTGTCGAAGCTGAGAGGGTATTTTCTTCGGCGAGATACTTGTGTAACCGCTTAAGGACTAAAATGAATGCCGATACTTTGGACGCCCTAAGCTTTTTGCGCTCATAATTTATCACAAAGTTTAAAATGATTGATTCGATTGATTGATTTGTTGGTTGTTAATTTGTAATGAATGTTTAATGTTTATGTTTGAGTCTAAAAGAAATACGTTATGTAAAATGTAACCAAAGTTCCTATTCTAGTTCTAGTGAAGATAAATATTGATATAGTAGTTGAATGTTAAGTTTTTTTTTATAATAGGGATACGTTATTATAAAAAAAACTTAACATTCAACAAATAATAAAAAAAGAAACATAATGACGATGATGAGGGCGGCAGCGACAGTCGAGCGAGGTTGGGACAGCTCTGCCCGGAACTGCCGGCGTGATTGTGGAGAATGCAATCATATCCCCGCACCCCAGCTAGAACTAGTCAGTAGGATTCTGACAGACCCCTCCGCCAGCCCCATAGCGGAGGACATCATTGAGGATTTGAAAGTCTGCTTGGACAATTCCAGAATTGACGAGGAATAACGTGTTCTTATTTAGGCAGTACGAATCAGACAGAATCCTTAGGCCAGAGGGATCTCCGGATCCCAAAGCTGACCCAACCTCACTCTCCTCCACCTCGAACCTCACAAAATAGTTCAAGTGGCTTAGTTAGTACAGATGGAATGACATTTTTTAGAAGTCATAATTTTTTTTATTTGGATTTGAGGTTATAAAAAGTAGATGATACTAAAACCTCAATTATACCACAGATCCATGAATTAAACATACAAAATATGGTACAAGTAGCAGCCATTTTCAATTAAAAATATTTTAAATAAACCAATCAAAGTCAAATGTAGGGTGGAAAAAAGGGGACATCAACGCACTAACTGGGCTCAAACTCAGAATACCAGATTCTCAAAAAACCAGATTGTCTAAACACCAGATTCTCAATATATCAAATATCGAACAGTCGAAATCAAAATATTTGGCTCTTTAGTCAAGTGAAAGCAGGCGAGACCCGCGAGTTCAGTCGCCCTAATGCATTTTTGAATTGGTCGACTGGTCCCGCTGACTATTTTTTTGTATAATCAAGATTTTTTTTCATGATATGACCACGGTGTTAGTGATCGAAATTAAAATAACCCAGGAAAGGTACTAGGATAGTGTAAGGGATACACTGTATACATATTAAGAGTTTTGGGCGGGTAAGTAGAACAAAAACTGCATCATCAAACGAGTTTTTGCCACCGTCGTCGTTCCAGCTGTTTAGAACTCGATGACTTAGCAAAAATCGGACGAAACTGTGTCGATACTCTTGCGCCCTTACATCTTCCAAGCTCATCTTTGCTGGCGCAGCGCTTTGCGGCTGAAAAGAGCCTCTATCGGCGCAAATATTAGTAACCTTTGTGAAATCTATATTTTCGAGCCAGTTTGGGGATGAAACTGTGAGGCCGTGGGGTCCGAGTGCTCACAAGACTCAATCTGTTTTAGGACATTTCGAAACGCCTAGTTGTCGCTTCCCGTGACCCAAGGGCTGGCTTTTACCTTGGCCAGAGGCTAAATAAGGGGATGTTGAGGAAACCACGTAGTGTAGTTTTTTTTTAGTTTTGTGGGTCACGATTTATTGTTTTTTTTTGTGCGAATAATTACCTGTAATTTGATTATTTCATCTTTATTTTTCACTAGCTGTCCGGTGCAACTTCGTTTGCGTCACATTTTCCCCGTTTTCGCAACATTTTTATTGCTGCTCCACTACTATTGGTCGTAGCGTGATGATATATAGCCTATAGCCTTCCTCGATAAATGGGCTATCTAAAACTGAAAGAATTTTTCAAATCGGACCAGTAGTTTCGGAGCCTATTCAATGCAAACAAACAAACAAACAAATCTTTCCTCTGTAGAATATTAGTTTAGATATAATACTTATTTACCTGAAACAATTTTTCATTTAACTGTACTTCTGGTTAATTCCGAATCTGGTATTCAGATAATCTGGTATATTGACAATCTGGTATTCTGAGATCGCGCCACAAACTGTCATCACTAAAGGGGGGGGGGGGGAGGATTATAGAAAATTTTATCAGTTATTTTGCAAAGAAAGTGCAATACTTACATGATGCAAGGACCAACTGTTTTTTTTTTTGTAAAAATATACAATCCATCATTGATATGTTGGAGGTGCTCATGTGCTGAATACATCGTAAAAGTTTGTTTGTTGTTGTGTCTTACACTGTTTCAGTAAGGAAAGAATCCTTAATAAAATCATTATTGTACTATAACTATATAATATTAGTAACAGGATCCAACCAATTTAGGAAAGACAACAAAATAATATCATTATCTGCCTAGCCTTTTCCCATGCAGCTGACTACCAGTATTTTACATGAAGCAACTGCTTATCTGACCTCCACAACCCAGATACTGGGTAATACGATACCCGTTAGACTGGATGTCAGACATTTGGTTTCTCACTACTCATAACAACTGTCAAAGATGACAGCCTGCAGCAGGGACCAATGGCTTAACATGCTTTTCGAGGCACGAAGGAAACTCGTAATTATGGTCACCCATCCACGGACCAACCTCGGCAAGCACAGCTTGATATCCAATATGTGAATCAATTAAAACAAAAAAAATACATTTTCATTTATATTGAGTAAACTTAGAAAAAGAAGCCTAAAATTTTTCCTCCAAGATGTTTCCTTCTGGCTTCTTCATGATCCATGATTCCACCACTGGTTGTCAGGACCAAGTAGCTGAAAATGGAAAATATAAAATTAAATTTATTTTGCAACCAAACAAAACATTACTTTATAACTGAAGCAACAGCATTTACATTATTGCAATATTCACTTGTTCAAAACATCACTAACAATATCCATCAATACAAAAGATATCAAATTGTGACATTTTATTCAATTTTGCACAACTTATCAAATGTCTACCAACAAGAACTATTGGCGATCCGCGGTAGTTGTGCAAATAGATCTCATTTTAATATTTATTTATTTATAACCAACTTATACTACATGAATACAAGTTATTGGTTGAGCATTAAAAACTTAATTAGGATAAAAAAAAAACAAAAGTAATAAGAGAATAGTGGTATTAGTATTAACATGAAATGAACGGATTCAATGTTGATTAACATAACTTTCAGCACTATTCAGAAATTAATGATATTTGATATTTACTGGAAGCCAATCGCAACAAAATTGAGAGACTAGGCAAATGATCTTGAGTAAAGAGTTTTCTTTAATTATAATTTAGTTAACAGATAAGATATGTTTCTGTGTCACTTGCTAAATTAAAATTTTCGTAAGTTTTTTGCAATTTGCCGATCACTGTCAGGTTTTGTGTTGAACAAAAATGTTGCACGGCTATAAAACATATGTATTTACAGAACAGTAGTCATTTAAATCGTGAATACAACCCTCTTGAGTTCATTTAATCCCATTGAATGACTACTACATGCAAAATTCATTCAATGGGGTTAAAATTAACTTAAAGGGTTGTATTCTTGAATTGAATGACTACTATTCTGTAAATACATATATTTTAATGATTATAACTCAGTAAGACCATATCTGTTAAATGGCGGGCGCAAATCATATTTTCATCAAAATAACACCTGACACTGACATGCCAATTGCAAAAAACTTAAGAAAATTTTCGCAGGCAGCCCTGACGATTCCAATGTAGTAGTGCATTTCTGTAGCTGTGTTTTTATCAGACTAGTTTATACAAGGTAGGTGATACAAGTCTGGATATAATTAACTTCATGTTTACTAAACTGCCACAAACTTCATACTACAATAGCAATAAATAAAACATTCACATTATTATTAAGAGTTTTACGTTACTGAAACAGTTTGGAGTTTACAGCTAGTATTAGTTTAAAGATACTTTACTAAACTATGAGAATAAGAATGGCACACACACTGAAAACATGTTGGATAACCATGTTTTCATCATGCATGGTTTTTAAACCAAGATTTATCCAATGAGAGCCTTGTAGTGGGAGCAAAAAGCTGTAGATGATGATAATGACTTAAGCATCAAGTAATCCTGATGAGTCTTAGTAATGTCCTAGATATGGCAGTAATGCAAACATGAAATATTTAGCTACTTTTACAATGATGTCTGTTGCCTGGAAATAGTATTTCAATAGAATTAAAACAGCTTACCCGAACTGTCGTGACGGTAGCAGGTTAGTCCACCTCTCAATGTCATTGATGGGAACGTCGAAGCGGGGTGAAATGACTCCACACTTGTTCAGTCTGCCGGTCAGATTGACAACAATCTTCCCAGCTCTGTGGTCATCGACGATTTCAAATTCGCCAATGTAACCGTGCTTCATCATCACAGTTAAAAACTTGACGATAACTTTAGAACAAGGCCGGATAAGCACTTGTCTTTTGCCGCGCTTCTCAGCATTGTGGATTGATTTGAGAGCATCACTCAATACGTTCATACGCACCATGGCTGAAATAACAGAAATGTGAATGAAAACTTCTTCTAACCAATAAATTTGGTAACAAGGAACTTCACATTTGCACGAAGAAACGTCAAAACACCGTGAATCGGCAGAGGTTATCACTGAACATTGATTATTTTAACCAAAATATTATGTGGAAAGAAGTTCACAGTAACTGCTTTGCAATATTAATTACTTTCTTGTGAGTTTAAGGCGTTAAAAACATTGATTACCTAGGATTTAATACCCGCCTCAGCGAACCGAAATGACAGAACACTCCGAAAGAAATATTTTAGTGATGGCTGTGAAGAGGTGGGAAATTAAAAATCGACTAAAAACAAATGACTCTACTAAAAAGGATTTTTATGTTTCTACTTTCTAAAAAAAATTATGAACACGATATATCGATACAAAACAATAGAAGACCGAATAGATCATTCATTTTGTAATCCTTATTGAATCGCATAATTTTAACTTAGACTCAACTCGCCAATAGAATCGGCAACAATGGTAGAGTAAAAAAAAGTTAACAAAAGTCATTGTATACTTTTTTTTCCATCGCCTTTTCACTGGACAATAATTACAATGTTTTCTAAATTATTAGAAACCAAAAATAGAAATATATATTTGTGTAAGGCTTCGAAAACACGTGACGGTATGACTGTAAAACGTCAATCGTCGTGCTACCTACCAACTACGTTACAGCAGTGACTCGTTACTCGTTAGCATGAGTGTAGTTTATTTACTGAAATCAAAATCAAATTGACTAAACACAGAGCTGGAACAAGCCAAAGATAAATAAAATTTCGCGGATTACCATAGACCATTAACCTACTGTTTGCCAATTTTCATGATGATGATGATGACATGAAAAAAACCTGCAGCCTACAAACCAAAGAGTTTGGTCATATAGATGCTACAAACGAAGCTAATCAAAGAATATGTTATAAAATTGTTGTCTTTTTTCTATTCATCGTTTTATTTTCTATGCAATTTGTTTACTGGCAACAAAATAATCGACTAACAAGCAACCGTAAATGTGTCTCTGGCGCTAGTCGGTCCCGAACTCCCGATAACAACCGAAGTTAACCGAACAGTGCCCAAAAGAAACGAAACAAAAACATACCGTTTTGCTCGTCAAGTCAAGTCGCGTCCTTCGGACGATTGTGCAATGAAGTTCATGTCATGAAACTTTCGAAGTTTTTAAAACTTTCAAAAAATAATTTAACGATGTTAATAATATTGTGAGACTTTATTATAGCGGTGTAGTGAAATATTATTATGTAAAAGAGGTACAACATCATAATATACAATATATACAAAGTTGAGTGAACTTTATGAAGTTGTGAGTAATCCCTGCCTTGTTCATAGTTGCAAGGCGAGCGAATTCCACAGGTGTAACGAATGTTGTGGCAACTAAAATCCTAGCAACCGATTTAAAATGACGGATCTTACCGTAGAGTTGTATTAAAGTGTGAAGGTGCTAATTAAATACTGAGAAAAATGTAGACAAAAGTGTGTTTAAACACGAACAAGAAGATTTAACGTGTCATGGAAGAATTAGAGCGGTGGTCCAAGATGTATTGCAAACAGTTTTGTGGAACTTTTATTGTATTGTTTTTGTACTTTGTACATCCTATAACATCAGTAAATATTACAGGTAAGTCATTTACGTTATTAGTAAATATTAGAAGTTAACAGTTTAAAACAAAACTGACCATTTCTTTTGTGTAACTGCTTTTCAAAGTTTTAACATAGGGTCCGTCACCAATAAAGTGAAGCAGTATTGTTCTGTGTTTTTAAGTCAACTAATCTCATAATTCCTGACAGTAACAAACTGCTAAAAATTAAAAAAAAGTTAAAAACAAAACGTTCGTGTATTCTTTTTTTTCTTTTACATAAACTCTTTATTAGGCGCGGTCCTAGGGGGATCACGGAGGTCATGCCCCCCCTTCTTAAATCTTAAAATAAAATAGCAATTTTTTCAGAAACTGTTTAAATTATTAACCTTGAGGCAAAAACCTAAAATTTTCGAGCTTGCTTGGTTCACTCTGACATTCTGGTTTCTTTTCAGTTTTTATTAAAACTAACAGAATTTCTGTATTAATAGTAATCTTGAAATTTGAAAACTTTACTCATTTTCGCTTGCTATTAAAACATCCTATAGTTTCTCAATTCTACAAAACTTCACATAGTCCCTCGTATTCTCATCTCATCTCTCACCTCTTCTGTATAAATAAAGAAAAAGAAGTTGTTGAAGGAAAGCTGCTAAAATTTTTGCTTGCTTCGCTTGCTTACATAGCCTTTACTTTTCAATTCTGCATATAAGTTGACAGAGGTCCTCCTATTCTCATTTTTGTGTGAATGAACAAAAATAATGTAATTTATCCAAGCAGGGTTGCAAAAGTTTTTAGATTTTTTTACCAGAGGATTTTATTAGTAACTATTTAAAAAAAAAAGTATTAAAATTAAACAAACTCACATAGCTATATAAAATGTTTTTAATGTCTTTGTGGTTACAGTCTTTTCATACAAACCTATATTTGTAATTGAGGAGAGTTGTGTACCCACTAAAACAATTACTATACCTACCAGAACCCGCAGGCCCCACAGCAAAACCCTATCACTTGTTACCAACTAATATTCAACCAGCTACCAATCAATTTATCAACATAAATTGAAAAACAACAACATCCTTTCACAATAACTGATTAATCATGACCTGTGCTCTTTGTGGGGACTGCATAAATTGGAGAGGCCAAGCTGTATCTTGAGATTTCTCAAATAATTAAGATAAAACCAAACCATTGCTTGTAAGGTAAGCTATAATATATGTTATGATACTTATTATTTTATTCAATAAAGGATCAAAGGGTAATATTAGAGGCAGTACAGTAACTGTAGTGTATGTGTTTAGAGGCACACACATTACCCATCAATTGATGACTCATCATGGCATCTGATTAACTGTTGATATGGGGCTGGCGTAAATAATCTATAATGTTTACCTAATCTTGTTTTTTTGCATCGACAATACAGTTATCACTATTACGCACAGCCCAACACAAAAGCCTAAATCCCGGAAATGTAAACGAAGGGTACAAATATTTTCCGGCCCTGGTTCAATCCATGGTCCGGAGCGAGAGGGAATGGGAAGCCGTCGCCTCCTTCTGCAAAGCAGTCATGCTAGCGAAGGAGGTGGCGGAACGTGAGAGGGAGAGAACCTCACGTCCCAGCCGCCGCGGGAGACGCCCCGGGCGTCGGGGGGCAACCAGTGGCCCCCGGCCACCGTAGGCGCGGGCCTGTGGACGGTGAGTAATGGGCTAGCTCACCGTCCGTCCGTCTTATGACGACAGACCGTGCCGACGGCGCGTTCGTGTTCCACGCGCGCCTCAAGGAGATGTCAGCAAATCGGAAGGGGTCCGAGAGGGCCGATGCCTGCCAGGGCTGCGGGTTGTTCGAAAGAGATACCGTGCCCCTGGAACGCAAAGGGCTAAGAAGGAACATGGATGGGTTTTAGTCAGTCAAGTCTGACACTCCCTTCCGCTCCGCCCAGAGCGGGAGAAGTCATTTGATGATTTCCCATCCTAAAAAAATAAAAATGAAAAAGAAAGGGTACAAATATTTTGATTTATAAAACAAACTACGTATATTGTATTCAGTCCAGACAAAAGAGAGTTAAAACTTAGTACAGTACTTTCGTGATGATGTTGTTACATAGGAACAGATTTAAAAAAAAAAATAATATTACTAAGTTGACCGTCACAATATCGCGGCTCTTAAACCCTATGTCCATTGTCCGTAACTACGTCGGAATACGACATGACCACAGTGCCTACCTATCATCGTCAACGTTCGCCTTGATTGATGTGTAGTATGTAGGTATGTGGTCATAAAAGTCCTGATCCTAGATAGCAACAGGGAGACATCCACTGAAGAAAGATCACATCCATAGAATTCTTCAACTCTCGTCTTATCTGGGATGCTTGCATCCAGTGGTCTTAATTCAGTCTCTGCCTCTCTAGCTAGCGAGTAGACTAGCGGAGATAACCGTTTTTACGCCCAGTTGTCACAAAACATCACAAAGTCAATTTTGTAACCGAACCCTTCTCCTTCTCCTACATTTAAGAGGAGGTCGTGGCTAAGTAACAACATCCACTCGGATCGATCTTTAGGTTTGGCCGCGCTTGCCGAGGTTGGTCCGTGGATGTGACCACCCATCATGGTATCGTATCCAGTACACACTGGAGCACCATGTAAAATTCTGGTACTCAGCTGAATCCGGTAAGACTGGAAGAGGTTAGGCAGATGATGATTGACGACCCTTCTTACTTTTGAGTTTGAGACTCCTGCAATGAAATGAAAATCTTTGTTATCGGTTTTCCATTACTATTTAATTCAGTATTACTACTGAAAACATTTTCGAATATTTTATATGTAACATAATGATCCATCATCATCCTATTTGATTTCTTTTAATAGATATTATTTAAGTTAGTTTATTTTATGTTACGCAAAAATGAACACAATGTAGCTTTCGTAATCTTTACAGAGCAGTTTAGCATTTAACAGTTTTCTATCAACCATTCATACTGACAACAAAGCTATAGGTTACAACAGATGTCGCTTAGTATGCAGGAGAAGCTCTCAATCAAAGACTTTAATGAACTTTGCTAAGTTAGAGTGGACCTAAAATATTCAGTCACGAATTACCGTCAGTCCCCATAACTCTCTTGTTAATTCACAGGCAGGTGGTTAATTAAACGCCTGCCATTTATTAATGAGGAGCTAGAGTAAAATGTAACTTTACACGGTTATGTTGTCATGCCTATCCTGTCCACTATGATAAAATAGTAAAGGACTTGAAAAATGTGTACACAAGAACCAGCTAGGGAATGGGACTATTATCTGTTCTATTTTGTGGTATAGGTACTTATGTAATGATAATAAGCAACAATTTACCCAAGCAATTTAACATCGCGTGCGTAGCCCTAGACTATTCTCAACTACATAACATCGTGAATCGTCGGAGCGGGTAAAAAATGCCTTGTGTCGTCAAGGATCTAAGGACTAGCTGTTTGAGAAATGCATTCATGGGCACGCTCCCATAAGTGCTTCGCTGCTCCAAACTTAGGGTTACCATACTAAATAATGAAGTATTTGGATACCACGTGGCCTGGATCCTCCCTGCATATCCGCGGTGGAAATCCGGGTTGTTTTACGTGTTTCATATAATGGTGCCTTATTTAAACATGAAACGCGACTTCGGACCATCACCAGCCTTGCTTTTTCCTGACTTCCAATCCAACCATCTCAGTTTAAACCTAAATGTAAGCTGAAATCGCGATGGTGCTCATAAAACCGTCCAATTAGCCGATAAAGCGTTCAGTTTTTCAAAATCCTGCGTGATTCAAAATAAGATCACGGAACGCCTGCTGCTAATAAATATAGTAAGTTCATATTTATCCATAACATAATTTGCATACAATATAACTTTTCCTAACTGTAACCATTGTCTATTAGGACGTATTCCCCGAGCAGTGGTGGTAGCCCTACTGCACGCTCAATACGAGAAATGAACACTTGAAAACTTGTACCCACACTTGCCATTGACTTTCGATCTAACCGTGTAGGTTTAACTTTTCTTAAAGCCCACATTGTATTTAGACTAAGGAAACGAAAACCTAGGTTAAACCGATTAGTTCGCTTTTGCTAATAATTTAACGATTGTCGACTCGTAATTGGAAACAAATGTTCATAAAACTTAATGAGGCAGTAAATAAAGTTTATTTCTCCAAAAATAAGTAACAAAACTCACACCCTTCTAAATCCCCAATTAGATTGAACTCTCCCCATCGTAAATTGAAATAGCCAACCTCACTAGCTAGTTTATTTCAAAGAGGAGGATTTTCTAGTAAGAAGGTTTACTCTCTGAGGCAAAAACCGGCGACGAGGACACGCGAAGTGCGCGAGTTGGCGGTAAACATCATCATAAAAGCCCTAGTCTCGCAAGTAGGTAGCTACTGCAGGAACCTCTTGTATGGGGTTATTAATATTAAAACACTGCGAACCGGGTAAATACAGGCAATGAAGGATCAAGACGCTACATATGTAGTCACGTTGCCTTCGTCCTCCACGAAGTAATTGCACAATGAAGGATACTGAATCCATTCGTTTACAACTGTACCGTATATTGCATGAAAATATAATAATACTGTTAGCATCAAGTAATATTCCGTTTATGTAATAAGCATACCGTAGCACAGAAGTTCACGGTTACATTGAACTTTTATCAAATTCAATGTTATAAAAAGAAAGCATTCTTCGGTAAACATTGACGTCGCGTGCGTCGTGGCGTAATAATTTTGTAACGCTACTTACACACTATATTAGATAATGATGACTAAATAAACAGTATTTATTAATGTAACGTATGCACCTCTACTCATTCTTGCTTTTAACGTAAAATATTATACTATGCTGGTGTATTTTAAAAAGGTAAAACATTAGTCAAGTTAGCATTGTCATTGTGTTTTGTTGTATTGTATGTCAACCATACCCTACTGTCTCGCTCTAGATTATAAGCACCGGTACCAGCATCAATAATATAATAACTTTTATTAATCAAACTTTTAGCGATGAGTTTGTTACACTAGCAGGTTATCAAACAAGCAGGCATTGTAATAAAATGAGTTTCTAAACCAATTTATTGTTCGAATCTACAATTCTCGATAAAAAATATTTCTATTTAAGTCGTTATTCGTTGTACTTATGTATCAAAGGGTTGACTACACGATCTTACTTACCATTTCGAGGAAATATAAATATTCAAACGGATCAATGGACAGTAGCTGAATCCTTGTTTGGCCCAAAACTTTCATTGAAGTAAGGTATGACTTAAAAGAATCGTAATAGATGAATGAATTTGAAATCCGTCTGCGTCCTTGTTTTTTCGTGGTCCCATTATATAATAGGAAATGAATTTATTCATTTATTCAATTTTATGACGACAGTCGAACGGATGTGGTTGTCAAGTCCCGGAAGATAAGGTAGTTTTGGGCGACTATAACCCTAGCGACCCTTATTCATTATTCAAGATATGCGACAAAATCTTAACTGTATTTGTTTACAAGGTGCGGTACTTACCGAAGATCTAGCTAGAGTATCTCGAGAGTGTTTGTGTGTACAGCAATCGTGAACCTCCGGTCACTTTTAATTACCAACAAACGGAACAAAACAAATGTAGTAGTAGTTGAATCTAGCTCTTTCAGCTAGTATTGTCAGTGGCATCTAATTGACATGTAAATGACAAGGATAGGTAGTATTTATAGAGTTCTTAATCAAAGTAGCGCTTATTGTGTAAATTAGTTATTATAAATGATAGGATGTCTGCACTTTCGCAGGATCAGGAGTACACTACATCTTTTTGTACATTTAAATACACAACCTAGGAACATCAAGCAAGAGCGGAAACAGGTTCAATCCAAGCTGATGCTTCTAAAGTCAGATGCGAATGTATCAAATTCTCATTCGTTAACTCTTCCGAGAATCTTCGTTCGTGCTCACAATCTGCCAAAAGAAAAGGACCTAAGAAATGACAATTCGACTTACTTAGTTTCCAAATATTTAAAAACTCATTTTACTTAAAAATACAAGCAAACAGGACATTGTCGACACCAGAGTCCATTAACTCACCAATGTCTGTCTCCGCCCCCTTTTGATCGTTTCGGTCGATCGGCACAAGATCAATCTGAAGTCACGGCAACGCGAACGTAAACTGTAGTGAGTGTTTTCCACTCGCTCAATCATTATGAGTCTAGTGTACCTACTACAAAATATTAAATTAGTGTGTCTAAATATACTATTAGTAGTTCCTTGAAAAACTATTGAATGAATACATTCATTATTGATACCTATTTTAAAACATCAATATTATGTATATCAATCTATATTATTCAGTTTTAACTGAGCGCTTTAGTTCAGACGCGTGCAGTACTTTTTGAGTGATACTTGATACATATCTGGCTTGACACACTTTTACGAGCCCTGTTCAAACATTGCTGTGTTTTACAACTCTCAGATCCCTGTGAAGAATTCCAAGCCTTCACTGAAGTAATTGTCTTCAAGATTCTGTGTTTTTCTGAATCTGAATCATTGTTTTGTTTTCCGTTACCATCATCATGGATATTATAGTAGTCCTACTGGGGCTTTTTCCTTGCTCCCTTTCTGTTTTACTATGCATAATCATACTACTAAGTTTTATAGCCGAAAATTCCGCTGGCGTTGCGTTTAATTTTACAAAAATAACAAAAGCATTATGTTGCCCTTACGTTGACTAAGTTTTGAAAATTAATATCAAACAGACAAGCAAAATTAATAAAAGGGCCTTCAGATAATATGCACAGAAGCACAAATATGATAAAACACATTTTGCAAACTGATGAACAACCAGAAATACTTTGGACTAATGCCTCTGTGGGGACAGTAAAAAGCATTGAAAAAACCATTACGCACCGTATTTATGGAGCCTAACGCGACACAATTAGGTATAAATTATATGAACATACTTAGCTTATAAGTACTATGGTATGACACAAATACACATAGGTAGGATCAGTTCCCAAGTACGGTGGCGATGACACTCCCGAGGGTACTTAATGAAAAGATCTTAATGCTGGAGCTTATCCACAATCCTCATACATTTAGGGATCATTACAGAAGTACCTTCACAGATCTGTTTTGATATATTATTACTATTAACTAGCTGGTAGCTAATAATATAAAATAATAATAATGGTATGGTTTGAGCCTCGACCAACATCTGTTGAGGCTCTCGTTAGGCAGCTGGATCAAGGGCTTGATTCAGAAAGCGGTACTCCTGGAAACGGCTCGTATTGTTAGGAGGTTCCTTTCTCTGGAGCCTTGACCGGTAGCTTGGACCCTGTTCCCGATACCAGTGGGCTACTATTTTTATATTTTTAAATGTTTTTTTTTTTTTATTGATTTTATGTAAGAATATTTAAAAATGTAAAAAATATGTTATAGAAATGAATAAACGGAATAAAATGGCATGGTAATAATCTAACAGCCTGAATAGTTCTATCATTCACTTTTTGTGGAAATCCGAGTTTGAAGCACAAACTCGGATTTCGCTAAGCAAGCGACAGTTGTTTGCAACACACGCTGCGCAATTAACGATAAATTAATCATAAATCACAAAGCATGAGTTGAGCTTTCTCGTTAAATTTTCGTGTGTTAAGTCAAGCTGTTTAACGTCGACTGCCTCTTGCTTTAACATCAAATATGCGGAGTAATTATTAGTATTGGATTTTATGCATCCTCTAAACTAAACAAATTGCAAAATAAACATTGTGTATCCATTCGGAAAATAAATTAAGTAAACCCTGAGCGAGCAATATATAGGGCAGCTACACACGGCCCTGTGGACTGTATCAAGTGTACCACTACATGGCTACGCGGAAGTATATCAAACTAGCTTTTATCTGATGTTTATCTGTTGACCAATCCATGAAAAGTTTCTAATATCATATCATTGATAAAAATTGACTGAAAGTCGTTAATAAGAAAAGCAACCCTCGAAATGCCAGCCTGACTAACTCTCACTGGATCGGTTTTATTACTGCTACCTACGCGAGGCTCAGAATTACAGAACACAAATCACTTGGGGATTTCGAATATAGAAATCCCAACAATATTACACATCTTGCGGGTTTTTCGGACCACAATTTTGAACGGAACCCATATGCTAACAATAGATAACATGACTTAAAAACTATATACTTCATTGAGTTTGACATACTTATTAGAAAAGGTCGGGTTCCTGTTGGGTACCTGTTGATGATGTAGAGAGCGGCTGACACGAATAAAAGGATCGATTAACTTCTATTTTTACTCATGGTCGTGCGGGCGGTAGCTTAACGCTCTGCTGCCTGGGCTATGATAAACAAAGGACGCTGGGAACGTAGGACGCCCAACAGCACTTTCCAGTGGCGAAGGGTGAAAATTTTGAAAGGGGAAGCCGAAGAAAAAAATGAGATTTTAAAATTTAGTCTATTTTTTTATTTTTGTTATTTTCGTTTTAGTCATCAGCGAACCCGAAAACCCGGAAAATGACACCCATGACGAAAATACCAGAATTTTGCGTCACGCGTCGGCGCTACTTTTAATTTTGGCGTCAGTATCGTTATCAGCGACCCCAAAAACCACGAAAATGTCACCCATGATAATAATAGCAAAAAAATTCTAAGGACCCGACTTGATTCTTTTTTTTTTGGAACGATTAAATGCACAGGAACTATTAACAAATAAAAATATAAGCTAAAAAACCTTTTTGAAACAAGCTTTTATAAAGATGCACTGAAAAGAAGAAAATAAATCTTTGAGTAAATGAAAACGATATAGGATAATTTTCACAAAAGCTTGTCGCGTTTAGTTTTTAAAGCATTTACCATTCACTCGACAAGCTTCAGGTAACTATAGAAATTATGTTTATTTATAAAAAGTGAACGCGTATATATATACAAAGTTTCATGTCTGTGCTATTAACCGTTGAGGAGTTTCCTGAGGAGCCTGTTCGTGAGGAGACCATCCTGGCGGTAGGATGAGTTCATGATACAAATCGTGATTATCTATCAAATTTGAACTCGATTGCAAAGTTTCGTGTCTGTGCTATTAAATGTTCAGGAGTTCCCTCGTGAGAAGACGATCCTGGCTGCAGGATTAGATCATGATAGTATTCATGTTTATCCATCAAATATGAACGTGCATACAAATTTTCGTGTCTGTGCTATTAACCGTTGAAGAGTTCCCTCGTGAGAAGTCGATCCTGGTTGCAGGATAAGTTCATGGTACAAATCGTGATTATCCATCAAATATGAACTCGTATGCAAAGTTTCGTATCTGTGCTATTAAACGTTGAGGAGTTCCCTCGTGAGGAGACGATCCTGGCGGTAGGATGAGTTCATGATACAAATCGTGATTATCCATCAGATATGAACTCGTATGCAAAGTTTCGTATCTGTGCTATTAACCGTTGAAGAGTTCCCTCGTGAGGAGACAATCCTGGCTGCAGGATTCAGTTATGTCTGTCATAAGAATGTATTGTTTTTAGAACCAAAGGTGTGTACAAAATTTCAGTTCAATCAGAGATCGGGAAGTGGTTCTAATTTAGCTTTCTATACATAGAATCTTTGCCGTAACTCGATAAACTTCGGCTTACCTAGTTCCTACAAAACGTTGCTGATAGCCGCGAAGTCACGTGTCTGCGTCCATACGAATTTAGTTCTGAATGCTGACACCCGACCATCGGCTTACTGGCGCCACATGTTGCTTTCTTTGTTGACTTTAAAAATTTTGGCATTTTTGTAATAATTCAATCCAATATTAAAATTTCAATCCTATGATGTATTCAATGTCTATACTGTGATGTGATACCTACAGATGTGTACATAATTTACTATTTGACTACAATAGACACTACGTATAGTGCCTTGTTCCCAAAGGGAAGCCGGTAGGAATCGGCTTATTAGGTGCCTTCGGGCCTGGCACTTTCATGTTCGCGCAATGTCTCATCGTCACAACGACATTAATCATTGATTGTTCAGAATTTATTGTCGAAAATATTAGCGTGCGATCGCCATATGAACACTGGGTGTATACATATATACTAGCAGCCGCAATAGTTAGACATATGCTGTCTCGACACTTTTTATAAATAATGATACGTTCTGCAAAGTCGTAGTACATTATTTTATTCTATCATCAATAGTTTTCGCAGCGCACGCGATGTAAAGAATATTTTAGGTAATTTTTGTACATCTTGGGTTACATTATTGGAGTTTTAGTAAGGATCCCTAATTTTTTTGAAAATCTAGTATAGCCATGTCCCCGCGGATAGTGTAGCTTCCCAATAGTGAAATAATTTTTCAAATCGGTTCAGAAGTTTCGGAGCCTATTCAATGCAAACAAACAAACAATCAAATCTTTCCTCTTTATAATATTAGTTTAGATACATATTTGCCTCTTAGACTATTTTAATATTCAGATACCCAGGGTCTGTTTAGTACCTTAACTCAAAGCCCATATTGTCCCGCTGCTTGGTAAACGCCTTCCCAAAGTCCATCCACACACTCTTCTCCCTCGCCAACTTGACATGTTTTATGTTTAATAGTGTCTCAATTTTTGTATGCTTGATAGTGAACTGCATCAATGTTTGCATGCCATAATGGTAGAATGTACAAGGATTCTTTAATATTATTGTAACCACCTAATTGTAAATACCTACGTTCTGAGCAAATAAATGAATATTCTATTCTATTATATTCTATTCTATGGTATAATTCAATTTGTAACCCAAATAATAAATGGAATAAGTTGAAATCTTTGACCTCATTTTCTATCAAAATCAATACTCGAAACATGTTTACTTTTAATGGTTGTATTTAAAAGGAACTTTATCGTAAACGTGTTTTAAAGTTAATCCTTAGTTTCATTTCGAGGTTTTTGTGGTCATATCCAGCCAATTTTAATTACTGCATTTTTGACACAACATTCAACTCGATCCTTAATTTTCTAGGAACGACTGATCCCTATGACAAACAAATAAATGAATGATTACTGATGAAATACAATCAAAATAGTCTCTACACATAACATAGTAAACCTAACCTAACGTACCAGAAAAAACTTCTTCGATAAGTGACAGAAATTCGTTCGTTATTATATTTTTTCTTTGTTTCTTGGATTAATCGGTTAACCTGATGTTCTTATGTCTTCAATAAAGAGTATCGTTCGCATTAACAGTAATACTTTCTTGTAACCTGAACCCCTTTCAACTAACAACTTCATCTGCTCAAGAAGGTTAACAATGAAAGAAATCACATTATAACGGTGACCTAGTTAGTAATGGGCATTTAAGTACAGTTTCCTGGCAATGGCATTTTGTACTTAAAACGTTAAACACCATGCTACATGCTATACATGTTTCATCACACATACATGGGTCTAAATTCAACTAGTATGATGGTGCGATAAAAGAAGCCTTTAATTTCATTGCATTGTGTGTGAGTATGTCTGTATTCATGTTCTGGGAAATGAGCCGTTTTATTCGCTATAGTGTTCGTTGCGTTGCGTCGGTGTCGACCGGTTGCTTGCCTGCTGTAGTGCGCTGCCGTGGCGTGCCGTTCGTGGACTGCGGTCAAACTGCACACATTCTTCAACAGTCGACAACGGACTCACTAAGAGAGTAGAGTTACGTTTAGAAGGACTAAAACACTATCCATTCTTTGTGACTCAGCTCATTTGAATCCGCAGAACGGAAGTACAATTTCGTTTTACAATTTACATCGTCAGATTATAGCAGCTTCTGACCCCGATGAATCGACTATTTACATTGCTGAGCCAGAAGTTTACAGTTAATTACGGAACCAACGAGTACAATTTATTCTGGAAAAGCAGAGCTCAACTGTCGATGCCATTTGTAAATCGTGGATGCGCTGCAAAATTGTTTAAACTGAGGAACATAGGGGCAACTCATTTGCTAGTGGATTCCAAAAAAAAGAAACAATATATTTTTATTTTACATAGGCCTACAGGGGCACTTATAAAACGTCGACAAAAAGGTGCTCGGTTCGGGTTGGTCGTTTCATATGGAGAAGACCCGGCAAGAAACTCCATGGTTACTCTTTTAATAAAATCATTTGGTTTTACAATATTTCTGTTACAGCGTACTCACTATTCGTTGAAAACGGACACTTGTAAGTCTTCGTTATAAAGGGACCAAAGCTAATCGAAGGGTTTCTCGTACATTGACGTGTGAGTAGACACATGCTCGCAGTCCATATGACCGGCGTTTGTGGTGCAGGCTCAGATTACCGCCTATTATTGCAAACTGATTGACAAAAAACCGGAAACGAACTAGGTAACACAGAATTAGTATAGTCAAATGATAGAAATACAGATTCAATATTGTAGAGTCGAACGTTAAAATTGCCATAGGCAACATTACATGCGTGGTTACAAAAATGTACCCATAATAAAATTATGCTTACACTAAATCACCTGAATTCAGGTAAATGAAACTCCTTTTGAATCGAATGTCGCTTATTAGTATGTTAGTAGTCGTTGGCTTCAAGTAAACGTGCCATAGGTGTGAGTCACGTAACGGAAACGGTTCTTTCGATATTGATGTCTTAGCTTGATGCGTTCCCATGTTTTACTTTTACATAACCTCGCTTCTTATTTTGCGAAGTAGATGAACAACTGTAATATTGAATACTTTTTATTACTGTTGCTGCTGTTTATATTTCAAATCCCTTTATTGGCAAGCATCTGCGCATTCGAGATACCCGAGCGGAGCACGTAAATTAAACTTAGTTAAACGAGCATTTTATTCTTTATGAAAACTCTTAAAAAACCTTCTGCTAGCCAGTGGGAAAACTCATATTTTATGGTGATCTAAAAAGTGGAACGCTCCCTAAAATAACTTTTTGATATTAATATGGTATCGTTTTGCGTTGTTTTTTAAGTACCCGTCTAGTTTTCCACAGAGCTCTTTCCATCCAAGTGAAGGCTTTGAAATGCCGGCACTTAGTATTAGTACCTACATATATTTTCTGTTCTTAAAACCGCACCGTGCAATGGGGTGATGCATACAAATTAGACCATTTCTGTATAATATCATTTGACATTCTAGTGCCTTGGTAGTGCTCGATGTTGAATCTCATCGGACCTACCCGCTCGTTGCCCCACCTGTAACTAATGTATTAACCTTAATAATTATGCAATTGTAGATTACTTGGATAAGACACCATAGAATAGGACGAGTTCTTAAATAAGCCGTAGATATTTAAAATAATTAAATTACTTAAGTGTCTACGTTTCATTCGTTTTTAGTTCGTACTTAAGTAAGCATTGTTGATAAAAAATAATTAATTATACAGGTACTTATCTAATATCCATACGATGTTAATGTTTAGTATAAGTATCAAGTAGCATACAGCTAGCATCTAGTAAGACCAGCTCATTTGTTATTTCGGTTTTTAAGTATAATGTTTATAGGAATAACAAGTTTTCACTTTGTGATTGATAAGCCAAAAAAAACTGTGTGTTAGCTGTTCCAATGACCTACCTAGTGAAGGTAGGCGTATCTTATCAGTTTATCAACTTGGTTATTGCCAAATTAAGATAGACGAGTGCATAGCTTCTTTTATAGACTGACACGTACTAAAGCAATTAAAACTCTATTATTTATGGAATACTTGCTCTAGATTTTAGAGGAGTTACGTTATTCATCTTACTTGTCTACCTCTCCATTAAAGTGTTCTCCGCAGAACCGCCCTAGCAGCGTGTGTATAGCCCAAAGCTGTATAAAAGATTAAAAATAAATTGTTTAAAAAAATAAGGGGAATATGCAGTAGAAACAATTCTGATTATGGCTAGAAATGCTCATGCTATTAAAATAACGCAGAACTTGCTAAATCAATGCTGTATTATCTGAAAACCAGGTATTTATTATAACATGTCTCAAAACTTCAACCTCACTGTTTAAATTATGTTACGCATTTACTTAGAACCAAACTCAGAAAGCGTATTTTACTTATTCCACCCTTTACGCGTTATTAGATTGAAATAACGACCGATATTCAAGCGGCAGTTCAACTTAAAGTTTGTTGGAGAACGTATTAAAAGTTTGTTCGAAAGCGTTTAGCAAAAGCAAATTGAAATGTATGTACATTGTATTGTATTCAATTAAACAAACAAGACTTCTGAAATATCACATACACGGCACGGCATTATAGAAACACTGTATTTTGAAGGATGTATCAAAGTATGAAGTTGAACATAAAACGGTTTATAGAGATACCGGCTGACACTGCAAGGTATTTGCCATCGTAAAATGTATGTGCCGAAGTGCCTGTAAATACTATGTTGCTTCCTACCTACAATAAGACTTATACAAAACCACTGAACAGCACGTATAACCAACACCAAAATAATCCACTCATTTTTAACAAAATAATGACTTACATCCGTAATGCATATCATAACTCTTTTAGCCAAGACTTTTTATCTCTCCATCTATCAGCGGTGGTCGCTCGCTCGGTATCAATTAACCTATTGGGTATGTTTCCTACTCACCTCGGAGAAATATTTTGGTAAACTTTTAACTGTTCCCGTTTAGGAAAAGGCTAATGTACGCTAACTACAAACCGTCGGTATGATACTCAACACGTGTTGATGGTCGGTAACTGGGTCAGGCTCACTGCAGTCAATCAAGAGCCGCGTAAAAAATAAACAAATTCACTGTTTCTTATAATTGCATCACAAGAACATTTTCAACGTTATGATTTTGATTGAACTTGGTACCTACAATAAGCACAAAGGATTTATAGTAAGTGTTGTTGGAGAAGGCTAGGCTATGTCCATTGTCTACCGAAAGGCAGGCATTCAAATGGCATGAAAAGTTTTGTCCTCACTCTCCTCCCGCTCGTCTAACTCTGTATTATTTCCAACCTCATTATAAATTCACCGAACGTCCAAAATTGTTAACAAATGCTTACACGATTGTCAACGACTTACTAACATATTAGTAGTCCCTACAATACCACCATTATGTTCAACACGCGTATGCCTCCGTATAGATCAAACGGAAGTCTGGATTGCTCAAAATTATTTTTTGTCGTACCTAACTATGAGTAAATACTAGAGGTTTTAGGAACGCAATAGGATTTGCCGAAATTTATACGTGGGCAGCTTAATGACCCCGCAGAGACAATTACTAACGAAAAGGGTCCAGAATAGAGGTCAACAATATGTTACAATCAATGTTAAATAAGTGTCATCTATAAGGATTTTACTGTTAGTAGTATTGACGTGAAAAACTGCCTCCAACTTTTATCTTCGAACAAAGACAAAGACTCCAGATACATCGTATTTTGGGAGCTTACTAACACCGATCTGTCAACGGCTTATTCGACGTGTTTAGTACCGATTTATTTCTTTCTCCTAGTTACCCTAATCGTGGCGCAGTATTTTTATCCATCTGTTTTATCGTGAGTTCCCATTACTATTTCGACCGAGGAGTAGGTTACCTCGGTTAAAACGTGCGTAAGTGCGGGAATTTGTGTAATCCAGTTATTCTTAAATATTCGAAGTGGAAGCATATTCTTTTTTTTTACTGTCATCTTACCATAGTGAGAAATACACATAGTTAAAAATGTTTTCTGTCATCATATGAGAACCCAAGTTATCCCGTTATCCGTCAGGTACGGCTTGGATAGAAGGTTCGTTCTGTCGAGAACGTCTCTCTCCGCTCTCGGTATTAATAAAACGGAAATTAGCCGGTCTGCAATACGTCCTAGAAAAAAAGGGAAGCTGCTTTAATCAAGACAACCACCCATGAAATGTTTTAGGATACCCGCGGGAGCGTAAAAACACGACATCCAACTTTTGACACAAAAGTTTTCTCATCGCACCCGCTATCTGGCTCATCCACCCGGAAAAGAGCGATATTTTAATTCCATTAATGTATTTGTTACTAACATTTATACGTTTTATGAATGTTATAATGTAAAAGGTTTCAAAATCTGATTCATGAGTTGTTCCGCAACGAGCTTCGACCATCCGCAGTAGCGATTTGATGGGGAGATAAATTCGGTCAATGAGCAACACGCCTCCTACAATATTGCTCAGACTGGTTCAAATATAAAGCTATGTTGATAAGCCACCAGGCATTACGTTATTTAGAATAAATTTGTTACCAGCGCCAATTTACCCAATTAACTATTTGCTAAACAAGACTATGACCAGGCTAATTATTAAAAAAGGTTTTTCTCTTTCAGTACAAATGCAGCCACCGCGGTTTAGTATGCAACCATCATCTTCGAATAGTATAGTCAGAGAAGGAACAACAAAAATATTACAGTGTTCTGCTATGGGTAAGTTAACTCATCCATAACTTGGTCATAGTGCTATGGCAATCTCGAACGTGTAGTCACCAATCCCCGATAAAGGTGACCCTAGCATAAATAATTATGTTGTTTCGCTTATCATGGGTTACTTATCATAATACACTCTATAAAGGGGACTTGCTTCTTCGGCTGGCTCGTGTTAGCGCGAGCTTCATGCATACAGTTTTTTATATAATTTCAAACTCTAAATAGCTATATTTAAAATTAACTACATATTTATGTTATCCTCGACTAAGTAATGAAAAAAATTGGACCCCTACCTAGAACGATATTATTTTGCACATTTTAGGAATACCACAACCAATGTACAGGTGGTTGAGAAACGGTGTACCGCTCAGTGAATATTCATCAGAGTTGTTTTATAAGATTCATAATACCCAGCGGCTGGATGCCGGAGCATACCAGTGTATAGCGAAAAATGACGTCGGAGCAATATTCAGCGAAAAAAACAACATTGTCGTCGCGTGTAAGTAAACTTTCATACGTCTCTTTGTACTTTCATGTCTCTTTGTTGTGTTGGCGGAATAATCTTGGAGAAAAAATATGGCTACCGTCCTGGAAACAACTATTTGTATAAAAAAGAAGTTTGTTAGTCAACCCTTAAAAATCTGAATGCCAAATGTTCTATACCGTATATATTCTATTATTCTAGACTCTAGAATAATAGATGGGCTCAATTAACATACCTTTGTTTTCAGATATGGGTGTCTTTGAGCCTATTGCTGAAACAGTAATAACTGCTGAATCTGGTAGAGCGGCAGTAATAGCGTTTCCCCAGATAGAATCTGAACCACCACCGTCGGTCATATGGCAGGACGAGAATGGCGCTCTGCGATATGATCAAAAATACGCAGTCACTGACAAACATGAACTCGTCATACTCTGTACATCACACGAGGATGAGAAAGCATACAGGTTACATTCTATTCCGATATGAGTTTTGAGTGAGTGATTAATAAAATATGAAAACAATGGATGTTTTCATATTTGATTAATCACTGACGCGTGTTTTTTTTAAATATCTTCTTGTATTTCAGAGTACGTGCCATCAATACACAGCTAGGTAAAGAAGAAAACAGTCCTTACATACAACTTAACGTTTTTGGAAATGATAGCAAGGAAATAGCACCAGAAATAATTATAAAACCAGAAGACACCAAAATAGTAAAAGGACAAGAATACACTAGTTTATATTGTATTGCAAACGCTAGGCCTCTGCATGAATTAGAAACTTTATGGTTTAAAGATGGGATAATGATTGACTTAGCCGGAATCACATTCGACTTAAACGACCAATGGAATAGAACCCTTACTCTTATATCAGCTAATCTGACGCACACTGGACAGTATACATGCCAAGCCAGATTAAAAACAGGAGGGTACGCTACTGACTCGGCTTCGGCTTTTGTCACGGTGTTAGAGAAACCAGTGTTCCTATCCAATTTAAAATCTGAAACTTTTGGAGAATTCGGAAGTACTATAGTTCTCGACTGCAATGTTCAGGGTATTCCTTTGCCTAGTATTACTTGGTACAAAGACGCTAAAAAGATCGCTAGTGTCGGCGCTGGTGCTGAGGAATCTGATAACCCAGAAAAGGACGACGGCGGTGGCAGGTACCGCGTGGAAGTGGACCGATCTCTCGTCATAAATCACCTCAAAATGGAAGATACTGGTATATACCAATGCATTGCCAGCAACGAAGCAGGCGAATCTTCTATTTACACGTGGTTGAAGATTAAAAGTAAGTGGATTCACTAATATAAATTTTAACAACGGCAACGCTATGACTGGTTATGTACTTATGTGTTATTAAAACAATGCATGTGAACTGATGTTTAATATTTGAAAAACATGGAAATGATCATCATGATTATTTAATATTCATTTCTGGAATTCGTTCTCCGGCGCGTAATGCGAATGCGAGTCTATTAATCCGTCAAGCTCTGTGTGTCTCAGGGTCGTTGTCATATTGTATGTGTGTATTTAGGTAAAATAACAATACTGTCTAATTAACGTATGCCACTATCGTGCAGTGAAGGACAATAGGCGGCTTCCACGAAGTCACATGAAGTTAATAAGAATGAGGACCTCCGATAAAAAAGCAAAAACGTTCAGATTTGACACCGGCAGTAAGAATTAATTACTTGTTGTCATTTAACAATTCACTTAGAGCATAGATGATTTTCTTTTTCAGCACAGAGTGATGATTGCTTTGAACCAATATTTTTTATTCCCTTGCCTTAGGTGATATGCATATTTAATAACTTATTTTATTTGATTTGTTCTTAGATTATACAGATTTATTAGAAACATTCCTGCATTATAAGATTAATGCGTAATCCTTAGATAGATCATAGATGATTAATATATTTAACAAAGTAGATTAGTTTTAAATACACTTATAAGCCACTTTTATTGAACCATATCTTATATCTATTAGCATGACAATTTTATTTGCTAAAATAATCAATATAAGATCATGTTATAAGACATGTAAATAATTAACTCGGGTGGAGGAAATGTAGGTAACATTCCTACTTTTATGTGTTAAGGTGCGTGTAAAACGCAAGAATTTAACGCACATCCTTCTAAAAAATTCATTCATTCCCAGCAAAATTATAGTGGGCCACGAGACACCTGTGAGGTTTACTAAGTGTCGGCGCTCAATATTGACCATTTAAAGTTATGGTGTTTATACGTATCCACCATGAAATTACTAAATGCCCAATGATTTCATACTGATTCCCTTTTTTTGTAAAGTAACCCATCGCGGCATTTTTTAGAACAATAGAATAGAATTATTTGTGTACCTATATCTTGTATTTAATTTTTGGCAGCATGTTTCCTACGATACCGTTATTATTATTATTTAATCAAAATATTGATAATGCAAGTAAAATATTTATAGATACATATATATGTTTAAAATAAAATAAATGAATAATCGCATGCGCTTTGATGTGTCACTGATTTCGTGTGTTATACTAATATAATTTTAGCTTCGCTAGTTCGGCTCGTGTAGTCGTGTCCTAACTGTGTGCGTGTGGCTTGTAGCGTCCCCGCCCATAATGCAGACTCCGCCGACCAACCTCACCGTGCTGGATGGCAAGGACGCCACCGTCACGTGCCGCGCCGTCGGAGCACCCACCCCCAACGTCACATGGTATTTTAACGGTAAGTAATTAGGACACTTCTTTGTCATCTGTAAATACTTTTAGCTGAAAGCCTATACTTCGAGAATTAATGCTTGAATGTAATGACAAACTATGATTAATTATATTCATACTACCAATAAAACCTATTTTGTATCCTTGAAATAATAAAATCTACATACGAATTTGCGACAAAGTAATATTTATGTAGCGCTATATCTACCATCTAGTGTTACTCACAGAAGTATGTCGTCAAAAAGACCCAAATATTACATTTCGGTCATTTCCCTGCAAACATTTACTGACATTGTTTTAAAAACTCCACAACTGTTACAGATTCTTTAATCATAAACTTATCGGCAAGACTACAAGCACTCGAAGAAGGCGACCTGCTAATCACAAGTACTACAACCGCTGATAGTGGGAAATATACCTGCGTACGATCAAACGATGCTGGGAACGTATCCGGAGAGGCTTATCTTACTGTCCTAGGTGATTACCTCATCACTAGTCATCACTTAAACGTGTCATTTAAAAGTTTATAAGTAACTCCGCTTCATGTCAAGAAATTCTCATTAATAGTTAATTTGTAATATTCCCGTAATTGATAAGTTATAAATTGTAGAGGTAGCCGATAAGATTGGATTTATCAACGCTTCGATAGGTATCATCATTTTTTACTTTACTTAGGTTAAGATGTTGTGGTATTTATCGCTACCACGATTGTTATCACCGCTGCGGGGTGAGACAACATATTTTAACAAATCAGTTCAGTCTAATTAATATGGGTCATGTAGTAGTCATGTGTATGTATACCTATCTATGTATCGTACGAAGCGCTACGCAAGACCTAAAATAATAGCTGAGATTTAGTTAGGCATGGTAGACCGCCCGATCTATGTTCTCCGCTTACGTTAAATTAGTATTTCTGTGATGTTAGTTTATTTACCTTAAACCATCTGGAAACGCTCACTGAATTCGTCTCCACCTGAGGGGATTTACTAAACTGTGTAGTTTAGCTTTATACTGTACCCAGACCAAATATGAAAAGTGCAAGCGATACCCGGATTCACGGCATTAGAAAGAAGATCCACTACCCACTGCGGTGGATTTATCGGCCGAGTCCGCCGTAATCCTCGGGTTTTTACAGACCAGAGGCCAGGGTAGATCTACCGATTTTTAAAGGAAAAATATACCGAATGGTCCTCATATTCCCAATACTTAAATATGAGTATTTATATCATTCACTGTATTTTGTACTCACATTTGGTCATTAAAAGTAGCCATTTTCTATTAATTAAAACATTTTTGAGCAAACAAATTCGAAGACAAAGCCTTCGAATGGTTTAAGAAGAGGTTTCATTTTCTTAAACCATTTAGATAATATCTTCAAAATGAGAAGAAAACCTCCCGAGTGCACAAAAGATAACCCTTTTCAACGTCATTTTACTTGATGAGATAGAAAAGTATTTTTTCAGCCGATATTAGACAGCTTTTGTTAAATGACGGGATTAACCATCTTTTCTATAATTGTATTCAAATCTTTTTAATCCATCCTATTTTCCTAGCAGCGGAAAATAAGCTGAGCCGTATATGGTATTTACATTAAATACGCTTTGTAACTCTCAAAATAGAATTTCCGTAAAATAAATTCTTCTACCGTTTCCGTTTCCTGTTTTTGAAACGAAACCCTACACACGAATCTTTCTTTTTTAGTGAGAACGCAAATTATTGCTCCACCTGTGGATACACGAGTGTTATTGGGTCACACGGCAACGCTACAATGCAAAGTATCGAACGACCCGAATGTGAAGTACAATATTGATTGGTTCCACAACAAACAGTGAGTTAGGAAAGATTTACTATTATTGGTTTGAAGAAACGCTGGTGACGTGTTAACTATATTATTGTGTTTTATAGGCCAATGACAGCTGGTTCCCGCGTATGGGTGTCAGCAGATGGGGCCCTGCAAGTGCAGGCCGTGCGTGCGAGCGACGCCGGCGAGTACACGTGCGTGGTGACGTCGCCGGGCGGCAATCACACGCGACATGCGGTTCTGTCAGTCATCGAGCTTCCGTTTGCTCCCACAAATGTACGCGCCTTCAGACTCGAAGCTGCGTCACAACGAGCCGTCAATGTCACATGGACTCCAGGGTTCGACGGAAACTCCCCTATACAAAAATTAATCGTGCAGCGACGTGTTGTTCCTGAGTTCGGTAAGTCAATCAGCACCGATGATGGCATTAAAATAGCTAAATCATAAGAAGATATATTTTTAAATCATTAATAATTTTTGTCATAGGTCCTACTCCTGATCCGTTGCTAAACTGGGTAACAGAACCGATGAATGTGTCAGCAAACCAACGTTGGGTCCTCTTGACCAGTCTAAAGGCCGCTACATCATATCAGTTCAGAGTATCAGCCGTTAACACCGTGGGAGAGGGTCCTGCTTCCGACCCAACTGATGTCTTGACATTGCCTCAAGAAGGTATGTAAACTGAGTACCTCTACACTCTTATATAAACTCATTGGTTAGCCTGAAATACGTAAAAAACTAATATCAGTGCTCCAGTGGAAATTCGACTTGATAAAAGACGTCCAATTACTATACAATCATACAATACATTTTAAATAGATAAAAAAAAAACCGTCGTCGCCGCCGTAGCGTAACACTATTCTTCCACAACGGGTTTACCGATACCGACAGCAGAACATAAATTATCATAGAAGACGGAATTGCCGCGCCGGTAACGTCTACATACAGTACTACTAAAAATTAATGAAGTCAAAATTGCGTCGAGAATACAACTTCAGTTACTGACGTTAACATTCAAAGCCGTCAGTTGCGTTGTAGTTCGAGTAAACGATAACAAAGTTTGTATGGAAAGTGCCGCCTCTAATAGAGGCAGTCGCGGCGCGGTGCCTTCGTGCTCTCTGTAAATTATTTAGAATGACAGATGGCATTCGCCTGCGACAAATCGGGACAGAATTCTCTCAGAACTTTACACTACCACGGTTAAAATGGTTCATTTTAACCCCCGACCAAAAAAGAGGGGTGTTATAAGTTTGACGTGTGTATCTGTGTATCTGTGTGTCTGTCTGTGGCATCGTAGCTCCTAAACGGATGGACCGATTTTGATAAAAGTGGTGTCGTTTGAAAGGTATTTTAATCGAGAGTGTTCTTAGCTATGTTTCGAGAAAATCTGCTCAGCCGTTTGAAGATCATCACCTCTTTTCTGTTAATGAAGAGATATAAACAACTTTCACAGTAGTCTATTTGAAATGTTGTCGCTTGTCACCATGGGCATTGCTGAGGGGGGGGGGGTACAACCCCCCTCCCAAGATGTTCATTTTTTTTTAATTTATATTTTTCGTTTCCTTGGTTTCGTTAATTAGCGAGAAGAGACGCAACACCGAGAAAATTGGAAGGAAAGGGGGCAGGCCTATGCCCAGGAGTAGGACAGTAAAGGCTAAGAAAAAATAATATAAGTTTAAAAAGCACGAAAAAAAATTAAATTAAAAATTTAAAAAACCCCCGCCACAAAAAACCTCTAAAAAGCCAAAAATAAATTAATCCAAGCGTCGTAGCGTCGGGGGACCGCTAAGAAGACCGCTTAGTACAAGCACAGAACAAAGCGGTCCCCCGACGCTACGACGCTTGGATTAATTTATTTTTGGCTTTTTAGAGGTTTTTTGTGGCGGGGGTTTTTTAAATTTTTAATTTAATTTTTTAATTTTACATTGTATGTTGTTAAATACTAGCACAATAAATGGTTATCGCACTTTAAACATTCTATACACCTCTGTTTAATATTGTTATGAAATCAAACACTTCAGGTATGAAAGAGTAATATTTAATCAATCACTACATTTATATCGTAATTAACAACCTCTAAGTAAAACTAGAACACGGTATTACGGATACACAAGATATGTTTCCTGTTTAACGCTTCAAGCTCGACTGCCTCTGTCGAAAACGTCAGCCACAAGCTGAACGTTCCCCACTCTAACAGTGAGTTGACACTCGGCAAGCTATTCGACCAATCAGAGCAAAGTACACAGTACGTATGCTCAAATGCTCAATTGATTAACTAAAATACATTAAGGCTTATTATTAACAGTAAATACACGTTTTAAATTCAAATAATAATGATTTAGTGATTATAAAATACAAACAGACTTTAATATCTATATTTAACTAGTCCATCGCAAATGGATGATATTTATTCGTACACCCACTAGCGCCATCTGTCGCTCGTGGGAAGAAGTATATTTATTATTTGCTATTAATTTACAAAATCATTACATTCGGCCATCCGACACCGTGCGATCTCCTGACGCACGGTTTTACAATACTGGTGAAAATTAAATTAATTAACCTGTTATATAAATAATCATTACATTCGGCTATTCATTGATCTCAGACTCGCTAGGGCATGATTTATCGTTATCATTGTTACTTTCAGCACTAGAAGATGAACTACTAATATCATTCGATGATACTTTATGGTCAGAGGGATTTACATTTATCCAGGGTCTAATACGGTCAGCAGAAACTACGCTTTTAAATGTATTTTTCCGTTTGCTGAAACCCGGAATTTCGGCAATTTGATATCGATCATTGCCCAAAACTTTTGTGATTTTATACGGACCTATGAACTTAGAAAGAAGTTTGGTACTATTACCTTTGTTATTGTAATTAGTTCTTGTAATCTTAATCAAATCATTTTCCTGATAGGTATTAGCAGGGGTCCTACCGGCATCGTAATTAACTTTTTGTTTTTCTTGACTAACTTGGATATTGGTGCTGACCTCATCTCTTAAGCTTTGTAATGTGTCTGGTAAGGCGTCAGGCCCAATATCCAACTTATTATTTAAACTATCTCTGAATCTGGTACCAAATAGAGCCTCTGTGGCTGTCTTTTTAGTGGAAGAGTTAACAGAATTATTAACACCCCACTGAATTTTACCTAGATATGTGTCCCAGTTTCGTTCATCATTGCCATCATTATGTTTTGCTAGGGCATTCAAGATAGTTTGGTTATATCTTTCAGCTTGACCATTCGCCCTGGGGCATGCTACGGCGTTAAGAACATGTTTAATACCATGACTGTCGCAAAAGCTCTTGAAAGTAGATGAAGTAAAAGAAGTACCTCGATCAGATACAATTCGGGATGGTATACCAAAGTCATAAAATATGTTTTCAAGGACTTTTAGCGCAGTCCTGGTTTTTGTGTCTTTTACCGCTTTAACAAATAAGTATTTTGTGAAGCCGTCAACTATAGTGAGGATGTAGGCATTGCCGTTTTTACTTTTTACAAATGGGCCAAGGTGGTCAATATGGATTGTGTGAAACGGAATGCTAACTTTTTCAATGGGATACAACTGTCCTGTCTTTTGTCTGGAAGTATCATCTTTATTGTACGCGCACTGAATACAAGACTTAACATATTTTTTTATAAATCTCCGCATCTTTGGTAACCAAAAGACAGATTGAATGCGCTCAGTGGTTTTAGAAATGCCTAGATGCCCTACATCATCATGATTATAACGGCATATTTGCCATCGAGCATTTCGTGGGACAACTAGGCGTATATCATCGCCAACTCGTTTATGTACTCTATGATTTTTGATAGCATAGTTTTTCTTAATCTCTTTAGATTCGTTATCTGATTCAGGTTTGAGAATTTTGAAGATACGCGATATATCCGGATCCGACATTTGTAAAGTTAATAGCCAATTATCAATCTCAATATGATAAACAGTAACTGAGGACTCATCGTTAGTGTCAGATGGCAATATGGTATTGCGGCTTAATGCATCGACATGTGCCATACGCGTCCCAGGTCTGTATTCAATACTAAAATTAAACTCGCTAATTTGGAGCCACCACCTGGCTATACGTGGTATAAGGTCTCGTTTAGTTAGTGTGGTTCGGAGTGCATTACAGTCAGTTATTATTTTAAAATCTAACCCCAATAGATAAACACGAAACTTTTTAAGTGAGCAAACGATAGCCAATGTTTCAAGTTCGTATGAATGCAAGTGACGCTCTTCAGGCGTCGTTTGTCTGCTAAAGTATGCTACAGGTTTGAGTACTCGAGGGCTAGATTGCCATTGTAATAATATACCCCCTACACCTAGGGCACTAGCGTCTGTGTGCAGCTCCGTATCAAGCTTAGGGTTGTATAGTGCTAGTATCGGTCTGTTTATCAAACTGTTCTTTAAAGTAGAAAATGCTTTAAATTGATCTTCGGCCCAAGAGAAACTATTCCCCTTTTTCAATAAATTAGTGAGGGGTCTTGCAATTTCACCGAAACCCTTAACAAATTTTCTAAAATAGCCTGCTAACCCCAAGAATTGACGTACCTCGTGTATATTGTGAGGAATAGGGAATTCTTTTACAGCAAGCACCTTAGTTTCATTCGGCCGTATCCCATCGGTGGATATTTCATAGCCCAGATAACTAATCTTTGTCAAAGAAACGGCATTTTGATAATTTAAGAGTGAGACCATTTTCGCGCATTAGTTTTAAAATTTCCTCTAGCCTAAGAAAGCCTTCCTCTATATTAACAGACGGTAAGAGAATATCATCTAAATATGCTAAGGCAGATTCGTATCGTTTTGCACCGAGCATTTGATTTATAACGCGTTGGAACGCAGCCGGTGCATTAGCCAAACCGAATGGCATTCTTTTGAATTCATAATGCCCATCGGGCGTTACGAACGCGGTAACCGAACGACTTTCTTTGGCCATAGGGACCTGGTAATACCCTGAAGCAAGGTCTAATGAGGTGAAAAATCTATTACCGCTTAGATTAGTTATCTGATCGTCGATTAATGGCAAGGGAAAACAATCCTTTCTGGTTTTGTTATTTAAGGATCGGTAATCAACACAAAGACGTCGCTCTCCCGTTTTCTTTTTTACAATTACGATAGGGCTCGCATAGTTAGAGTCAGACTCCTGTATAATATCATTTTGCAACAGATCATCAATAATTTCCCGTACCTGTTCTCTTTCGAAGTGCGATAAGCGATAAGGTCTGTATACCACAGGTCTATCGTCAAGCAAATCTATTTTCATTTCAACCGAGTTACAACAACCTATCTCACTCAAATTAAAGGCAAAACAATCACGATACGATTGCAATAGGTCATAAAGTTTATCCATTGTTTTATCGTCAACTTGTGGACCGACTTTGATTTCAGTTTTTATCAGAGGAGCTAAATTAGTCATGTCTCTTGTGATTTTGTTACTACATAGAACCTTCTTTTCTTCAAAAGGTATTGCTCTGGCAATCAGGGTATCTTTGGGTAAATTTAAGGTATGGTCAGAAAGATTTGACAGAACAAGGTGACATTTACCTGTTCTTATACTATAAATACCCTTGTGTAAGGTATACTCCTTACCAGGTTTATTACTATTGTAACCCTCTACATAGCCATCGCCAGAATAGCATGAATCTAAGGCAGAAACTTCAACTAATTCGGATTTGTTTCTGGACACCTGAATGTGGTTCGGCAAGGTGAGTTTTAGGGAATTAAAATTATTAGCATTGTCTCGGAGTCCAGGACTTTTGTAAAAGAATAAAGTACTATCGTCTTTATAAACCGCTATGGATGGTAATTCAGTAAAATTTTGCCCAATCAATAAAGGAGTCTGCATGAACTCGTCGTTAACGACCAGTACTTCTATATTCGATTCGATTTCATCAATCTTAAGGTTAACAAAAGTGCTATAAAATGGTGTAACCGCGGAGTTACCGAAACCCTTGATTATTGGTAATTTAGAGAGAGTTTTCGAAGGATTTAGGCTATTAGCATCAGATTTGCGCATAAGACTGCATTCACTTCCAAAATCTATGTACCCAATAAAGGCTTGATTATTAACTTCGACTTGTTTGAAAAACTTTTTGTTACCATCATTGCATGTAGAAATTGTTAGAGTTTTACGTTCTGAACTATCGCTTGATTTAGGTTCTGTTCGCGGATTCAGCGGTGTAAGTTTACAATTTTCGTTATTATGCCCTACCCTATGACATCTTAGACACTTTACAAGGGGTTTAGGACACTTGAAGTAAGGATGACCTTTGCTACGACAGTTAAAACAAGTTAGGGTGCTATTATCGTTTGAAGCTGATGCGGCAGCATGGTCATGACGCTTTTTGTTTGTGGGAACAGTTTCTATGGAAGTACGTTGGGAACTGAGAAAATGCAATAAGTCTTCCGGCTCACGACAATTTAAGGCTTGAGCTCCATTTCTAATGGATTTATCATAAATACCGTGAGTAATGCAATCTACGGCTCTTTTACCGCTTATATCACATCTGTGTAGGAGCATTAATTTGTCATAAAAATATTCTGTTATGTTCTCATTACTACGAGTCGTACGAGCTAACATTTCTTCCAGAAGCCGACCATAGTTTTGCTCACTTGGAAAAGCTCTTTTAAGTTTGGTTTGCCACTCCATCCAATCAAATACTACACTCGGCAGGGCTTCAAACCATTTTTTGGCAAGCCCAGAAAGTTTTTGTAGAGCAAAATGTATGGTCTGCTTCTCGTCCCATTCGTATATTACCGCGCATTCATTAACCTTCCTAACCCAACTTTCAATACTCTGAGATTTACTAGAAGGGTCGAACTCCGGAATTACATTATTCAAATTGTTGTTGTTTAAGCTATACGATCTCTTACGACTTCCTTCTTTAAAAACATCCAAAAGATTCAGTACCTCCCTTTTTGTCCATCCTGAAGTCCTTTTCTGTTTTTTTCGCCTCGGTGATGTATTCTGAGTAACAGTTGACGAGCTCAAAGACGAAGAGGTCGAGTCAGACCTCCTGCGTTTCCTTTTTGACCGGTTCTTTGCACGTTTCATCCTTTTGTCTCCATTGTTTGATACATGAGCTACCCTTTTGCCTGTTGATTTCCTGCTTGGCTGTACTGGCGGCTCTTCGTCTGGAGTATTGCCACCATCGGATTCCATCACGCGCTTGATGTTCCCTTTATTTGTACTTGGCACACCTGGCCAAAGTTTCTATTGGCACACTTGGCCAAAAACTAATTCTTTAAAGCACACTTGGCTTTATCTTTAGCACACTTGGCTAAAATTCATAAGCACACCTGGCTCAAATTCATAAGCACACCTGGCTCATATTCATAAGCACACCTGGCTCAAGTTCATAAGCACACCTGGCTCAAATTCACAAGCACACCTGGCTCAAATTCACAAGCACACCTGGCTCAGATTCATAAGCGCACTTGGCTTTATTTGAAGCACACACTTGACTATAGTTTAGGTACACATAACCTAATCATTTACACTCAATTCACTCGATAACACTGTTTGTAGGCAAATCCCACTTCTGAAATGTTATGAAATCAAACACTTCAGGTATGAAAGAGTAATATTTAATCAATCACTACATTTATATCGTAATTAACAACCTCTAAGTAAAACTAGAACACGGTATTACGGATACACAAGATATGTTTCCTGTTTAACGCTTCAAGCTCGACTGCCTCTGTCGAAAACGTCAGCCACAAGCTGAACGTTCCCCACTCTAACAGTGAGTTGACACTCGGCAAGCTATTCGACCAATCAGAGCAAAGTACACAGTACGTATGCTCAAATGCTCAATTGATTAACTAAAATACATTAAGGCTTATTATTAACAGTAAATACACGTTTTAAATTCAAATAATAATGATTTAGTGATTATAAAATACAAACAGACTTTAATATCTATATTTAACTAGTCCATCGCAAATGGATGATATTTATTCGTACACCCACTAGCGCCATCTGTCGCTCGTGGGAAGAAGTATATTTATTATTTGCTATTAATTTACAAAATCATTACAATATGAACTAAAAATCTTGGGCAGGTAAGATGTTTTATGAATGTTCTTTAACATATTAAATTGTATTCTCTTTGCGATCAAGCAGCCAGTGATCTAATATGCTGCCAAGGTATGCGGAATATTTTGAAACATTAGATTGCATTTGTTTTTACCATGCCTTTTTCGTGTTCGACCTTTTTCAATTTTTCAAACGCTGTTTTTAATTAGTAGCAACTTTTTTCGACGTAACTTATGTAATGTACATGTTTTTCTTTTACCACTAAATAAAGTGATGCTTATGAAATAAATAAAATGATGTAAGTTGTGATGTCTGTTAGGTTGCATTATTATTGTGTATCGTCTGCATGAAACGTGATTTGTCTTTAATTATTATTACAAAATGTATGTCAGTAGTTACGATTGTTTGTGTCCAATTGCATTATTCCTTACATGCATGGGGTGCATGCAGATAAAACATAATGTTTAAAAAAATAATTCAATATTTTTTATTATCTTCCTTGCTTGTTTAAACTGAAACACAGTTATTGCGTAATTCTTAAAAAATCCCAACTATTTAATTTAATAAGCTTAAATAATATTATCATTTTATTCACTAAAAGGAAAAAAAGACAGCAAGCTTTTGGACGATCAATATTTACGTGAGGCAGGCTCTCCTTTTAGGCACAGATGAAAGTAACTTAATTGCAAATGTTTCCAGCACCATCCGGTCCTCCCGTCGGCTTTATGGGCTCTGCGCGATCTTCATCCGAAATCATAACACAGTGGCAACCACCACTTGAGGAACACAGAAACGGACACATCCTCGGTTACGTTATCAGATACAGACTCCGGGGTTACGACAACAGTCCGTGGACAAATCAGAACATCACCAATGAGGCTCAGAGGAACTATCTCATTCAAGACTTGATTACATGGAAAGATTACAATGTACAAATTGCTGCGTACAACGACAAAGGCGTCGGTGTCTTTTCGGACAGCTTTATGATAAAAACAAAAGAAGGTGTGCCCGAAGCGCCTCCTGATAGTGTTCGCTGTAAGCCGTTCAACTCTACAGCGTTAACTGTTTGGTGGACACCGCCCAACCCACAGAAAATCAACGGCATAAACCAGGTACAATAACCACAAAAGCACAGAAGGATTTGGTGTAAGCTACATATCTTATACAAACTATTAAAATAAACTTTTTCCCAGGGCTACAAAATGCAAGCGTGGATCTGGGACGAGAACGAGGGTGCTAATGTTGAACAGAAACTTGTTAGCGTTCCTCCTAATCTGCTAGATCCCCTGACTGAGCAATCAGCTGTTATCACCGGCCTCGAGAAGTTTACTGAGTATAACGTAACGGTGCTATGTTTCACGGAGCCTGGTGACGGGCCGCGCAGTGACTATGTACAAGTTAGGACGGACGAGGACAGTAAGTAACAACAAATAATGGTTTACGTAGTAAGGTCCAAAAGTTTCCGGATTCGACTATAAATTTAAGGATTAATATCCCAACAAAAATCGATTGAAATAAAGGGAGACTATACATATAAATATTACTTTTTTTACAATGGGTACTAAGGTGGAGAAACCTAATTTATTGAGTTTTGTATCTCTGATTAATATAATGTGTCATCATCTGCCTAGCCTTTTTCCCTAACTATCTTGAGGTCGGCTTCCAGTCTAACCGGATACAGCTGAGTACCAGTATTTTACATGAAGCGACTGCCTATCTGACCTCCACAACCCAGTAACTGGGTAATACCATACCCCTTGGTAAGAGTGGATGTCAGACTTTTGGCTTCTGACCACTCGTAACGACTTTCAAAGGTCTACAAATGACAGCCGGGACCAACGGCTAAACGTGCTTTCCGAGGCACGGAGGAAACTCGGTATGTAATTATGGTCACCCATCCACGGACCAAGCACGTTACGGCTTAACCTTAAAGCTCGACCCGTGCGGCTGTTATTATTTAGCCACGAGCTCCTCAATAATAATTAATAATATATTGAATAATATAATGTGAGTAGGCCGGAAACTTTTGGGGTTACTGTTACCTTTATCAACCATTAAAATTACTACTTTAATCGTATTAACCATTGATCATACATACATTCATTAAATTATACCAGTTAAAATAGACATAAACCTTTACGCCTCTAAAGCTATAATCAAAATAATTACAATTTAAATATCATCGTAAACAATAAATTGTGTTTTTTTAGTTCCGGATGAAGTAGGAAGTCTACTTTTTGACGATATATCGGATCGTGCAGTGAGGGTGTCCTGGACTGCGCCTAAGAAATCGAATGGAATCTTGATGGGTTACAAATTGTCTTACGAGATGAGAGATAGTAACGAAACGATACTAGAGGAGGTTCTACCGCCAAATGTCACTAGCATTAGGGTGGAACACTTGCAGGTATGCGTATCAGTTGTATTTATGTTATTTAAAACTGAACAAAAAAAACAGGTGGCCCATCTGATGGGACAAGATTACCACCGCCTTTGAGTATCTGCAATACCCAAAGCATTGCAGGTGCATCCCCTTCCTACAGTGAATAGTCTTAATGCCTGTAATTACCTGACATATTAGAACCCAATTCCATAACAACAATATGCAACTTTGGCGGCATAAATATGTCCTCTTGTAGAAAATTCCGTAGAAGAATTCCTTGACTTACTCTAACCAATGTTGTAACTTCATAGTTTTATATAGGAAAGTGGTAATATCCATTTCTATTTCAGGCTAGTACACACTACAAGTTCTGGCTATGCGCCATGACTGCGGTAGGCGAAGGTCCGCCGAGGGCTGCAGTGATTCAATCCGGCGTCGAACCAGTGCTACCTGACGCTCCTCGCAACCTAGCACTTTCCAATATCGAAGCATTTTCTGTACTACTACAGTTTACACATGGCTTTGATGGCAACTCTTCTATATCGCTGTGGACAGTACAGGTAAGATGTAACATTATCTATTTTGATAAAAGTTTTTTATTTTTTTAGAATATCGGTGTAAATAAATTAACGAAAAAAATGTCAATAAATCACTTTTTCAAGGGCTGGGTGATGATGTCTATAATACAGTTCCAGTTGATGGCACGGTTGGCGCAGTGGCTATGCGATTAACTGGTGCGCTGCGTGTCGCGGGTTCGATCCCCGCACGGAACAAATATTTGTAAGGTCTACAGATAGTTGTTCCGGGTCTGGCTGTTTGTGTATGTGAGTTTAAATGTTTGTAAACGCACCCACGACACAGGAGATATTCCTAGTGTGGGGCAAAGATTAAAAAAATATGTTGTATGTTAAAGTTGAAGACTTCTTCAAAGTTTTATCACTAATCACAGTTTTTCAGAGCAGTGAGAGATCATTCCATCGAAAAAACCTTTATTAACTTTCCTATCACCAAATTGATGATTTCATCTTCTGTCTAGCCTTTTTCCCAACTATTTTGAGGTCGGCTTCCAGTCTTACCGGATGCAGCAGAATACCAGTATTTTACATAGAGCGACTGCCTATCTAACCTCCACAACCCAAGTAGTACTGGGTAATACGATACCCTTTGGTAAGTCTGGTTGTCTGACTTTAATGACAGCCGGGACCAACGGCTTAAAGTGCTTTACGAGGCACGGAGGAAACTCGGTATGTAACGGGCGGTCACCCATCCACGGACCAACCTAGACAAGCGCGACTTAACCTGAAGAACGACCCTAGCGGCTGTTATTATTTAGCCACGGTGTCCTTTAATATTGATACATTTCTAAACTCAAATAAATAGGATATTGAATAGGCCAGTGTAAAAACCTGTGTATGATTAAGTATATCAATCTCAAACAGGCTCAAACCGCGCGGAATTCATCATGGGTGACAATCTTCGAAGTAAACGCGCCGGATGCCCAGGCTATACACGTGACTGGTCTGATTCCCTTCACTACGTACAGACTCCGACTGATTGCGACTAACGTGGTTGGTTCGTCACCACCCTCGGAGCCTTGTAAAGAGTTCCAGACTATTCAAGCGCCGCCTCAACACCCGCCTAAGAATGTGACCGTGCGCGCAGTCAGCGCAACTAATTTACGCGTCCGATGGATTGTAAGTTTTTTCCTTATATTTTTAAACGTTTATTAACATATTCACGTGTTAAATTCGCTTTTTCAAAATGATTTTGGAAATATGGTAAAGTTCTTGAGATCACGCGCCAAAGATACTTTATAGCTAGCATGAATTTATGATTTCAGCCCCTACAACAAAGCGAATGGTATGGTAATCCGAAAGGCTATAACATAACGTACACAAGGAGCGACAGTAACGATACATTACATAGCATTATTGAGGACCACACAGCAAACTCACACGTACTGTCTAATTTAGAAGAATGGTCGGTCTATGAAATACGAATGACGGCTATCAACGAAGTAGGGACCTCGGTTGCTAGTCCCACTGCCATGGAAAGGACGAGGGAAGCAGGTGAGTTCAAGAAAAAGTTGCATGATAATAATATACCTGAAATAAAAAACGGGTTGCACTCCGGGAGTGCAGAAGTGAAAACTTGAATATTAACGTTGTGCATTTTTGATATTCTGGAATGGTTTGGGTATAACTGCTTTAATTATTATCAGTATAAAAGTACAATCACTTATGTGATAAAATACAATATTCATTTATTGCGCTATCATAACACTTCAGAACTATTACAATCCGTCTTACGAATTTTACTTCTTTGGAGAAACCGAAGGTTTTGTTTGTGCTTAAGATAATAATCCAGTTTTGGAAACCCAAACTCAATGACAGATGTCATAAAGTTCAAATTCCTTCGTAACGTAATGTAATGTCAATCCGTCTTACGAATTTTCGATCGATGAATTTAACATTTTTTACCCATCACGAAAGTGCACAACGCCTCTAAAGAAGTTTTCTCTTCAAAAATCCAGAGTTCTTCAAGGAAAACCTTGAAATTATTTTATTTTAATTTTATTTATTATCATTATGTTACAGTTCCCTCACGAGGTCCCACAGACGTATCAGCAAATGCCACATCTTCAACAACAGTAGTCGTTCTCTGGGGGGACATCCCACCACCAGAACAAAACGGTTTGATCGAAGGATACAAAGTGTGCTACGCCGCAGTAGTGCCACCACCACGACCCGAACAAAAGAAGGTGGAGTGTCAAGCAGTGCCGTCGAACCAGACGCATACAATAACGCTGACAGAACTGAGGAAATATGTTGTGTATCAAATACAAGTGTTAGGATATACAAGGCTGGGAGATGGGGCCTTGAGTGATCCGCCAGTTACAGTCAGGACTTTCGAAGACAGTACGTATATCTACAATTACTTTCTTTACTAAACAATGATTCTATGTAACTTCTGGTTATAACATTTCGTTTTGTGCTTAGCACCCGGCCCGCCGTCCAACGTTTCGTTCCCTGATGTGACATTCACGACCGCGCGCATCATTTGGGACGTTCCCGAAGATCCTAACGGAGAAATACTGGCGTATAAAGTGACGTATCACCTCAACAGCAGCACTCAACACGTGTTTTCTAGAGAGTTCCTGCCTTCGGACCGAACTTTCAGGTAAGAGCTTGGATTTTCTACTTGGTTTTTACTGACGTCTATTCACTTACTTGATATTTTATTTGTTGTAGTTTCAATAAAATTGATTCTATAACTTATCACTTAGCCTAGAAAATAAATAAAACTGTAAATTCTGGTGTACCATACAATTTTCTACCGATTCTTCTCTAACAATGGAATATACGTAGTTTGTAACGGACAGGCAACTAACTTTATGTATGACAGTATTTTACTTCTGAATTTACATGACTGACTCAATTGTCACGATCTTTACTTTCATCAACATTAGGTAGAACGTTCAGTGGTTGAAAATACTTATAGACCAGGGTAGAAGCCTTTAAAAATAATAAAAAGTGAAAAAAAATAATAGTAGGATGAAACCCATTAGAAAAGGAGAGGAATATTATAAAAATAAAAGGAAAAATAATTTACGGGCGATCTGAGGTCGGGAAGGGGATGGGGGTGAGGTTTTAAGGGTAAAAAACGGTTTTTCTCGATTTCCGGCAAAACTAAAAGTCCTATCGAAAAAAGTCAAATGGCAAAGTTGTAGGTAATAAAAAGATCTAAAACTTTTGCATTTACACTTTTTTCACATAACCTCAAAATTTATGTGAAAAATCCAAAAAACCAAGTTTTTGGTTTTTTATTTTTATCTTTTACAAAAAAAAAATTTTTTTAACGAAATTTGGTGAAAACTTACCTTTTTATGTCCCAAATACGCTGTAATTTATTTGATTAAAAATATTTATTTTTTCACCTTATTTTGAATTAATATCGAAAAAACACCCTAATTTTCAATCGAAAATTCACCCGTCAAAATATCAGCTTTTTTCAAAAAGTTGGTATGGTTTCTGTTCGTTGAAATCTCTACTTTCCGATGGTGAAAAAAAATATATGTTACAATAGTAAATCTTCTCAGAAAAAGCAAAAAATCAAAAAAAAAACTCGAATTCGAAAGCTTTTGCATTTTGCAAACGAGCTGAAATCTTTTTATCGAAATCATTTAATGTGTTCTGTTTTTTTAATATACTGTAATATATTATCTCTTGTATCGTTGTTTTGAACACAAGATTTTTTTTCTTTTGAGATTTTACCGAAAAATCCACCGCAGATAAAGCAATGAGATTCAAAATTAAATCCAAGAGCATCTTTAATTACTTCTTTTCCTTCCTTTGCTTTTTTTTGTCTTGAACTACAAAATGTAGCTATTGCGGTCTCATCATTATATTGACTTTGACAACTTCGATGAATAAAAGCTGATGTCAAAGTCTCAAATTTTTTGTATTTACTGTCGATTCTTTTCTTGCTGGATACCACTAAACGATTCAAAGCTGCTTTTTTTATTGCATACACTTGTGCAGATGATACAAACAGATTCATCCATACTGATAATCTTAAAAGACAAAAAAAAATGTATAAAATATATATGGAAATCGGCCAAAAGTTTGTTATTAAAATTATATTTACGATATATATTTTTTTTTTTTTTTTGTTATCAATGTCACATGTAATCTAACGTTTTTCGAGTAATTAAAGTGTAAATTTTAATAAATAGCTCAAAATTACTTATAATAATTAAAAAAAGTTAAGTTTTCACCAAATTTTATTAAAAAAAAGCTTTCGAATTCGAGTTTTTTTTTTATTTTTTGCATTTTCTGAGAAGATTTATTATAGTAACATATATTTTTTTACTACATTTAGTAGTTCAAGACAAAAAAAAAAAGCAAAGGAAGGAAAAGAAGTAATTAAAGATGCTCTTGGATTTAATTTTGAATCTCATTGCTTTATCTGCGGTGGATTTTTCGGTAATATCTCAAAAGAAAAAAAATCTTGTGTTCAAAACAACGATACAAGAGATAATATATTACAGTATATTAAAAAAAACAGAACACATTAAATGATTTCGATAAAAAGATTTCAGCTCGTTTGCAAAATGCAAAAGCTTTCGAATTCGAGTTTTTTTTTTGATTTTTTGCTTTTTCTGAGAAGATTTACTATTGTAACATATATTTTTTTTCACCATCGGAAAGTAGAGATTTCAACGAACAGAAACCATACCAACTTTTTGAAAAAAGCTGATATTTTGACGGGTGAATTTTCGATTGAAAATTAGGGTGTTTTTTCGATATTAATTCAAAATAAGGTGAAAAAATAAATATTTTTAATCAAATAAATTACAGCGTATTTGGGACATAAAAAGGTAAGTTTTCACCAAATTTCGTTAAAAAAAAATTTTTTTTGTAAAAGATAAAAATAAAAAACCAAAAACTTGGTTTTTTGGATTTTTCACATAAATTTTGAGGTTATGTGAAAAAAGTGTAAATGCAAAAGTTTTAGATCTTTTTATTACCTACAACTTTGCCATTTGACTTTTTTCGATAGGACTTTTAGTTTTGCCGGAAATCGAGAAAAACCGTTTTTTACCCTTAAAACCTCACCCCCATCCCCTTCCCGACCTCAGATCGCCCGTAAATTATTTTTCCTTTTATTTTTATAATATTCCTCTCCTTTTCTAATGGGTTTCATCCTACTATTATTTTTTTTGGTTTTAAAAATTATCGACCCTGGTCTATTACGGCAGGACTCAACTGACCGATCACATTATTTAACAGGGCCACGGAGCTAGCTTCGGAGCGGTATTACTTGTTCAGCGTGCGCGCGCAGACGCGGCTGGGCTGGGGCGCGACGGCGCGCGCGCTGGTGCTGAGCACGGCCAACCGCGCCGCGCCCGCGCCGCCGCCGCGCCCCAACGTAGCGCGCTCGCTGCTGCAGCCACATCACATCACCTTTTCTTGGACCCCGGGAGACGATGGATATGCGCCGCTCAGGTACACTCTATTAGTTGGCATAAGCATACCATATAATGTTTCATCGCTACGACACAAGCCTCATATCTGTGTGAAGAAGGTTATCCAGCACGGGCGTAGTGCGGATTGGTAGATGTAACATGCCTTCTAATTTTTGGATCTAGAACATAGTTTAGGGGGTCGGGTTTATCGTAGATTGGTGATGGTGAGGTGATCCATAGGTACAGTCGAATGTACGGCAATGGTAACCTTGTAATTCGGATATCAGCGTTCCTTCTACGATACAAAGCGATATCAATGTCAAACTAGTATAACTGTTGATTGAGTGTACCTAAAGAAGGGCATATATTTAAAAATTCTAAGGCAAAGACGTTATATTTGTTACAGATACTACACTGTGCAACAGAAGGAAGATGGAGGAACTTGGCAAACGATTCCTGAGCGTGTGGATCCCTTTGTGACGTCATACACGGCCGAGGGTCTGAAGCCGTACACGGCGTACCAGTTCCGAATTCGAGCGACCAATGATATCGGACCGAGTCGATACAGCAACGCTACCGAAACTGTACGGACACTGCCCGCAGGTACATACCCTTTATTTATAACGGTGATGCGCGGTGGGTTAGAAAGTTTTCGGATAAATATTTGTCTTTGGACTGGACTTTGGAACACTTTCAATATGACAAACCGAGTATACCTATAAAGAAAGTTCGAAAGACGGTCATCAATGGCGCGATACTCGTGTTTTTTAAGACACCTGACAAAGGATTGGACATCACTATTTTTGTGGAGTTGGGGAAACAGGCCCCCCATTCGTTTGAATGGGGGGCAATCAACAAGATTATCCATATTAAAGTTATAACTGCGAAAATAACTCGTCTATCGTTACCTCTGTGTTAGAATGTACCTACTAGTAGGTCACATAGGTCCCGACATTCACACGGGCGAAGCCACTAGCTAGAGCTACTTATTTATGATCAGTTTAACTTCCATCCCCAGCGCCAAGTAAAGCCGTAGAAAACCTGCACGTGGTCCCGATCACGCCGAGCAGCGTGCGCGTGCACTGGACGCCGCTGGGCGACGCGCACTGGAGCGGCGACACGCGCACGGGCGGCTACCAAGTGCGCTACCAGCCGCTCACCGACTTCCCCACCGCGCTGCAGCAGGCCATGAAGCAGGAGGTGCCGGGCATCAAGGTAGCTATACTTCAATAACCGGGTCACAGCTACGCACACAACAGACATGCATGCTTGTTTGAATGTTTTACTACTATAGTTTTACAGCAAAATAAAATTCTTTATAACTACTATTTAGGTCTAAACAGTATCCTTTACTACTTTATTTTTGGTATCGCGCCGTGCACAATCCATAATTTTGTTATTCGGCTGGTGGTGCTCAAGCTACCATACGCATCCTGGGCTTATTAATTTTGATCGCACTTTTGATAAGTGAGAAATAATTGAACTTGTTTTTATCTTTGCTGCGCAAAATTGCACAGCCGTGACAGACATGCGCCCATTTCCGTTCCTTCTACTTTAAATTGTCACATTGATCTGATTGTCAAATTGTCATATTTTATTGGCAGAGCGAGGAAGTAGTCCTGACAGAGCTGGCGCTGGACCGCAACTACGAGATTAGCGTGTGCGCCGTGAACTCGCAGGGCGCGGGCCCGGGCGGCACGCCGGCCGTGGTGTGGGTGGGCGAGGCCGTGCCCACCGCGCCGCCCACGGCCAGCCAGGCGCGCGCGCTGTCGCCCACCGAGGTCACGCTGTCCTGGACGCCGCCCACGCAGGCGCAGCAGAATGGGGACCTGCTGGGATACAAGGTATGTTCCAACTTATAATTCTACAACTAATTCTCCACCTATCTATATATCTCCACCTATTTTTTTATTCTAGGAAGCTGTGTAGTGATGAGAAGTTTGAAGCGCTCACTAAAAAAAATGTGAATCTTACTACGTACGTAGTTTGTGAGGAGGGACGGATGTTTGTAATATGAAAGACATAGGGTTTTTATCCCGGCCGTACCATCCCGTGGGACAATAACCGAATTCCACACGGGCGAAGCCGCATAGGGCATAACCTACTACTTAGATAAAATAATGCAGAAAATTAAACTAGGTACGTCCACTCGTTTCACCGACGGCGAATGACTCAAATAACTCCAAACTAAATACTCTATATTGTAAGCTATTTTCAACATACATATTGCTTTGCAGATCTTCTACCTAGTGACTGATTCTCCCGAGGACCCGGAACCCGGTCGCCGTATAGAGGAAGAGATCGAGGTGGTACCTGCCTCCGCTACCTCGCATTCACTCGTCTTTCTCGACAAATACACGCAATATCGCATACAGGTATTTAATTATTTTTCGTATAATTTTGAGCTAAAATTATTCTTAAAATACGTACGTAAGTGGCGTATCTATAGTAAATCGAAATTGTGCCATATAAAATACCAAGGGTTATTTGAGTTCAATTAAATAACCCGTGTTTAAATAAATTCCTCCAGGTGCTAGCATTCAACGCTGCGGGTGACGGACCTCGCTCCACCGCAGTGACAGTACGTACGCTACAGGGCCTGCCGTCGGCGCCGCGCAACATTACCTTCACCGACATCACCATGAACAGTCTCGTCGTGTCGTGGGCGCCGCCCTATCGACGCAACGGTCTCATACAGGCCTACCTCGTCACCTATGAGACTATAGAACAGGATGAACGTGAGACACTTGATATCATTATTTTTGTGTAGAGAAAGCGAGACTCTGTTTGAGGGATGAGTTTTTTTATTTAAACTAGTTATGATAGCCATTATAATATTTTTCAAAAAGGAAGGGTTTAATAGTAGATTGTTGCATCGAGCGCAAAGTGAGTCATTAATTCACGAGTGTTATGTTGGTGCCCGAGCGCATGCGAGGGCACTAAATTATCACGAGTGCATTAATTACTCACTTTATCGAGGTGCGTAATCTGCTTTTCTTTCAACTACCCTGACAAAATATACCTACTCAAAATAAAAACTCAAGTTAATGAAACAAAGTTTAATTCATCTTCCCTTCAAACATACAATTATTAAAAGTGCAGTTATTAAAGGTTATTAACAACTTCATTTGCAGCTGTTTTATATTTTCTGGAGTTGAATTCATATCGCTATGGCTGTCAATTTCCATGCTTTTTTACCTTTTTATTTGGTAAATAAGAAGTATCAAAGTTTTACAATGGCACAAAATGCGCGCCATTTGTTTTTTTTTTTCACCAAGTCAGTTTTATTCAGCCGATTTTTACTTTCAGCCAGTAATCTTTTGATCTAATGCATACATTTTATTAACTTAATAGGAGACATTACACCTCTGTGGTAAATTTAATTCCAAATTTAAAATTTAAAACAGTGCAGTAATGAAAAACAGAGTAATAATGAGATTTCATATAACTTTTCTGCACTGTTTTGGTTCAAAGCAAAAAAGACATCCTTTGTGATCGGTTTTCTAGTGATTAATGATAACATTACTGCGTAGTTGAAAGAAAACATTTTTTTTTTAAATATTGATCGTTAATTTGTCTTTATTAAAATCTTTTCCAATGTGAATCTATTCACCACTAACTTGATCCACCGCAACGCAGGTTTCAGCAAGCAAGTGAAACAAAAGGTGACCGAGCGTCGCCTAGCAGTGGGCGGACTAGAGGAAGAAGTGGAGTACCGCTTCAGCGTGCGCGGCGTGACGGAGGGCGGCGGCGCGGGCCTGGCTCGCGCGGCGCGCGTGCGCACGGGCCCGCAGCCGGGCGCGCCCGCCGCGCCGCGCGCGCTGGCGCTGCAGCCCGAGCCGGCCGCGCTGCGCCTGCGCTGGCGGAACACGCCCGGCGAACACCCATTGACGGGGTATTACTTCGAAGCTCGCCGGAAAGGTACGCTATATTCATACGATGATAGATACGAACGACACGTATCGTTACAACGTCTTATTAAATTAATTTGCTTGCTGGGCTTGTTATGTAACGGTAATTTGAATTAAAAAAAACTACTAGGTTGACCAAGTCCACCTAATAACCAATCGATACCTATCAGGCCCCCAATTCACAAACGCTCGGGTTCGATTTCGTTTCGATAAGTCACATGTTTATCTTGTTTTAGCATTACGAAAGCGAGCGAGATAGACATATGACTTTCCTAATCGAAATCGAATCCGAGCGTTTGTGAATACGAGGGCAGGTATGTAACGCCAGTCGCCAACCTATTTCGAGATACCATGTAAATACTAAAAAGTATCATCAATACGACAGAGCTTACCGTATGATCATCGAATTGGTCTCTTAGTGCCTTTCGGCTTTGTAAAGGGTATTTTACACCCACCCGTTATTAAGCCTCATATGACGTAGTCGTTTAGATTTAGTGTTCGGTGGCCAAAGATTACATGAATGTTATATTTTCAATGCAGCCAAGGAGTCATGGCAGGCCTGTAAGTTAATTCGTTATTGTGTGCACATTGTAGAAAATCCTTTCACTAAATTGATATTCAATTAGAACCTGTGTATTCAACCACTGTAACCTAACTAGATGCAGTTTTAGTAGCGTTATCTTAAGGGTACGCTTAATACATATATTTTTGGCATCAATAATCAACTATTCACATACATCCTAAACAACATACTCTACTAATCCCCTTCCTATTTAATGATCGAACGTTTTTGTTATTGTTCTGATACAGATGATACAAGATGGGAAACGATCACCAGAACCAGCAATGGCGTGCTGGAAGAGTTCACAATATCATACCAGAGTCTTCTACCTTCGACGGCGTACTCGTTCCGGGTGATAGCATACAACACGTTCGGTATCAGTAATCCAACGTACAGCGAAAAAGTCATCGTAACGCCTTCAAAGCTGTACTTGGAGTACGGATATTTGCAGTACCGACCGTTCTATAGGAGCACGTGGTTCATGGTCGCGCTCGCGGCTGGTTCAATCATCATTATCATTATGGTCATTGCTATTCTTTGTGTGAAGAGCAAGAGCTATAAATACAAAAGTGAGTTTTTGTTACTTATATTAAGACCCGGTATGTGGGTGGACATAAATTAAAAACGTTTTTTTTTTATTATTTAAATGTACATTTAATTGGACTCGTGAGACAATTTGGTCTTTCAAGTTTTAAAATAAAATATCCTAAGGAAAATTGCAGGCGTTAATATTTTTTTATTTTTGAGCATCATGACTAGTTTAATTTAGCTTTTATACCTTTTCTGATACATTCCCTATTTTATTTTTCAGAAGAGGCGCAGAAAACTCTGGAGGAATCTCTGGCGGGAGAGAGCGACGAGCGCGGCACGCTGGCCATGGAGCTGTACCGCTCGCGCCAGAACTCGTGCGCCAGCGGCGGCGGCACCATGCGGCGCGGCGCGGCGCTGGCCAAGTCCCCGCCGCGGCCGGCGCCGGGCTCCGTGGCCTACCACAGCGACGAGGAGAGCCTGCGCGCCTACGACGAGAACCCTGACGACTCCTCGCTCACCGAGAAGCCCTCCGAGATGAGCTCCTCCGACTCTCAGGTGATTACCATCAAGATCAGCGTCGTCTAACTCTCGTCTAGAGCGTACGAACACTAAATCGCCCCTTATTTTTTTCTCCATCGCTCCCTGGAGCGCGTTACGGTAAATATCGACGGCTGAGGTCCCGCTGCTGCTATCTTTATCATTTTGGACACGCTTTCGACGAGATCCGCACTTTCGTAGTAGTATTCTTTTGGTTTAAGTTGAGTATATTAGACGGACGCCTTAGTGGCGTGTTAGTGTAATTATTTATTATTAAATAGACTTTTATGAAAATACTTGCTAAATAAAAGTAATATATTCCATCGTCAGTAAAATTTAATTAAATATTGAACAGTTAACAGCAAAAGCATAAAGTTTTCCCCCCTTTTTATAACAAGTTATTTATCATTATTAATTTAATCAATACTCTTGCAGCTAATTTAAACTAGTGTTTTTGATGTTGACTGTACATTTCATAAAACACATTTAACATAATTATCTTTTTTTTTTTAATTAGTCATCACAGGTTTCTTAGTATTCGAAATAAATAATAATTACATTTTAATTTTTAACAGAATTCTGAGAGCGAAAACGAGAGTGTGAGGTCGGAGCCGCATTCTTTCGTGAACCACTACGCTAACGTGAACGATACGTTACGGCAATCGTGGAAGCGGCAGAGGCCGGTGCGCAACTACTCGAGCTACACGGACTCGGAGCCCGAAGGCAGCGCCGTGGTCAGTCTCAACGGCGGCCAGATCGTCATGAACAACATGGCGCGCTCGCGGGCGCCGCTGCCGGGCTTCTCGTCCTTCGTATGACAGGAGCCCGCCGGCACGGCGCCGCACGAAGCCGTGCACATGTAACTATTCACTGCCCATTCCCAATTATTAAGTTAATTTGTTAGCAACTATTGCAATTGTACATATCGAATATAATTTGTAAGCTTTAATTAAATTGGTAAAAGTATCTGAAATTAAATTATGATTCTTCAGATTAAGATTAGGAATATTCTTAAAGTATATTCATGTAATTGTAAGTTCAAAATACACTTTAAGATTTAATTATAAATGAGGATTTTCGATTCAGTCAGCTTCTAATTAATTAATATTTACAATATTATATGCCATACCACAAATTAGGACTTTCGATAGGAAGCACATAAAAATATTGCATTAATTGTTTTGACTAATGGCAGCTAGATATTGCAGCTATTTTATAGGACGTAACATATAGGTGGAGATCTCGTTTAGTTAATTTTCATTTTTAGCAATTTACTTTATGACATTTTATGAAGAAAAAAACATTTCAAAGATTCATAGTGTGTTAATATAAACAATTGAAAATACCAATACAAAATAAAATATAATACAAAACCCTTGAAATCGTTCTCGCACGACGAGAACGATTTCAAGGGTCTTAAACTTAAGAGCCACTTATAAAAGAAACTTTTCCGCGCAAATTTCATCAAGCAAGAATGAATTAAAAAAGAATACTGACCACAATGTTGTGCACAGAGTGTGTCATGGTTCGGGCGCATGAGTGGCATTGTCAGGAAGGAGGCTGAGACGCCTTTGGTGAACAATATTTGTGAAGTTGTATTGAAAAAACTAGATAGCGGCGTTCGTTGAAACATAACTGCGGCAAAAAAAACTATGACGCACTCTACTTGAAACAAAGACTATATTGTTGTATAAGTAATGTCATTAATTAGTTAAATGTCATCTAATGCATTTTTTTTGTATATGGCTTCCTTGCTCTCACAAATCACTAAATACGTTTAGCGCCAACTGAATTGAAATCATGCTTCAGTCTCTGTATTTTTTTTTTAATATATGAGAGGGAGAATTATATTTAACTCTGTTTATCGCTAAACCCGTTTAGTTAGTGATTTGGGGTACAAGTGGGGCTTAAATATGTATTGCAATCTATGAATTTTGCATTTTACTTGCACGTAATCTAATAGAACTTATTGATAAATCAGTATTGATTAGAGCCTAGAAATGTTCATAATCGTAACTCCAGTTTCAAGTTAAAGTTAGGCAAAGGAAAAATAGCGACGTATCTGATAGATCAGGACAAATATTCGTAATTAAGCATTTTATAATATTTTTACAATTACCTACAATTATTATATGCAATTGACTGATAGATGTAGTGTCTAATTCTTTACGTGTGTAAATATATGATTCCAAATGCATCCATGTATTTGAACAATTTTCGGCACAATTTCTTAATAAAAAAATAACCTGTGATCTAATTATGTATTTGGATTGTGACTTTCTAAACAAATATATTTTAATATTTCACCTCTATAAATTAAAATATTAGAAAAGAGACGATGTAATAATATTCATAAAAATATAGATTCAGATCATTATCATGCTCCTGTCTTCATTCCAATACGTTTGGGGTTGGCGCAGTCTGCCTCCATGATATTGATTGTTTATTTCAAAGAATAATACACACATTTTATGATTTGTGACCAAAAGATTTTAAAATTGGACCACTAACTGTTACTAATAAATGTAAATACCTAATGAATGTACGTACTTAAATTTTTCGATGATGTTGATTACAAAATATGGCAACATCAATTCATTGTATAAGTACAGACGGCACATCAACCTACAACAATCTGTCAAATTTCTTTAGTAGATATTCAACTTTATGGTTAAAGAATTAAGTTCTAGGTTGATTGGGAAAATTTGACAGTTTTGGGCAGCTTGACCTGCTGTCGTCTGTACATGTATTTCAATTTTGATTTTATATGTACACAAATTTAATCTACAGTTTACAATATTGGCAGTTTTGATATTTGATTGTATTTTTAATTGGTGACATCCTCCCTTGGATTTTAACCAACATCAATAAATATGCCGTAAAGGTGTGCCATCATTTCGAAGACTAAATCAACTTTGTCTTTATGTAACTCTATAGTAGGACATAAATAGTTTTTATTTACTTTATTAAATCGCATAAATTATATACACTTGTTTTTTTCTTTACTGTATGCTAGTATTTAATACGCAACGTAAGAGGGAGTTTTGGAAAATAATAATTTGGATAATAATTTCACATAGAAGTGTGTGTGCCCGCCCAGTTTCAAGTTTCTAAACCGAAAGGAATAAGATTTTCATACAAAGTTACAAACCTATCCCTTTTTTCACCTCAACAGGGGTTAATTTTTTAGGAAACCTAGACTAAAATTAAAAAAGTCTAAAAAAAAACAGGCAGTCATAAGGACTGCTAACAGAAGTTAAAACTCAAATCAATGTAACTACGCGTCGCTAGTCTGGCTCTGTCACGAGCATGTCGAGGTCATCGATGACGCGAACCCATAGTTCTTCCCCTACCAAAAATTGCTCAACGCGGCAAGAAGTTTTCAATTCAAAAAAATTGCCAATCCGCCTTGAGTAAGCGTGGCGATGAATGCTTGTGACTTCCCACTTGTTGTTTCAGTATTTAATTTAGTTGATAATATTGGAATTCATGATAATATTGCAAATAAATAACCTAAATCCAGCCCTCATTAAAATATTCCACTCTGTCGCACAGAGGTAGGTAACATAATTATACCAATTTTCGGGTTAAATCAAGCAGTGCACTGCACTGCAAGCAAGCACTGTTGAATTGACCACATGATTATGTAATAGAACCTCTACTGATTTGGTTGATTAATAAACAATGAGACTTCTAATGATTCCACCAAACCCACCATTGTTTCCTGCTGTTTCTGAAGATAGATTACTTAAACTTATACAAGCAGGGTTTGAAGCAATGACTTATTGACGAACCATGTTTTTCATTGTTATTCTAAGTTTGTAGTCTTAAACCTTTTACGTAGGTATGTCTGCTAGATGTTGGTTAACCTTAGGCGCAAATTATACAGAAACGGCGTAAGGTAAAGGCGCGGCGCAGGCATGTTGCCGCTTCAAAACGTTTCAATACAAAATGTAGGTAGATGACACGTTGTGAATTATACTCAAGCGGCGTGGCGCAGGCACGTCGTTTCGTCGCCTGTTCCGCGTCGCTTGCAGTCGCGACCTCTTTTATATATATATTAGTCTATGGTCGCGACTGGAGTGGCGAGCAAGCAGCACGACGTTTTGTTATACAGTAGGAGCAAAAAAATCGTGACGATAGTGAATTTAATGTAGAGTTCTGCGAGATAATTGAACAATATCCAGCTCTTTACAACTTTTATTCGTTTGACTCCGGCTTACTATGACCATACTAAGCCAGAGTCAAACGAATCAAAGTATATAAAATGCCAAAGATGTTATAATAACATATGGTTAAAAAAAAATGTCTGTCCTGAAGAAAGACAACTGACTATATTGATATCAATAGTCTTTCTTCAGGACAGACAAATTTAAAAAAAAAAATGGAAAGATTATGCAAATATCGTTATATGTTCTGTATGGTGTCGGACGTAAAGAATAGCACCATCCCATATCTTCCCGTGGGTGTCGTAAGAGGCGACTAAGGGACTTACCAGAGAATGGGCAGCAGCGTTCTCTGTGTTTTTGTAACAACCGTACTGCGATCGCCAACCCGCCTGCCAAGCGTGGCGATTATGGCAAAACCCCCCATGTTATGTCAATGTGGCGTAACTTGGGGGAGGCCTATGTCCAGCAGTGGACGTTAAAAGGGCTGAAATGATGAATGATGATGCAAATATCGCATAAATGCATATATATTTGCATAATTTTTCCATTATTTTAAAATACCTATGCTCTTGTGACATTTTCTACACCCCTACCCAATATCTTTGGTGTCTCTGCACATTAATGAGTTGCAGTAAAGCAATCGCATCTTCGTCGTCTGAAGAGGAAGACTTTATCACGATAAAGTCAGCCTGTATAATGACTAGTTGCGGCGTCTCTTCGCCTCTTTGATAAAATTTAAATCGCGTCCGCGCCTTATCTGTTCCACGACTGCTCTGCGCCTGCGCCGCGTCTTCACCGTACGCCGTTTCTGTGTAATTTGTGCCTTATATGGGTATGGAAATACTCAAATTGTCAATATTGTTATTTAATCATAGAGCATAATAATTACAATATTCATACAGTAGGTACATGTACTTAATTGAATTCAAGCATTAAACTTATAAAACCAATTTATCGCATTTGTCAAACCAAGCTTTAGGAACGTACTTTGGGACATTCTTCCATTGCTTAATTACATTGTAAGCAGCTAAGTCAACGATAGAAAACTGATTTTGGTAAATCCAGTTCTTTTGTGTTGAAAATAATTTTGTAACCACTACTTCTTTATTTTTTTCCGATGTTCTTTCCAACACGTGGCAGAGGTCAAGTAAGTAGTCAACATGATGATCGTCAGAATTGTACGGAATAACACTTGGGTAAACATATGAAAGGTATCGTAATATGTTTACATTGCCTACAATAGGAACATCCAGAGTAGACAACTTCAATTCTGTGTCAGCCGAAACTGTAAATAAAATAGAGTGGCATTAATAAAAGTTTCACAACAATGAGCAAAGCATTCATTGTAGCTAGATGAACTGCGCTTCCTTGCGTTCTTGGTTCTTATGCAGCATAGAAGGAGAATTAAGCCCAACTCACAAAGGGAGCGGGGGCGGGAGTACGGCATTTGTATTTATATGGACACGCTCTCCATTTAATATCGTCCATATACTCGTAAGTACATAAATACATATGCCGTGTGCCACGCCCGACCCGCACCCGCTCCTTGTGTGTGTTCTGCTTTACTCATTGTTTGATTGTCAACTTGTTACATAATTGTGGGTATTCACACCTGAACCATTTGCGGCATTTTGCGGGTATATAATGTATCACCTCGAATTCAATCATTACGTGATACGTCTGAGTGTGTCAAGCCTAGCATTACATTGCGCCCTTATGTAATGATAACATTTAGAACTCTCAATACCTGAGCCAGATGAATTTACCAAGTGGGCGTAGATGGCCAAATCTGAAACCTTCAGGAATCACGAAAAATACTCAAAGGAATCTCGAGCTTGATTTTGAAAACTAAAACTGCATCATATGATTTTTCAAAAATCAATATTCCTAGAGCCTATTGCCATCAACTGAGCACAAAACAGACTGTGGGTGCTACTGAAAAATTCCCTATAATAAAATTCTGTAACACTATTGCCCAGCCTGGATATTGAACCCAAGACCTCATGCACAGCAATCATACTTGCAACCACTAGACCAATGAGGCTTTATGTTAATCTATTTAAAATGAATTGTAGACTTACCACATTTAAATATCAGCCTTAAATTTATTTTAGGGTTATTTTTCAATACTTGAATATTTTGAACGAAGTTTTTTATTTTTGGTACTTTTTCGTTAGGTACTGAAGAGTGAATATGCCACGAAATATTGAGTGCCACAGATGTTTCTTTTAAGATTACATTCAAATACCAGGGAAAACTGTCTGGACTAAGAACCAGTACAACTTCTTCAGGCACAGGTAACTGAAATAAAACATACTAATATTATAGATATAAATAGATGTGATCAATGCAGTTTTTAAGACTGATCTTTGTGTGGAAAGTGGTTAGAATCATGAACACTGATAATTAAAGATTTGTTTAGAATGTAACTGATATGATTAAAGGTAATACAACAATAATTGTTACATAAACAATACGAACAGTAATATGATATTTGCTAAGTTAAAAGGTTTATTGAACATAAAAAATCTTCATCTTACACATTTGCCTGGTTTGCTTGTTTTAACATCTTGAATGTTGTCAACTTTGCAATATGAACTAATCGTCTTAATTCTATCATATAGCATATCCAACTTTTTTAATAATTGATCCTGGCGTTGTTCTAAGTCAGACATTTTATTTGAACCCTGTAAGATTTAAAAATAATTTAATACATATCATCATCTCCCTAGCCTTTTCCTAACTATATTGGGGTCTGCCTCCAGTCTAACCAGATGCAGCTGCATACCAGTATTTTACATGGAGCAACTGCCTATCTGACATCCACAACCTAGTTGGTACTGGGTTATTACTAGTTCGGAAATTCGGATGCATATTTACCTAAAGTACGTTCTTTCCTGGCAAAAGGTACATGGTATGGAAGCGGCTATTTAGATGCCAATTTTTGTCGCGGGATTGCGAAATTTCATAATTCTTTAGTAAGTTTAAAATGTAGTACTCAAAATATCGTAGCGAATTTATTTTTAACGAACGAACATATTTTTGTGCTGGAATATCGAATACTAATACAAAATGGTAAATATGTCTGGGCATAGTTCATTTGGAGCTAAACGAAAAAGTAACTAGACTAGTTTTTATTTTTTAAACAAACTCCTTTTTCCATACTGACACATGCTCCATACTAGTCAACACTCAAACTTTAGGTAAATATGCATCCGAATATCTGATCTCTAGTTATTACCCAGTACTGGGGCACATAATACATATACTACCAAAAACAAATAAGAACATTTTAGTGCTCCCATTGATTGCTTATCATTAGAGCAGTATAATTTATAAGTTATAAAGACATTTATAAAGGAAGGAAAAGCAAAAGGAGTATGTAAGGAGGGGATACCTCATGGGAAAAGAGCATAAATGTATGTATGTATCATCATCATCATCATTTCAGCCCAAAAGACGTTCACTGCTGGACATAGGCCTCCCCCAAGTGTTGCCACATTGACATTTTGGGGGTTTTTGCCATAACCACAACGCTTGGCAGGCAGGTTGGAGATTGCAGCACGGTTGTTACAAAAGCACAAAGAATGCTGTTGCCCATTCTCTGGCAAATCTCATAGTCGCCTCTTACGACACCCACGAGAACATATGGGATGGTGCTATTCTTTTCGTCCCACACCATACAGAGCATATGTATGTATACTTTCCTTTAATTATTGTCTTTACAAGCCAACTCTAGTCTTTGTATATTAATCAGCCTGCTTAGTATAGTATTAAAAATAGAACTACAATGGATGGATTGTGTCACTTGTGTGAGGAAGAAAAAAGGTGCAAATGATAGTGTGATGGAGTTTGTTTATTTGTTGACAGAAGAGAATTTAAGAAAAATACGTTTTACACCAACCCCGAGTAACATGAGACAAGGACAGAGAGATGATGATGAGGTGAAAAAGACCCCCTATTACCAAGCCCATTATATTCATCTTTTACTTTAGAACCCACTGATTATGTATGCTCAATGTTACGTTCAAATATCATGATATCATGAATGAGTAGATTTTGACTCAGTGGCGGGTGTGAAAGACGAAAGAAGGGTGGAATCTGGATCTAAATTCTTTGCTTAAATTCACTGAATGCACGTTACCAGTAACACTATACAGTAAATTTAAAAAGCTATCCCACTATGTGTTAGTTTAAGTCATATTAACCACAACATTCACGGGTACACATACATTAATAAATTTATTTAATAACTTCAGTGACAAAAACCTTAAGAAACTTGATAACCTGGTTACTGATACTGATGTCGCTATCATCTTCTTTGAAACAATCTGTCCGATATTTTACAGAATACATGCAGGTCGGCAAAGGGATTTCTTTATCATGAGCAATTATTTTCTTCATATGATACATCATTATGCGGTGATAAAAACTATTTTTATATTAATCTTACCAAACTGAATTGGAATTAAATTGAAATAATATAGATTATAGTCCACGTTTCGTTCGGCGTTCGAGATCGATCGTTATGACAAAAAAGACATTGACACTGACAGTTGATACCGTGACAGTCATGCTCTACTTGACTAATAGGTAAAATGTGAGGGACTGGAATTATTTTCAGTAGGAAGTATTCTACCCTTCGATTAGTTCCATGGATATACCCTATTAAAACTGCTGTGACTTCGTCCCAAATTTATACAAAAATTACAATTCCTAAAAAGAGAAATTAGCTTTCATTACTTTTCCATACATCTCCGATTCTCCGCGTATAACACGACCAAAAAGTTGTCGTGTCACAGGGCACTGACTCTGGCGGGGCCACCATCAGGGATTTTAATTTTGAAAACACAAAAAATAAGTCGCTAATAAGTCGAGTCGCCAAATATCAGAATTTGTCGGTCACTGGTTCAAAAGATATACGGGTTTATAGGTGGCAGATCTGGAGAGAGTCTCCCCAGCAGGGCCACATCTATTTCTCAAAAACTAGGGCATCTAGCGAAGATCTGTTTTCTCCCATATTTTTTGTCGCCAATTAGTCTGAATCAGTCGCCAAATATCAGAATTTGTCGGTCACTGGTTCATGAAATATAAGGGTTTATAGGTGGCCGATCTGGAGAGAGTGTCCCCAGCAGGGCCAAATTTTATATCTCTAAAACTAGGGCACCTAGCGAAGATGTGTTTTTTCCCATATTTTGTCGCCAACTAGTCGCAATGTGTCGCCAAGTTACAGATTTAGTCGGTGTGTATTTAAAAAGATATTAAAGAATTCAATTTCCCCATACAGTGGTACAAGCGAGTACAAAATACTTTATGTAGTCTCTAGACAGTATCTATGACGTCTTTTGGAGGAATGTTTGTTTCGAATTAAATAAATATAAACTTATTCTATAATTTCAACCCACCATAGGAAAGCTGTATTCATTACCTATAAACAAATCTACAATAAATATATGTAATTATTTATCTAACACAATGTGCACTTACCACTTAGTCGCTGGCAGATAGATCGCAATGAAGAAACACCCATTGATTTTTTATTGAGAGATATAATCCTTATATAGGTACCTAATTAGCTGACCCGCGCAACTTCGTCTGCGTCACAGAGACATAGAGCCAAAGAAATAATTTTCCCCGTTTTTGCAAAATTTTTCATTGAGGCTCCGCTCCTATTAGTCATAACGTGATGTTATATAGCCTACATCACTCAGGGATAATGTACCTTTCTAACAGTGAAAAATTTTCAAAATCGGTTTTACCGGATATTAACTTTTATTACTCACAAACTGTATCTGTTCATAATATTGAATAAGTAGGTATTTGTAACATTTTCTGAAAGTACAATAATTTTAAGGTAATAAATCATTTTATATTTCGACAACAGAAGTTTTATTATTCTAACCTAAATTAAGATAAAATAAAAACTCAGCCCGTCCATACCCACAACACAACACTAACAATCACCTCAAAATACACACAAATACAACACACATCAAACGAACTTTTTGGAAATTCATTTTTATAAAACAAAATTTGACAATACGTTTTCAACGATTAAGTATTTTAAACATTTTACTAAAGGTACGGTATTTTTTTATTATTCTAACGTTAATTAGAGCTTAACATTGTAAAGTAGTAAAACATTTGCATGCGACTGTACATCTTGACACCAAATAGACCAAGAGCAAGGTTTAATGTTTTCAAAGAAGTTTAACCCACTCTAGTCTAGTAATTAAAAACATGAATTTAATTGAGATTTTATCTCTCTCGGACATTTCTAAAGACTTTAGACCGATAAAACTAGGAGTATATTACACATAATATTTTTTCTTGGTAATTTTTCGTTAACTCTTCGATCTAGCTCTTGGACTATACCTTACTAATTGAACTCATTATATCTCCTAAACTAAGACCCGATTAAATCTGTGACTTGGCGACAAATTATGAGAGAAAACACATCCTCGTTAGGTGCCCTAGTTTTAGAGATATAACTGTGGCCCTGCTGGGGAGACTCTCTCCAGACCGGCCACCTATAAACCCTTAAATCTTTTGAACCAGTTACCGACAAACTCTGATATTTGGCGACTGATCCCGACTAATTGGCGACAAAATATGGGAGAAAACAGATCTTCGCTAGGTGCCCTAGTTTTTGAGAAATAAATGTGGCCCTGCTGGGGAGAGTCTCTCTAGATCGGCCACCTATAAACCCTTATATCTTTTGAACCAATGACCGACAAATTCTGATATTTGGCAACTTTCGACTAATTAGTGACTAATTTTTTGTGTTTTCAAAATTAATAGAAGCGTTTTACCTGAAATAAAACGCATATTAAAATACTTACCTCACTGGAAGCTTTATATTGAGAGAGCGTATCCGTTTCCGTCGATTTCTTAGCTGAATTTAGTACTGATTTAACGGACTCAGTGGCGCCACCTGGTGTTTGCTTGCCATTTTAGTTTCGTAAAATGTACGAGCGACTTTTTTGTTCATTGGCTCAATATAACCAGGCAGAAGTAAACTTAAAGCTTCCAGTGAGGTAAGTATTTTAATACGCGTTTTATTTCAGGTAAAACGCTTCTATTAAATTACTTGACCGTCACTGGAAGCTTTATATTGAGACCTGTTTGTTATCGCCTGGTGTAGCCACTAATACGATAACGCCAATGTGATAAGAATTTTTAGTATTAAACACAATTAAGTCATCAGAAAGTATGTTTATTATAGTTGTTAGAAGGTACATGGTAGGTGCATGTTACTGAACTAATCTGTTGGTGATCTAATAACAAAGAAAAATAAAGCATAATGTAATAACAAATTAAAGTTAATAATGTTCGGAGTTAATTAAATCGGATTAAACAATTGTGTAACATTTAGATTTGAATCAACACTTCTTATAACTTCTCTTCTGTAGAAATTCTGGAATGTTTTAGCAGATTGCCAATTTCCTCGAGATAGGATTTCGTCAAGGGGATGATTTTCTAGCCAACTTTTAGAGGCTACTGCAGATCTAGTACTTCCGGGAGTTCCTGTGATGCCAGCTTCTTTGAAAAGGGTTTTTACCCAGCCTGCGATGACTGTGCGTGAAGCGGGCTTCGGCTCACCTCTGACTGTAATAAACAAATTAAATGATTTTGCAGCATTTCGTCTTTCATTTAATGATTCTATGGTTTTCTCTATCCAGAATATTGGATTAAGGTTACAATTGTTGGGATTTACTAGAAGTTTCCAACCGGACTGTCTACGATTACTACAATCTGTTTTTGAACCAAATTTAGGCCATAATATAACACCATCATCTGATCTAATATAATGGTCTGGATCAACTCCAAGCAGCGTTAAGTCATGTATGCGTCTACCTGAGCAAAGCAGTAATATAGTTGCAGTATGGCGTGATATTTGAAAGGAATTGTCTAAGTCTACAGTGTAATTACTTAGAAAGGTAATTAATTTACTAACATCCCAAATTGGCGGCTTAGAACACTTTGGATTTTCAAGAGCAATTGATTTTAAAATATGTTTTACAAGAACATGTGAACTTAATTGACTTGACCTTTCAACATTACACAAAGTGGAAACGACAGATTTATGTAAAATAATTGTATTATATGAAAATTTATGGATTAGATGCAAATCAGATAAAAATTGGGCTAATTGCGTACCTGTAGGATTATTCGCGTCAATGTTTTTAGACATAGACCAGGAAGCCCAACGTTTCCAAGCGAAATCATATGTCTTCAAGGTAGATTTCCGCCAGGAATTTTTGAGCAATAACTGTTGTTCAGCGGTCCATGTTTCTATCGCCTCGGACCACCCCCACATTTCCAGACTTCGAGGATGATTTTGTTCACTTGTAGAGGTGGAAGCCCCGTCGATGTGTCGATCAGGTGCGTCTGTAAGTTTTTGAGAGTTAGAGGTGGTGCTATCGCTCTGACTTTGAGGTCTGCACGCCAAAATACCTTGTCCCATCGAGGTACGACTATTAAAAATATTCCCGTTGATTGATTGAGATGTGTTAGGACTTTTGGGATTAAGAAAGGAGGTGGGAATATCCATGCGAGTGGATAGTTCCATGGGACACTGAATGCATCGTGAAATAGAGCTTGTCGGTCTTTCAGGTCTCGGGATACATAATTGTAAACTACGTGAGCTGTCTCCGAGGCAAACAAATCTATTATTGGGGTTCCCCACTTTGCAAACACTATTTCCGTACAAGCTGGCATTAGGTGCCATTCCGGAGGACGGCGAAAGCGTGACAAGTGGTCGGCATGATTGTTGTACTTGCCTGGGAGATGGTGTATGATGAAGTGTATTTGAAATTGGTCCAGTAAATTCAGAATTTGATATGTTAGTTCTATTAGGGGTAGTGATTTCGTACCTCCCTCGTTCCTTAAATAGCTCACAGCGGTTCTGTTGTCGCATTGTATCAGGATCGAGCTGTTGCAAAGTAGGTGAGCATTGTCTCGGAGGGCGCGAAATATGGCTAGCATTTCTTTTTGATTGCAGTGCAGTGTTTGTTCCTCTTGCGACCAACTGCCCGATACTGCCAGATTGTTCAGTTGCGCTCCCCAACCTTGGTTTGATGCATCTGTTGCCAGGAAGTTTACTGGCGGAGGGTAATGTAGAGGTGTTGATGACTGACAATTCAGAGTCCACCATTCCAGTTCCTTTCGAACGTTTTGTGGTAGTGGGTAAGATTTCGATAAAAGGTCTGGTAGCGAGTTCATGAACATTAATAATTGCCGGTGATTGAGCCGGAGGAGTCCTATTATTCTCTGTATTTCCTTTAGAGTTACTATTCCTCGATCGAGAACTTGACTCACTTTTTTGATTAATGAAGAAGTCTTTTCTTCTGGCAGGGATTTTAAATTGTCCCAGGGACTCCACAATATTCCTAAATATGTTATAGTCTTTTGAGGACAAAGAACTGATTTCTCGAAATTTACTTGCCAACCAAGATTTTGTAATGTATCTAATGTGAGCTCGACATGATCTCGAAGAACGTGTATATTTTGATTTACTATTAAATAGTCGTCTAGGTAGACAATGATTCGAATGTTCCAGCGTTCTCGTAATATTTGGGCAACCCAATTGGTTAGTATTGAAAAGGTTTTGGGTGCAGTGCTCAGACCGAACGGAAGGCAGGTCATTTCTAAAAGGTCCTGGTTGTAGACAAGGCGAAGGAAGCGCCTGTGTGACTTTGAAATTTTTAAGTGGAAATATGCCTGTGATAGGTCCACTTTGCACATCCAGTCTTGTGGTTGCAGAAAGTCCGGGATGCGATACATGTTTATTAAGTGAAATGGTTGGGCCTTTACAAATTCGTTTAACGCTTTTAGGTTGAATATGGGACGGGTTGATCCGTCTGGTTTTGGTATTAAAAATAGAGGGGAAATGAAACTCGGTGAGGGTTGAACAACTTTTAGAATGCCCTGAGCTTTCATTTTGTTTATTAATGCAGTCATTTCTTTTGTGACAGGTGTTTGAAAGGGACCGTTGGTTACATTTGGGTATATCAGAGGAGGTTTGTGGATAAAAGGGATGCGATACCCTTGAATTAATTTTAGTACAATATCCGGTGCCCCCATTTCCTTCCATTTCGAGTGGTAGTGCGCTAACTGACCAGCTCGAAAAGGATTCGAGTCATTGCTTGTATCGTTTTTGGTTCGCTCGAGAGCTTTTTGGAGGGTTTGGACGTCCTCGAGTTCGGTTACTTCCACGATCGGGCCGCGAGCCTCGGTTGTGAAATGAACCTCTACTGTTGGTATATTGATCGGATTGAAAGGATGGTAGACCCTGACTTTTGTTTTTGTAACTGGTGCGAAAATATCCACCCCGCGAGGGTGAGTTGTCATAGGCATGTGTGTGCATCGGTATGCCTGGTTCATTACAAAAATATTGAGCTTCACGCGGTGGAGCTATTGGTTTATGTATGCCTTGCCCCCGCGAGGGACGGCGGTTAGATTGATTAGATCTAATATGTGAATCAGTTTTTGGTGGCCAAAAAGCTTTGCGTACACCGCCAGCTTTTTCTAACGCTGTCGTGAAATATTCGGGACTAAACAAATAAGTAGATGATGGGGGTATTCTATTAAAAGCTGCTTTAACTAATGGATCTCGAATTTGACTAGTAATCGTCTCTCGACGCATTTCTATACTTTCAGCTCGGTGGCCACACACTAATTGTAACAGGTCTGAAGAGATTTTATGCAAATCACCTTTTTGAAATAATTCTTCAACCTTCCCGCTTAAATTATCAAAATTAAAATTAGCTTCTGTATTTTTAGCCCACAAAAGGAGATTACGAATAGCTTCTTGCAATGATTCTTTTTGTTTTAAGATGCAAAAAGTAATTGCTGCATATGATTTATCAGCATGTGCCAAGTGACGTAAGGTATCATACATTTTTATCTCGTCGTTTGTTTCTAAGTCTGTGAAACCTGGGCTGTGATTGTAAAGCTTTTGAGTATCAGAATACCTTACCTCAGACCAAGTTGTGCTACCTAAGCGCTGGAAATCCAGCAGCATTTTTAAAAAACTATCAGGAGTTTTTGGAACTGATGGTTCCTTGCTTTGTCTCGATATCAAAAGTAAAGTCTGAATTTGAGTTTTGACCTTCAACATCAGGGCCCTGTTTTTCAATATTATATTGGTCATATAGTTCCCCACTGACCCCAGAACAAATTGATACCCCATCGTGGCAAGCATTATGCATATTATTAGCAAAAAACTGTTGACGTAGCTCATTGACTTCTTTTATAAGCTTGTCCAATGTTGGGTTAGACCGTTTGGCGCGCTTATTCTTTTTGCGGCGTACGCGGCGCGACCGCTTGCCATGTTTAGGAGAAGATGAGCTTGACGAGCTTGAAGAGCTGCTGCTCGTTGTGCTGCTGCTAGAGCAGCTAACTTTCCTTTTCCGGGTCCTTACACTCGGGCCGGCCACAACTTGCGGCTCGGCAGCCGAAACATTTACGTCATCCATTATTGCAAAAAAGGTTGCGTTTGATAGACAGTATATCTAAAAAGTATTCTTGACTCAATGTTGTTCTAAGCACACATATACAAAAATATCAGGTAAATATTTAAAATGCAAGTAGTGACACGAACGGAAAAAATCGTTCAAAGAATGATTACTTACTTTATATAAAGTAGGGTACTTACAGTTTTTTCTTCAAATTAAGTCACCGTAAACCAGCACTATATTTTTAAATTGAATAATTTTATATAGATTTACTTAACTTACAAGATAGTCCGAACGGAAAAAACCGTTAAAGTATGATTACGTTATTTTCAAATATAATATTTAAATTTAGAAAGTATAGTGTAATTTTTTAGCGTCGGTCGTGGACCGATGCGTACAAGTTGCTTCGACGGAGAACGAAACGCCAATGAACAAAAAAGTCGCTCGTACATTTTACGAAACTAAAATGGCAAGCAAACACCAGGTGGCGCCACTGAGTCCGTTAAATCAGTACTAAATTCAGCTAAGAAATCGACGGAAACGGATATGCTCTCTCAATATAAAGCTTCCAGTGACGGTCAAGTAATTTAATATCCCTGATGGTGGCCCTTGCAGAGTCAGTGACACTAAGTTGTCAATGATATTGAGCTGTATGGATGTCGAAATAACAGTTCAATATCAAAAAAATATAAACAAACTGATTACCTTTTTAACCCCCGACCAAAAAAGAGGGGTGTTATAAGCATAGATCGGAGTAGGTAGATTGATTTTTGGTACTTGTTTTACAAATGCACACAGAAAGAATAACATGGATAAGCCATTTTTCCGGAAAGTAATTCCGGTATTTCCGGATTCAATTAAATATTGTTAATTTAAAGGAAGGTATCAAAACTAAATTAATTTATTATTTAACTGTTGAATAATAAAAACAATCGAATTCGCATTTTTTTTTTTTTAGTATTTTTATGCCCACAACTTCTTATAAATTGTTGCCCTTAAATTTCAATCAAATCAACCAATTTCGGAGGAATGTCCATATTAATATAAAAGTTTTGGATCAATGACCCCAATTCAATCTACCTACTCCGATCTTATAAGTTTGACGTGTCTGTGTGTCTGTCTGTGGCGTCGTAGCTCCTAAGCGGATGAACCGATTTTGATAAAAGTGGTGTCGTTTGAAAGGTATTTTAATCGAGAGTGTTCTTAGCTATGTTTCGATAAAACTGCTCAGCCGTTTGAAGATCATCACCTCTTTTCTAGTTGATGAAGGGATATAAACAACTTTCACAGGTAGTCTATTTGAAATTAGAAATGTTGTCGCTTGTCACCATGGGCATTGCTAAGGGGGGGGTACACCCCCACATTTTTTTTTTTTTGATTATCTTTCCTTGGTTTCGTTAATTAGCGAAAAGAGACGCAACACCGAGAAAATTGGAAGGAAAGGGGGAGGCCCATATATATAGGGATATATATGGGCCTCCCCCTTTCCTTCCAATTTTAATACCCAGGAGTAGGGCAGTCAAGGCAAAAAAAATAATATAAGTTTAAAAAGCATGAAAAAAAAAATTTGTAATTTAAAAAACCCCCGACACAAAAAACCTCTGAAAAGTCAAAAATATTTTAATCCAAGCGTCGTAGCGTCGGGGGTCCGCTTTGTTCTGTGCTTGTACTAAGCGGTCTTCTTAGCGGTCCCCCGACGCTACGACGCTAATTTTATACTTACGTTACCAGCAACATATTGTTACGGCAGTTAATTATGTTTTTAATACTTGCAGCAACGGCAAATTTTGTAATTCTCTTTCTTTTTATTATATCGAAAACTACTAAGGTACCAATTTTGTCGTTCGGAAACTAATTAGTACCAATTGAATACTAATTATTTACCTACTAATTTACCTACTAAAGAAGTGATTGGTGGTCGGCGTTGGTGGTCCTGTGTTAGTCATGGACATAAAAACTGATTAATAGAATATAAAAAAAAAAACATGAAAGTTGGTTTGAATAACTCTTGATATTTAGTTTTTGTGATACAGGATATTTTCGTGACACTGAAGCAGTAACTTTTTTTTTCAATAACATATGAAAAAATAAAATTTAAAAAACCCCCTACAGGAAGCCAACAATAAATTAAACCAAGCGTCGTAGCGTCGAGGGACCGCTAAGAAGACCGCTTAGAGCACAGAATAAAGCGGACCCCCGAAGCTACGACGCTTGGTTTAATTAATTGTTGGCTTTTTAGAGGTTTCTGTCGGGGGTTTTTTTTAATTTTTAATTTAATTTTTTTTCACGCTTTTTAAACTTATATTATTCTTTCTTAGCCTTGAGTGTCCCACTCCTGGGCATAGGCTTCCCCCATTCCTTCCAATATTTTCTCGGTGTTGCGCCTCTTCTCGCTAATTAATGCAAACAAGGAAAGTAGTAAATTTAAAAAATATATGATAATTTTGAGGGGAGGGGTTGCAGCCCCCCCCCCCCCCCTCGGCAATTCCCGTGGTGACAAGTGACAAGATTTCAAATTTCAAATCGACTAGACCTGTGGAAGTTGTTTAAATCCCTCCATTAACTAGAAAAGAGGTGATGATCTTCAAACGGCTGAGCAGATTTTCTCGAAACAGCTAAGGACACTCTCGATTCAAAAATCAAAATATTTTTATTTTACATAGGCCTACAGGGGCACTTATAAAACGTCGACAAAAAGGTGCTCGGTTCGGGTTGGTCGTTTCCTATGGAGAAGAACCGGCAAGAAACTCCATGGTTACTCTTTTAAAATCATTTGGTTTTACAATATTTCTGTTACAGCGTTAGTACTAAAGTATGGCAGGACATCGTAGGCCTGACAATAAGTCGTTGCTTACTACAAAACGTAGAACGAAATAAAAAATTACCAAGGATCTAGGAATCTATAAGTCCTACAATTTCCACACATTTACAAACAATCGGTAAATAAGAAAAAGAGTCTATACAACAACAAAAAATAAATAGAAAATATCACAAAAAACCTAAATCAAATAAGTGACACAAATGTTGTCATCCGTGCTATAACTATTCTAAACAAAAGGTGTAATGATTTAAAAACTATTGTAAAACATCTGATTAAAAAGAAAGGAAAAAAAAGGAAAGATTGAGAATAGTTAGAGACATCCACACATTTGTGCCGTTTATGAGCTACCAGGGAAGCCGCATGTGCGAAGGGGCTAAGGCCAAACTCCTCTATCTTCAAGGTAGTCATTAATTTTGTAATATGCTTTTAAATTAGGACACGTTTAATATAATTTTTAAACTTTCCATCGGTCAGTTCTGTAACTGACTTCGGCAACTTATTGTAAAAGCGTATACTGTTCATAAGAAAAGACTTGCTAGTTTTGGATAATCTGAATTTGGCTATTACAATTTCGTGTTTACTGCGTGTATTTATATTATGGAAGTCGCTTCTAATTTTGAAAAGTCCTCGGTTTTTGCGGACATCTACTATACATTCTAAAATATAAAGTGAAGGCAGAGTCAGTATATCGATTTCTTTAAATTTTTCTCTGAGGGATTCACGAGGACCCATTTTGTAGATAGCGCGGACTGCCCTCTTTTCCAGTATGAAAATTGAATCAACGTCTGCTGCCGATCCCCACAGCAGAATGCCATAGGTCATAATACTATGGAAATAAGCGTAGTATACTAACCTAGCTGTGGCTATATCAGTTAACTGCCTTATTTTTCTGATTGCATAGGCAGCCGAGCTTAACCTTCCTGAAAGAGTTCTAATGTGCGCGCCCCACTGCAGTTTTGAATCGATAGTAATCCCCAAGAATACAGTTTCCGCTATAACATCAAGCTTCTTGCCGTCAAGATTTAAATTTAGGTCACGTTGTGGTACATTTGGTAAAGAAAACTTAAGGCATTTTGTTTTATTCGTATTCAATAAAAGATTGTTGGCTGCGAACCACTTCGAGAGAATAGTTAGGCTTTCGTTAACATGTAAGACGTCCGTATCTTTTCGATCAATTTTAAAGATTAGCGAAGTGTCATCAGCAAATAGAATTATATCCGAAAATTTCGCCATCATATAAGGGAGATCATTAATATAAACAAGAAACAGGAAAGGGCCGAGAATTGAACCTTGGGGCACGCCCATCTTGACTATAGACCCGCAGGACGTCGTCCCATTTACATTTACTTTTTGCAGCCTGTTTGATAAATAAGAGAGAACAAGATCAGCAGCTTGTCCACAAATTCCGTAGTGGTGTTATTTACAGATCAGTGTGTTGTGGTTGACGCAGTCGAACGCTTTTGAGAGATCACAGAAGATGCCAATAGCATCCTGGGACTTCTCCCACGTCCGTTGTCGACCTACCCTTCGTGAAGCCAAACTGCTGACTATGCAGTATCCTATTAGAGTTGAAGTGAGACAACATCTAGTCCAGCATGATTTTTTCATAGATTTTACTCAGTGCTGGAAGCACAGATATTGGCCTATAATTAGAGGGATCACTCTTACAACCTGATTTGAAAATTGGTACTACTTTACGATGTTTCATCAAGTCGGGAAACTTGCCGCTGTCCAAACATTGGTTGAATATGCCTGTTAAAACAAGAGCAATCGTATCAATAATATCTCCAAGAACCTTGACGGATTAAAATACCTTTCAAACGAAACCAATTATATCAAAATCGGTTCATCCGTTTAGGAGCTACGAAGCCACAGACAGACACACAGATACACAGATAGACACATAGACACGTCAAAGGGGTTCGAACATTTTTGTATGGAGCCTGGCATATCTAGCCGCCGCCATCTTGATTTTTTTTCAAAATTTCCGAAAAGTGGTATATTTGGATAGAGGACACTTATACAAACAAAAAATGATATGTAATATGGTATCCTAAAGTGTCACGTTTCCGAGATATTTGAAAGTAAAGATCGCCATTTGTGTCCAAAGGCGATCATAGAAAATCGAGTTTTTAAGCGTGTGTGAGCACTCCATTGTCTTCAAATATTAGCAGCCCCCAAGTATATTTAGCTATTAATAAGTATTTGCGATGGCACCTACTTTTATGTGCAAAAAAGCTCTAACTATAGATTCCAAAGGCAATTCTACAGTTCCCACAAGTACAGAAATCTAATAAAGGTCTTCCTTATAGTAAGTCCTGATGGACATATAATTAAAACGTTTGGGCCTTACGCGGCTACCAAATCCGATGCTACTATAATGGAAGAATTAATTTCTGAAGATGAAGAAAATCCATATCATTGGCTTTTTGAAAATAAAGACATTTTTATTCTAGATCGAGGATTTCGTGACGTGGTAGAAAAGATGAGTGAGGTTGGTTATGAATCATATCTTCCACAGACGAAAGATGATGACCAACGTCAGCTCACTACTCAACAGGCGACGAACAACAACCCAACGGCACAACGTCACTTTGCGGGACTCGTTAAGTCCCGCAAAGTGACGTTGTGCCGTTGGGTGGTGGAAACAATAAATGGTCGTATTAAAGAACCAATTCAGGCAACTGCGATCCACATGTGTAAATATAGCCGCACCTACGAATTGCATGTGCATTAATCAATGCATTTAGCATAACACCCCTCTTTTTTGGTCGGGGCTTAAAAACTAGTGATAAAGTGAGAGACGCAACTTTCTCAATAGTTTTTTTTTTTAAATACAAATTTTTAATTCTAAACTTTACTTTTAAATGCTTTCATGACCCGTGTACAAGTACTATTCAGTGTACTCAGTTGTCAGTTGTACTATTCAGTGTACCCATCAGCGGTATGTTTTGAGTGTGTTACACCGAGTCCTACCGCACACCTTGATTTTTCACCCAAAAAAAAAACAAATCATTAAAATTTCACAATTTCTAAATTAAAATGATTAACAGTAGTCTGGTTTTCACATCCATTGGATAATTATGTACATTTTTATACAGTTTAATTTAATTAATCAAACATATGATGGGCTGCACAAGCTTAATAAAGCAAGCAATGTATTAGTGTATTTAAGCGTATTTATGTTCGCAGGCCGCTAGAATACGCATCGCTAGTCTGGCGCAATACGTCACGAGTATGTCGAACACAGAACATAATAATTATATACCCTAACGGTGATGTCGAAGTCAACAGTGACGCGAAGCCATCGGTTTTTACCCTACCAAAAATCGCTAAACGCGGGTAAATAAGTTTTCAGTTAAAAAGTAGGCATAAACATAATCCCAAAAGAAATAGTCTAAATTTTCTAAGTCTACACTCCAATTTTTTGGTGCATGTAAGCATTTCAGTTGTACCAAGGACGTATTGAAACAGAACACGAAATCAAGATAATGGTTAGATCCGACGATCCGACTATGGCCACGTGCCAAGAGAACTATGCAGAACTTTATATTATAAGGCCAATTTTATTCATTTCATGCACAAGTTGACAAGTCGCAGGATCGGAAATTCGGAATTAGTCCGGGGCTTTTAGATTTGACCCTGCATTAAATATAAACTGCGATTTTTTTCTTGAATCGTGTACTTGACCTTAGCTCTTCAAATAATAAAAAAAAATTAAACATTTTCCGAGACCGGATCAAGCTGAAAAAGACGAAAACACGTTTTTGTGAATAAAAACATGGGAAAAAAGTTAACAGGACAAATTTAGTTAATTTAGGTAAAGAATTGGTGACAGTAATATATTTTTTCAGAATTAAACATTTTCGTCCACGGAAATTACGGTAAAAAAACATTTACGAAATTTTTGGATTGTACTTAAGGCAAAAATATAAACAGCGGTTTTTTTACATAAAATAACTTAAATTAATATATTACACCGCCAATAAACAAAATTAAACAAATTGTACTACCGGAATTTATTATTACCAGTTTTTTTACAATAGCGGTTGAGGCAAAATGGTAACAGGGTTTAATTTAGTTTAACTTTCATCTAAAGGCTATTTCTAACCTATTTACACGAAAATTAAACACTTTAAAGCAAATCGTGAAAAAAAAATCAATTAATGTTTACGTAAAATACGTCTGCAAACTTTATTCTTGTATTTGGCGCAGCACTTTCATAGGAATTTGATCTTTCCGAAATAGAAATAAGGTGTACAATCGCGTAACTCAATAAAACACCGACTCAAACAACAACACAGTCATACGCACACAATGAACGCAGCGCTTATCTTGTTTACGCATACTAGCTCACGCCGTACGCCGCACGCTGCTTAGCGCTGACACCGTGCATCGTAATTTAATTTTTACTTTGACAATATTAATTATCGCTCTAATTTGTTTAATTTTGGGGGATTAAGGTTTGGATTTATATATTTCTCATTATTAAAATAAATTTAAATCCTGTTACATTTTTGCCGTAAGTAGTATTTAAGATTTTTTGATTTTCTTGATTTTCTGTGAAGTCCGGAGCAGAATTTGTTTAATTTTCATAATAATAGTTAGACATGGTGATATAAATCATTTTAGCACTATTTTTGTCCTGTTAATATTTTTGCCTTAAGTACGAAGTCAAATTATAAGATTTTGTTAAAAAAACGTGTGTTCCGTGGACGAAAATGTTTAATTTTCTGACCTACTTGTAGTACTCAATCTCTTCTACAAATACTCCAAATAAACATACCTGTTTATATTTTTTTCCACCAAGTTATATACATATTAGAAGTTTTCTTAAAAAAAAACATATACGCGGAGGTGAACTTTTCGCGGGATACAGCTTAATATACTCTCCTGTCCATACCCTACACATTCAATGAAAAAAATCGCTGTTTTTAATTAATGCAAAGTTAGCCTAATTTTCGGCGTAAATTCCCCGGACTAAATGCTGGGCAGTGAAGAAGACGAATGAAAAAAGATAGCATGCAAAAAAAGATTGCATACAATCTTTTTGCAGAGATGAGATTTTTGAGAGTGACAAAAACGGATAAGTAACTTTAGAAATGAGCATTTAAGAGCAGGTTTGAAAGAGATGCCTGTTACAGAAAAGTTGAAAGGGAGTCGTCTGTCTTGGTATGGACATGTGACGAGGAGGGATGGAACCACAGGATGGAACATATGGATGAATGGTTGGATGGATATTGGGAGAGGAAGACTAAAGAAAAGATGGATGGATTGTGTGAAAATAGTATGAAGAGAAAAACGTATTGCGCCGACCCCAAATTACATGGGACAAGGGCAGGAAGATGATGATATACAACTCGCACTTTACCAAAAATAAGTATGCGATTAGTGGGACCACGATCAAAGAAAAATAATGTTTGATTTTTTTCTGCATTGCTTTTACAAAAAAAAAATGTCTATGATTTCACGGAAACTAACGTTTGTTATGTTGCCTAAATCAATGAACACCAAAGACAATTTCATTCTCAAGTTGACTATATCCGGTTTACCGTTTTTGTACTAAAACAACGCAAAGTATGCTTACATTCATACTAAAGTAAATTTTAAAATTATTTTTTTATTATTTACTTTTAATGTGTTGTTATTGTGAAGAAATGATAAAATTATATTTAAAAGAAATAAAAATGATTCTTCTGGTCGAATCATTTCGAAAGAAAGAAAATGGCTGCCGATGTGTTCTGTGCGGCAACTACCACTCTTGCCAGTGATAACTTTCGATAAACTATTCTGCAATACAGCCCCAATCTGTAATATTTTATTTTATGAATTATTGCGTGTGCATCAGTTAACTTCAAAGATAATGTTAATTTGTCGTACCGAAAATTCAATACCTACAAATAATGAAAACGACATGGCGGCCTGACAATCAACCAATAGGAAGCCAGCATCAAGCGTTTCAGAATTGCATGTACTCGCATTTCGCGTCATTACGTTTCGGTGCCTTCTTTCTCCAATAAAATTTTGTAGGTGATCTTTGATATCAGTGAGTTGATTGACTTTTCAGTTAACTACCTAAAAGACAGTGTGAATATTGTGTTTAAAATTGTTATGAGACGATCGTTTGATGTGAAGCATCCCGACGGCTGGGATCATGACTGCGTTGGATTTAGGATGAACTGAAATGCAATACCATCTTTTTGTTTTTGTAAACAAGACTATGTTTTTACGATACACGTGCGAGACTGTATACAATTGACAGTTGTTTTCAATGATGTCGGGAAGGGGGGCAAAAAAACGCGGAAGGCCTCCAAAATCAGGGAGTTTTGAGAAAAGCAGGAAATTCCAGTATCATTTGTTGAAAAAACCAAAATATTTATTAAACCAACAAAATGCGGGGTCAGCTTCTTTGGTTAGCACACCCTCTGCATCAAGAGCATCGTCTCCTCAAGGGAGCGATATAAGTAGGCGAAGTACACGAAAACAAAGAGGAGGAAAGGCGCATAAAAATAAAAGAGGTGGAATATCTGGTTCGTATTCACGAAGAGGATACAACCCACAAGCTGCAGATTACCATGAATCGGAATATCATTATGGATCTGATTTTGGAGATGAATACAGTGATAGGTCTGAAGCAGAAGAAGATCGCGCCAGTGAAAGTTCTGAAGGTAGTGTGGGTGACGCTGCCGCGAGCGATAGTGACTTTTCGGTTAGCAGCTTTAGCACTACCAGTGGTACACCTCGTAAGGTTAATCATTTACTCAGACCACCTAGTCCAGATCCTCTATGGCTTCAACAGGAACGACAAATTCCAGCTCTAGGGCTTCCTCCTTCATCAGATGACTTGCTAATTCAACAGAATTTAATTTTGCAAGTTGTTGGTGTTTATGAAGTGTTAAGACACTTCAGGCATCTGGTGCGACTGTCACCGTTTCGCATAGAAGATCTGTGTGCAGCTATAAGTTGTGAAGATCAGAGCAATCTACTTGTAGAAGTGCATGTGATGCTACTCAAAGCTTTGTTAAGAGAAGAAGATGCTCAACAGACACATTTCGGTCCACTGGACCATAAAGACAGTGTTAATATAACTTTGTTTTTACTAGATGTCATTACATGGCCGGAAGTCCTAAGAATTTACATAGAAAGTGACAAATCATTTGATCAAAATGTGGTCAGAATTTTAAATGCAAGTGAATATCCCTTCACAACAGTAGAGGATCGTCTTGCAGTTCTTCAATTCTTATGCAATCAATTTTTAATAACTAATCCAGTTCGAGATGACCTGCTTAGTGAAGGTGAGTTAAGTTTAACATAATATGTACACAATACAGCTTATAACTGTGGCAATTTCGCCTTGCAATCCAAATTCTTATACTGAGATTACTTTTTTTGATTTGCCCGTCCTGCACATTGTAGGGTACTAATTTTTTGTTGTTGCATCAGCCTGAGACATGGCTGACTTATACTTCAATACAAAATAATGTTGCCTTTGAGCAAAAAGAGAATGGACACTAATGTTTCATCTCAAATTCAATTTAATTTTTGACCAGTTTAATCTGTCCAGTCTAATTTTAACTGCACTAAAATGTGTCCCTTTTCTGTATACTCTTAGGTCCAGGTAATATGACTTAAAAATCATTAAGAAAACAGTGTTTAAATTTTTGATGTTGTTTCAATTAAAACTATAGCAATTCAAATAAATGAAGGAGAATAATAGCATTTTATTCTCCTTCATTTATTTGAATTGTTATAGTTTTATTCACAACTCCAAAATTTTGTTTGGTTTAAGATCAAAACCAAATGTACAAAATAAAACTTTAATAACAAATCCTTAGATCTGCCCAACCCACACAACCTTGTTTTATATCTACATAAATGCATTTTCAATCTTATGATACATTCCCAATTATTGGTGCTTACATAAAGAAGCAGGTTTCTGGTATGGGCAAGTCGGTATTGATTGGTCCAGGTATTATTTTCTATGTTATCTTATGCGCTCACTTATAAAGAAACAGGTTAAATTATGTCAATTTTATTATGCAATTTAACCCGGTACCGACCTGCACAGATTTGTCTGTACCGGAAGCCTGCTTCTTTATGTAAGCACCCTAACTTAGCACATTATAGTTTTACTGCCTAACTCAAAGATGTATCATCATTACCATTGACCAATACAGTATTTATGCTGTAAGTCAAAAACATGTCAGATTGAGAACATTTGAGTGTTGTTGACATGATGCTAAGATGATAATGGTAAAGTCCATAATTGATATTAGTTTTTAAACTGACATGGTCACTAACACCATCTTCACCATTCATCACATTTAAATAATTGATGTCTCTGAGTGTGGGCGGTTTATTAATCATAACCCTGCATATACACCAAAATATAACATATGTATTCTACATTTTGTGTCTACTGTCTACCTACATTTTTGTGAACTCCATATACAACTTGTAATTGTTGTATAAATTAGTAAACAATAATAGTTACAAGTTGTCATATCGCTTGCCAAGGTATTGAATATTGTTATTGGCTCTTATTTTAATTTATCCTTTCAGATATCTAGTTTTTCTAATTTTAACTTTACTAAGTAAATTAAAATCTATCTTTCAGTCCCTATACATTATGATGATCATTGCCGAGTATGCCATCGTCTGGGAGATCTTTTATGTTGTGAAACGTGTCCTGCAGTCTTCCACTTAGAATGTGTGGACCCCCCATTAGGGGACGTCCCATCTGAAGACTGGCAGTGTGCTCTCTGCAAGCAGCATAAAACAATGGGAGTCACAGATTGCCTTCCTGATGCTGAAAAACAGGGTTTAATGTGCAGACATGAGCACTTGGGATTTGACAGACACGGAAGAAAATATTGGTTTATAGCTCGACGTATATTTGTGTAAGTATTCCTCATAAAATATTAAATTAAATGTAATAATCTCATCAAGTTATTAGGCAGTTGGATGGCAAGTTCACAACGCATAATATGAATGAATTTGAAATAAAACATCTGGTTGTTGTTTATATGGTGTTTTTTTATTTATTCTTGTTATTACTACGGAATGAGTGTGTCAAGCACCAAGAGCGGGAGAGCTACCATACGATCTGACTAACCCGTTTCCCACATAGCTATACTTTTTTTAAATGATGTTTTATTATCAGTCAATTAAGAAAGTACCGTTCTGGCAGGCATCTTGCGGTTCCGTCATCATCCCAAAAATTTATGATAACTGTTTTTTTTTACTTGCTATGAGATGAGTACACAGGGTGGAATTTTTCAACCTCACCTGGATAGAAGTGCTTAGGCATTCGATTCTCGAGGGTGGCAAGCGAATTTTCGTCAATATTTGGAAGTAGATTTGTTTCTTTTCAAAAATAAAGGAATATTTCCTTTAGGTAAAATTAGCAATTTCCAGTATTTAGAGTACTTTCCCTCCAGTTGAGGTTGAAAAATTCCACCTATATATATACTCGTCTGGCAGATATTTGCAACCGCTAGAATATTCTGGCTGTTTACATATACTTTTTAAACAGTTGATAGAATGTTTCCTCAAAATATGAGCCTTGTGGAAGCAGGTTATAAATTACTATCCTGATGACAACTTTGCTATGTTCTGGCACATACATGTAACCCTCAAAATAGGTTGGCAATTTGTTTTTACACTTAAACATACGTAAATTACAACATATTGAAATCCCTTGTGGGAGCAGGGTAAAAAAATACATTTTCAACAATTTTTAGGATGTTGACGGAACCGCGAGATGCCTGCCAGAACGGTACTTTGTAATTGACTGATAATAACATATGATTTAATAAAAAATCTAGCCTTGTGGAAAACAGGTTAGTCGGATGGTTCGGTAGCATTTAGACTGGAATCCAGTTATTCCTCGTCCTTACATGCTAGCTTATTTTTCTATAAATTTGAGAATCATCTTAATAAAAATTCATTATTCTTTTAGTGAAGCTGAAAATGGTGATGTTCGGTATTATTCATCACCTCAGCAATTCGAAGAACTATTAAATGTATTGGATTCTGATGAGATGGAAGCTCCACTAGTTCGAGAACTATTGGAAATGAAACAAGAAATTTTAAGACAAATGGACATTACAGAGCGCTTGACAAACCAAGTCAAGGGAAATCGGAAGTCCTACTTGGAGATTGAAAATGCTAATATAGTTAAACAACGAAAAGTCAAAGAAGAACAAAAACGACACGAGAACAATCCCGACTTAAGACTAGAAGACGACAAGCTTGATAATGTTTCATCCCTAGTAGGCGATGGAGATGTGGTAAACGAAGTGACTGTGGTTAGTGAAGACGCAACCCATGAAGATAATGATGAATCTTTAGAAGATGATGATAATAATAAAAAAATAAAAGGCAATACAGTTAGTAGAGGAAAATTACCGCTTCAAAAAAAACATGAAGAAGGTATATTGCACTTATACTTTTTTCTTTATTTTTTATTAATATTTTTTTTTTTTAAGTGCTGACTCTTACTAATACAGTCGTTCAGATGTCTGAAATTTTCAGAAATACTACCCACTACTGCTTAAAATTAAAATCACAAACATAAAAATATTTTATTTTTTTCAGTGACAGAAAGGTTGACAAGATTAAAGTCCAACCAAATTTCTAATGGAACTTACCTCTTTAAATTAGGAAATGAAAATAGTTTTAAAAATTACATAAACCAGTACTCTACAAATCCATTAGCCTTAAATAAGCCTCAGAGAAATGAAGAAAGAGACAAAAAGCGTTACATGTCCCATAAGTTTTCTTTGTCTTCAGCACAAGAATTCAAATGGGTAGGCTTGCTAAATGGTAAGTATAAAAAAACCTTACTATAAGCCTGTTGATTACTGTTCATATACATATGCAAAATGTTTCTAACGATTTTATTCTTCTTCAGCTACAAAACCATTACTGGAGGCTACACTTAGACAAACCTTACTACAGTTAGAATCCAACATAGTATTACAATTTATGCACCCAAACTGGTCACTCTTGAGAAAGCCATGGGTACAAGCAGTTCAACTTTGTCAAGCACCTCGTGATTTCGCTAGAGCCCTCTGTGTACTTCAGGTTCGTATTTTTGTTTAGCAAAGAAGTTTCAGTTAAATTTTTAATATTAATTTATTATAGCAATTTATGTATGTATTTCACAGGCATGCATAAAAACCGCTGTTTGGGTACCCGCGTGGCATGAACAACTAGGTCACGTGAGGTTATCACGCACGACTGCAACCGAAAGAGAAGAACGAAAAAAACTAGATAAGAGAGAAAAAAAGGAAAGAGATGAGGAAGAAGAAAGATATCGAACAGCTTACAATTTTGTGAAATATTCTCTTGGTCTTCGACATCAGGTATGGTTAATTTTTCTTGCCTCTAAAATGGACGACATAATTTTGTAGAACTGCTACCTCGAGAGTGGAATCGAGCGATAGCGATTCGGATCGATCGATAGATTTCGAAGTAGGTAGTGATTATCGTCCATGGTACTAGTTTTTACGCGATATCTACTTAATCTGCACTCACTGACAGACAAGTCACAGTCTTGAGTCGATAAATGAAATGCACATTAAATTTCCTAGAGAAACACCGCAGACGTAATGTGTACCGACCCATGATGAAACAAACAATCTGGTGTTTCAAGTACCCAAACAATATACCTTCAATGTTTTCGAAAATCATCAATACTCTCTTTAAATTATCAATACTGATGTGTATTGATGATTTAAAGTCGTTTGAGTTTCGCTAGCTAGTTAAATTTCTCCCTTTTTAACAAAGGTAAGCATTACAAAGAATTTTTCAGGAATTTAAAAGTTGCGACGCTTTGTTTTTTGAAAACATCTGATGAGATATCCTGTTGGGCTCATGGCTCATAGATCTCATCATTTTCACATATTATGTTAATCAAATTTTGTTATTTTTAGGTATGGAAACAAAAAGGAGAGGAGTACAGAATTCATGGACAATGGGGATGGTTGTGGAATTCTTCTACCAGAAAATATAAAAAACATAGTAATGCAAAAGCGTGCCTTTTGAATGGTCCTGCTAAAATAGCAGTGCGAGTGAGTGAAGGCAGTACCATTAAAGTTTTAGCTGTTGAGCCAAAAACTTATGATTATCTCATTTCAAAAGAAGGCGAAAATAAAGATGTTATGGAAAAATGTATGTATAACAAATTTTTTTTTGTGTAATAACATTTTCAACAAGTTCAAATAACACATTTTGACTGTATGCTCAAAATTCACAAGTCATCAATACCTACGTATAACGACGACTCGGTAGGCAAGCTGTACGCATTCGAACAAATTATTGTTCGACCCATATGCTGGGTGCTTAGCACAGAAAGTGTAAAATGAGAAAAAAAAATAGCTGTCTCTAAAATCGGTTTACGGACGATAGTTTAACGTGACAACGTTATAACAAAAAATGTTTATTGAATTATCACTATTTTGTATGGATACAAAGGAGTGAAATGAAATCTAAAATTTAATTGTTAAATTTACTTTTAATTTGGTTGTTGTAATAAACAATGAAAACCACATTAACTTTTCACTTCACTTTATAAACAGTCGACGAAACAGTTCACGTGTATTGTAAGTTGTGTGCTGCCGCTGTCTTTCTTCTCCTCGGACGCATAGGCCAATCGAGTGGAAGAGAGATAGATGCGGCGCAAGCCGATCGTGCCTTTCGCTCGCTCGTGCAGCGCTCTCGCTCCGATCGTAAAGTTATTATGAGCGTAACGTACAATCCGATCGTAACGTACAATGAGTCATCCTTTTTCGTGCATGCAGCCGGCGTCCATCGATTTATTAGACGTTGTCACGTCAAAAAAGTGGGTCTTGTACTTAGGCAAACGTAAATGATCGAAGGTTAAGCTACGTTTACCGAGGTTGATCTGTGAATGAGTGTCCCTCCATTACAGGATCGGGACCCCTTCGTGCTTCGGATAGCACTGGTCCCAACTGTCAATCAGAGATCTTTACAGTCATCACAATTAGTCAGAAATCCGAAAGTTGGGCAATCAGTCTGACCCAGAGGTATTATGTTGTTACCCAATCACTGAGTTATGGAGGTCAGATTGGCTGTCGCGTCATGTAAATTACTGGTATTCAACTGCACCCCTTTAGAACGACATCAATGCCAAAAGATGATGTTTATTGTATTTGACATAAAGATTTTAATTTACAAATAAAACCTTTTTTTATTACAGTGCCACCATCAATGCGTAATTTAAAAATTGATAAGGATGAAGATGGTTTTGAAGAAATAGATGTTGAAAAGGCATTGAGCTCCTCCACTAGAAGATATTACCCAAAAATTGCAAAAAAAACCAAATTGGATGAATTTTTGGCTCGACGAACATACTTAAAATTCATGGAGGAAAAGAAGTTAGCCAGCTTGATAGCTAATGTGAAAAAAGAAGATTTAGATATTAAAAGCGAGGATGATAAGAATATTGATGTAGAAAATGATGATCCAGAACCTGACATGTCAACTATTTGTGACACAGTTAGTGGAAGCAAGCAAAAAGATGCAGCCAATACTGAAAACGTAGATGCGCTGAGAGACGAATATCAAAAAATATCTCAGCTAACGAAAAGATATCAGTGTTACTCACATTGCTGTAACAAAATTGATATATCAAATATTTTACAAAATTCTGGAATTAAAATTAATTGTTATTCACCACTGTGCATTACAAAAGGGAGGCTTTTGAATCAATTAGTGACTTTATTAAAAGGTGGAGTGGTAAATTCAAGTAATCTAGTTGTAAATTCTAAAGATAATACTAAAATGTCAATATTAGAACAGTATCTATTAGGTAAAAGTTCTTCTTGTACTAGTTCAAACGAAAACATATTAACTGACCTATTATCGGCAGTGGCGTGTGCTCAGGAATGCGACAATAAAGGCAGTGACTGCTATGTTAAGAGAAAATTAAGTGGTGATGACAGTGATGTTGTTAATTATAAAGTTGAAAAGGACGACATTGATGATAACTCATGTGTGGTTAAGTCAGAGAGTACACTTGAAGAGTCTGCCGTGCCAGCCGTAGGGAATGAAATGGATATTGACATAACATGCAACAATAATGAGGAGAATGAAGTTGAAATAGGTCCACTAAAAGAATTAACTGATTGTGAATCATCAGAACAAGATAATACTAGTACAGCTAATGATGGCAAGGAAAGACCACCCATTCCTAAATTGAAAATAACAAGAGGGAGGACATCTAAAGCTTCTTCTAATACTCAAAGTATCGGAAATAACCATGAAACAAAGGATTCATCTTACAAATGTTCTGTTACGTCAGCTAAAACTATCGACAAAGCAAAGTATCGTGCAATGATCAACAGGAGATTTGGTGCTCCAAGGACACACAAAAGAGAGGATAAATCTATCAAGGAGGAAAAAACGGAGGGGAATGTGATAAGAGTATATTCCACAGAGAACCCTTCTGGAAAAGTATATCTTAAACGAGTTCAAACATCAGCAGTGGAAAAGAAAAAGAAAAGGACCCCTGTGAAGTATCCACTTTGTTCAACATTCCATACAAGAAGTAAAGCCAAAACTATAATGGTTTTACCTCATCATGAATTGCGAAAACTAAGCAGACAATCAGGGCATAATTCGGTAGCTGGATTTAGTCATAACGCCAAACCTAATCAAGCTGTGTGGCCATATCCATGTCCTCGGCCATTATTTAAAACATGCTGGCTATATCGCACCGTAAATCTCCAATGGTTAGCAAGTGCGGCTCTGCAACTTCGTATTATGTGGGCTTGCCTACGTTGGGACGATATGGCAGCCAAACCTGCTTCTGCTGACGGTAAACATCAGCTTACTACTGATACAGAAATCGTATCACTTGAATTGCTAAAACATCGACATATAGGTCAATTTTCGGAACGAACGCAATATCTTCGACGCCGGGTAGTCATACCACTTGAATTACCCAAAACAGTACGTGAAGTGACATCAATTCGTAGTGGTTTAAGGAAACGGAAGCGCGCCGAATCTCCTCAAAATACCGAACCTCAGGTAATTTTAACTAAACAACACCCTAAAATGAAAAAATAAAAACTTGTATGATTAACCTATTTAACTTGTTTAGGTCTCTGAAGAGTGGGTCGATGAAGAAAAATTAGAACTTTGGGAAGTGCGTCAATACGGTGAGCGCACGGAACGCGCTACGCCAGTCACCCGCACCTCCACCGGCAAGCTGCCGCAGCGCAATGTGGCGCCGCCGGCCAATGCTGCTGATCTAAAAGATAAAATGGAGCAACAGCTACGTGAACAGAGAGCCGCCCACCAACAGAAAAGAGCCTTAGAAATGTCACAAGGTATTTATTTTTAGCAATTTTTGTGTAATACTAATGACAGATAGGGTCAATATTATTGTCACCAGTATCAAGTCGTCAACTGACATTTATTCAATAAAGATTTCGTGTTACTTGCCCAACTGAAGTTCGTTTGCTGCCAGAAATTGACCTTCGCCTATCGCCACAACCTTCGGCTTCGGCCGAAAGTTTAAAACCCTTAGACATTCAGTTCAGATTCAGTTTTATGTTGACAGTAAAACAAACTTCTCAAAAAAAACCATTCGAAATGTGTGATCCCTGGCCCCTGCGCGTCGCCTCCTCCATCGCGCTCTCGCGTATTCGAAACAATTCGTTGAATTTCGGCGCTTGTTACAAACCCTCTGCTTCAGCCATAACTTCGGCTCAATTCGGCCGAAGTCGGAGGTTCGTTTGGACACCTCTTGCCAACGTGGATAAGTTGGCAGGTTGGTTGGTAGTGGTACTTTTTATCAAACTAATCGAATTCATAACTAAGTTACAAATGAAGAATAAATATGTAGATCAAGAATGTAGAGATGGTGCCATTTGATTACAATAGTGATATTAGAATTGTTCAATAAATTAGTATCATTTTGGTAGAAGTCGTCTGGATTAATAGGCATTTCTGACAATATGTTTGACCATTTCTCACCTTTATTATTACAGAAAAATCGAAATCTACTCCAAATCAGAACTCTGGAAAAAGCACACTCACATCTTTACTGACTACGAATGCAACCACTCCCACTGGCCAGAAAACGGTTATAGGCACCAGAAGAATAATTATGACAAAAGGTGCCGACGGTTCAACCCGAGTAATCAGTCAGCCTATCGCAGGCTCAACAAAATCGGCACAAAGCGATGGAGTTACTGCGAAAGCCAATGCAACTCCACAGAAAGAAGGGCCACAAAAGGTTCAAATAATTCGGGCCCCTGATGGAAAAATTACCGTGAGGGGTTTGTTAGCGGGACAGCAGTTAATTCAAATGCCCGATGGAAAGTTACATGTAGTAATGGCAGGACAACATGGTGCCACAGGGCAGCTAGTGGGGGTTTCTCCTGTGACTAAAACAGTCGAAAGTGGCAGCTCTCCTGCCGAAATTCCTCAAGTAAAACCCGCCATCGAAGAGCCGAGACAAACGCCACGCACGGCCGCGTCCACCGCTCAGCAGGTGGTAGTGCATGGAAACCGGCAGATCGTCGTACAGCCGGCGCAGCAGATAGTCGCGCAGCCGCAGCAGCAGGTGGTGGTGGCGCCCGCTACGCAGGTGCTGGTGCAGGCGGGAGCGCGCGCGCCGCGCCTGGCGGGCGTGCAGACCGTGCTGCTGCAGGGGCAGCTGCTGCAGCGCCACGCCGCGCCGCGCACGCCCGCCGTGGCGCCGCGCCCCGTGCACCCGGCGCCACGACCTCGCGCTGCGCATGCGCAGCAGATCGTCGTCAATAACCCTGTGCTGGTGCAGCAGATCGCCGCAGGCAAACTTCAATTAGCGACGGTTAACGGACAGCAAGTTCTCATACGGCCTACTGGAAATAACCAGGCACAGATAGTTGCCCACCTTGGGCAGGGTCCGTCGGCCGTCACCACGGTCCCGGTGCCTTCACCGGCCCTTTCAGCCCGGCCCACGCCGCCTCCGCTAGCCCCGCAACCCACTCCAACCGCCGTTCAGTCTCAACCGCAACAACAACAGCAACAACAACAACAGCAGCAGCAACAACAACAGCAGCAGCAACAACAACAGCAGCAACAACAACAACAGCAGCAACAACCACAACAGCAACAACAACAGCTTACTGAAGACGAAATTACAGAGAAACGTCTTTTGGTCGGCCAACCTCCTGGCACTGTTATAAAGACAGTAACAGCACAGGTAATTATGATAATTGATACAAAGTTAAGACATATAACTGCAGGGTAAGAAAAAATGTGGTTCAAGAGTGTTATGAGCTTGATTTGAAAAACTATAAAACTAAAACTGGAGGAAAAACTGAAACATTCAATAGCGGTACAATTATTGTTTATCACTATATAGTGTTTTTATTTTTGTCACACATTCCCATCTCTAAAATTCTTAGTAGTTAAATGATTAATAAGGAATATGTTAGTAATTATTTTAATTTAAAAAAAAGCCCGATTATATTGATGTAGGTATTACCCCAACAAAAGTATGAAAACTTAAAAGTATATATGTTACGGAAAAATATTGAACTTTATACAGGATGTGACACAATAAGCCCATTGCCGTTATTTCTTTTGAGTTCCCGATATTTCGGCACTTTGCAAACACCTTGATCACGAATAAACAAAAAACAAACAAAATAATCAAAATAAATGTATAAATGGTAAATATCCCGTTTCTAGTGTTATTGATAGTACAAAAAGTAATAAGTAATTATATGAAATATATCCAGACGATTTCTGATGTAACTGCGCGGTACGAAACTATGCACAGTTTTGTCAAGCTGCACACAAGATAGTTTCATCAAGGTTTTGGACACCTCCTTTGAAGTAGATTATGACGATCTAGTTGCTTTAAAACTTCCAATATAGTAGTCAGTAAAGCGGATGCCTGACTAAGCCCTCGCGTCAAGTCATCACTCTCTCCCGAACTGCACACATAACTCAGGAACAGTCTCAGTAATAGTGAATGCTCGTTGTAATCAACTATTTCACCCATACATTGCATTATTACAGGTCATGCAGACAAATACTGGACCTAGCATAGTTCTACAGGGACTGCATGGATATTCGTTGTCACCACAACAGCTGGCATTAGTACAGCAACAAGTGAAACAACAATTGCTAAAAGGTAAATTAGTACTTGCCGAGATTTATTTGTTTTATCTAATTTCATGGTTATCCAAGCATTCATTGACTGCACTTTTACAGCTCAAGAATCTACAGGCAAGCAGGGTATGCTGGGTCCCAGGAAGATGTATCTGGCCGTGCAGCCGGCGCCAAGCGCGCCGCCGCCGCTCACCCCGGTGGCGCCGCAAGCTCTGCACGCTTTACAGTCACTACAACCACTACCCGTGCCTACGCATCAGGTAATATATTACTATTAGATGACGCTCTGGACTCGACAACTATTTACTATGTATGTATGTATATTACGAACCGAATCATTTTAAACATACATCATTTATTGTAAATGGATTGACTAGAATTTCCATACACAGACAAAATACTGTTATCATATTGCCTTACTAAAATCTGCTATATATATATAACATTATTACTATTGAGTAGATAAGAAATGGCGGATTTAATAACAGGCTCTGCTCAGTTTTATATTGGGGTGGGATCAAAATGAGCGCTGTCTTTTTATATACCTCTAGTAAACAAATTCGAATTTGTTAGATGGTTGCAAGTCCAGATTGAACATTGTTTTTGTTGGATGCACTTGTTATGATCAAACCCTAATTATTTATGTACAAGACATGTCTGTGCATACAATAATGTATTATAATTTATAAGACTGGCAAATAATTATGTTATTAAAATGGTGTGAAAAATAGTTACTACTACTTTAAGTTATACTAGAAAAACACCAAAGATTTCTGTAAATATTAAGTATCCATGTATATTATAATTTATATTATTAGTACACACATCTATCCTTCTATTCTGATTAAACTATAGGTAGTTGTATAGTCATACAGTAGCAGAATAAATCGCAGTATTAAACTTTACAGTCAGTATGATTTTTCCATAATATTTTAAAATAGACTCATTCAAGAGACTTATTAAGCGGGGCTACAGCAGTACCAGGATCCACATCAAACAATATTGTTTTTTTTCTCTTCGCTATCATTTGTGATTTTACCCATGTCTGCCTTGTAAACCTATCCAAATCGTCACACCAATTTCGCCGCAGTCGTCCTTATTGGCAGTGCCCTCGGGTGTCTCTAAAGATCGTCGATCGGCTTAGGCGAAAAGGTACTTTAGTTTTCATTTAAAATAGCAGCTGAACTAATGTATGAAACCGTAATATTGACAATCATTACAATGTCATATTATTCCATATAATTGAAGGACAGTGGTAAGTCCTACTCTCTGACAAAGAGGAGTCCAGTGTCTTACCAGTCGGAACGGTATAGACTTATTACGATGTAGTGAGAATCTACATAAAGCTATACATATACTTTATGTAGATTCTTCACGAGCGTTATTAGCGTTGATCACAATAACGTGTCTATAAGGTGTTCCAAGATTTGGTGTAATCACTTGATTACATTAGTTTAATTATTTTTGGAATAATAATAATCCTTAAAAGCAAGTCAAGTATACATTAAAACCGCAAATATTCTTTGATGTGATATTGATGTACTGCTCCGTTTTACTAGCTCTCGTACATATCGCTAATCAGTTTAAGTCCCTAGTCTTAAACAATATTATTGCCAAAAGTATATTTACGCGTCGCCGAAGTGTTTCCAATGTACTATTAAGGCAAACGCATATTTTGGCATACCATCCCGCAACGCAGGGCTTATAATTATAAATCCTTCTACTAGACTTTCGTTTATTTTTATGAATCAACACACACTGTAGGCAGGCAGCTCTGGCCCTGAATTTGCGCTGCGGCTTTAATATGCGCTTTCCTTTATAGTTGCCTATAGATAGCCACACAAGCGTCGTTTGTCTACCAAGTGCATAGTTAGAGAAGTGCAAGAATAAATTGACATATACAAGTGTGTTTGACAACTGATAAAATTAGATAGATTTCTGCAACCGACGGCAAATGTTTCCTTCCCCTATTCGTACATCCTATTTGTCCTTTGATAGCAACCGCTACAATAGCAATTTTGTCCCGTAATATTGTAAGAACATTCAGGGAGCACAAAATAATTTAAATTAAAACAATATTACAATGCCCATAGTTATATTATATTCTTGACTAAAGTGACAGATTTGGTATTGTAATTTTCTTTTGTCAGTTAACTCTCCTAAACAAAAATTATAATTAAACCGAAACAAATTATCAATAACAATATTAGTTGAACTGAATATTATTCTAGTACTACTGAATTTATTACCCCCAAATCTTTAAAGAAGTATAAGCCTACCGGTCTAAAGAATTGCTCATACACCACCTGTTTACATGTATTATACCTGTAAGTTATTACAAAATGATTCCTTATTAATATATTGATAGTAAATTAGTATCATTTGAATAAAATATTAAAATAATCATTGACTTTTATTTAATTACGACCTGTTTTATTTTATGTAGTTTTTATTTCTTATTATTTTTTCTTACAAACGTTTTGTGGGGGTGTATGGGCAATTTTATGCAACCATGATTGATTTTTTTTGAATTAATAAATAGGGATTGTTTATGTTTAATTACAGTTATTGAACATTAAAAAAATATTCAATTCAGTTAGTACCACAAAAAAAAAATATTATTACTTTACAACTTTAACTGATATATTCCCACAAACGGATGTTGATGGTTTTTATTAGTTTTTCTTTTCTTTTTGTTGTTTACATTAAACCCTATTTCTTAATTTGAATTTATCAATAAGGTAAGGCATTTTTAGGGAAAAGGAAAGGTAATAGTGGTACATATTTTGACACATATAACAACCTTTTACTTATATTACTTATAGGATGTAAGTGAAGAAGATCAATTAAAAAGACAAACACTTTTGAATGGTGAAGAAAATGTGGCCGAGGCAGCTAGTCACAAAGAGGCGACACCTTCAAAACCTGAAGATATCAAAGAGAATAACACGAAAACAGATATTATAAATTCTGGCCCAGATGTTCTACAAAGTAATAAATTCGTGTTAACCCCTGACTATATTCAACAAAGTAAGTATTTATTTTATAGTTTCTTTATTTTAGTTGATATAGGCAAGAGTAACATTCCACTTTATAAACTAGGTGTTGGTTTTTGATAATTCAAAATCATATTTTTGATGTTTTGATCAAGATACTGAGTTTTGATCCATCCATACAAATTAAACGCCCACTAAGTTTAACCGATATGGGATTAGTATTTCAATGTGTGCAGTGTATGAGTATCACAATCAGTTTCTAAATGTTCGATAAGTTTGGTACTGAAGATAGACGCTATGCGTAGTTCCGTGCGTGCTCCTATGCAAATGCCTTCTCAAATCATTGTGGACCCTCCACCAAAACGCTCTCTTCCAATAATGTTCACTGAATGTATCTTCGCGTCGTCTCCACACTCTGTTCCTTCCATCATCTGGATTGAAACAAAACTTTGAGCCGGCAGCGAGTTTTCTCCAGACATCATCATCTCAGTTTAGCTGTGAATGAGTTTATTTTCCTATAAATTTTTGTACAAACTGATAAAACTAGAACTGGACTAATTGTCGTGGTTTATTATTGAAGATATTTAGTTAGAATAGGTGCCGTGTAGCTTCTCTAGTTGGTCGATGTTAAATCTTGTTGTTCACGATTTTTCTTTGTGATGTAGAATAAATAAAAAAAAAACCGGACAAGAGCTAGTCGGACTCGCCCACCGGGGGTTCCGTACAAAGGACATTACCTAGATTGGGCTAATATCAAAAGTGCCAATAAAAAAAGTTATTATTTGAATGAATCATAATGTAATTAACAGGGAATAGTTCTCAGATTTTTTCCGAGATGTGGTCGTGGACTAGGGCCTCACCCCGCTCTCCTCGGCTAAAGAGAACTGGCGCAAACCTGTAGTGCTTGACACTAACGACAGCAGGGAGGTATGGCAGAGTAAGGGGCTTCACCGATGTTTTTTCCGGGCCCTGTATGGGCCGATGTAGATCTATCAACGTCCTTAGCCTGGCTACGGTCCTGGGACCTCTTCGGGGAAACCGAAGTTTCTGACTGCAATTATGAATGAAGTTATAATGACGAATACCTACATACCGGAGATTTATTGTGTGATTTATTTATTTCAATAACCATTTAAAAATCTGAAAAATTGTATCGTGTTGTGTGTGTGTAAGTTGACCAAGGTCTAATAAGCTAACGGCGGTCAGAGTTCTATAAAAAAAAACCTCCTAACAATACGAGCCGTGTCTAGGAGTACCGCATTCTGAGTCAAGCCCTTGATCCAGCTGCCTAACAAGAGCCTCCTCAGGTTTTAATCGAGGATCTTGGCCATTAAGCCATCGGCTGATACGACTATTGACACAATGACCGCTGCGTCCACATCACACATGTCGACACCTCGAGAGCCAAGTCAAGGTACTTGATTTGCTTATCTTTCTCACAAGTTTATCGTCATGCGGAATCATTATGTCAACAAATCATTGCGCGCTTCTCTCATCTATCCAGTGGTGGTACCACTATATCAGGCTTATTGGCTACAATAGTGTTGTCAGTGATGATGGATTGATGCCAGTACAGTGTGATATTTCCATTTTTGAGATCTGGCTCGGGCACATACTTATAGTAAAGCACATCCGATTCCACAAGGCTGTATTTTAGAGCAATTGGCTGATGGATAATCCTGGCTACAAGGTTGAGTCCTATCAGTGATGATGGATTGATGCCAGTACAGTGTGATATTGCCATTTTCGAGAACTGGGTCGGGCACATACTTATAGTACAGCACATCCGATTCCACAAGGTTGTATTTTAGAGTAATTGGCTGATGGATAATCCTGGCTACAAGGTTGAGTCTATGTAAGTATTCTCCGTTAGCAAGACGACAAGTGGCATGCCCGACATAAGTCAACCATGCCTTCATCCTTCACTTATTGTAATTATTATTTTTTTTCATTTTTTTTTCATAATAAATAGCTCAATTACCGAAGATGTCAATTTACTTTATTTGTTGATTTATGCAGTGATTTTTTTCATATAACTCGGTTTTCCAAAGGACTAATCGTAACTTTTTACGCGATACTTATCGTAATTTTTTCCCTAAATTGCATAATAACTATAATTATAATAGGTCTTTACCTATGAAATTGCCGTATTGCAGTACAGACTTTTTCAAACAAAAAAAAGTTTTGATTGGCTATGAGTTCTAAATTCAAATTAATTTTGTTTTAAAAATATGACATTCTATTTACAAAATCAGTCTTTTGTTTATTGATTAGCGTTGTATTTTCATTACATTTCAACATTTTTCCTCATAATGGATACTTTGAAATTTCGTGTAATTATGGAATATGAGTTCCGTCGTGGCACCAACGCGGCACAAACGACCCGTAACATCAACGACGTTTACGGAGAGAACTGTACAAACGAACGCACAACCCGTTATTGGTTTGCTCGGTTCCGTTCTGGGAATTTTGACTTGAAAAATGAACCTCGTGGTCGTCCGGAAACTTTGGTCAACAATGATGAATTAAAGGTGATTGTTGAAGCTGATGAAACTTAATCTACAGCTGAGCTGGCAGCAGCTTTTGATGTTAGCATTAAAACAATATTGGTCCATTTGCGACAGATTGGCAACATAAAAAAGCTTGATAGATGGGTGCCCCACGAACTTAACGATCGCCAGCGCAACGTACGCGTCGAGACTTGCCTTGCGCTGCTTAACAGGCACAGAAATGAAGGAATTTTGAACCGAATTGTTAAGTGCGACGAAAAATGGATTCTTTTTGACAATCGAAAGCGCTCAGCAAGTTGGTTAGATCCTGGTTCGGTACCAAAGCAATGTGCAAAACGAAAAATGACCCCTAGAAAGGTGATGGTCACAGTTTGGTGGTCTAGTGCTGGTGTGATTCATCATAGCTTTTTACAAAACGGCGAGAGCATTACTGCAGATGTGTACATTGAAGAACTGACCACAATGATGGCGAAACTCGCACGTCTGCAACCAGCTTTGGTCAATCGGTCGTCTCCACTGCTACTTCACGACAACGCGCGGCCCCATACTGCACAACAGACCGTCTCTAAGCTGCATGAGTTGGGTTTGGAAGCTCTCCCTCATCCGCCATACTCACCAGATCTTGCGCCTTCCGACTATTACTTTTTCCAAAATTTGGACAACTTTTTAGCGGGAAAAAAATTCAATTCCCGAGAGGCAGTACAAAACGCCTTTGAAGAGTTTGTTGTCTCCCGTCCAGCTGATTTTTTCAAGAAGGGCATCCATAAACTGCCACAGCGTTGGCAAAGATGCATTGATGGCAGGGGTGATTGCTTTGAATAAAAGAAATAAATAAGTTCGAAAAAAAAAATACTTTAACTTTTTTCAAACAAAACGGCAATTTCATAGGTAAAGACCTAATATATAATTAATAACATTTGTCACTTGCCCACCGGTGATTTGAGCCCGCGACTAGTTAACAAACTTACATAAATCCCATGTAATGGGGGCCGAACCTACTGCCATCAATAAATAAATCTACAAATTATCAATGGGTTTCATACAAGCCAATGCGACGAGAGATCCGCATCGCATAGTTTAAGCCTAGATTTTAACTATGATTGTGTACATTGTGCAATAAATTTTCACTACTCATACTCTGAAAGTAGGTCTGAAGTTGCCTGAGTAGCGGGATAAAAGTAATACTTTTCATCCCTAGGAAGAATCGCTTTCAACTGACAGATGTCAAATTATAAAAAAAAAACTAGTTCTATTTTCACATTTTTATTGAACATGTTCCAACTTTCTCTGCAGCCACGATGTAAAATTGAAATAACTTAAAGTTAAGTATTGATTAAAGAATATATATTTTTAAATAACTTTATTATAATTTAGTTTCAACAATTTCTTTAAAATAACATATAATATGTGTTCCACCTACACAAGTACAGTCACACAAAGAGAGAGACACAAAAACACACAGAGACACAAAAAAATAAGTTATTTAGTCAACAACACAAACACAACAAAAACTTACCCTAAACGGATGGGTTACTTGCAACTGCATTTAAAACAATGTTGAGTTTATTAGAGTGGGGCAAAATATTTACCATTTTTTCAATGATGAAAATAAAAAAATAATGGCTGAATAGATGGCTGGGCACAGAAAAAAAAAATAGGTGGGAAAGAAATCCGAAATAAAATTTACAAATTTTTTCTTTAGCTAATTCATGTTTTTATGTTTACTTTCCTTGTAGGTATTCGTAATGAAAAGCACAGTGTTTACCTCGGGTAAAAGACTTATTTAGTCACTCGAACTATTGGCGCCCTCATGAAGTCTCGGGACTAAATAAGTTATTTTCACCCCTGGGGTAACAATGTACTATTGTTTAAGCGGGTAAAATGTTACTAAGACGAAGTTGCGGGGGTCAGCTAGTAGTCAAATAAGCATGAACATATTTTTATTAACGGGTGATCTTAGGTGGATATTTATCTTGTGGTGTTAAATTGAATCAGTTTCAAGAGCTTTCTGGACATTTTCATCAAGTTAAAGATGTCGACCTCGATCTTAGAAGTAATTACTTTTCATTAAATGAACGTCCATTGATTATTGATTCAGTATAACATTATGGTATCTGGTAAATATTCTAATAATTTTAAAATTCAATTCAAATTCAAAATATTTTATTTTACATAGGCCTACATGGGCACTTATAAAACGTCGACAGAAGGGCACGGTTCGGGTTGGTCGTTTCCTATGGAGAAGAACCGGCAAGAAACTCCATGGTTACTCTTTTAAAATCATTTGGTTCTACAATATTTGGATGTTACAGCGTTAGTACTTAAGTATGAGAGGACAGCGTAGGCCCGACAATAAGTCATCGCTTACTACAAAAGGTAGACAAAGATGATACTGATAAAAAAAAAGAAAGAAAAAAAAATTACAATGTCTACACATTCACAAAAAAATATGAATGAAAAAGAATCTATACAAAAGTAAAAATAAAACTAAGAACAATTAAATAAACAATTGACACAAATGTAGTCATCAGTACTGTAACTATTCTGCACAATGAATAAACGGTGCAATGATTTGAAAACTATTGTAAAACATCTGAAAAAAAAAAGAATAGAATAAATAAAATTCGGAATAGTTAGAGACATCCACATATTTGTGTCGTTTATGAGCTACCAGGGAAGCCGCATGAGCAGAAGGAACTACAGCCAAACTTCTTTATCCTAAATGATCTGGAGAGGTTCTGTTAAACGTTTAAAGAGGTTCGGTATATAGGGGCTATCGCGCATGAATTCGCCGCTAGAGGCGTTCATGTATAGTGAGGTCTTCAGAAATGTCAGATGTTATTGTGTCCTCGAATTGCGTGTTTTTTTATCGCGTATTTTTACTAATATTTACGATTGTGGTCAAGCCACCATAATCTTCCTTGTCCCATATTATAATTATGGGGTCGGCGCAACACACACGTCATTTTCCTCCATTCTCCTCTGTCATTGGTCAGTTATCATTTACTCCTTTTTCTTCATATTATTTTTCACACAATCCATTCATCTTTTCTTTGGTCTTCCTCGCCCATTCCATCTTTACACATATATATTCATCACTGTTTTGGTCATATGATTGTGGTCAAGCCATTCCTGATTAATGATGACTTGGAAGGTTTTAAGTTATGATTTAATTTGTTAGTACTTGGCGGAAGAATGATTTTTAAATGTTAGATTATATTCTTGCTAATTTTAGGGACAACATTGTAAATATTTATGTGAAGCTTACACTATGTTGTTATACGTAATAAAGTTTTTATGAATGACAGGAGCTAGCGCCCCACTAGCGTAATCTGGTGTGCTCAAAAACTATAGCCCTCATGGACTTGATTACTTGCAATATTTATTTACTTGCTACTACCGTTAAAGTACGCTATTTAAATAATAGTTTTTTATGTATGTTTGCAGCTATTAAAAGTGCGCTGAAGCAAGAGAACTTGAATCCTGAAATAGAAGAAAAACTTCTTCAGCTTCAACGCTACCAGGAAAAACGGATGAAGCCGGAAGTCCAGCCGGAGAGGGAGACGCGGGCGATCGCCGTTGTAGCTCGTTCGCCCACGCCGCCGGCGCGCCGCCGCGCCACCTCCTCGCGCCACGACGACGACGACGACGAGTGGGTGGACAGCAGCCCGCGCAAGCGCCCGCGCCGGCCCGGCTCGCCGCCCGCGCCGCCGCCGCGCGCCGCGCCCGCGCGCCCGGCGCCCGCGCCCGCGCCTGTGCCCGCCGCGCCCGCCGTCCTCGCGCACCCATCGGGTCTCGACGAGCGGCGTCGAGCCGCTTCCAACAATTCCCGTCTACAGATGCTACTCTTCAAACACAAAGAAATGCTGAAAAAAGATATAATTAAGAAACGAGGACTTCTTGAGAAAGAACTCGGTGTCGAAATCCAGGTAGCTATACTTGCCTGAATCTGTTCCGTTTTGTCATGTGGAAATAACTCTTTATTAAATTTGATCATAATATTGCAGAAAGAACTGTCTGCGGAATTGGCGCTCCGAACGAGAGCAGAACGTAGCAAGCAGGAGGAGGTTAGGGGTGGGAAGCGTCGTGGAGCGACTGCGCCGTCCACGCCCAGACCTAACAAGAGATCAGTAAAAAAGGAGAAATTACTTTGTATATGCCGTACACCATACGATAACACCAAGTAAGTAACTTAACTCTGTTCTTAATATCGGGCCACTTTCATCATCTGCCTAGCCTTTTCTCAACTAAATTGATATTTAATATTGACTTAAATATTCATTTTATCATTAAATCTTTAAAGGTTCAAAATTGCTTGAATTGACCATAATGCTCTCGAACTTAGGTTTGTGGAGAATACTACGATTTCTTGAAAATCAGAATATATCTGCTAATCCACCCTTGCAACCCTTTGAGAAATACAGACATGATGACACAAATTAGTAGTAGTGCCACAAAGGAGATTGACCACCGCAAAAAAAACTTTTTTTACAGGTTTTATGTTGGCTGCGAGCACTGCAGCAACTGGTTCCACGGCGATTGTGTTGGAGTCACGGAAGAAATGAGTAAGACAATGGAAGAGTATATTTGTCCAGATTGTCGTCGCGCTGAGGAGACACAAGAACTGTTTTGTCTCTGCCGACAACCTTACGACAATTCACAGTAAGTCTATTGAGATTATAAGTTTATTGGGAGCCTGCCGTTTTGCCGAAAAGATTTTGACAAAATTTCACTACTGAAACAAATTTTAGCTTTTTTTTACTAATGCAATATTTGGAATGATTTTAGTACGCACTTTATCATTTGGTAAAATTTTTACTTGGCAGAATATTACCAAAGATGTCATTATGGCATTTAGTCTTTAATCAAAAGATTTATTACAGCAAACAATCTTTAGACATTAAACGTTAGGTCAAATGATTTGCTATGATAAAAAATATAAAGGCAAAAATATGATTTTTTGGGAATTATTAAATACAATTTAGTTTTAATATAATCATTTATTTAATACAAAAGATTTGTAACTTACAATTTTCACTAAAAGCCCATAAAAAATCACTTGATTGTTGAATTGTATGTTGTTTGCGTACTTTTTTGAATGTTTATGTGCTTGAATTTGTCTCAAATAAGTCAAATGTATGGTTATTAGGTTATTTATGCAACTTATATAAAAAAGGTTAGGTTACAGGGAGCCGGACGCCCGGTGTCACCACTGCCGCACGAGCCGAGCGAGTGCCAGAAACGACTAGTTTAAATAAAAAAGAATATGGAAAAAAGAGATTATTTTTAGCCGGCTATCGAGAACCTAACTAGTTAAACAGAGTTAATTATTAAAAGAAAAATGGTAAGGTTAGGTTAGAACTGTGACCTCCTACGCACGAGCCAAGCGAGCGGTGCCGCGGTAGCGGCCAACGAGTGCCAGAAACGATTTGATTATATAGAAAGAAATATGGAAAAAAATACCTAAAAACGAGATAAATTATTTTTTGAAAGTATCTATATAAAAAAAATACTACCAGAATAGTTAATATTATCTGTTTAGAATTTGTCCCAAGTGGAAAAAACGGGTTATTCCCAGTTGTCGCCACTGGTGACGCCACCCACTGGCGACAAATGGGAATATTTTTCAAAAAAAATCCCAGTTGTCACCAGTGGTGGCGCCACCAGTGGCGACAACTGGGAATGGCCATTCTTCTAGTTACCAGTTGTCACCAGTGGCGACAGATGGGAAATATAAAGTGATACGCCTCCGGTGGGGGCGATGCTAGAGCTGAATTATAGTGATGGGGTTTCATTATTGTATCACTAACGAAGTTTTAAATAGGTATATTTTATATTTTCTTAAATAAAACTTTTACACGTTACTTGGGAAGATATATATTTTTATAAATCACAATATTTGTATTCATTGAGATTAAAACTGCACAAGTACAGTTTCCAGTACTACAACTATTACAGATCGTATAATTATTTTACTTAAAACTATATTATTAGGTTCTTATCACAGATTAATCAACGTATGGCATTATGTCTATTTATATTCTTAGGTTATTTTTATAAAACAGACTTGTATATATTAATGACAATAATTGACGTTTATAATTTTCTAAATCTACAGGTATTATGTTACTCATTAATTTACTGCGATGTCTATCACAGATTAATCAATGCATTATTTACAATAATTTATACTTCTACTTTTTTATCACAGATCAACATACTATTTACAATAATTGACTTTACTCTTTCGATTTAGCTAGATGTATTTAAATAGGAATTACTCAATATTATACTCTTATACAAATATATTACTGTGGTAAACAGTATTTTTTGATAAATAAAATCCGAGTAGTTTTTAAGAAAACGACTACCTACCCGTATATTAACATAATACTTAATATTCTTCAATCGCCGTCAGTTTTTATAAAACTACCGCCTCAAACATTCTAAACAATGACCCACTGTCATGTTTCCATGTACTAACTCCATTTGGATATCTTGTATGAACTCATCATTGAGTACATATTTCTTCTTTCTTATTTTCTTTTTATTTTTAATCATATTATTAGAAACTCTATAATATGCCGAATCCTTGACCAAGGTTTTTAAAAAATGTAAAATGTTAGGATTTTTTTTTCCAATTGTTTGGTTTAATTTATGATGCCATGATTCTAAAGCGTTTGTTGTTCGATGCTGTTCACCGTATACACACCATACTTTAATGAACTCGTCTATCATCCACTGCTTTTTCATATATGCTCTAAATTTTTTAATGTCATCTTCTTGTGTATTCTTGCGAGTAATATATTTCCAGCCATTTAAAATTTCATTCGGCGGCAATAGTGGCAATACGGCGCTTAATGCCACTTCTCTTATCTTGTTTTCATCATTAGATTTAGTTATCCCGAGCTTACGACCCTTCTCCCAAATGGAATGATTAAAATGATAATAGCATCCGGATATAATTACAGACGGAAACACAGTCGTTAAAGCTTTCATTGCAGCTCTTTCATAATCAGTTTTATATTTCTTTGGATCCCAGTCAGGTATTTGGGATTTAATCATGGAAAATAAAATGATGTATGATTCCATCTTCTTGTCACTTATAAGTGCGTAGACAAGCGGCACTATGTTCGTGTGGTTCACAGTACTTCCCAAATCTCCGTGAATGCTATAAAGTTGAATAAAGGGCGAGGGGCAGCTTTTAAAGGTTCCATCGCTATAAAAATCATGTACTTCATTTATAACCTTTTTTGCCTCTTTGGTGCAAAAAACTATAATACGGTTGTCACCATCAGAATAATCAGCCAATACAAAATTATTAAATTCCGGAGGAATTTGAACATTGATTCCTTGTTTAGATTTAAGGTGTGTTACTCCGGCTGCTGCATTTCTGAATCTATATAGAGATGATTTAATACTTTCAAAGCTCGGTACTTTGCATACTAAGTCCAATCCTGAAGTTTGAAAGGACCCGACCATATCATTGTAACATTGTGGTACCGCTGGGTAATTTTCTTTTGTTAGTTGTTGTTTACAGCCGTAAAGTCGCTCATCTACTTCATTTTTTAAAAAGTCAGGTGTACATGAGTGTGCAGTTTCATGAAGGACATTGTTATCCTAAAATAATAAAAAATATAAGTAATCGTAGCGTACATTAAACAAATAAAATAAAGTGTATTAAAATAATTCATTACAAATTAACGTTCACAATAAGTGACAAATGTGCACAAAATGGCCGCCTGTTTTTCTTTTGTGTTGGCATGAGCGTGCACAAACGTGTTGGCGTGAGCTTTATGTTAAAAGTTTTTTCATATAAATCTATATATTATATAAAAGAAAGTCGTTTTAGTTACTTCGCTTATAACTCAAGAACGGCTGAACCGATTTAGCTGAAAATTGGCAGGGAGGTAGTTTAGAGCCAGGAGAAGGACATAGGATACTTTTTATCCCGGTCTGCGCGGGTGAAACCGCAGGGCGCAGTTTGTTATTATCATGTTCTTGGCGAGCGCCACGCGCTTCAGGGGAGGCGTGGTCGGGATTGAGGTACTAGGAGAACATAGCTTACCGGGAGATATATTATGTTCTTGGCGAGCGTGTCTGAGCGGCGTGTTCGGGATTGAGGTACTAGGAGAACATAGCTTACCGGGAGATCTATATATATAAAAGAAAGTCGTTTTAGTTACTTCGCTTATAACTCAAGAACGGCAGAACAGATTTGGGTGAAAATTGGCAGGGAGGTAGTTTAGAGCCAGGAGAAGGACATAGGATACTTTTTATCCCGTTCGACATCATTCCCGTGTGACTTGACATGTAACGTCAGTCACTATAAAACGTGGTATTACAAAAATGCCAACGAAGTACTAGGAGATCAGAAAAACGAAGTACTAGGAGATCAGAAAAATGAATGGATTGGGGTGGGGTAGGGTAGGTAGGGTAGAGTAGGGTAGAGTAGGGTCGAGTAGGGTAGAGTAGGGTAGAGTAGGGTAGAGTAGGGTAGAGTAGGGTAGAGTAGGGTAGAGTAGGGTAGAGTAGGGTAGAGTAGGGTAGAGTAGGGTAGAGTAGGGTAGAGTAGGGTAGAGTAGGGTAGAGTAGGGTAGAGTAGGGTAGAGTAGGGTAGAGTAGGGTAGAGTAGGGTAGAGTAGGGTAGAGTAGAGTAGGGTAGAGTAGGTAGGTAGTAGGTAGGTAGAGTAGGGTAGGTGGGTAGGGTTGGGTAGGGTAGGGTAGGGTAGGTAGGTAGGTAGGAAAAGTGCATTGCTTTAACTTTTGACAGAACGAAGTCTGTCCGGGCAGCTAGTATTATATAAAAGAAAGTCGTTTTAGTTACTTCGCTTATAACTCAAGAACGGCTGAACCGATTTGGGTGAAAATTGGCAGGGAGGTAGTTTAGAGCCAGGAGAAGGACATAGGATACTTTTTATCCCGGTCTGCGCGGGTGAAACCGCAGGGCGCAGTTTGTTATCATGTTCTTGGCGAGCGCCACGCGCTTCAGGGGAGGCGTGGTCGGGAGTGAGGTACTAGGAGCACATCAGGCCCGAAGGCACCTAATAAGCCGATTCCTACCGGCTTCCCTTTGGGAACAAGGCACTATACGTTGTGTCTATTGAAGTCAAATAGTAAATTATGTACACATCTGTAGGTATCACCTAACAGTATAAACATTTAATACATCTTAGGATTCAAAACATAAAAAAGTGCCAAAATTTTTAATGTCAACAAAGAAAGCAACATGTGGCGCCAGTAAGCCGATGGTCGGGTGTCAGCATTCAGAACTAAATTCGTATGGACGCAGACACGTGACTTCGCGGCTATCAACAGCGTTTTGTAGGAACTAGGTAAGCCGAAGTTTATCGAGTTACGACAAAGTTTCTATGTATAAAAAGCTAAATTAGAACCACTTCCCGATCTCTGATTGAACTGAAATTTTGCACACACCTTTGGTTCTAAGAACAATACGTTCATATGACAGACATAACTGAATCCTGCAACCAGGATTGTCTCCTTACGAGGGAACTCCTCAACGGTGAATAGCACATATACGAAACTTTGCATACGAGTTCATATTTGATGGATAATCACGATTTGTATCCTGAACTCATCCTACCGTCAGGATCGTCTCCTCACGAGGGAACTCCTCAACGTTTAATAGCACAGATACGAAACTTTGCATACGAGTTCATATTTGATGGATAATCACGATTTGTATCATGAACTCATCCTACAACCAGGATCGTCTCCTCACGATGGAACTCTTCAACGGTTAATAGCACAGCCACGAAAATTTGTATGCACGTTCATATTTGATGGTCAAACATGAATTATATCATGATCTCATCCTGCAGCCAGGATCGTCTTCTCACGAGGGCACTCCTCAACATTTTATAGCACAGACACGAAACTTTGCAATCCAGTTCAAATTTGATAGATAATCACGATTTGTATCATGAACTCATCCTATCGCCAGGATGGTCTCCTCACGAACAGGCTCCTCAGGGAACTCCTCAACGGTTAGTAGCAAAGACATGAAACTTTGTAAATATACGCGTTCTCTTTTATAAATAAAATTTACTTTAATAAACATAATTCCTATAGTTTTCTGAAGCTTGTCGAGTGAATGGTAAATGCTTTAAAAACTAAACGCGACAAGCTTTTGTGAAAATTATCCTATATCGTTTTCATTTACAAAGATTTATTTTCTTCTTTTCAGTGCATCTTTATAAAAGCTTGTTTCAAAAAGGTTTTTTAGCTTATATTTTTATTTGTTAATAGTTCCTGTGCATTTATCGTTACAAAAAAAAGGATCAAGTCGGGTCCTTAGGTTTTTTTTGGTATTTTTATCATGGGTGACATTTTCGTGGTTTTTGGGGTCGCTGATAACGATACTGACGCCAAAATTAAAAATAGCGCCAAAGCGTGACGTAAAATTCTGGTATTTTCGTCATGGGTGTCATTATCCGGGTTTTTGGGTTCGCTGATGACTAAAACGAAAAAAAAAAACTAAATTTTAAATTCTCATTTTTTACTTCGGCTTCCCTTTTCAAAATTTTCACCCTTCGCCACTGGAGCACATAGCTTACCCGGAGATAGTTGAGCGTGGAGTTGATGATTGATGACGCCCTGGCGCGTTATGTTCTTGGCGAGCGTGTCTGGGGCGCGTGATCGGGATTGAGGTACTAGGAGAACATAGCTTACCGGGAGATATATTATATTCTTGGCGAGCGAGTCTGAGCGGCGTGGTCGGGATTGAGGTACTAGGAGCACATAGCTTACCAGGTGATAGTTGAGCGTGGAGTTGGTGATTGATGCCCCGTGCGCGTTATGTTCTTGGCGTGCGTGTCGTCGGCGCGTGGTCGGGATTGAGGTACTAGGAGAACATAGCTTACCGGGAGATAGTTGAGCGTGGAGTTGAGATTGATGCCCTGGCGAGTTATGTTCTTGGCGAGCGTGTCTGGGTCGGCGTGGTCGGGATTGAGGTACTAGGAGCACATAGCTTATCTCGAGATGGTTGAGCGTGGTAACCTTACCTACCTACCCATGAGATCAGAAAAATGAAGGAATAGGGTAGGGTTGTGTAGGGTAGTTGGGTAGGGTAGTTAGGTAGGTTGGGTAGGGTAGGTAGGTTGGGTAGGGTAGGTAGGATGGGTAGCGTAGGTAGGTTGGGTAAGTTAGGTAGATAGGATAGGGTAGGGTAGGTAAGCTGGGCAGGGTAGGTAGGTAGAGTTGAGTAGGTAGGTAGGGTTGGGTAGTGTAGGTAGGTAGGGTTGGGTAGGAGGAGGTAGTTAGTAAAAATTGCGAGCGAACCAGCGGACAAACATAAATGACTATTTTCGACATTATTTTGCGGGGGAAACATATGTAGGCAATTTCCGAACTCCACGCGGGCGAAGCCGCGGGCAGAAGCTAGTAATAATAATAAATGAAAGCCGAAAACTTACTTTTATCTTAATTCCTTTACACTTGTATTTTTGTTTGATGCATTCCCACACAGTTAACCCACTTTTATGTTTCCTTTTTATATGATATTGGAAACCTGCGCGAAGCAGAATAGTCCCGTGGCGTCTTTTTATATAAACTAACGAAACTTCACCAGAACTGCACGACGAACTTGACCCTGACATTGTTGGGAATGCACTGGTAAGTGTTACGTCACTGGTCTACGAACCGACAACAGCATAGAGGAGGGGGTTGATCGACAGGATCGGAGCGCGGAAGTTATGGCTGATTGTAAATATATTGCAATTATGTACATATTCATTACTATTTAGTTTGTGATAAGAACCTAATAATATAGTTTTAAGTAAAATAATTATACGATCTGTAATAGTTGTAGTACTGGAAACTGTACTTGTGCAGTTTTAATCTCAATGAATACAAATATTGTGATTTATAAAAATATATATCTTCCCAAGTAACGTGTAAAAGTTTTATTTAAGAAAATATAAAATATACCTATTTAAAACTTCGTTAGTGATACAATAATGAAACCCCATCACTATAATTCAGCTCTAGCATCGCCCCCACCGGAGGCGTATCACTTTATATTTCCCATCTGTCGCCACTGGTGACAACTGGGAACTAGAAGAATGGCCATTCCCAGTTGTCGCCACTGGTGGCGCCACTACTGGTGACAACTGGGATTTTTTTTGAAAAATATTCCCATTTGTCGCCAGTGGTGGCGTCACCAGTGGCGACAACTGGGAATAACCCGAAAAAACGGGCTAGGGAGCAACTCGTCATACTCGAAACTGGGACCAAGGACCAATTCAACCCTTTCTTTTTCGATAGGGGTTAACTGGCCCCAGAGAATTTGGATGCAAGAGCGAGCAAAGCGAGCTCTGGACTTGGGGCACCCGACTCGGACAGATTAGGTTCGAAGGGGATGGCGGGGTCTAGTGAGCGAGCGGAGCGAGCGAACTAGGACCCCGACATCCCCTTCGTGTTAGGTTACTGTAAACCCTGCAGACAGAAATAGGAGCTACGTCGACTACGCTTTAAAAAACAAAATTTCCTATTATCAAATAAGAAAAGGTGGGATTGGTTCCTGATCGCAGTGTCGAAGTGGGATGAGCCAACCCCTATCAAAAAATAAAAGGTAGAATTGGTCCCAGGTCCCAGTTTCGAGTGGGACGAGATGCCCCCTAACCCGAAAAAACACCCAAGTAATAAAACGTCTAAATTGAAAACTGACGATGTAAATGTTTTTTGTATGTGATTTTCCAACTGAAATATTTGACTACATAAAAATTGGTTAAAGTACTAGTTGGTAAGGGGGCGTCCATTAATTACGTGAGGCAATTTCGGCGATTTTTCGAACCCCTCTCCCCCCTCTAATCGCACGTGAGATTTATCAAAATTCGTAGTTAAGTGTAAATACGTTAACCTGTGCTTGATTGCGTTGGATTGATTTAAAAAACATAATTTGCTTAAGAATTTTCATTAAATATTTAATATTCATGACAACATGTTTAAACGTATTTACAATGTTTTTTACAGCAAAAAAATTACGTGATATTTGCCGAGACCTCCCCTCTCTTTTGTCATTTTTTTCTCTTTTGTCAATTTGTCAATTTCTTTTCGATGAAACATAGGTAACCCAAGTTTATTTCAAAAATAATAAATTTATACAGATATTTGTACTGCACTCCACTATTTATTGTAGTCGCAAATACAAAAAAGTTCTTTTTTTCTTGTATTTTTCAGATTTTACATTTGCTGCGATCGATGTCAGGATTGGTTCCATGGCCGTTGCGTTGGAATATTACAATCAGAAGCAGATAACATTGATGAGTACATTTGTCCAAATTGCCAAAAGAACAATTCTGTCAATTTCGCTAATATGAAAGAGCTTACTCTTAAAGACTTTGAAAACCTAAAGAGACTTGTCAAACAAATACAGCTCCACAAAAACGCATGGCCTTTTATGGAACCTGTAGACCCCAGAGAAGCTCCCACCTACTATAAAGTAATCAAAGAACCAATGGGTACGTTTTAGTTTTCCTTATTATGTATCATTGCAATAAATTGACATGCTTTCTAAATGTATGTATTCTTTTTTTACAGATTTACAGACTGTGGAACGAAAAGTGAATGAACAAATATACAGTACTTTAAGTGAGTTTATTGGTGATATGACAAAAATATTTGATAACTGTCGATATTTTAATCCAAAGGACTCGGAATTTTATCGATGTGCTGAAGGTCTTGAAGCCTTTTTTGCACAAAAAATCAAGTACTTTCGTGAAAAGTTATTCGAAACGACTCAATGATAAAAGTGCTAGTGTACAGTGTCTAAGGTATGAAATGTGATGAATTCGGTCTATAGAACACATGGTTCGCTGTTTTCAGCCCTATATTTTGTTTTTATGATCTGTCTGTAAATTGTAAACTATGTGATGAAAATTACAAAGAATAATTTATATTAAATTTCAAGCTGAAGGTATCTAATAGAGTTGTTCAGTTTTGGTTCACTGTTAAAGTATTTATTGTATTTATTACACACTTCAATATGAAATTCCTGAATAAAGCTGACGCTCGTTAGATATAAGGCTCTTGACGGAAACTATTATTATGTATACATTTTGTGAGATATTATGTTAGCTAATATAAATTAGCAACTTTAGTTACGTTAGTTGTATTTAGAATAAGACAAACGTATTGTATGTAAGTAATAAATTTTTAATAACAACATCTTGATATCAATTCTGCAAATTAAATCCTACATTTGAAACAAATTCTCTATGTAGATATTTTATTAAATTTGTTTAAGACAACATAAGAAATAGTGATGCTCATAAATGTGATAAATCCTGGATTTTTGCTGAATAAAGACTGATAACCACTAAACTATTTTAAGACATCTCAAAGTGTTATTTGATTTAGGTGCATATTTATTACCATGAAAACAAAATAATGAACTCCTCAAAACATGATAGGTACAGTAATTATATATTATACAAAAAAATAAGTAATTAAAGGGAGTGACATGGATCATTGGATTATTTCTCTCTCTGGCCCGCATTTCGCATTGAAAAAGAAAGTGGTTGCGCCGCTGCGTCGTTACATATATTTTTAGTGACATGATGCGTTTCGATTGACGGAAGAGACACGAAGCGGGGGAGGGTGATGCGCTGAACTGTCGGAGCTCTGGTGCAACGACGGACAGTGTTCCACTGCTGCTGCGGAGATATTCAGAATGTACGCGCACATTCGGCGATACAAATGAGCTTCTTGCGCACGTGTATTGCTTTGTACACACGGCGACACATCAAGCTATATATTTCCAGTATAACCTGGCCTTTCTTTGTACAGATTTTCAGTACAATTACAGATCCGCACAAACTGGTTTTGTATAGCTTCATTGGTCGCTTCCGCGTTCTTCCGCACATTTTTATCGATACAAACGCAACAATTGATTTTGGCGCCAATGCGCGTCGTTGGCGCCTATAAAGTACGCCGTAAGAATCCGCCCTTATAGGTAATAGTTATTTGTTATACAAGAGTGCAAAGTTGCTTTTTAATCGCGTGTTCAATTTTGATGACCGAGCAAGCGAAGGATTCTAAAATTGAATCACGAGCGCAGCGAGTGATTCAAAATTAGAATCCTGAGCGTTAGCGAGGGAAACAAAAGAGCACGAGGTGAAAAATCTTTGCACTCGAGTGCAACACGTAACTTTTCATTCCACCTCAGCGAGGAAATGACTAAATGCAAAAAAAAAACGTTTACAATCACAAGATAGGTACACTTTTATTTCAGTTTAGGTATTAATTACTACATTATGACAGGTAAGTATTACAGAATAATCTTTAAATTATAACAAAATAATATTACGGTATAATTAAGAAAATTTTAAAGTAACGTTGCTACAGTTATTTAAATTGAGTGTAATATTTTTGTTTGGTACTGTAATATTGGTGTTAGTCACTTGTGTACTGTTTTTCGGTAAACTATCTGTCATACTTAATAGTTGTGCCGATTCATCGGATTCCCTTGGCGTGAATGTTGGAGAGAGAGGGAGATGGTTAGGTGTTTCATAACGGCTTATTTTTGATGTAGAAGGGCCAGTCCAAGGATCCGATTGAGGCTCTTTCAGTGTAATGGCTCCTACGATGCCTTCACATTTTTAGACTTATTTTGGATGGAATCCTCTATGTATCCCTCTACAACTGCATTGGACTTCCAGGCTCCGTGGCGCTTAAGGGACAAGAGATCAGCCAAAAGTGTGGCTGAAGTTCGTCGGAAACAATGACCCGTGTACAACAGGGGTTTTGGAAGTTCAAGAAATGTTGCTATTTCTCGTGGGATACTGCCAATTTAATTAGTACCCCTAAGCTGTCTAACACACTTTCCATTGCGATACTGTAGAAAAAATCGATTGATTAGAGTGTTAGGCGGGCGTAAGGCTTGATATTTCTCAACAATCGTTACGTATTCCTTGCGAATGACGAAGTTGCGGTCTCTTTTTGTCTTTGTATTAGGTAAATTAATTAATAGTAAGTCATCTGAATGTTTCTCAATGTTTTTGACATTAAGTTGTGTTAGTTCATTAGTTCGACATGCTCCGTTTATACCAATAATAAGAACAACCTGTAACGTAAAGAGTATTGTAGTAGATAAATGAATAAAATTGATATGAACGCATAATTATGCCTATCAACATCTACTAAGTATACTATTTAATTGAGATTAATATACTTAAGTAGATGCTGAATGTGCAACTGACTTACTTTTGCCGCCAAATATACGGAATCGGGTGCTTCGTTAAGAAACTTTTCAATATCAGATACTGTGAAAACCTTCGATTTTTTTGGTTGATGACCAGATGAGGCTCTTTTTAAAAATGCCACTAATTTAGGATAGGTATCGATATGTATGTATTTTTTCATCTTTATTGTTGCTTTTAGCATCGAATACGTACTCCATAGAGTGCTTGCTTTCTTGTTCTCGGATAATTCTATAAAATATGCCAGCAAAACGTTTTCTGAGAAAGTTTTGGCTCCTTTTGCTAGTCGCCACGTGTTGAACATATCGTACTGTTTTAAATACTTCTCGCGTGATTGTTGAGGGAGAAAGCTCATTTGCGCATTATTAACAGTTTCAGTCAATTCTGTTGGCGTCAAACAAACTTCCTCGTCGCTAGAATCACTCATTTTAGTTTTTTCACTTGTTTTCAAGTTTCTTGTTTTTAATATAAGGTTTAACAATGACGTGAAAAAATGCCGCGTAAAGAACCGCGTACAAAGCAAATTGAAAAAAGAACACCAAGAAGGTTCCGAGTCTGAGTTTTAACAAATTAAAAAAAAGTTGTATGATATATTCGGCACCATAGAGGTAGCAGTAAATAGGTTTAATGTTTTTTTTAATTCACAAACTTAGTGCACACGATGTTCTAAATTCAATTTACTTTATCCTCTAGAGAATAAAAACGGCTTTTCCACTCGGATATTTAAGATTAAAAATACTCTTTCCGAGATGGTGGGATGAAAAGGGATATTAACGATAATAGGTACCAACAACGACAATGTCCCGAGCGCAAAACGCATCGTACTGACACAGCGTTAACCACTCATTACCACAGCAAACGATACGCACGTTCTTTGTCGGCACGGTTGGCGTAGTGGTTGAGCGATTGGCTGCTGCGTTGCGTGTTGCGAGTTAGATTACAGCATGAAACAAATATTTCTATGGCCTACTGATAGAGTTTTTCCGGCTGTATGTGTTTGTGAGCTCAAATGTTTGTAAACGCACTCATGGTAGAGGACTAATTCTTAGGCAGGGGCAACGTTAAAAAAAAATCGTATTATGTAGTTTTTGTTCAAATCCAAAGTAACTACAAAGCAGATTTTTGTGTATTCTGGGGATAAACATTTTAAATTTTTACAAGCAACGATGCGGAAGAAAATTTTGTTCATTCGTTTTTTTTCATACATGTTGTAACATTGTATGTACCGAAACGGTAAACATTTAATCGCCGACCAAAATGGGTTTGAATTCACCATTTTTAAGTTGCTGCTATCGATGCGACAAAAAAAACAGAACTCTGCTTCTGCTTTTATTAATAATTAAATAGTAATTGTTTGTTTGTTTTTATATTTTTTTTTTATTGATTCTATATGAATATTTAAAAATGTAAAAAGTAAGTATAAAAAATGAATAATCGAAATAAAATAAAAAGTTCTGCACGTTTTTTGACATCCGTTTCTTTTGAACAGAACTTTACGACGGGGTTGAGGTAGGTACGTGGCGGAAGCGCGCGTGAATCGCTTGGCGGGAGAAGTGTTCCAGCTCTCTCTTCTTAGTCGAAACACTGTCAGAGTGGTCGTGGTTGCGCAGACGAGGTACACGGAGAGATGTTCTGTGGGTCGTTGACTTCCCCGAGGATTGCTTTTTCAGCGATGTGCTTCCATTTCTGCCGGTTGGAGACGTTGCGAGTACACTGGACCATGGTGGACTCAGTAGCTTTTTTGATCAGGTCAGTCCAGCGAGTTTGTGATCGGCCGCGTGATCTTTTGCCTTCCACCTAGCCCTGAACCACCAGTTTTTCCATCGAATTCTCATTTCTTGTGATGTGACCAGCACGTCCAGCCAACCACCAGTGCTTTTAGCGCAGCTGGTCTTATGTAAATTGTATATGACCAGCTGCGCTAAAAGCACGCGTCCGGCTGACTTGTGTTAGTGGTTGGTTGAAGAACACCGGAACAGATTGTTCGGTGTAAAAGCGGCCAAACAAATTTTCATGAAATATTACTAAAAACTTTTTTATCGTATTTACAGTTCCATATCCGTTTCCGCCAAAATTTACTTTTTATAACGGTTTCCATTTCTACTTCTGTTACGCTTAAGACACTATCGTTCCCTCACTACAGGCATTATCAAAGAGTATAGTAATATAGGGCATTATGCGTGGTATCAACTTGCTACTACGTTTTTCGAGAAATGAGCTATAAAATTTAAAATCCATTCGAGGATGGCATCTTCAGTACAACTTTAATTAACCACGCTATAATAATACATATATTTATTCAAGTGCTAAGGAATCACAATTCAATTAACAAAACAAAAAAATAACCTGTCCTAATCAATAGCTGGCATCAAAGGTACAGTTTGAAGTCTAAATCAACGAAATTTCAGTAAAAATGCTATGTTGTTTTGGTCCTGGGTAAAAAGAGAGGTCCCGTATGTTTTATGTTTTAAGCTTCACGATGGGCCTATGGGCCGAAAAAAATAGTTGGTATCTAATTAAATCAGCACGGAATAGCATTTTTTCATGGTCCTATCCTACAAAACGCATTAGCGTATATCGATCTGCCGCGTGCGATAGCACTTCCACTCTGTTTCTTCGCTCTAGCAAATGACGATTCTGAGCAACGGCGGATCCAGGGGGGGGGTCATGGGGGTCATGACCCCCCCCTGAGCTGGTTCCAGGACTTAGGTGGACCAATTGAACATAATGATTTTATTAAATATTTTGCCACCATATAGATTTTATGTAACTACATACCTTGAATATTTAATTAATTTAACCGGACTGGCACTTCTCCACGTTCAAAAAACGTACCCATTGGCGTAAATGACGTAATAACGCGTTTCGGGAGAAGACGTAAAAGAAAAATTGATTTTGTTATTTAAATACATGGTGTTTGGTGCATCGTGTGCCAAATTGAAATTATCGACTGGGCCCGGGTCATCTGCTATTCATTCAGACCCCTTAACAATTCTCATGCACTGTGGATATTTCTTCATTGACTTTTTATTGTTTTATTAAAGAATACCCAAATTTTACATTCAAATACAATAAGTCGTACACGCTGAATTTTAATTTTATTTAGATGTGCATTGTATTCCAGTACTTTTAAATTCAAAATTAGTGACAGCCATCTAGTTTATTTTTAATTTACTCGCAAAGTTTCGGACTCCACTTAAAGCTGTCCATGCTACAGCTATTTACATGGCTACAAAAAAAAAACAAAAGCGACCGGGATCTTCCAACACCCTCAAAAATTCTCTAGTCTATCCTCTTGCTAGTAATGTGCCACATGCTATAAAAATCCTTTTACAACTTTGGGAAATGATTTAAAAAATATTTTTGCATAAATGATACTTGAAAAACTTATTAAATCTGTTGGGGGGAACGGGGTTCACAAATAAAAAAAAATGCAATTTTATCATTTATTTTTCCGGCAATGCGTGGATTGGTCGCGATGGTCCTATTGGCCATCGCGACCAATCCACGCATTGGGGAACACATCTTCACACAAAATTATTAAATAAATGTTAAAAATGCATTTTTTTTTATTTCCCCTCCCCCCAAAAGAGAGATATGAGACAGATTTTACCTTATTAGAGTGAGATAACAGATTTAATAAGTTTTTCAGGTATCATTTAAGCATAAATATTTTTTTAAATCATAATTTTGAATTTAATATTTTGTGACTCGATTCACAATTCTAGCGATTTAAATCTAAAAAGTAATTTATTGATTTAATCTAAAAAGATTTTTATGGCATGTGGCGCATCACTAGCAAGAGGATAGACTATAGAATTTTTGAGGGAGATGGAAGATCCCGGTCGCTCTTGGTTTTTTTTTATAGCCATGTAAATAGCTGTAACATGGACAGCTTTAATTGAAGTATGTCCGAAACTTTGCGAGTAAATTAAAAATAAACTAGAAGGCTAATGTCACTTATTTTGAATTTAAAGTACTGGAATACAATACACATCTAAATTAAATTAGAATGTAGAGTCTTAGACTTTTACTTTTTATTTTTTATTTGTATTTGAATGTAAAAATGTTTGGGTATTTTTTTAATAAAACAATAAAAAGTCGATGAAAAAGATCCACAGGCCATGAGAATCGTTTAGGGGTCTGAAAGGATAGCAGATGACCCCCCCAGTCGACCATTTCAATTTGGCACACGATGCACCAAACACCCTGTATATTTATTTTGTCTGTTTCTATTTTGTTTGTTGGAAACCCTTGTGGTACCACCTCTTCTGTTTAGCGGAGTTTTGCGTCATACCCCTCGACATACCTCTAGCTGTTATGACAAATCATTCACCACGGGTATGGAATATAAATAGGCTGCCTTATTCCGTGCGTGATAGTGCTTCTCTGGATGTCTTCAAGAGAAGATGGCAATATGTACGTGTATATGTACAAGTTATTATGTGTTAAGTCAATAAAGAATAAATATTTTTAAGTACAGTACTTACGTATATTAATAAAATACCTACTTTTTACTTGTATATAATTGTTATCAAAATTAAATTATGAGTTCTTGACTTGACCACGACTATGTGACCCCCTCCTGGTGCCAAAGCTGGATCCGCCCTTGATTCTGAGCGACGCATAAAAGAGGAGTGCGTGGAAAAATGCGATTTCGTGCTGATAGATGTAGCGCAACCCTAAGAGTAAGACACTCAGGCAGTGTTGCCAACTGCTAGCTTTTCCCAGTTGCTAGACAATTTTTAAAATGTTGCTAGATTGCCAGTTTTTTGTACCCCAAAAAGTAGCTAGAAGTAGTTAAATGTTATATACAGTAGATAAGTAGGTTACAATGAAATGTAAATTCCTGACAATCATTTTTATTTTCATTAATTCCAACAAGAGAGTTAAAAATGTGTTGTGTACGTTATTGAATCAAAAATAAATAAAAAATTAATTATTTAAAGAAGAAGATGTCGATGGCTGGGGTTCAGTATCTTTCGTTGATTTAAAATATTTTTCAGCGGTGCCCATTTTATGTAGTATATCTTTAAGCAAAACACAGTTATAGCAGCATTTACCACTTACTTACCACCATAGCATCTATGAACATAGATTCGAGTTTAGTTTTATATTTTTTACGAGACTCGGTACCCTACTTTACGAGTCTCGATACCCTCAAAAGTTGCTAAAAAAAAGTAGCTAAAAAGTTTAGCTACAAGTTTTATTAAATTGTAGCTGTCTGTCACCAAATAATAGCTAGATCTAGCTATAAAGTTCCTAAGTTGGCGTCACTGCACTCAGGTAAATAAAAGTGTAAATTGCATGGAACTAATAGTTACTACCATATATTATTTTGAAAAAACAAGATGGTGGCGTTAATTCCGATTTTTGCCATGTGTTAAAAGATCCTTGTTTAGCTGTATAAAAAAAATAAGCTGTTTCATACTTTAAAATGTGTAAAACCTTTGTTGACAGTATTTTATCTTAAAAAAAGTAAAGTAAAATTGAAAATTTATTACAAAAAGAAAATTGTCTTTGGTATGTATATCCGAACGTCGTAAGGAAAGCGGACAGCCGTGAGGTTATGTTTACTGCATAATTTTGTCGAGTCAGAATTCAGTCGGTATCTAATTTAGAACAAAACTTGCTCAATCATTAAAAAGTTATAAAGAAAGTTATCAAAATGTTGGTGACGCTGAAGACACTACAACAACAAACTTTTCAAATAGAAATTGACCCAGAAGAAACAGTCAAAGCACTCAAGCTAAAAATTGAAGTTGAGAAAGGTAAAGATTATGTTGCTGATCATCAAAGACTTATTTATGCAGGAAAAATCTTGCTGGATGATGATAAATTAAAAAACTACAACATAGATGAGAAAAAATTCATTGTTATCATGGTAACTAAACCGAAATCCTCTGAAGTTCCGGCTTCTACTGCGTCTGCTCCAGAAGCTGGTGAAAGTGCTTCAACGGAGAGCGGCGACGGTAAACCCAAACCCACCGCTGAGGAAGCGCCTAAACCACCTCCCGCTGCAGAACCGGAACCTGTGGCCACCGCGAATGAACTTGACTTTGAAGCTACAGTCCATAGCATCATGGACATGGGGTATAATAGACAGCAAGTGGAACAAGCACTAAGGGCCTCATTTAATAATCGTGAAAGAGCTGTGGAATATTTAATAACAGGCATTCCAGAAGAATTACTTCAAGAACAGGATGCTGAAGAAGGCACTGATGAAGACCCACTGGCTTTTCTTCGTGATCAGCCTCAATTCCAACAAATGCGTGCAGTTATCCAACAAAATCCCAATTTGTTGAATGCAGTGCTTCAACAGATTGGTCAAACTAACCCAGCTCTGTTACAGGCGATCAGTCAACATCAATCGGCTTTTGTCAGAATGTTGAATGAGCCTGTGAATCCGTCTGCTTCTGGTGCAGTAGCAGAAGAGAATGCTGTAGAGCTCCCGCAAGTACAACAGCCACAAGTCTCACCACAAGACAAAGAGGCCATTGAAAGATTAAAAGCATTGGGCTTCCCAGAACATATGGTCATCCAAGCATACTTTGCTTGTGAAAAGAATGAGAATCTTGCTGCTAATTTCTTACTTTCACAAAATTTTGATGATTAGAATTTATCTTTCATGGATATCTTTAAAGTGAAGAGACAAAATTAAAAGATAACACAAGAAATGTATTTAATATGTTGTCTACATCAATAGCCTAATAATAGTGTTTACTGCTTGTGTTTCATGTGTATTTTTTTACACTGAATTTTAAACATTTTGTCATAATTCAATATCTAATAAAATTTCTTATTGTTCAAACATTTATATTTGTTTTTAATTTTATCCCTAATTAACCTGTTTATTGAAACTGTAATCTGACAAGGGTCTCTATGAATGTAGCGGAAAAGAAATTAAATGGAATTAATTAATCATCTAATACCTTTTCTGCACATCTTTTTAGGCAAACTTCAATAGAGCCTTGTCCAAGGATAATACAAAGATGAGATTCATTTAAAACATTGTTAAATCCACATTAATACTACTATTTTGTCAGTAAAATATGTACATGTATCAAGAACAGAAAAAATTGGTGTCCTAAATATCATAGGGGAAAGTGCCCAGATGGCTGGTAGCATCGCCACATTGGATGGCAATGATGTTTCTTTGACCAAGAAATAGGCCAGCCCTCAGGTAACAAGATGAGTCGACCAACCATTCGGCGATGTCCCGAAATACTAGGTGAGCACTTGGACTCGATGTCCTTCAGTGTTTCAACTGCAAATGGCAAGTTACTGTATTTGCGCCCTTTGAGGTTTTCAGCACCTGTAGCAGCCGCTCCAGCACAGCACAGGCGCAAGGGTGTCGACACATGTTGCATCCCCTTACCAAACGCCGACCTAACTTTCACTACAGTTATATCGTTTGGTCTCTTCCAGTCTTGTGACTGACACTGGAAACCATAAATGAACAAAAAAATTGTCGCAAATTAGGCAAAATTAGTCGCCGAATATCGGAATTTGTTGTAGATTCCGATATTCGGCGACTAATTTTGCCTAATTTGCGACAATTTTTTTTGTTCATTTATGGTTCAAAGTTATCAAGGGTTTATAGGTGGCCGATCTGGGGAGCATCTCCCCAGTATGAATCTCGAATTTCCCCAGTTAGACCACATTTATATTTCAAAAACTTGGGAACCTATCTGCTTTCTCCCAAATTAAGTTTTTCGCCAAGTCACAGATTTAGTCGATCAGCAATTAAAAATATAAAGAACTAGCTGCCCGGACAGACTTCGTTCTGTCAAAAGTTAATGCAAAATTCAATTTCTTCTGCATACATTGGTACAATCAAGTACAAAATACTTTAAATAGTTTCTAGACAGATCCATGATGTCATATCATGGAATGTTTGTTTCGAAATGTATTACCTGTTGTTCTGTGTTAAAATAAGGTCATTTTTCGGACATCACTTTTTACGTAACTGCGGCGAAGTCCAACCCAAAAGGAGGTTTATTTGAAAGTTATAATAAAATATGAATTCCCTATTTGAATCGGATTTACTTGACATTTTAAAGGGTTTTTAATTTTGTTCGGAACCCTAATCCTTTTTCTAAAATAAAGTCTTAGATACTCGTTGTAACATCATCTATCTGCCAGTAAAAGTCCCGTCAAAATCAGTCCAGCCGTTTCGGAGGTTAGCGGGAACAAACAGGCAAAAATGTATAGGTACCTATGTGTAGGTACTTCAATATGCATCTAATCAAATCTGTTATTTTGAAAATAGAAACAGACTTCGATTTTGTTTATTTGTGTAAAAAGGATGTACTACACGGCGACCGATGAGAGATCTTATTTTTCGGGAAATCTATACAAACATGTTATACTGAAAATGTGCAGCTTGATGTGTCGCCACTGCTACGATAATCTATCATCACATCACTGATGTGTGGTTGACTGTACTCATATGCTATAGAATTATAGCAAAGGATTTGTGTAATTAAATAATAAGACCACAATAATACATCAAACAGTTAATATTATTAATTTTATAAATAGCATTAAGTTAACATAAAGAGCTATGTTGGTATAAATTTTATTCATTCTAAGTAAAGGCACTTTCCACAATGTCTATCATTAATGCTAAATCATTTGCCATGATCAATATTTCTCAAAAACATGGTCTCTTAACAACAACAAGTAGGAATATTAAAATATCGTGATATTTACAAGGTGTAACACCCTGTATAAAAGATGGAAACTTGAAGCGGACCCTAGAGAGGAAGTGCGTTAAATATTGACGCTGCCATGTTTTACTTAAAGGAAATATACGTTTTGTTTTCAGAAAATTAGCAGCATCAATATTTAACATTATACCTTGCTTCAACTTTGCACAAATGTTGACTACACTTATAAACAATTTCATTGTTACAAAACTATACAATTAACATAAAGAGGTCTATGTATCAATCATGGCAAATAAAATATATAAAATCTTACTTTTAACTCTGGTAGTCAGCTAAAATTACCCATTCACAAAAACAAAATAGAATGTGTATAATAAATGACGTGGATGAAAAAACTAGTTGGTTAAATAATAACATGCGTTTATGCCAAATGTTTTTCGTTTACTAATGGGTGACACATAAACTGATAGAAATTGATTAAAACATAATTCTCATCCACATTATTACACTATATTAATATATACAAAGATTTTTTATACATTATTTTTACATATCTTTCATCTATACACAATGTACAAAATTCTTATTCTCATTTATTAACGGTATGTATCATTTATTAGTATCAGAAAAATAGATAACTGTACATTGCAATATGGATATTGCACAAAACAACTAAAAATATTAACTTTGGCTTATCCATTATAAACACCTGTGTGGTGTCAAAAGTAAAAGGTAATAATCAGCTTACGCAGTGTAATGTATCTATCACTTCAGTATCTTCAATCACAGACACAACAATGACAACTTGCAGCAGCATCATGTTAGGTTTAAATTCTACATAAGGAAAATTATACAAATACAAAGACCAATTCTGGAAAGGCACAATCCTATCAATGACTGACTAAGGCACGTGTCCCGCCGCCGACAAGAACGACTGGCAAACATCTCTTTTTTCCCTAAAGAAACCGCAAAATTTGTCATATATTTCGCCATAAATATATACAGACATAAGGTATAATAATAGTTGATCGCTGACTGTTCACGATGTGTGTTAAGAATAATGAAAAAAAAAAAATATTAACGACCTTCTCTACGTTGCCGATTTTTTCATAGCTAACTCACACCTCACTCTTATCATCGGCAGCGGGAAACGTCCTGGATTATAAAGTACCTAAAATCGAATAATAGAAAAGCAACTTGTTTTGAAAATAAAAAAACAGCTTCATGTAGGTAATTATAAAAAATTAAAATCATATTCAACAGATAATGGCTGTATACAGAAATTTGCTCATGCTATTTTAATTTAAATAATGGATTTTCCTTCGAGTAATTACTATAATATTAGTTTTTATGGACAGAAAGTCCTAATAAAGTTAAATTTGTGGTCATTACAAAAAAAAAAATTAAAAACTTGATGGATTTCTAACATCAAATCTTATTGACGCGTACTGGAGGTACTACCGCTTGAATTTTGAAAGACGGTTTTCTGTTTAGCGTACCAGATGGATATTCGATAGTCAGTTAGTCGCCGTGCCCGTCGTGGAACTAAGTTACGATTTTAAAATGAGGATGAATGATCACACCCATCGAAATTGGTACACCGGAATAATTCTTACAATATCCAGCTAGAGATCTGCGGATATAAAATGACTTGTTCAAATGAAGCAGCACCTCCCGTACCGTGGTTTAGTACAGCTGTAGTGATACTATTTGCAAAACCATCTTAAGGTACATTTATAATGTTATTGTGATATAACAACAAAATATGCAGCAGAACTTTAAATATAAAAAAAAACAATACTATAATTCATAATCACCTTGTTCCAAACACTTGAATCGTCAATAAACTGTAAGATCATTCATTTCTTGACCAAAACAATTAGAAGAAGAAAAAAAAACAAATATCTTGGCATCAATAATTTACAGCACTAAACTCATTGACATAATTTCAACATAATGATATAATCATTATAACATTCTGACTCCAACCATGGCACCAAGTCGTAATTGCTTGAAATGTATGGTATAAAAACATTTTGGAATGGTATGTATAGCTATGACTGAAGTTTTCATGCTATTCAACTCATAAGCTTACAGTACTTTTTAAACATTTTAACATGTAAAAATAAAACAGTGACATCAACAGCTACTTAAGGTATCGAGTCTGTTATTAGTATTATACTGCATAAAAATCAAACAAATGATATTAAAACAACAATAGAAAATTACAAAACACATTAACAATTTAATACATCAAGTCTAACAATATTTTAAGAAAATATGGATTGATCAATGACCAATTTGACTTGGCTTTATCAACTGCTGAAAATGAATTACAAAATTGTAATCCATTGAAAGTTGGAGCCAAATGAAGCCATCTGAATGTAGCACTTTAGCACAGACAGTACAGTAACAATGTGTGCCTTTAGGCTCTCTGGCAGGCAGCGGCACACCGTTAGCCAGCTGGACCTCATTCTGTCTTTTGCTGACAATATAATTCTTTTAGGGACTTTAATTCTTCTATAAGTGCTTTGTTTTGGTTTTCAAGCACTGCAACTCTGTTCTCTAGACATTTAATGTACTCTTTTTTCTTACGACGACATTCTCTTGCTGCTTCACGATTTTTCAATAGCCGTAGTTCACGTTTGCGCGTTTGATCTTCTAGCATTGGACCTGTAATTATTGTAAAAGTTACTGATTCATCAATTTATTTGTACGTGATAATACAGTACAAGTGTTATTTTCAATACCAACCAGGGACATAAAAATGTTCATCTTGATTTGTTGCATACTGCACAATCGCACCACCTGCCCCACCTCCCGATACAGACAGCGTATGTAAACCACCCTCTGTCTGGAGAGCTCCAGCTGGAATTACTAGAAATAAAGTACGAAATTTAAAAAAAAAATTAAATAGTCTTAACACAAAATTAGAGAAATTTTAGATGCCACACAATAATATGATGCATGAAAAAGTGATCGTTATTTAAACCGCGAAGTCCTGTCAAGCTCCATGCTGGACTTAATTCACTCGGCGGAGGCGTATTTGGAACATCAAACTAGTAGGTAAATTTTGATAAGAACCAGAAGACAATTTCTTTTAAAAAATGATGCATACGCATTTAACCGCTGGGCACGTACTATACAGTACGTGCCCAGCGGTTAAGTGCATACAATATAATATGATAAAATTTTGTATAAAGATTGTGCTCTGTTTCGCAAATAAATGAAAATAGAAAAGCTAGTAAACAGTACAAAAGTAATATAAATTTTCTTTTTACCCGACTTCATTACCAGCTATAATGTATAAAGAAATATCTGGAACTAGCTCTTCACCTGCGTGAATTTATTGCTATCCCAACATCATTCAAAACCATCGTCATACAAACTGTATTCCTCTTTTTCCAACCTGGTGGGACTGTTTTTTTTAATTGTTTTGATGTGTAGCCATTATTTGACTTTATGATTATTCATACAATTTCAGAGTCAGTCAAAGTAAGCAGTGAAATCGTCCCTTACTAACTTTGATTTTGACTTTTGCCCCATTAGGGGCACATTTCAAAAACCACATAAATACCGAATTCTTTTCAAGACATTGGTTCTAAATTAGTTATTTTTTTAAAGTTTCATCATGTCTACATATCTGTATACAACACTTCTGTATCTATCAGTATTGCAAGCTAATTTGATTTCCACGTAGAAGATAGGTTGTTGGCTTTGACAGGACAATCAAATAATAATATTATTTAGGTTATATATGATTAAGGCGACCTCGCAGCAGACCACTTGAGACTGATAGTGGGACGAACTTGCATCCTACCTTTTAGGTAGGATGCAAGTTACAGGACAGGACCGCAATACCAGAGGACAAAAGTGTGGAGAAAACGGACGTTTAGGAAATAGGCTAAGTAACCTGTAGTGCGCCACTGCTGGATCTATATATTTCGATAGATTATTTGAGAAACTCGAGTGAAGCGGTGGCCCTGTGGTGACAGCCCCGACTTAGGAGCAGTAATCCGTAGGTTCGAAAGATTTTATCACCGCTGCTATCAAAACGGTAAAGGCAAACATTGTGAGGAAAAGGAGGAGAGGAGGTCCAAAAACTAAAAACTTGAACACATGACGTGTCATCTACCAACGCGCAGTGGGCCCGCATGGTGATCAACAGTCAACTCCCTCTCGTGTGTCACAAATGTGTCCCAGCAGTGGGAAATTTTTGGGCTGATAATGCTTATGCTATTTAAGGAACTCCGCGCACGTACTTTGATCCTTTCTCGCATCGAACGTGGGAGTTCACTAAAGACATTATAGAAAAATATGAGATAGTGCGGCTTGGTCAGAAAACAGATTAGTGATTCATCAAATCATCACAAAACAAGGAATATAAATGGATTTTATTTTTATCTTTGATTTTGGTTGCCTCATTGGTCTAGTGATCGCAAATGCTACTGCTTAGCACGAGGTCTCTGGATCGATACCTAGGTCGCGCATTGTGTTATTCAGTTTTTAACATTCGGAATATCTAGTTAGTAGCCCGGAGTCTAGATGTATGCCCGGTTGATAATATAACTAGCGAAATGTGGATGTACTATGGGTACACCTCTGCCTAAATCTTGGGGGCAAACCGGCTTGAGTAGTGTTTTTTTTTTTTAACTAAATACTGTACACTGACTAAAACACAATGCCAAGCTCCTCTCTTATTACACTTGCTCGAAAACGTTTACTCGATAGAACTTAAAATTGATAAATATAATGAGCGCGAGTATGCATTCAAATCTCGTTTTTTTCTGGCCATTAAGTACTACAGAAATGACTCCAGCAAGCGTTCCTCTGTTTCATCTTGGTAAGATTATGCATAATTTTAGTCAGGCCAGTAGCGACGCTAGCATTACCATATAATAATAAATAAGTAGTCAAATCAAAATACCATAATATTTTAACTGAATCTGAAATAAGTATGAATAAGCAAAGTAGGTTGGTGTAGTATGCCGTCATCATGCCTTCTCACCGCGGGTTACGTCACCGGGCAGAATATTAATCAAGTCTCAGCAGTGATGACGTCATTATTGTTGGAATTTGTACCTATAACTACAGAATTTATAGCTACAAACATTTTAAGTCGATATAAATATGTTATGAGATCTAGAAAGAAACTTTATGCAACTTCAAAACATTATTACATACAATGTAATTCCTTTTCTTATAATGTTTTAACAAGTTTACTGTTTACTTCATCTTAAAAAAAAGTATTTTTACCTAAATTTGTAATTTTATACAAATGTAACCGAGACTTAATTTATAAACCTACTAAACCGGAGCAACTTCGTTTGCGTTACATTTTCCCCGTTTTCGCAACATTTTTCATTGCTGCTCCACTCCTATTGGTCGTAGCGTGACGATATATAGCTTATAGCCTTCCTCTATAAATGGGCTATTTAACACTGCAAGAATTTTTCAAATCGGACCAGTAGTTTTGGAGCCTATTCAATGCCAACAAACAAACAATCAAATCTTTCCTCTTTATAATATGTATTAGTTTAGATGAAAACTTAATTGAAAAACTATTATTGAAGTTAACTCAAAAAACTACTGAAGCAAAGTAGTAAAACTGATATGAGTAAAACCAAAGTGAAAAAAATACACATTAGTGCCCCGGTAATCTGTGGGCAGTCGCTATACATACGTAATATCAATTTGTTATTGTTGTCGATATTATCAATGTTGAACATTCCACCTACTCGACTGCGGAACCTTTCGTTATGCGTGGTCCGACATGTACTTGGCCGGTTGTTGTCTACAATGAAGGAAATGTAGCTTGGTTGCTCAGACCCGTTTTGTAGAGCCTGACCTGAACTTTATTGTTATTACCATTATCGGAGTAGGTAGATTGATTTTTGGTACTCGTATTGTAAATGCACACAGAAAGAATAACATGGATAAGCCATTTTTTCCGGAAAGTAATTCCGGTATTTCCGGATACAATTAAATATTGTTAATGTTGGTAGTGATATTATTACTACTCAATTCGAAATTTAAAGGTAGGTATCAAAACTAAATTAATTTATTATTACTATTTATCTGTTCAATAATAAAAACAAACGAATTCCGATCGAAGCATTAATTTTTATTTTTAGCCTTTTTAAGGCCTCAAATTTTTATAAATTGTTGCACTTAAATTACAATCAAATCAACCAATTCCGAAGGAATGTCCATATTAATATATATATACATTTCGGATCAATGACCCCATACTCCGATCTATGGTTATTACCATAGATCGGAGTAGGTAGATTGATTTTTGATACTTGTATCATAAATGCACACAGAAAGAATAACATGGATAAGCCATTTTTCCGGAAAGTAATTCCGGATTCAATTAAATATTGTTAATGTTGGTAGTGATATTATTACTACTAATTTCAAAAATTTAAAGGAAGGTATCAAAACTAAATTAATTTATTATTTATCTGTTGAAAACTTTTTTTAATAATCAACCAATTTCGGAGAAATGTCCATATTAATATAAACGTTTCGGATCAATGACCCCAATTCAATCTACCTACTCCGATCTATGGTTATTACATACACTTTACTTTGTTCTAAGTTTAGTAATTGTGTGTGCTATATTTACTAAAATACCAGAAACAGATTTAAGTCATCAAATACCTAATTATAAAGGAGAGTTAATGATCAATCAATATTCATCTAGACTGAGTTCTATCTTAAATCCCATCATACCTTTAAACCAATGAAAAGTAGTCACGAGGTTTAACTGTTTTATTCCTTTTACGGCTAGAATATTGATAAAGAATATACAATGAGCAATTAAAGCGCCAAGGAATCCATTGAAGAAAGAGAAATATAAGCAATTATACCTTCTATATAATTATATATATCTATGACAACATTGGTTTACTGCTATTATTATTCATGGGTAACATAGTTTCAACCTAGTTGGTGATAACATGAACATTAATATTAAAACATTTTTAAAATGTCCAATAGCTATGAAAACTCGTCAAAATGAGATAAAAATAACAACAAATTCAAGTTTAATAGCTTGTTGAGTAGCCCACAAAACTAATCTACCCTAAAGAATATAATTATTATAGTGCGATTTAGTTTCTTAATCAAAAGTAAATGTAGGAATTCCAATTTTGATGGGATGTAAAACATGACTATGGAAGACTCCTCAAGCTAGTGGTTATGAGCTGTGTACCAACACAATGTCCATTAAAGTTATGTATGATGCGTTGTAACAGGTTAGTGACACATGTTGCACACAGAAACAAAGAGTGTCAACGGCAGCACATATAACTGACCTGGCGCAAATGATAAAGAAGATGACAGCGACACTTCGTTCTCGCTTCCTGGTTTAGATCCCATGCGATTTTCTGCAATATCATCAGGTTCTTATACTTATGAGTATTTTGGTTAAATCTGTTCCAACCTTTTTATGATGTGCAAGACCTGCTATTTGAATAAGTAATATTATGGTCCTAAACCTATATGACCTAAGCAATTTATGAGGAAAATTACTTGTTATTGTATGATTTGTTTATTATGTGTTAGCACTTTATTAAATTCTGTTTTGCAGGCTTTTATTATTTACTGCTATGATTTTAGGTACAGCACAATGACATATCATGCTATAAATTTCCAGTGTAAGGTGACTTGTCATTATACAGAAAGCCTATAAACCAAGCTCGGATCACATTGGAAATGTAAGCCTATATGTCGACGTGTGTGCTAGTTACTACAGTCATCCAAATGACTACAATTTAAATTGGCAGGGCATCTACGTCTTTGCAGTAAGGGCAGTTGTTCTCGACACTGACATGCGGATGTCCCTACAAAAAATTTGTGTTATGGAGTTAATTAATTTTCATGGGCATTTGATGAGTTTCAAATTTACACCATTTTCGTGATTGTGAGTTACTTAACTCGAGATATCATAATTATTATTTTTATATGTACTTGATGATGTCCATGATTTCAATTATAATTTGTATTTTATATTTTTTGAATACATTCAACATGAAAAGTAGTAAGCATCCTTCACTAGATTTCAGGCTATCTGTTAAATATCATAATTATAGGTTCTGTGGTTTAGGCTTAAAAGGTTGTTTCCTCTTCCCACAATTTTATTTGAGTAAATTTAGCATTAAAAAATTGTCTAAAAATTTTCAGGATGTACTATGATTCTGATAATATAGTTGGTTTTTATTGCTTTCACTTAGAACAAACTACAATCTCCAATGCAAGTTTGGTATGGTTGAATAAAAATGTGATCCTAAAGATTAATGTAATGTATAAATTTTTATCACAGCACAATCTTTATATCAAGATTTAGTTGTATAATTGCTGATTCATTTAATCATGACACATTTGTAGCATTAATAAAGTTATGTTATGGACTCACCAGCAATTTCAGCACCCCCAAGATCATTTAAGATTTTGCGGTATGAAGGACGCCTGGTCAGCATTTCCCTGTACTTCCGCTTCGGACTCTCATCACCACTACAACTGTCATCACTGCAGGATTGGCCTTGAGTGCTGATTAATGTGTTTGGTTCAGGTTTAATCTATAAATTCAAAAGTGCATAATTAAATTATTTGTACCTGAAATTTTGAGTTATAAGAACAACTGCTATGAATCAAATTCCTGTCTACCTCTATAAATTCAGTGCAACATTGGCAAATTCAATGGTAGTTTTTCAAGATATTTTTAGTTTTGTTTTTTCAGTGGTGTTAGGTGATGACCGGACAACCCATCAAGCTAAACATTCTAGTATAACATGGCCTTGCTTTGTATAGCTTTCCCATGCAATGAGACATCTTCTTAAACTGGTTATTCATAGCTTGATTGTGTGTACTTCATTAACACAATTTCCTAATAGTTGCCACTGTTACCAGTAAATAACAGTCGCACCAGAATATTAAAATAGCACTCCCGTTTTTAAGAGTTGTCTAAAAAATTTTGTCAAAGTTAAATTCAAGTATTAGTTTGAGCCAAACTTAGGTATGTAATAGCATGTTTTATACTTACGTAGAACTGAAATGCTGCCATTCTAAGCCACTCATTGTATTCAAGAATGTAGTACAGAAATGGGCGTGCCAGAGAGCTATTTCATTTAAACTGTGCAACAACCCATTTCCCTCAGTAGATAAATACTTGCTTACTGAAGTATTTATTTCATTGACTTAAAGCCAACTTTACACATGTAATGAGGACCTTATGTTCTATTGGTAGTCTTATGCATTAACAGGTAAATTAAAAATAGATTTTTTTTGTATGAAAAAATAAATAATGCATAAAAGATGGAAAGTATTCAATCAAGTTATAAAATAGTAATAAAAGGCACTGCAAATAAATTTTACCTGTAATGTTTGCAATGTCCCTTGGGTCGTGTGTATTACAGAACTTGGTTTGCTGACCAGAATCACATTGCCTTTTGGTAACTGCACAGACTGTATGTTGGATGCTGTTTGAATAACAGATTGTTGGTTTGGTTGTATTACTGATTGAACCTGAAAATATTAAAACCTTTAAGTTTCTACCATTAAGTCAAAGGATCTATAAGTAAAGCTAACAATATAAACAAATCAAATTCATCACTAGAAACCTTTAGTATCAATGTTAATAAACTGAAATAACTATAGATTTAATCTACACTGATTAAGTTACCCACTGATAGGATTGCACAAAATATAAACATGCAGGCTGCAGTCACTCAATTAGATTATTTCACTTAGATCTTGATAGATAATATAAACAACCACCATTAGGTTAGGAGTTGCTATAATCACAACTTTTGGTAAACATTTTATGAGTATGAATGAAAATAAATAAAGATCAAAATAAACACCTGTGCAGATGGAGCTTGAGTTGGTAAAGTGAGTTGCACTATGCTTGTGACGGCTACTACGTGAGCAGCAGACGCGCCCGCCGAGGAGCTCGCACTGCCCAACGGGTCCGTGGGGCCAGCACCGCTTGAAGTGCCATTCTCTTCCACCATTCCATCCATGCCCACTAAGGTCACCTAAAATTCAAGGTCAACTTTCTGTGCATTCCTTGATCTTCAGACATGCTCAAGGCAATATCTTTCGTTGGATATAAACACTCTCTGGTTTTCTGACAAGTTTCTTGTTGGCTTGGAAATCCTAAAACGGAATCATCGCGTCATAGACGGGACGCGGAATTTCCTATTGCGTCTAATAACGCAGCATATTTTAACGATATTTACTACATTTGAGGATCCCAATAACATAGGGATTAAACATTATTTGCGAATCCAAATATAAGTAACCATGACAGGTCGCAAGGTTTGTCTTCACAAGCACTCACCAGTTACGTATTCCTCGTCACCGTCTATGCTGCGTCCGGAGTGGGCGAACGGGATGGTACGTAGTAGCCACGTCAACTGCGAGAAGACTCGTCACTGGCGGAGACCTATGATCTTGTATGCGTCATAACAATATGGCCGAAAATTGTCCGACGCATGCGCTAAATGTGTCGTTTCTGTAAGTTACCCACCTTGGAAATCGAGAAAAATAGGTACAAAATTTGACAGTTCTTTGTTGTTTTGCAGACTGGCAACATAACATATTGGGTCTGACAAACGTTTTTTACTTTACATGCCAAATAAATCTACAAACAATTTCATATCTTAAAAAATGGCTGAGATATTTACGATCAAAGTGCGTATTTCTGGCCGAAGGTTTTTAAAAACGCGGGCGGGCGCTCACCTCGCTAGAGTATATATGTTCTGTGGCGCCCACTATCCGATGACGTCACAACCTCGATCATTCGACAATCGCGCTCTCGTTTGCACGCACGCCGCCCGGAGCGCAGTAAAAATCAAAATAATAAAGTTCTGTGTGGTAAAAATTAATCAAAAATATCTGGTTTAGTATAAAAATATAATAATAGGTGTATAATACATGCTTAAATAGTAGAAAAACACTGATAATTTTAGAGGTTTCTAATGTGATGGCGTAAATAAACACATTTTTTGCGCTTACATTGCAAACGCTGGCTGAACCCTACAAGACAGATGAAAATAATGTACTACAGTATTGTACATCTTAAAAAGATCTACAAAAAAGTTCCGATGGTATATTGTCTTAGGGATAACCCACAATAACTATTTTTTATCCTTTACTTTTTACGAGAAATAATGGCTTATTTACGAAGTAATTTTAAATGATATGTGTATGATATCTTATAGAGGACGTCTAGCGCCGGCCGTCCCTTTCCAACTCTGGAAAAAGATTTAAATAATACTGCTATAGGACGTCTTATCCAATTAAGTACCAAATAGGGATGAGACGTATTTACGCAACCAGGTTTTGAAACCAGGGCTTTGCTTCTAACCAGGGCGCCCTGGTGTGAGTGGGAAATACTTGCAAGTATGAAAGTTTAAGCAAGACGGCGGCCGCGCGGGCAAGTTAGAAGAAACCAGACTTGAAAGGTACTTGCATAGGAAATTAACCCTTATTTTCATATAAATAAGGAGCTCAATCGTATTTGCGGAAAAAGAAATACTTCGATGTTAAAAGTTTTTTTATTTCAAATACGATAATGATCCTTATTTGTAAGACGACATGGATTGTTATCCTATGCAAGTGTTTTAAACCCTGGAAGTTCAGGGCGCAGCGCGGGCGGCGGCGGCGCGAGTCTCGCGGCGCGGGTGCGGGAGCAGGGCTCGCGGTGGGGCGGCACAAGGCTTGCGCCGCGGGGCTCAGGTCGCGGTCGGCTAGCGGCATGGGTAGCGCATCCATTTTGTAGATTTGTTTGCGCCATATTTCCATACTTATATGGAAATAAGACACATAATAGCGTGAACGAAAGTATGGTAATACTAAGTTACGTTTAAAGTCAAGTAAATATTTGTTTTCGTTTTTTTTTTTGTCATCTTTCGTTGAACTGACCGAGACATAATTCATTTTAGAGAAGTTATTTTGCGAGTATATTAAAAAATTAGAAAATGTGTGTAAATAAATAAAACTGTTTTTTTTTGTGTTTATTCTGTGTTTATAAGTTAGGAATTGTAAATATAATAATTTATTTCATGGGTTTATAGAAAGACGATTTTTTAATTGTAAATAATAAAGAGCGAGGAAATAAAACTTTAAATAATAATATAGTTGCCATTTTATAAACAAAAAAGTACATGGATAGGAAATTAACCCATATCTCCATATGAATAAGGAGCACAATAGTATTTGCGAAAAAAAAACTAAGACATGGGTTGTTATCCTATGCAGGAAGTTAAACGGGGCTCGCGGCGGCGCGGGTGACGTCAGTCTCGGTTTCGAGTTCGGGGCTCGTTGGCTGTGGCCGAAGTATCCCGAAGCTACCCGAGCACACGGATCTATCCTGTCCTGTGTCTTTGTATAGGTACTTTACATTGGCACGTGCGAGTGCGACTCATGATTCGTTAGTCAACTAACTTGCTTACCTCTATCAAAACAAGGAACATAATTGCATAAAAATTACGGTAATTAGTAACTAGCATAAACGAGTACGCGCCATTTATCCTTACCTCAATACAAATAAGAGACATTATAGCGCGTACGGAAGTTTAGTAAGTTGTTTTTATTTCAAAATATAAATATTTTGTTTACGTTCTTTTTTTTTGTCAGTTGTCGTTGCGCTTTCGGTTGCGAATTGTTACGGCAACAACTGACCGTGACACAATTTTAAAGAAGTAATTTCGTGTGTTTATTGAACTATTAACAGTTGTGTAAATAAATAAATAAACTTTTTTTTGTGGTTTCTGTGAGTATTATGTAGTTAGAAATTGTAAATATAAGAATTTGTGTGGCGTTTAGACTATAGAATATAGGATTATTGAATTTTAAATAAGAGCCTGTAAATAAAACTGTGTAAATATAATGTTTTATAGACATGGTTCCTAAAAAAGTGTGGCTTGAGATCATTTTGTGGACAAAGGTGAAAATAAAGCTGAATGCAAAATGTGTAAAGTAAATATCTCTTACAAATCGGGAGTGTCAAACCTCACCAAACATATACAGAGAAAACATATTTCTGTAAATTTAGTGAGGAGGGAACAAGAAGTGGAACATCATGAAGTACAGGGGCTTCACAAATTACGACAGGTACTACTGCTCAAACTACCACTTTTTAGGTCAGTAAGGTCGAATCCGAGTAGCTCAGCATTTCTTCGGCGTGATTGCCATAAAATAAAAAATAAACAAATTGATGATCATTTGATGAATTTGTTCATATGGGACTTACAGCCTTTTTCTATTGTGGAAGACAGAGGGTTTCGCGAATTAATTACGTTTGCTTTCCCTAATTATGTAATACCATCGCGAAAGTATTTCTCCAATAATTTATTGCCTGCGTTATATGAAGAGGTTAAAATACACACTACGTCAGCACTATATACGATGCAAAAAGTATTTGCTTAACGACCGATATGTGGACGTCAAGAAATAACGACTCTTTCCTAGCTCACCTAGCTGTCACGAGTCGACAGGTCGACGGGGCTCCAAAAGATTCATATCTGGAGACGACAGAGTCTTGTTTCCAGATAATGAATCCTTTGGAGTGGTGGCGAATAAATCAGGAAATATACCCAAACTTAGCTAAACTGGCCAAATTAAAATTAAATGCAATGGCTTTTAGTGTGCCTTGTGAACGACTGTTTTCTGTTGCAGGAAATATTCTGACAGACAGAAGGTCGAACGGACAGTCGAAAGGTTGAACAATTATTATTTCTTAATCAGAATAAAAAATAAAAAACATAGTTGAGCAAAAAAAAATCTACAAAACAAAAACAATAACAAAAAAAAAATGTACATATCACAAAATGAAATTGAAATCTTCTAACTACGTCTGCTAATGCTTATCTAACTTATCTCAGCATAAATTACTTAACAATACAAATAAACAAAAAAATATACTTAGCAGACAGTCCTAAGCCTTTTTTTTTTTAAAGTAGTAAGTAAAGATTTCATTTTCTCGCACTGAATGTATTAAAATGATGACCTTAAGGGAAATTAAACCATGTTTCAATATATGTAAGGAGCACAATCGTAAAAAAGACTTGGATGTTAAAAGTATTTTTTACGCAAATACGATTATGATCCTTATTTGTAAGACGACATGGATTGTTATCCTATGCAAGTATTTTAAACCCTGGAAGTTCAGGGCGCAGTGCGGGCGGCGGCGCGAGTCTCGCGGCGCGGATGACGGGTGCAGGGATCGCGGCGTTGGCGGCACAAGGCTTGCGCCGCGGGGCTCGGGGCGCGGTCGGCTCAGGGCTAGCGGCGTGGATGGCGGAGGGCTCGAGGCCATTTCGTAGACTTGTTCGCGCCATTTATCCTATCTTATGTACAAATAAGACACATAACAGCGTGTACGAAAGTATACTATGTCTAAGTTAAGACCGAACTCTACCAAATACTTTCAAGTATTTTAAAACCTGGTTTTCGACCCTGGTTTTTTTACAGACTTGTACTTGGAAGCCCTGGTATTGAATGTGACAAGTATATCCCATACATTGTGCTTTCTATAGATGTAGCGCAAAGACACTCAAGTAAATAATAGTGTAAATTGCATGGAACTATTAGTTACTACCTGAAAACCTGTAATTAGGTTTTCAGTTTTAATTATCTAGTTTTATGTTTAGTAATTAATTTAGATTTAGAAATTAGTATTTTAATAAAAAATTAATATACAAAAAAAAAAAAAAAATAGGTTTAGTTTATTATTCCATGGTTGACAAATTGACACTGACAGTTCAGATTTGTCATTAAATAAAATGTCAGTCAGATTGTCTTGCCTGTCAAAATTTGAAGACATGTAAATACGAAAAAGAATACAAATTGTGTGTAATCCTGTGGTGAAACCACCATTTATCATAAAATAATAATGGCTCCAAAAGGTTCTTTTGAAAATCAATATGATGACTATTCACCCGAACTTACTGCCAATATTCTTAATAATTCTCGAGATGCGGTGTGTTTTTTCAATTTGTTTTTGTTTGTTTTTTTTTTCATAACTAGCTACTTGATACCACTGTATTTACACAATTAAAACAATTGCTTTTCGCTACTGATTTAGAATTATAATCTCAACAAAATTACAAAATATGAACACAATAAAGACCTAGATACTGACAATGAAACAATAGTATTAAGGAAATAAAAGATTTTGTTTGGCTGCTTGTATTGGTTAAAGAACAACTAGTAAATGACGAAGAAAGCGAAGGGGGTTGGAAAGCACTCAGAATAACTTTTAGGCCTTGGTTACCTACCCTCTAAGATGGTCATGAGTATACATCATCACGTCTTCAGTGCAAGAGCAAGCAGACAATAAATATCGTAAGACTTGTATAACTTTTTGATGGGTCAGGCAGTTACGGTATACGGTAACATGTAGACTATAATAACATTTGGTTTCTGGAATTAAAATGAACTCTAAAAATTTGCTAGCAAACAGTCAAGCATAATTTGTGTTAACTGAATTATCAACAGCCACTGACTAAACCAACGCATTAATATAAATAAATTTCAAAGGTTTTAGTTCAGACTAAGGTCCCGAAAAAGTTAGTACAAGTAACACATAAATATTAGCATATCATTTTTGTTATATCAAAACCTTTTATTCTAGAAACAAAGTTTAATAGGACTTTATTAGTTACCAGTGACTAGATCTAAATGCCTAAGAAAAATAATGTAATTTTCATACTCATATGTTACAGATATCAGAAAAGTTTCAAGCAAAATTGGAAAAGTTTAAAAATGAAAAATTGCAAATGCTTAAGACGAAAATGGTAAACGATATATTCTATGATGGCACTGTATACACTGGATCAGCTGGCCTAGCACTATTTTATTTTATGGATGCTCTGAAAAATGATAACAATCCTGAAACACTAAAGGTTAGTGTTTAGGAATTTAAACCAATCTTATACTAGTTGTGTATGGCATGCATGCCTTTTTTTTCTGTGCAGAATGACATCAAAATTGGTTCAGTAATTTCGGAGTCAACAAAATTTGGGTAGGAACAGAGAAGCCAATAAATGGACGAACAGACATTGATTTTATATTATGTATATTGATGAACTAGTATCATATCATAACAAGAACCCATGATTGTAACTCATAACATAATATAATAATAGCCTTTTATTTCTAAACATAGGGTTACAAGAAGTCCCTAAGTTCCGTGTGCCTTTTGGCATAGGCCTCCACCAATTTCCTTCCAATGGATCCTGTCCCTTGCTACTCTCAACCAGAATGGCCCCGCTGTTTGTTTCAAGTCATCTTCCCATCTCTTGACATGACGACTCCTACTTCTTTTGCGTTCTCTTGGTTGCCAGAGGGTGACTTGCTTGCTCCATTTGTTAATGAGGTGGCGTAGCAAATTTCCAGCCCATCTCCATTTTTGGACGTCTATCTGGGTAAGAATGTCTGTGAGTTTTGTTCTTGTCCTGATGTCTATGTGACAAAGTCAAGACTTTGTCTTTGATTTTTAACCCTAGCATGCTTCTCTCCATGGCACGTTGGCATTTTGTTAGCCTTTCCCTGTGGTGAAGTGTTGTTGACCAGGTTTCACAGCCATAAGTAAGGACTGGTAGCATACAGGTCTCGAATGTTTTCTTTTTATGTGATTGCCTAGATCCTTACTTTTCACTATTTCTTTCAATGACCAGTATTTTCTCCATCCTTGGGCTATTCGCCTGTTTATTTCCTTTGTCATGAATCATCTGAAGGGGATATTATCTGTCCTAAGTAAATATATTCTTTGCCATATTCGATCTTGTTGCCATCTACCATAATGTCTATTTCCCTTGATTTTGACATCAATTTTGTTTTACTGGCATTGATTTCCAGACCAACTTCTCTACTTATATTTGCTAGGCTCTGCATCATTTGTTCTATTGCTGCTGGATTGTCTTCATGAAGCACCAGATCATCGGCAAATGTTAGGTGGTTAAGTCGAGCTCCATTAACCTTTTGAACGTCATTGTCACATATACGTGACAAGCAAGCGCGTGCCCTGTACGCCAACGACACAAATATGTGACAAAAAATGTGGTGCACTATAACACGAAATAAGCAAGTTAAATCATTACTGATGTGTGTGTTTATTTATACAGGGTGTTTGGTGCATCGTGTGCCAAATTGAAATGGTCGACTGGGGGGGTCACCTGCTATCCTTTCAGCCTCCTAAACAATTCTCATGCCCAGTGGATTTTTTTTTCATCGACTTTTTATTGTTTTATTAAAAAATACCCAAATTTTACATTCAAATACAAATTTAAAAAAAAGTATAAGTCGTAGACTCTAAATTTTAATTTTATTTAAACGTGTATTGTATTCCAGTACTCTTAATTTCAAAATTAGTGACATCAGCCACCTAGTTTTTTTTTAATTAACTCGTAAAGTTTCAGACTTCAATTAACGTTGTCCATGTTACAGCTATTTACATGGCTATAAAAAAAAAACTAAAAGCGACCGGGATCTTCCAAGTCCCTCAAAAATTCTCTAGTCTTTCAGCTTGCTAGTGATGTGCCACATGCCATAAAAATCTTTTTACAACTTCGTGAATTCGCTAGAATTGTAAATCAAGTCACAAAAAATTAAATTCCAAATTAAGATTTAGTAAAATATTTTTGCTTAAATGATACCTGAAAAACTTATTAAATCTGTTATCTCACTCTTATAAGGTAAAATCTGTCTCGTATCTCTCTTTTGGGGGAGAAAGGGGGGTTTGATCTGCATATCTCAAATATTAAATGTTTATCAAGAAATAAGTTCGTAATACTTTTGAAATCCCATTTTTTTTTCTAAGTATTTGCGGTGAATTAGTGGCTTAGCGTGGAGGGCACGCGCGTTTATGCTCTGGCGTTCAAAAGGTTAATGTTCAGACCTATGAGGTCCCAGTTTAGCTGTCTAAAGATGTGCTCGAGTACGGCGTTAAACAGCGTAGGGGAGAGAGGATCGCCTTGGCGTACGCCCTTTTCGATAGGAAATGATTCTCCTGTTGATTTAATTTAATACGGGGCTTGCTAGATTTGTATAATTATATTCTTAAGTATTTCTATATAGTTGCTCTGGACCCCATGTTGTTTAAGGCCGCGCCATATGAATTGGTGCCTGAGGCTATCGAATGCCTTTGAGTAATCTATAAACGCCAAGTAGATTTCTTTATTGTATTCGTTATACTTCTGTATCAACTTTTTTATTGTGTGAATGTGATCTATTGTGCTGAAGTCTCTTCTGAATCCTGCCTGCTCTACTGGTTGGCTTTCGTTTAGTGTTAATGATATTCTTTCAAGGATTACTTTAGCAAATACTTTATATATGTTAGATATTAGAGAAATTGGCCTATAGTTCCCAATCTCGTCTCTAGGGCCTTTCTCATGTACTCGTAGTAGAATTATGTGACACTCGGTCCATTCTTCTGGAATTTGCCATGTTTGTACACACGCTGTGTGTATATTGCATTTGCGTTATGTTCACGTTTCCGTCAAACAATCGACATGTAAGCTACAAAATGGTTCAGTTTCTTTCAAGTAGCATCAGAAGAAGAGGTATTTTCATTGGGAAAATGTCCAGTGATGATGAAGATTTGATAACAGCAAACAAACACGCATCTGCGTTTTTCAATTCGTTTGAGTAGAGACAGGCTGCCGCGCCGGTTCATGCCGCAGATGCGACACTGACGTTCCGTAGCCATATAAATGACGAGAACGTGTGTATGTACTTCGTGCGTGCATAATTTATATTCAGAGAAGGTAGTCGTAGCTAGCTAAGCTCACACTTAGTTATCTAATGCTTCAAATATCTCACATACTGATGACAGTTTTCTGGAGATACCTATCTTTATAGTAGTGCCAAAAGACCCTTCGAAAGAATAGTGTTAATGATTTTAATTCTGTAAGAATAGCTGGGCATACATAGGTATCTCCAATTGCACACCATTCAGCTTGATTCAACGGAAACTCATCCTCGCTCCGCCCCTAAGATGACCCTCTGACCGATTCGCAGTCTTCACTCAAGAACACTTACTACCCCAAAGGTCACATATTCTACGGCTACTATAGCCCGCCCATTGCAATTTCAGCTTGCTTATTCTATGAACACATGTCGACATCTTTGGCTCTTTGGTTGCCGGATCCCCACGTTTCGTATTCGATTCCTTAGAGAGATTAAACATAGGCTGTTCCATAGCTCGCAGAGCGGTTTTTAAACATTCCACTTTTACCCACTGGTGGGACAGAGTGGAATAAACCATAAAACCAATTAATTTGCTGCTTACACTTTTTACAGACCGCATTAGAATACATCAATATTGAAAATCTAAAAGGACGCAGAATTAGCTTTTTGTGTGGAGATGCGGGACCACTTGCTCTGGCAACTGTAATATCATATAAACTAGGCTCTAAACGTTCTGATAAAACGCTGCCAGATTATAAAACGTTAGCCCAAAGGTATGCTATAAAATGTTACCATTCAACCATAAACATAACATCACACGTGTAATCCCCGAAGGATAAGGCAGAAGTGTACCTAATAGTACACCTACATTTCCTAGTTATGTTAAAGTCCCATATTAAAGTGGGCGAGCGTATTGCCATCAATCGGGCACAGATCCAGACTTCGTGGTTACTACTGAGAAGTTCCTGATGGAAAAAACCAATAACACTTTTCCTGATCCGGAAATCGAACCCAGAACCTCTTGCTCAGCAGTCGCGCTGACGACCACTAGACCACCGATGCAGTCAAACATACTACAATAAATACAAGATAAGACTATTCCGGTTCACATGAGAGTTTTCGCTCAGAGAAAAAGAGAACGTAGTTTCACGCTAGTGTAGCCACATTCTATTGAAGCGCGAATTTCATGAAATACTTAGAAACCAGTAATTCAATTCAAAACATTTATTTCAGACTTTTCGGTCCATAGAGTGTTAGTATTACATCAAGATAACTTAAACCTATTTTAGTTATTTACCATTATAGTAGTTACCACATAACAACAACAACAACACACAACACAACAAGAGAAAAAACGCGTGTCAGCCTGCAATATGTGCAGCCTTATCCAATGCCTCCAAATCGTACTATGGATGCATTCTGCAATACCACTCAGGTGGCTGTTGGGACTGCCCCGCATCCTTCGCATCAGCGATGCTGCTCTCTTACGTATAATGGCGTGAAAGCGGTCCACTTGAGCTTCAGCAAACATGGCTGACACACTGCAGTAGCGACGCAATCCCATCAGCAATCTTAAAGCATTGTTATATTGAACCGGCAGGGCACTGCCGGTTCGCTGCGTGTAGCTAGTCCACAAACTACACGTATAAAAAGACTGTTAGTAAGCCCTAAATAGCGTCGTCTTTACCGGTTTAGAGCATCGGGCAAATCTGCGTGCCAGCATATTACATACAACGAATAAAAGAAGTAATGTCGCTGCGCTCTGCGGTTGGGTCATTCCGAGTGGCCGACACTGACACTGACTCTGCGATCTGCCGTTGCCTTCAAAATTTTTATCTTTACGGATTCGGCGTCAGTCAATTAATTATATTGGCGTTTTTAATCTTTCAGATTAATGTCTCTAAGTTCCTTGTTGCAAGAATCACCTGACGAGCTTTTGTATGGCAAATCTGGATATCTCTTTGCTTTACTATTTGTGAACAAACATATAAGTGGTAAAGAAGTCATTCCTGCAAAACACATTGAAAAGGTAGGCAAAACAAAAAACACTATACGTACCTACTTTGTTCTGAAAGTGCTTAATTGATGAAAATTTACATAAATTAAAAACGGTGTGTGTATTCGCAGCCGAAAAAAATCGAATTTCTTCATTTCAGTTTAGCAGGTATTTCGTGAATGATGTCGTGTATTGTGTATGGTAAGTACAATTTTGTTCATCCAACCATTGGGGAGCTATTCAACAAAAACTGTTTCCGCTGGAAATACGTCATCCTAGCGGCACTTTTTATTTAATATGGACGCATAAGAAAATCTGTAAGGGGTATCTGTAAGGGTTTACAATGTCTTGCCAAGTTTCATTTATGTGGTCTTAGAAATTAATGAGCAATGGCACAATTTAGGTACTACGACTGGACCACTATATTGTATGAAATCCGATTGTAGGACTTTTTAATGGAAAAGCAAAATGAAACATAATTCGATCCGGTTACTTGAACCTATATACCTTCCAACAGATAATTTTATTATTTTCGTATTAAGAGCGTTTATACCCTACGGTATTTCATATAAACTTTCAAGTCCTTATTTTCCGAAATGACCGAACAGATTTTAATGAAACTTCCTACGCATAAGCAGTATACATTGGTCTAAAAAGTTATTAAAAACATTTTCGAAATGTCTTTTAAAAATGAAGATAATTGGAAATTTCTGTTTCTATAGATAATTAAAAATCGGTCTAATTTAGATGTAACATTATTTTTCGAAAATGTTTTATTAGTAACTTTTTAGACCTATGTATACTGCTTATGCGTTCGTAAGTTCGTATTTCATGATCTTACCTTGTTTATCTTCCAATCAACTGTAACAACTTTTTGTGATATTCTGACAAATAAATGCATTTGTCAATACAGCTGCAATTATTATTGTAATAATTTCGTAAATTGAAGAAATAAACAAGTGACCTGCTATTTTTATCACGAAAGTTATTAGTTGCTGGTTCAAGAATTGTGTGCCCACCTGTACCAATCCGATAAAAGCTGGATATTTTAGAACGTTAGCTCTGTATACTGCGCGATTGCTCTTTTGTAGCCATTCAAACTTGGTCAGTTTATCCATGTATTGCAGTTGTTCTGGTATTTTTATTATATCATTTAATTATTTAGTGTACTAAGCTGAAATTTTACATGTGAAAAGTTGGATTAATACACTAATCATCGGATTATGTTTTATTTCGTAATAGCGTGAGTTCCAAACTACTATGTTCGTAGCAGCATAAAATCATTACATATAAAAACCACTTTTAAAAGGTGATTGTCAAAAATAAATTAAGTAGGTATATCTGAAATTATAGTCATAATAATATTATATCACGCCGAAAATCTCGTAAGGGTTAGGCGGAGGTGTAGGTACCTAATGGTATACCCACTTTTCACCAGTTTAAGGATCGTAGCGGGTGGCATTCTATAATTTATGTGCTTATGCATTTATGTGGTTATTGCCACCAACGGGGCCGATATGACCACAAATTCAAGGTATTGGCAAATACAAAAGGTTGCCTGGCTGGAGGCCTTAAATTCTAGGCATCCACAGGTTTGCCCGATTAAGCAGTAGCCAGCCTCAGAGGGTAAACAGCGAAATGCCATTCAAAAAAAAAAAAAATACAAATGGCGTCGGAGGTACATCAAAGGGTAACCAAAAGGTATCGACAGTGTAGCAATTTGTGTTTTGGGGGTCTGTCTTATGTAATTTTTGACATTCAAAACGTAGGTACTGATTCTCTGCCTAATTTGAATAAGTTAAAGAACCTAGAGTTATGCAAAACTGCATATTAATTGACACTTATGCGTTGCCACTTTTAGGTGATTAACAGCATATTGAAGTCTGGGAAACAATACTCCACGACAATGAAGTGCGCGAGCCCATTGTTATGGCACTGGCACGAAAAAGTATATTTTGGAGCTGCTCATGGAATGGCGGGAATCCTATATATGCTGTTGCAGGTACAAATATTTAATTTTGTGGTCTATTAATCCTATATTAAGAATTGCCAGATCCCAAAATAGTGATGATTTGGATAAGTGAATAGGGATAGCTATGGGTTTCCGTTAGTTAAAAGAACAGACTTATGAGAACTGTACCTGCTGTACAAGGATCTTTTGGCGCATGGTGAAATCGGAACCAACATTACAATGTTGTTTTTTCAATATGTTGCACAAATGTTTGCCAGCTGCGCAATCTCTGTCAACGCCAATCGAACACGAGCGATGATCACCAGATCCTTGTAGCTCGGTATCTATATTTGTTTTTTTTTCCTATTTGAGAATATTTATTTTTTTATTTGTTCCAGGCTCGTTTATATATCAACGTTGTTGAAATACGGACCTTTGTTAAACCAGCAGTAGACTGGTTATTAAATCAGCGCTTTCCAAGCGGCAATTTCCCTTCATCCATGGGGAGCGCCTCGGGAGACAAGCTGGTTCAATGGTGTCATGGAGCTCCAGGATTTGTACCCTTGTGTATTTTGGCTTACCAGGTTATTAAAAATGAATACTTAGCCCCCCCCTTATTAATGAATGTCGAGTTAACATACAGTATAGCCTTTTGTTTGATTTGTAACTAAAAGGGAAGCTTTTAGTTAAGCGTCCCGTGATAATATGCGATATATAAATACAGCGCCGAGGAGGAAAATACCGATGATTGCCGATGTCCACCACCGGCTTGTCCACCAGTGATGGCCAACGAAACTATTAAAAAAAAAAGATTAACTCTTTAATCAAAAGGAAGTTTAAAAGTGGCACCTGTTACAGAAAAATTGAAAGGAAGTCGTTTGTCTTGGTATGGACATGTAATGAGGAGTGATGGAACTCGGTTCACCGCGTTTCCACCGCGCGGACATGTCGATTTTTTTTTTAATAAAACTGCCATGATTTTGTAATAAGTCATAAAAGTTGATTCCCAAAACCATAAATTTTAAGACGTCCAGTGCTGGACATAGGCCTCCACCAAGTGTCGCCACATTGACATTTTGGGGGGTTTTGCCATAATCGCCACGCTTGGCAGGCCGCAGGCGGGTTGGCGATCGCAGTACGGTTGTTACAAAAGCACAGAGAACGCTGCTGCCCATTCTCCGGCAAATCCCTTAGTCGCCTCTTACGACACCCACGGGAAGATATGGGATATGGGGGTGTGTTTTGGGAATTATTTTTTACAAATTATTACAAAATCAACGAACAGTTTAAAAAAACGCCGTAGCCGCTCGGTCGAAACGCACACATGAAAGTCATGTGACGAAAAGAGTGAAGGATATGAATGTTGATGGATGGAGAGGGAGAGGAAGACCAAAGAAAAGATGGATGGATTGTGTGAGGAATGATATGAAAGAGAAAGGAGTATAAATGATGCCGTGACGTCTGACAGGGGAGAATTGAAAAAGAAAACGTGTTGCGCCGACCCCAAATAAAATGGGACAAGGGCAGGAAGATGATGTTAGATCATAATTAATATGTTTCAGACTTTTGAAGAAGAGAAATATATGAAAATAGCTTTGCAATGCGGAGATCTCATATGGAACCGTGGATTATGTACTAAAGGTTACAGTATATGCCATGGGGTTAGTGGAAATGCATATGCTTTGATACAACTATACCAGGCCACGAAGGTATCTATGATATTCTTTTATAATTATTTTAGCACAATGCATAGCACACACACTCAGAAGCTTTTCAAACCGTAAGCAGCTTAGCAACTTACAATATTCCCCAGGCGATTGGTACTGTTTTATAACCACGCTATGACGCTTGGATTAATTTATGTTTGGTTTTTTAAAGGATTTTTGTGTCGGGGGTTTTTTAAATTTTTAATTTTATTTTTTTTTATGCTTTTTAAACTTACATTATTTTTTCTTACCCTAGACTGTCCCACTCCTGGGCATAGGCCTCCCCCTTTTCCTTCTAATTTTCTCGGTGTTTCGTCTCTTCTCGCTAATTAACGAAACCAAGGAAAGACATAAATTAAAAAAAATGACATTTTTTGGGGGGAGGGATGCACCCCCCCCCCTCAGCAATGTCCATGATGACAAGCAACAATATTTCAAATTGACTACCTGTGAAAGTTGTTAACATCCCTTCATCGACTAGAAAAGGGGTGATGATCTTCAAACGGCTGAGCAGATTTTCTCGAAACATAGCTAAGAACACTCTCGATTAAAATACCTTTCAAACGACACCACCTTTATCAAAATCGGTTCATCCGTTTAGGAGCTACGATGCAACAGACAGACACACAGATACACAAATACACACGTCAAACTTATAACACCCCTCTTTTTTTGGTCGGGGGTTAAAAATGAGGGGTGTTATAAAGTTTGACGTGTGTCTGTCTGTGGCATCGTAGCTCCTGAACGGATGACCCGATTTCGATAAAGTTGGTTTCGTTTGAAAGATGTCTTAATGGAGAGTGTTCTCAGCTATGTTTCAAGAAAATTGCTCATTCCTTTGAAGATTATCACCTCTTTTCCAGTTGATGAAGGGATATAAACAACGTCCACAGGTCTGATCGATTCTAAATTTGAAATCTTGTCAGTTGTCACCATGGGCATCGCCTGGAGGGGGGCGGTTCCCCCGCGGCCCTCCACTCCGCCTTTTTAGCTTAGGATATTTTTTCAGTTATAATTCAAACTTTCACTGTTTTCGTTAATTGACGAGAAGAGGCGCAGGTGTGGGACAGTCGAGGTTAAGAAAAAATAATATAATAAGTTAAACCCCCGACACCAAAAAACTCTAATAATTAAAAAATAAATTAATTCCAAGCGTCGCGACGTAGCGTCGGGGGACCGCTTAGCAAAAGCATAAAACAAAGCAGACTAATTTAATATTTGCATAAAAATAATATACTTTTATTTGCAAATGAGCCAATCCGTTAATAGAGCATATCTCACGTATTCGATTCTCATGCTTCAGTTTGGACAAGCTTTTTATAAGCAACTGTTTTATTTTCCAGAAACCTATGTATCTATACCAGGCTTGTTGCTTTATGGAGTGGTGTGCAGTGGAACGCTCGGGCACAGAGTTACATCGCCCAGACAGACCAGCATCATTGTTCGAAGGATTAGTAGGGCGTCTATATTTAGCCGACGATATAATACGAGTCTTAGATGCCAAGTTCCCAGCATTTTCTGTGTAAATTCATTATTAAGTAATAAAAAAAAACAATCTCTTTGTAAAAATATTTAATAATGTTTTAATTCTTATTCACACTTAAATTAGATTCATTAATATCACCCAGCTTAAATTATAAATGTAAATAATGCTACCAGGCGGCAGTCCAACAGTTAAGCTTATAATATTATATTTCTATACATATTTTAGATATTTGTAAATTCTAATTTGAACACATTATACAATAATTAAGAAAGAAACAAGAAGTAGTGGAAGTATTGTTGCTTATTTTAAATACGGAACGTAATTACATAAAATATACAAAGACAATAACATAACATTATTAGGAATAGTATCATAGTATCTATATAAAATAATAGGGTAATATTAAACCTAGAGGACATAAGGGGGCAAAGTGAACTAGACATTTAGAAATAAACCAGTATTAATAAAACCGCATTTAAAGCTTTCCCACCTTAGCCGTTTGATTTGGCAGCACATCAATTTCCAAGACACATTATGTTTAGTCTGGGCTACTGTATTGTGGATATACAATACACTTGTAAAACTTTTGTGAACATGTTTATTGATACAGGTTTTAAACTGCCACATTTCTGTTCAATCGAGAATGTTAGCAGTTATTTTCCATCAATTTTGGAATGGGAGAGTCATATTTAATTCACCTTACCCCCACAAACAATATCTGTTCCCATTTCCATAGCCTACTTTGGCAAAATTGGCAATTACATTTATGTTACATTGTACCTAATTTGTATATTTACTTACTTACTTTACTTTACTTTTACTTATTTACTTATATTACAACAAATAATATAGGGTTGCATTTTTTTGACGTAATACATTCAAGTAATATCACAAGCTGCCTTTTACGTCTCGTCTTCTACCAAAATAAAGGTCTGCCGTGGTCACATGCTGTTATTTATGTGTTATTTTAATATCATCATGACGTCATAAAGAAGTACAGTTAAGTACCCGAGTGTAAATAATTTGGTACCTAATAGTAGATTGTTGCATCGAGCGCAAAGTGAGTCATTAATGCACGAGTGTTATGTTGGTGACCGAGCGCATGCGAGGGCACTAAATTATCAAATTATTTATCGAGGTGCGTAATCTGCTTTTCTTTCAACTACCCTGACAAAATATACCTACTCAAAATAAAAACTCAAGTTAATAAAACAAAGTATAATTCATCTTCCCTTCAAACATACAATTATTAAAAGTGCAGTTATTAAAGGTTGTTAACAACTTCATTTGCAGCTGTTTTATATTTTCTGGAGTTGAATTCATATCGCTATCGCTGTCAATTTCCATGACTTTTTACCTTTTTATTTGGTAAATAAGACAAAATGCGCGCCATTTGTTTTTTTTTCTCCAAGTCAGTTTTATTCAGCCGATTTTTACTTTCAGCCAGTAATCTTTTTGATCTAATGCATACATTTTATTAACTTAATATGAGACATTACACCTCTGTGGTAAATTTTATTCCAAATTTAAAACAGTGCAGTAAAGAAAAACAGTGCAATAATGAGATTTCATATAACTTTTCTGCACTGTTTTGGTTCTAAGCAAAAAAGACATCCTTTGTGATCGGTTTTTTAGTGATTAATGATAAAATTACTGCGTAGTTGAAAGAACAGTAAGAAATTACCAATGCTGATTCCGAAACCGTTACGAGATATTAGATTTCTAAACCTTATTTTTGTTATTTTAACAAAAATACTTGTAACCACTCGACTTTTATTTCACCTCCAAATGATGTCACACGTTGGGCTGATCGAGGATATTCATCTGCTAAGTTTCAAGTTCGGAGTTTTTTATTATCATATAAGTTTGGAAATTTATATAAAAATAACTACAGCTTGGAATACAAATAGTATATTGAAATAAGTTGCTTATAGTATGACCGAATAATTAACACAGCAATATAAAAAAAAAAAAACGAAAAACCTTTACATACTGAATGTACACCGAGTTTTAGATCCAGACAGTTAGTCTCACAACTATGAGTGTGAGAGGTTTGCTCTACAAAGTTGTGACGTCTCTAAGCCTGCCAGATTAAAGTCGCGTATTCTAGGGTGTGAAGTGAACGACGCTTTACATACGTCTTCTAAACGTTATTAAAATTTTGGTAATGTATGTGTATCAATCAGCCTTATTGTCTTATCATTTTGTTTCGAGTGTGACGGCCATAAATTAAACTTGGACTGTGACATGTCAACACGAATAGTGTCGTCATGGTACAACTGGAATGCAGACAAGTACCTCAAGTCGGTCTGAAATAAGAAAGCAGCGATCGTTGCAATCATTTGTCACACTTTGTTCGGAACACAGAGCACGGCGACGTCTCGGTGGACCCTGCTTTCTTGTTCTGTTCCCCATACAAAATGAACGCGATTGTCGCTTATATATAATAGAACACGGCCTATTAGTAGTGGTGTCCTTTAAACTGATGACGTGATGACGTTTGATGCAGTCCATAAGAAACTTGCATAACATTTAAACACGAGTTAGTAAACTGTCGTGTTTGTACAGATCACAAGGGAAAGTATGTGCTTCGGGAAATATAGTCTGTCTTCGGAAATACAAACCCTCGATTATAATCATTATGAGATCTATATAGTGCTGTGATAGCCACGAAATTCTGCCTTGTTTGTATTACCACGATTAGAATATTATAAATTAAGGTTATTAAGGTAGTGTTTCCATCAGAGATTTACGAGGTGGCTAAACGGTGCGAGAATTATGTGGCGGCGTTAGCACCTCGAGTAATAGATGACAATCGCGATCGGATTAGTTATCATGGCAGAGAGAAATCTTTATATTAACGCGCAATGATAGCACAACGTGGAGCGGCCGATAAAGGTTAATAGCTTTGCCTACGCATAGCTATTAAGTTTTACACAAACGCACTTAGTGCACAAACGTTGTTGAATGTGTGTGCTAATTCAGAAACACGAAGATTACCGAAGCGCATACTTTTTCTGATATAACCGTAATTTGGAATTTAGACCTTGAAATAAAAAAGTCATAAATATCAAAAAGCCATCAAATTGTAAAATAAGAGGAAGTTGTAGGAAGTTAGTACGAAATTTACGTAGTTGTGTAAGAAATTTGGACGAATAGCTTTCATATTCTAAATACACGTCACATCAATAAAATTAGATATCTATGTTATAAAAATGGAAACATGAGTTACACCGACGATTGTTGTTTTACCTTGTTATTGTTTTACCAAAAGTGCTAATATATTTGTACCTTCTTCTTCGATAGTATTATTTGGTTCGGGATCAGCTCGGGCGCGGGGGGTGTCAGAGCAGCGCGGCGCCGGCCTCGGCGCGCGAGTGCGGCAGCGGCGGCGCCGCGCGCCACGTGTTGTCGCGCGGCTCGTACAGCTCCACGCTGGCGAGCGTGGTGCGCGCGCGGTAGAAGGTGCGCTCGCCCGCGCTCTCGCTGTCGCCGCCCGCCACCACCAGCACGCCCTCGGCCGCGCCCGCCGCGCAGCCCGCACGCGCCTCCTTCAGGCTCGCTACCTCTTCCCATGTACCCTGAAATCGGTACAGACGGCTGGACTTTACTATGCGTCATATTCATCATACATAATGCAGGCGGTCAACATTTGCAGAACATCTTATTCAGGGGACAATATACTCAAGATTACCAAATTCTCAACGGATATAAGTACATGGTAAATCTACATTCCGTATGGGGGAGAACATATAACACGAAGGGGATGGTGGGGTCTTAGTTCGCTCACTCACTTTACCTGTCCGAGTCGGAGTGCCACAAGTCCCGCTTGCCGCGCTTGCCACAATGTCTTTTTTACTATGTTGAGGAGTTTTAGTGATTTTTTTAACTATATAAAAGACCTACAATCTAGTGGACTATTATTTTGATGACTACACGGACAGCTCGTCGCTATTTTCGTGTAAAAAATACGATGTTTTATTTTACAAGCTAAATTAAATTAATGATGTTTTCGAGTATATGCCTAAACTATATGTATTAAAAAAACAAAACGGGTTCTGCACCCGTGACTGATTTAGTAAATTGGTGATGTAATTATAAATCAATAAGACAAGGTAAAAATAATTGTTGCTTTTTACAAAAAGACGAATATTAGTTGATTGGAAGCTTTCTTATTTTACCGTTTCTTACATATAAAATAAGAGGTATAGGGTTGAGTGGAGAAAAAAAAATGTTGTGTGACTTATAATTTGGTAATTATATTATGTATATTACCTCATCAAAGCTGTAACGTTCCACTGAAGTGAGAACTGACCGCGGTGCATTCCCACCGATGACGTACAGGTAGTTGTCTAGAACGACTGCTGCAGCTTGACTACGAGCGTGATGCATCTCTGTCAACGTTTGCCATTTTCGAGATGCAGGATGATAACATAATAAATCCCTGGTGTGTCTCCAAGTGTGAGTACATCCTCCGACTATGTATATTAGCCCTGAAAAACAAATGTATTAGAAATTTGATTGGCAAATAAAATAAAAAATGGTTTATCCGTGGAACTAGTATTATTATACCTTCGAAATTGATGACGCCCATTCCGAACCTAGGCTCTGGCATTCTGCCCACTAATGTCCATTCGTCAGCGACTGGGTCGTACACCTCAACCGATGAGCCCATGTCTGATCCCACCCAACCTCCAAACGCGTATAAATTTCCATTCCAACCTGTGAGCCCAAACTCACAACGCGCCTCCTTCATTGGTGCAATGTTCGTCCACTTATCCGTCTAAAATAAAATGTTTTTTATTATTAATTTTACGTAGACAGTTGGACACACTGGGTCGGTGTCAATAATCACATTTCACATGAGGAAAATTACTGATGATAAGCTATAGTACTTTTTAATGCATGTTTATCAAGTTTGTAATTGCACTTGAGGTGGTATTTCGGGACTATTTGCTAAATGGAGCCTCAAGTCTGGAGCTCACACGTGTCAAACGTCAGTTGAAAACTGTCGTTTGAGCATCAACATCCAATTGTGTAATTTTTTTAAGTGTATGAATAAGATAGATTGACTGCTATACCTGTGGATCGTAAACCTCTCCATTAGCGAGTATTTGACTTCCTTGTTCGCCTCCGACGGCATAGACTCGACCTCCTAGAGTGGCCACGCCTGGTTGGATTCGTGCTATTCCCATTGGTGAAAGTTCTTCCCACTCTCTAAACCATACAAATTATAATTATAGAATTTTTTAATCTTAGTAGTTTAAGTCTTAGATGCGTTCAAGGATTTTATAGTTATAATCGCTCCCTGATACATAACAAACGGGTCAAAAATTATATAATTCAAAGGTGTGATGAACTCCGTAAGCATAATAGTATTAAGAGAGAAATAACATAAATCAGTTACCGTTTATGTAAATCGAATTTTAGCACCGAAGAGAGAATATTGTCTTGATTATAGTGTGTTGATAATGGTGGGTGCGCAGCTTTGTCGCGGCATGACCCTCCAGCTAACAGTAATATACGGCGCGCGCGTTGACGGGGCTCCACCAACAAAGAAACTAAAGCTCCACGACGAGTTTTCTAAAAAAATATCAATCAATAAAAATAGCTTACTTCACAAAGCATGTATACCTACTGCAATCGCAATTTAGTTTCCAAACATGCTACCAAATATTACATTAAAAAAAAGGCTTTAAATTAAAGCCGACAATTAGACTTTAATTCGCGTTACAATTTTCACTTGTTGAATGCGAATCTTAAAATCAACTTAATTTACATCACATTTAGGTTGATATTTGTTTAAGTGAAAATAATATCATTTGGTACAAACTATTGTGATGGTGACCTACTTTTACCTACTATTTTATTACTCTTAGGTTAGCCAAATTAAAAGCAAGCGGTAAACAAACTGAAAGGACTGTTACGGCGGAAACAATTATTTTAATTGACAACAAATCAGAAGTTAACAGTCAAATCGAATAATTGCCATTTGAAACGTGTCCTCGTTACTAGATAGGCTAATTTGTATTCGGTAGTTTGTAAAGTTACATTAATCATGTAGTTCATAAACGGTTCCTAACAAGCTTATGAATAAAAAAATGGAAATGAATATATCTCTTACCATGTCAACTCTAACTGTTTTTAAAGCTACAGCTATAGATGGATCCTGTACATTTTTGATGGCTTGATCTAAAACTTGTGGTGAAATAAGTGGCAGTCTAACATGACTCAGTACTTCGAAACAGTGACGCCTACGACATGCTGGGTCGTGTTCTAGCCATCGTAGAGCTGCATATAAAACCTGAAATTTGATTTATTTTTGTTGAGAATAAAGCACCATTTCCAAATGGAGTATCACATGGACTAGAACTAAGCTAGATAATTTTGACAAATTGAATGGTAAAACCACCTTTTTTTTTAATAACTTACACATGGGCTCGCGTTTGTTTAAGGGTTAATTTGCTGCACCTAAATAGAGTTGGGGCAAATTTAGTTTTTCAGTCTAAATGTTTTTGCAGATACACGAATACTGCCTTTATTTAAAAACACCACAAGGGATCCCAAAGGTTTTTTTGCGCATTAAGCGTTTGTACAGCCTAACATATTATTATACAGTGTTGGACATGTAATGAGAATGAGTAGCCACTACCTATTAGTGGCGATTGTGTGTGACTATTTCGGAATGACGAGAAAGTCATAAAAAATGTGTTACTTATTTGTATCTTGCATCCTGGATTCACTCACTGCTGAGAAAGGTGGGACCAACTCCCGGTTAAAATTAATATGCCAATGTATTGATTGTAAATGTTCGAAAACGGTGAAAAAGCAAGGCATTCAGCATGATTTAGTTTAAAATTTAAACATGCTATTCAATAGCATATAGGCGGCGATCGGCAATTTGGTAACTGCATTATTGCAACTTCACGTTTTCTTTGCAGCCGTGGATAAAAATCGAGGAACAATCGCAGATTAGTGTTCCAACAAATTACAAGTCTCGACTCATTACAAGACCAAGACTAGAAAACTAAATTCCCTACCAGCTCTTGAATCTTACATGACAGCTCGAGTCTTTTTGTGCGTTCGAGTCCTTTTTATGCCGCGAGTCGCATTCAAGTCCTCTTCGTGTATGAGTCTAGGGCAATTAAATTGTTACATTTTCTTCGGGAACTATATTTCTTGTCACCAAAATTTATATTTGTCATCAAAGTTGTATCACCTAGTAAATAGATCTATCGCCACGAAATATTTTCGTTCTCAGATAAACAAAAAGTGTTCCCAGGTATGAATTATCAAATAAATGTTGATACATGTGTAAAATAAGAGATGGATTACCAATAAAATTGTAGTGCATTAGATGAATATAAACTTCGTTCTTATAATAATAGTTTTATTACTTAAATAATAGCTTTGTGCTCGGAATGGTAGATCTGTCACCAAATAAATAGATCAGTTCCTTATTTCTATGAAGAAATGCTTTATACGAGACATTGGGCACACCGACTCGGACAGGTTAGGTTCGAAGAGGATGGCGGGGTCTAGTGAGCGAGCGGAGCGAGCGAACTAAGACCCCGACATCCCCTTCGTGTTAGGTTACTGTAAACCCTGCAGACAGAAATAGGAGCCCCGCGTAGCGGGGCTACGTCGACAACGCCTTAGTTTTTCTAGTAACATAATATGATTCATTGGTGATCTCTTTAAATTAGTTTGCTTAAATACTTATTAGGACACACCTATTATAATACATACAAAAACATTTATTTGGTACTAGACCTTATATCTCAGGATTTTAGGTGATTTATTGTGGAACTGATTTTGCATTGTTTGGTGACTACATTTTGGTGACAGATCTACTATTTTGAGGACAAACCCTATTATTTAAGAAACACAAAACTAATTAAATTGGTGATAGCTTAAATGATACCCATTTTCTTCTAATAGTAGTATCTCAAAATTCACCTTCAAATCTTGATTTTCTTAGATGTAATATTTTAGTTGATTTGTAAAGATTTTTTTCTTATCAGATATTTCGTAGCCATAAATACATCATAACCTCTAATTTAAACTTATCACCTATTCAAGTCTTTTCGAATGATGAGCTTCAAGTCTCATTTTCATGCTCAGAGTTTTTTGAAGACTCGAGTGCTTAGTAAGACTCAAGTGGCTGTTAAATGACTCGGGCTCGTCTTGACTCTAGACTCCGAGCCTTTTTAGCACACTGAGTCTTGCATAATTGAGTCGAGTCTTTAAAATATCGACTCGAGTCCTTTCCTTTGCAAGAGTTTCGCAATGCCACAAACACATTATTTAGCATAGATAATTATAATTATGGTTAAGTTGTTTGTTTTCTAAATTGAGCCTCCAAAAATAAAAGTATATTTAAGTTGTATGCTTTTGTTCTAAATAAATAATCAGTGTAAAAGAATAGGTACAGAACACTTCCACGAGTTCATTTTTTAATAGAAAGCACCACACTGATGGAAACAGAGACCTCTCGTTTTAAGAATGTATTTATTTTTTTAAGAAAATTAACTTTGTGAGATTTTAACCAAATAGTAACCTTACATTTGATAACATACCTGAGCTTCACTGTCAACTTTTAGTTGTTCCGAAGAAAGCAAAGTTATTAGCTGTTGTAATGGCAATTCTAAAAGCTCATCTCCATTTGATACTATATTCCAGTTTGCTTGAACATGCTCTAGTGCCTCTTTTACCAACTCTACGCAGTTGTGAGCTTCTGCAAACCTAATTTAATGAAAGCAATTACAAATGTATTAGTGTATATCTATAATGTATAAGTAGTATAAAACGAAATCGCAATAGAATCTTAAGAGATCATTTAAAATGTAACATTGGTATCAAACAGACATCATTATGTACATATAATAATAAATTAATAAAATACTGTGCAAATCAAGAGGGTGGGTCGCTAAAATGACATGTCAAGGACGATATTAAATTGAATAAGCACTAGTCATGTGATTTATGCAACTGATAATGATAAAATGTTCAATTATTACTACAAAAAAAATACAATTGGAAATTACCTGAATATGCCAAGTGCATTGGAGGGGTGCAATTCTCTCCTCAGAAAGTCACCACAGCCAGTCACAAGCTCCCTGAGTTGTAGCATATCAGCAGCAATCAATAGATGCTGTACTGTACTTTTATCAATCATAATTTCACCTATAGTGAGATAGTTGGTATATTTAGTTAGGTTTACATACAGTTGTGGTCATGAAATTAAGAACGATTATAAGTTCGACTTTGAGGAGCTCGTGGCTAAATAATAACAGCCGCCCAGGTCGATCTTTAAGGTTAAGCCGTGCTTGCCGAAGTTGGTCTGTGGATGGGTGACCATAATTACATATCGAGTTTCCTCCGTGCCTCGGAAAGCACGTTAAGCCGTTGGTCTCGGCTATCATTTGTAGATCTTTGACAGTCGTTACGAGTAGTCAGAAGGTAAAAGTCTGACATCCAGTCTTACCAAGGGGTATCGTATTATCCAGTCTTACCAAGGGGTATCGTATTACCCAGTTACTGGGTTGTGGAGGTCAGATAGGCAGTCGCTTCATGTAAAATGCTGGTACTCAGCTGCATCCGGTTAGACTGGAAGCCGACCCCAAGATAGTTTGGGAAAAGGCTAGGCAGATGATGATATAAGTTCGACTTTTTATCTAAATCATGGCATTTGTAGTTATGTGTTCCTTCTTAGAACTAACTAGTTATGGTATGAAATAGCCACATGAATAGAGCAAACGTGATTAGGAATATATAATTAAACCGCTATTTTTTTACAAATTGTATTTATTCTCTATCGTAACAAATTCAAATAGTAATGAAGCTGGACAAATAATTAAGAACGATTTATTAAATTGCTCGATAGTTGTTTTATATGAAACTTAGATTAAATAAATCACATTAATGTGAAGTGCGTAAAAAAAAAGCAATTTCATACATTTTAAACTACAATTAATAGTCAGTATCATGTCCACGGCTTTTAATTACTGCTTTACACCGGCGAGGCATTGACTCTATCAATTTTTGACATTTCGCAAGAGAGATAGAGTTCCATTCTTCTAAGAAAACGTCGTACAGCTCTCTTAGATTGCCACACTGTCGATTTGAAACCCTTTTCTTGAGGTCGCACCAAAGATGCTCTATTGGGTTTAGATCTGGGCTGTTAGCTGGCCAATCTAAGACAGAAACTGATTGAGATGTGAGAAATTCCTTAACGGTGCGTGCAGTATGCTTTGGATCATTGTCGTGCTGGAATGTCCAAAATAAGCGGAAGAACGTCTTCAGCATAAGGTAACGTTGTTTCTTCCAGTATATCTTTGTATTGGAATTGATCCATGTTTCCTTCTATCAGCTTAACAGGTCCAACACCATGTCCAGAGAAGCACCCCCTAATTTTCACATTTCCGCCACCATGCTTAATGTCGTTTTTGTGTGCTTTTAGGATCGAATGCTTTATTCGGAGGTCGTCGTACATATCGTTTTCCATCAGAACATACCTTGTTTATTTTAGTCTCATCAGAAAAAAGAACATTTTTCCACTGTCTAACTGTACAGTTTCCATACGTTCTTACAAATGCAAGCCGGGCTTGCCTATGGCACCGTTTCAACATGGGCACCTTCCTTGCTAACCTCCCGTGCAACTTTTCTTCCACCAAAGGCTTTCGAATAGTGCGTGCTGAGATTGCTGAAGGTTTGTTTCCACCAAAATATTTTTTTCTCAGCTCATTAGACCCTTTAAACGACCACGCTGTGAAGCATTTTGCCCGTTTGATACGTGGCAAAATGCTTCACAGCGTGGAAAACCATCGTTTTTGAGCATTGCAGATGGTCGGCTATCTTTTTATACGACCAATTCTTCTCCCGAAGTTTTATTATTACTTCCGTAGTAGATTTATCACAACTTTTTATTTTTCACCATTGTTTTCATATGAAGCAATCACGTTTAACACTTACAGCACTAAATGGCGCCAAAATTATACGAATAGTCAACTACAACCACAGAGCCACAGAGTGTTCTCTATTTAAATTTGAATTAAAAAAAAAACTATTCATCGTTCTTAATTATGTGACCAGCCAGTAAGTAGTAATACTAGGTTCAGATCTAATGTATAAAGTATATCTATTTATTTTTTAGCCAATCATGTGTATCAACGAATGTACCGCTAATATGGAAAAGTTTTGCGATACCGAGAGAAATACAAAACAATACATGCAATTAGTCATACTTGTTTGTTTGAAAAAATCTGCCCTTTAAATAAGCATTCTCAATTATATGACCATCACTGTATATTATTTGTATGTGCATGAGTTATGAATAGTTTTTGATAAACAAGTAGGAAATAGTAGTGAGTGGGGTGTGTATTTAAACATAGAAATACTTCAAAGTATTTTCAAGGATTAAAAAAAACCGGGCAAGTGCGAGTCGGACTCGCGCATGAAGGGTTCCGTACAAAAAGTTACTTTTTTGTATGGGAGCCCCCCTTAAATATTTCTTTTATTCTGTTTTTACTATTTGTTGTTATAGCATACAACAGAAATACACAATCTGTAGAAATTTCAACTCACTAACTATCACGGTTCATGAGATACAGCCTGGTGACGGACGGACGGACGGACAGCGAAGTCTCAGTAATAGGGTCCCATTTGACCCTTTGGGTATGGACCCCCGGAAAAAGATAAAAAAATATTCACATAACATCATCTGCCTAGCCTTTTCCCAAACTGTCTTGGAGTCGGCTTTCCAGTCTAACCAGATGCAGCTGAGTACCAGTATTTTACATGAAGGGACTGCCTATCTGGCCTCCACAGCCCAGTAACTGGGTTTGGTTTCTGACTACTCATAATGACTGTCAAAGATCTACAAATGACAGCCAGGCAATGGCAGCCAATATTTTCTATGCTATCTGCCAATGTGCACTGGCCCTAAATATAAAGTGAAAGGAAATTGGTGTAGTCCAAATGAAAAATGAAGCCTAAGGAAAAATGTTGGTATTTGGTTTAGCCTTAACCCTGTTAATAAAACCCAAGAAATCACCCAATATACAATTTCCATATCAAAAATGTAGTTGAACCCAATAAAAGATGTTTTAAATGGTAGGATATGACAGGAAGTTTTCCTAGTTTTCTTAATTCATAAAATACAGGTATTAAATACATCTTTCTAAAAAAATGGTAAATAAAAAATTTCAATAGCACAGTTGGCACAGTGGTTGAGCAATGAACTGCTGGGCTGTGTGTCGCGGGTTCAATCACTGCATGGAACAAATATTTGTATGGCCTACAGATAGTTGTTCTGGGTCTGGCTGTTTGTGTATGTGTGTTTAAATATTTGTAAATGCACCCACAATACAGGAGAAATTCCTAGTGAGGGGCAAGGCAATATAAACAAAAAAAAAAAAATCGGGTTGCACTCCGGGAGTGCCGGCAGAAGTGAAAACTTGAATAGTCACGTTGTGCATTTTTGGATATGGTTAGGAAATAATTTTGAACGAATTGCTTTAATTATCTAGTTCTATCATTTATGTGGTAAAATACAATATTCATTTATTGCGCTATCATACACAAACATGACAACTTACATTACATAACAAATTTAACACAGAAATATTACGATACGTTTTACGAATTTTACCTCTTTGGAGAAATCAAAGGTTTTGTTTGTGCATAAGATAATTATCCAGTTTTGGAAAACCAAACTCAATGACAGATGTCATAAAGTTCAAATTCCTTCGCAACCTAATGTCAATTCGTCTTACGAATTTTCGATCAGGACACGTGACCTGACGCGAGTTTAAGATTTTATACCCATTACAGAAAAAGTGCTCACCGCCGCTAAAGAAGTTTTCACTTCAAAAATGTATATATTAATCTTGGTTAAGATGATTGTTTATTATTTTTGAATTGTGTAATATTGTTTGTTACCTGTGTATATAAAATCTATTATCATAGGTAGGATATCAGGTGGGACACTTGGAAGGGCAACATATCCTTTTTGAGTCTCCTCCAAGCCCACATTAAACATTGCATCAAAATAAGCACAACTTGCTGCAAGCACCACACGATGAGCCTGCAATTTAAAATATTTACATGTTTTTACATAATTATGATTGTTTGTTAGAAACTTTTGGTTGAAACTATGATAAAGATGAATGAAATCTCATAATGAGAAAGTCTGAGTCACAAGAGACGTCATATCCCATGAAATACACTAAAAAAAAGTTGTAATTTCCAAAAGTAAAGCTAAGGCCTAAAATTTTATTTGTGGACATTCAAGTAGTTAGTGCTAAAGTGTCCTGGATACCAGACATACATAGGTCAGCAATAAATTGTTAAAAAGTTTGGTTTAGTTTCAGTCACATGAAAGTGATAGTTTAGTCACAGGTTCAGTGAAATTAAAGAGTGAAATATTATCCTTTCTTTCTGTTTTGTACCATACCTTAACTCTCGTTGAGCCTGATATTAGATCTATATCACAAAACCTCCCATCCCTTTTGAAGTGATGTAAGTTTACGGAAATTTTTTTGGCGTAGCCACAACTTTTGTAAGGACGAGCCCCATCTTTGGCTGTGCATTTCTCGTAGGTGTTTGTCGTCATGTCAAAATTAAAATAACTATATTATTTGTCCACCAAAAACCAGATAAAATAGATGACACTGACGGCCATTAAACGTTGATAAATTATCACATTGGGCTGAGGAATTTCAATGAATTCATTATAATTCGTCAAAGTCTTTATTTTGACTTTTTTTTTGTCTAATTGCTCCACTGTCACTACCGTTGACAAGATGCTGACATTATGTCGAATCAGTGTTGCCAACACCTACAATTTTTAAAATGTTGCTAGATTGGCAGATTTTTTTACCCCAAAAAGTTGCTAGAAGTAGTTAAATGTTACTTATAGTAAATAAGTAGGTTACAATAAAATGTAAACTTACAATTATTTTTATGTTCGTTAATTCCAACAGGAGAGTTAAAAATGTGTTGTGTACGTTATTGAATAAAAAATAAATTAGAGGAAGATGTCGATGGCTGGGGTTCAGTCTCTTTCGTTGATTTTAAATATTTTTCAGCGGTGCCTATTTTATGCATTTACCACTTTTCCTGAGGGAGTCTAATGCAGAGGATTGAGTTCAGAGTTATAAAACTCATTCGGTTTCTTTGCTTATTTATAACTAAATTCATTTGATAAAATAACCTCTCGACTCTACCTCTGCATTGGAATGTGGCAGTGGCCAACGCCGACCTGTACCTACCATAGCATCTATGAACATAGATTCGAGTTTAGTTTTATATTTTCTTACGAGACTACCCTACTTTACGAATCTCGATAGCCTCACGTCTCATGATGAACGTAAAAGTAGCTAAAAAAAAGTAGCTAAAAAGTTTAGCTACAAGTTTCATTAAATTGTAGCTGTCTATCACCAAATAATAGCTAGATCTATTTATAAAGTTGCTAAGTTGGCATCACTGTGTCGAGTGCTGCCAACTTTCTTGTAAAGTTATTAAATTAAACCATACAATATGAAAAAAAATATATATATGAAAAAGCTGAAAACATAGAGGAACAAGCTATAGAAGAAACAAGGAGCGAATCTCTACCACTTTTTGCGAGTAGTGAGATAATTGCTACAACCGCAAACGAACTCGCTCACTCTCTTCTTTCACTTTCTTCTCGCTTTTTAGTTAGGGTTTTGTAGCCGAATGTCAAAAAACAGAACCATCATACCTTCGTCATGTCTGTCAGTCCGTATGTTACAGCCACTTTATTACGAAACTATTTAGGACTATACAGTTGATACTTTAGGTAAATGTAATCTGTGAACTACGAATATTCTTCAAAAATAAAAAAAAATACATATACAGGGTGTAACGGAAAGGGTATATACACACTTGAGGGTGTGCTACAGACCATCAAACTGGACATGTTTCTCCATCGGACAATCATCATAATAGCGAAAAAAACATCTGCTCCCCAAACAAAATTTCAATACCTATTCGACCCAAATGTATGGGGCAGCTGATATTTTTTTCGCTATTACGATGTTTGTCCGATGGAGAAACATGTTCAGTTTGATGGTTTGTAGCACACCCTTGAGTATGTATATACCCTTTCCGTTACACCCTGTATATTATACATGCAATGAAAGAAAAATGTATTAAAATATATTAACATTTATTAATTTAACTAGCGACCCACGGATGCCTCTCAAGTTAAACGGGAAATATACATATCCGTGATACGACCTGACATACTGAATGGGTCGGAATGCTGGACAATGAAGAGGACGGATGAAAAAATATTGCATGCAGCAGAGATGAGAATGTTGAGATGGATGTGTGGAGTTACTAAAATGGATAAAGTTAGAAATGAGCATTGAAGAGGAAGTTTGAAACTGGCGCCTGTTACAGAAAAGATGAAAGGGAGTCGTCTGTCTTGGTATGGACATGTGATTAAGAGGGATGAAACACATGTAACTAAAAGTGAGATGACGCTCTACGGGCAGCTGCACCCACTGCTTTAGATTTTCAGAATAATCAACAGACTTTTGAATTCAGGAGGGGCACAGCGAGTTCGAAAATTTTAACGCACGCAGCGAAAGCTATGAGGCAAACTCTAATTGTCATGAAAATTACAAATTGAGTTTTTTTGAATGCATGTCACATAATTGATGAATCATTAAAAAAGATTTTCGTCTCTCTGTATGTATTACAAAATGGTCTCTCCGCGGTGTCCACATTGACTGGCGTGTGACGTAAGATAATCTAATGCTAGGGTTATATATTATTTTGAGTATCAACCTTTATTAGGGTTGTGGGCATGCCCGTCATTCCCACAACGGTGGATCCGCGCCTGCAATCGTTCACGACTCCCATCTCTATAATTTTTTCCACCACTCGCTCTTTAATTTTATTTTATTTAATTTAAGTATTTAAGGAAAAACAAACAGTAGCACAATAAAACAATATCAATTACAATATATTAAATATTACATTTTTAACAATTATGCTACCCACTACGTTCTCCACAGATTACAACTTAAAGTATTTTAAACTAGCTAGTAACAACACAATTACAATACCTACAGAACAGTAATCATGCTGGAACTAATATCTGGATTTATAAATCTATTAATAAACGAAAAAAAGAAAAAGTAAATATTTATTTATTTATTAAAACTTTATGCACAAGTATAAAAAACACTGTACAAAGGCGGAGTTAATGCCTTGGGCAGAGGTAAATATGTGTGCGTATAAACATAACGTTATCATAATAAAGTAAATTATACAGTAATTTGCTGGTCCTTTAAGGTTGCTTGGATTTGCTTCCTAAATACATTTTTACTAAGAAAAAGAATGTCGATTGAATGGAACTCATTGTTGTATGTCTCAACCAAACGATTAAGTGGTGAACGCGAGCCAGCGTTGGTTTTACAGAGGCTAGTAGCAAATAGACGTCGAGTACGTATCTCAGGTACATGAACTGTGTTGTTTTTTTTCGTTTGTTTCAACAAATTATTTTCCTAACTAAGTCCGGACAATCAAAATGATTGCGACACACATTGTACAGAGTCATAACTTCCAGAAGTTTCCGTCTTGACTTTAAGGACAGAAGATCATATTTCTTAACAAGTGAGTCGTATGACATTTTTTTCCGATAACATCTAAAATTCATAGCACGCAGGTATTTACGTTGTACTAGTTCTAATCTTTCACTATATTTTATGTAAAACGGATTCCAAATAGGTACTGCACACTCTAACTGTGGTTTAATTACTGATTTATACAAGTGCAAAAAAGTAGAAGGTCGACGAAAATACCTGGATGATCTGATAAAAAAAACCAAACCCTTGTTAACAATTTTTTCTATGTGAACATCCAGATGAAGCTTCGAATCTAGCAGAACACCAAGATCGCGGAGGAAACTTACTTTACTATTAGGCGTATTGGCAAGGCAATAGTCGAACTCAATAATATATTTTTCACTTCAGTAGCTCAAACATGTAGGTTTTGCTGCCTGAAATCAGTGAGCAAACTGCGATTTTGCTCACTGAGTGAGACAAAGTAACTTTTTAATTATTTTTTTAGAAAGCCGCGAATATCTTATTCAGCCTTGGATTAATCATACATTGGAAACATTTACACTCTATCTCTTTCCCGCCATTAGAAAGAGAGAGACAAAGACCAGCCCTTTCGAAGTTCCTATTTTGAATTCGGCCTCAAAGACAAACACGTTCGGAATTTCGTTCTAACTAAAGAAATTTTGCAAAAAGATAATTATGTCTTTTAATGTAATTTATTGAATTTTTAACTTATTGTTGTATTTAAACGAAAATAAGTTTTTACTGCATATAAAACTAATACTTAACCTGTAAATATTTATTTCTAGTTCAAATAATGTTTACGTAATATATTTTGAATAATAAAATATCATGGGTGCTATTTCGGAACACGCCATAATTTAAATAAAAGAGCAGGAATAAAATTTCGTGGCTGGCGTAAAGAGTTGAATAAGTTAGAAAAATAATAAAATAATCGTAAAATATGAGTGAAACTAGCGACGAGAACAGTACCTCTACCTACAATGTTAATTATTTTGATTCACGATAAATAGTTATTTCAATCTATTCCTGTTTATTATTTTATCTCCTAAAGTGTTCTCGCTGCTGAAGTGAAAAATTGTATGAGTATGTGCTACACGAGACCAAAGTTATTTGCATCTCGTGTCTTTGAATCCCTCGCTGCACTCAGGATTCTAACCTAGAATCACTCGCTACGCTCGTGATTCAAATATAGAATCCTTCGCGTACTCGGGATGCAAAATCAACACTCGCGGCAAAAACCAACTTTGCTCTCTTGTTGCACAAATAACTATTTTTTTTGGTAAATGTTATAACATGACACTTTGGAAGACTAAGGTAAAGCTTATTGGAAGAGCAGTAGTGAGATAAACGGTCTAAATCTTGCTGGAAGTTCAAACAATCGACTTTATCTGAGATTTAATTTTAAAGACCTTTAAATCGTCCGCATAGAGAAGAAATTTTGAAAACAGTCTTTTATGTCATTTATGTATAAAATAAATAATAAAGAGCCTAAAATAGAGCCTTGTGGTACACCGGAGGTGACCTTAAAAGAGCCAGATTCAAAACCATTACAACTACCCTTAGTGTTCTGTTAGTTATGTAAGATATAAACCACCTTAAAAGGTCCCCTCTGAAAGTGTGGTCAAGTTTATCGAAAGCTTTCTGAAAATCTGTGTAAACCGCGTCAATCTGCTGTCTATTATCAAGACTATCAAATAGTTGGGACGTGAAAATGGAGAGATTGCTAATGCAAGATCTGTCTTTAACAAAGCCATGCTGTTCTTTTATTAAAATATTGCGAATAGCTGGATATAATTTATGATGTACCAGTCTCTCAAACAGCTTGGAAAAAGCAGATAGTATAGAGATAGGTCGCTACTTCATGCTTGGAACCACTCTTATGAACTGGTATGATATTTGCATGTTTCCAAACATCAGGGAAAATACCACATGCTAAACATTTATTATATAATATAAGTAGAGGATAGCATAATGTATACACGTATTTTTCAGAAAGAACGAAGGAATCCCATCAGGACCGGGACCCTTGGTTGAATCAAGTGATTTTAATTCTTTATGTATTTCATCAAGAGACAGTTGCAATTTGCACAGAAAGACATCGTGGTCAGCATTACTAGATGGTGGTTTCCAAGACTGATAGTCAAATGTTGAAGGCTCATATGCAGACTGGAAAAATGTAGCAAACAAGTTGCAAGTAGTAATAGGATCATTGGATGAAATTTGATTGTAATGAACCGTGGATGGGATTTTATTTGTAGTTTTACGATTTGCAACGTACGTCCAAAATGACTTAATATTGGTGGCTATACTATCTTCAATTGCATTATAGTACATTACTGCCGCGGTCTATAATGACTACTTTGCTGGTCGCGCTGATTATGGCCGACAGCGCAGCGTAGCGCAGCTCCAGGCCGACACAACGCGGTCAGCGTGCAGCACTTGATGGCAACGGCGGATCCAGGGGGGGGGTCATGGGGGTCATGACCCCCCCCTGAGCTGGTTCCAGGACTTAGGTGGACCACTAATTGAACATATTGATTTTATTTATATATATTTTGCCACCATACAGATTTTATGTAACTATATACCTTGAATATTTAATTAATTTAAGCGGACTGGCACTTCTCCACGTTCATAAAAACGTACCCATTGACGTAAATGACGTAATAACGCGTTACGGGAGAAGACGTAAAAGAAAAATTGATTTTGTTATTTAAATACAGGGTGTTTGGTGCATCGTGTGCCAAATTTAAATGATCGACTCGGGGGGGGGGGGGGGGGTCATCTGCTATCCTTTCAGACCCCTTAACAATTCTCATGCCATATTTTTTCATTGATTTACATTCAAATACAAATTTAAAAAAAGTATAAGTAGACTTAATTTTTACATTTTAGTTGTGTATTGTATTCCAGTACTTTTAAATTCAAAATTAGTGACATTATCCATCTAGTTTATTTTTAATTTACTCGCAAAGTTTCGGATTTCAATCCTGCTGTCCATGCTACAGCTAATAACATGGCTATAAAAAAAAAACAAAAGTGATCGGGATCTTCCAACTCCCTCAAAAATTCTCTAGTCTATCCTCTTGCTAGTGATGTGCCACATGCCATAAAAATCTTTTTACAACTTTGTGAATTCGCTAGAATTGTGAATCGAGTCACAAAATATTAAATTCCAAATTATAATTTAAAAAAATATTTTTGCTAGGTAAAATCTGTCTCGTATCTCTCTTCTGGGGGGAAGGGGGGTTCAAGAAATAAAAAAAATCATTTTTAATATTTATTTAATAATTTTGTGTGACGATGTGTTCCCCAAAAAAAAAAAATGCATTTTTAACATTTATTTAATAAGTTTGTTTGACGATGTTCCTCAATGCATGGATTGGTCGCGATGGCCCTATTGCATGGCCGGCACGTTCCCCAGACCTAACTCCGCTAGACTTTTATGTCTGGAGACGTGCCAAGGAGCTAGTATACGCCACGGAGGTTCCGACTAGGGAGATACTACTTCAAAAGGGCCATCGCGACCAATCCATGCATTGAGGAACATCGTCAAACAAACTTATTAAATAAATGTTAAAATGCATTTTTTTTCTAGAATCCCCCTCCCCTCCCCAAAGAGAGATATGAGACAGATTTTACCTTGTAAGAGTGAGATAACAGATTTAATGAGTTTTTCAGGTATCATTTAAGCATAGATATTTTTTTAAAATCATAATTTGGAATTTAATATTATGTGACTCGATTCACAATTCTAGCGAATTCACAAAGTTGTAAAAAGATTTTTATGGCATGTGGCACATCACTAGCAAGAGGATAGACTATAGAATTTTTGAGGAAGTTAGAAGATCCCGGTCGCTTTGGTTTTTTTTTATAGCCATGTAAATAGCTGTTACATGGACAGCTTTAATGGAAGTCCGAAACTTTGCGAGTAAATAAAAAAAAAATTGATGGATAATGTCACTAATTTTGAATTTAAAGTAGTTACTGGAATACAATACACATCAAATTCAGAGTCTACGACTTATACTTTTATTAAAATTTGTATTTGAATGTAAAATTTGGGTATTTTTTTAATAAAACAATAAAAAGTCGATGAAAAATATCCACAGGGCATGAGAATTGTTTAAGGGTCTGAAAGGATAGCAGATGACCCCCCCAGTCGACCATTTCAATTTGGCACACGATGCACCAAACACCCGGTATATGTATTTTGTCTGTTTCTATTTTGTTTGTTGGAAACCCTTGTCGTACCACCTCTTCACTTTTGCGGAGTTTTGCATCATACTCCTCGAAATACCTCTAGCTATTATGACAAATCATTCACCACCGTTATGGAATATAAATAGGCTGCCTCATTCCGTGCGTGATAGTGCTTCTCTGGATGTCTTCAAGAGAAAATGGCAATATGTACGTGTATATGTACAAGTTATTATGTGTTAAGTTTTTAAAGTGTACAATAAAGAATAAATATTTTTAAGTACAGAACTTACGTACATTAATAAAATACCTACTTTTTACTTGTACCTATTGTTATCAAAATTAAATTATAAGTTCTTGACTTGACCACGACTATGTGACCCCCTCCTGGCGCCAAAGCTGGATCCGCTCTTGCTTGATGGACGAGCTGAGATAAAGGCCGATGCCGTAGGTCGAGGCCTTTACAGCGAGGACAGCAAGGGCTGCAAAGATGGCCAAGCTGAAAGGCCTAGAGCGTAGCTAGGCTAGCTCGAGGCAATCATAACGTGACCAGCGAAGCAGTCATTGTGGGCCAAGGTTTGTATAGTGCTTTACTCAAAAATGTAAGTACCTAATCTAAATGAAACCAGCAAGTAATTTAAATAAAAAATATATTAATTAAAATTTTCGCTGAACCACGCTTTTGTTACTTCTTTGTTTTTTTTTAGCAATGGTAGTTGGAAATATACAGCCTTATATGGAATAAAATCTTTTTGTACCTATCTCTATAGATACAAACCGCTGTGTTTTAAATAAAATCTCTATGGATTTGATTTTTTAAAACGTTGAAACGTCAAAATAGCGGCCGGCAATATATTGCCGGCCTGTTAGAGCGGCCGGCAAGTGTTTCAAGGAGCGGCCGGCAAAGTTTTGCTGGCCGCTCTAACAGGCCGGCAATGTTTTGCCGGCCGCTATTTTGACGTTTCAACGTTTTAAAAAATCAAATCCAAAAAGATTTTTTATTCCATATTAGGCTGTATAGTTCCAACTACCATTGTTAAAAAAAAAACAAAGAAGTAACAAAAGCGCGGTTCAGCGAAAATTTTAATTAATATATTTTTTATTTAAATTACTTGCTGGTTTATTTAGATTAGGTACTTGCATTTTTGAGTAAAGCACTATACAAACCTTGGCCCACAATGACTGCTTCGCTCGTCACGCTATGATTGCCTCGAGCTAGCCTAGCTACGCTCTAGGCCTTTCAGCTTGGCCATCATTGCAGCCCTTGCTGTCCTCGCTGTAAAGGCCTCGACCTACGGTCTCGGCCTTTATCTCAGCTCGTCCATCAAGTGCTGCACGCTGACCACACTGTGTCGGCCTGAAGCTGCGCTACGCTGCGCTGTCGGCCATAATCAGCGCGACCAGCAAAGTAGTCATTATAGACCGCGGCAGTAATGTACTATAGTATAGCAAATGTCTGCTACTGTTTTAAATTTTTTCCTGTTACTTGAGAATACCTAATAGTCACATAAATTCCCATACTTCTTCCACCTAACCCAGGCTTGAGTTTTCTTTTTGAATGTATGTATGAGAGATTTGGAAAACCAATTGGGAAAATTAACATTTTTTGGTCGACATGTGGGTGTGTGTGATTTTACAATTTCATAAAGTTTATCATAAAATGTAGTAACAGATTCATTAGGTGTTAAGTTATCCAGTAAGACATCCCAATTGACGTCAGTTATATCAGAATGGATATTGTTACAGTTAGCTTTAAACATTTAGCCAGATATTATTTCCTTAATTCATTTTAATCACATATAATTTACATTTTTAAATATTTTTACAAAATTGTATAAAAAAACATTTAAAAATATAAAAAATAGTAGCCCACCAGCATCGGGAACAGGGTCCGGGCTAGCGGTGGTCAGGGCTCTTGAGAAAGGAACCTCCTGACAATACGTGCCGTGTCCAGAAGTACTGCTTTCTGAATCAAGCCCTTGATCCAGCTGCCAAGCGAAAGCCTACTAAGATGTTGATCGAGGCTTTTGGCAATTAAGCCATTGGCCGACACGACTATCGGCACAATAACTGCTGTATTCACATCCCACATGTCGACAACCTCGCGAGCCAGATCTAGATATTTGAATTGCTTATCTTTCTCTGCTTTCACGAGGTTCTCGTCATGTGGAACCGTTATATCAACAATCATTGCGCGACGCTCCAATCGATCTATCACCACAATGTCAGGCTTATTGGCAACAATAGTCCTGTCAGTGACGATAGGTCGATCCCAATACAACGTGATATTACCATTATCGAGAACTGGGTCGGGCGCATACTTATAGTATGGTATTTCTGATTCCACAAGGTTGTATTTCAAAGCAAGTTGCTGGTGGATAATCCTGGCAACAAGGTTGTGTCTATGCAAGTACTCTCCGTTAGCCAGACGAGAACAACCAGAAATAATATGTCTGATGGACTCACCCGGACGGTGGCATGCCCGACACACGTCCACCGTCCCGTCCTTCATAATATGTTTCCGGTAGTTATTCGTCAGCATAACTTCGTCCATTATTGCACAGACAAAACCTTCAGTTTCCCCGAAGAGGTCACCGAAACGCAGCCAGGATACAGACGCTAAGAAATCTACATCGGGCCCGTGTAAGGCCTGGTAAAAGCGTCCGTGAAGCACCTTGCTCTGCCATACCTCCTTGCGGTCATTAGTGTCTAATACTACAGGCTTGCGCCAGTTCTCGTTAGCCAAGAAGAGCGGGGTAAGGCCCTTGTCGACTGAGACCACATCTCGGTGCATCCCCACGTCGGCTTCTAGGAAGTATTCCCTGAGACTGCATACCTCACGGTTGTGCAGGGTCTTAGCATTTAAGAAGCCACGACCACCACACTTCCGCGGGATATACAGTCTCATCACCGACGACCTTGGGTGATGCATCCGATTTGCGGTCAGCAGTACGCGGACCCTCCTATCCAGGGCATCAAGTTCCGTCTGAGTCCATTTGAGTATGCCGAAAGAATACATCAAAACCGGCATGACCCAACCGTTGAAGGCGCGCACCTTGTTTCCGCCTGACAAAAGACTGCTTAGCACCTAATTCAGGCGGCCAAAGAAACGTTCCCTCAACGATTGTTTCATGTCAGCAGTATTGATGCCTAATGCTTCCGACATACCCAAATACTTGTAGGTTTCTGTTGAGGAGAGGGATCTAAGGTGTACGGAATCCGAGAGTTGAGTTCCCGCGGATTCCGTAATCTCCCCTCGCTTCACATGCATGACTGCACATTTGTCCACACCAAATTCCATCCTGATGGCGCTACTGAAAGTTTCAGTTACCTTCAGTAGCTTCATCAGTTGCAAATTGTTGGGGGCAAAGATTTTCAGATCATCCATGTAAAGAAGGTGAGATATGACCTGACCACCTCTCCTCAACCGATAGCCTAGACCTGAACCTTCCAGCAGTGTGCTAAGAGGGTTCAAGGCTAGACAAAACCACAATGGACTCAGACTATCACCCTGAAATATACCACGCTCAATCCTTATTGGTTCGCTGTTCCTCTGCATTTGTCGACATCCTGGATAGCGAAGGACTGTCCTCCATTGCCCCATACACGACTCAAGAAAGGCGCGTAGAGTTGCATCTATCTTGTACAACTCCAGCACCCTCATGAGCCATGTATGCGGAACTGAGTCGTAGGCCTTCTTATAATCTATCCAACATGTAGACAGATGCCTTCGGGAGCGGCGAACCTGTTGGCTAATGGCCATATCAACGAGGAGCAGCTCCTTAGTACCACGGGACCCGTTCCTACATCCATTCTGAGAGGGAGAGATGATGGAATTACTCTCAATATGTTGGTTAATTTTAGCTCTCAAAATGGATGTAAGAACTGTATAGACCGTTGGTAAGCAAGTAATAGGTCTATAATTTTTGGGCTCCGCAGTACTACCTGATTTATGGAGCAGGTGGGTAATGCCTGTCGTCAGGGACTGTGGCAGCGACCCTGACTCTAAGGCTGATTGAAACTGGGACGCCAAGCGAGCGTGCGATCTTTGGAACCATTTGATCCAGAAGTTATGCAGTCCATCCGGCCCTGGAGATTTCCAGTTTGGTAACGGACGGACTGCACGAGCTACGTCTTGGGGGCTGATGATAATTGCCCCCATTTCTGGTATTGGGTCACACGCTTGTTCAACCTCCCGGGTCCAATCGCCCTCAGTGTGACTGACAGGCCCAGATGCTGCGCCAGAACGAACACATGGCGTCATTATCCGGCAGGCGCGTGTCAGTCTCCCCTTGGTCTGGTCGTTCCCAAGCCCTATATACCCACCTTTCATCGCTTTTGAATGTGCGATTCTGAGTGTATCGCTCCACTCGCCGCTTGTACCTACGAATACGGCTTGCCCATGCACAGATCTTCTGCTTCAGGAAGTCGATACGCTCTGTGACGCAGGCCGAATAATCACGAGAACTAATGTCAGTTCCCGAGAACGCCCGCCTCACAAAGCTCATCACTCTAGGGCGAGTATTGCCCTCCCTGAAGCAGATTAACTTGCCGATGAGTACTCTAGCCTCACCGATACGCCGCTCAATCCTGCACTGCCAAGCTGGAACAGCTAATTTTGGTCGTGTAGCTCGGTTACTGTCAGGAAATTTGACGTGAGCTACACGACATGCCGCTACGGCTGCACAGTACAATATTGAGTGGGTATCAGCAAGGTCTTCGCTGCTGTCAAAGCAGTTTGACAGCAGCGAATCTAGAGTACACACCAGCGCCTTGTTTTTCTTGTGCATAGGCAAACGAGGTAAGCGTGGTCTAAGTTCAGGCGGTGTGGAGCGATACTCTCGGACCGCACCCTCCAAAGCGCTCCTCAGTTGTGCGTTGCACTGGGTACTCACGGTTATAACTTCGTCAACATCCTCTTCACCACCGCGATCGGATCGCGGCGAAGCACTGGATAGGTACATTCTGCATCTGCGTCGCGATCATTGGCGAAGCAGGCGTAACTGGGTTACTCCGTGAGTCGAGGCGTAGTCGATCAAGTACAGTGTCATCCAACATATGGTTACGTTGGATGACCCGCACCTGATCCGATAGTTGCTGCGCCGACACGCTGACAGCTGGTTCAAGCACCTGAATCAGAGAGAGCATCCGACCACGGTACGCAGTCAAGTTGCTTCCCCCCTCAGTAGCCCCATAATATGCGCGCATAACGTTCTCATTAATGGATTGAGTCCATCGCATGCGCGACACATTTCCATCGGCAGCGGGGACCCTGTTCCCAGATATTATTATTATTATATGGTACAGATACTACTAAGATAAGGAAATATTGTAAACAGTGAAAAAAAATAAGCAGACAGCTGTTTGAAAAAAAATATGACAAACATACATACAAACAGATGTTATTTTTAAACGTGGACATTATGTAATAAAATGCACGTTTGGTAATGAATGCCAATAGCGTATTATGACGAATTATTTGACCTAAGCTTATTACATAATTATGTCGTCTTCTGAGTGGATCGCAATCGTAGGTGAGTCACCATTTTCCTTGGCCAGCACAGTGGCATTACGGACCCATACCTACTTGAACTTATTTGTTTTGGCAGCGTCACGACATTTACGAAATAACTCCTTATTACGAAGCGTCAGGTTTTCGTTCATAGATACGACATTGAGTCCCAGCGAGTCCTATACGATCCGATGTAATCCCTTTACACAGTCAATAAGCGCTCAGCACGTTATCACGGAGCAGTCGGGAAGTAAACTTCGCAATAACATTCTTCGGACGTGAATTATGCGTGTGGAATACGGTGAATAGACACTATATCTCTCTGTGCTATAGGCATGTTAATAGCTACCGAAATTGACTCCAAAATAACTACAAGGTTTTCGCCCCGTTTTTCCGGCAAGTTACTAATTTGTATGCTGCACTGCCTAGCCTGTTGTTCCAGGCGATCAATTTTACTATTCAGTGCAGAAATGGGATCAGACCCAGAGGTAACGATCTTCGACTCCATCTCCTTTGTACGCTTTGCGGTATCAAAAATGTTCGCAGAGTTGAATTCCACCGATGACTTCAAATCATCAACAACCTTTGATAATTTCTGATGTTTGGTGTTTAGAATTGATGTCCTTTTTTGTATTAGAAAAGTCAGATCGTAATTCTTTCAACTCAGATTGAATTTGAAAGGAGGTACTTGCCAAATTATTAAATTCATTACGAAGATCACTAATATTCGAGTTAATATTGAAAAACTGGTCGCGTATTTCAGTGCTCAGAAAGCTCATTGATCTCTTGAATTCCTCGGAAAGTGCATTGATATCCCTTCTCAGGTCACAATCTGGCTGCTTCCTCTTAATGATTCTCTGAGTAATATTAGGGTCAGCGTCGTCGCCTGAGAAAAGATCAGCATAGCTATTCACAACCACTCGATTGGACAACTAATCTAATCGAATGATCGTGCAATCGATCAAGTCTTCCAAACGCTATTCACAAAACCGATACCGATGAATGTTGACCAATTTTGACGTTTCTATTCGTTTGTAATTCAGTTTTGAAGACATCAATTTACCGACAGCTATTTGCAGTAGAGAGTGAAGTCGAATGAAAATTAAAAGCACTTTAAACTAATTTAAGCAGTGTATGAAGTAAGTGTACATATTGTATAGATAGATAAACTATTGTATTGACTATTACTTAAAGATTTACACATGTTTAAGTGGTTACATATGTACGTAACATAAAAGTTTGTTCACGAGTTTGATGTTAATTATTTGGGTAGATGGAGTTCGTGATTGTGCAATCCTGAGTGAGACCGTCGGCGTGCCGCAAAACAACAGAGGCTGGAGACATTATCTCTTCATCGAAGAATACGAGACATGATGGATCCATTTGCTGACCCGCGTTTCCAGTCCGTGTACAGGCTATCGCCTGACATGGTCCGTAGCTTAAATGTGGAAATAAAGCCGTATTTCCCAAGCGTGCATTCATCAGGCGCAATCCCCTATTGAACTCAAAGTAAGTAATATTTAAATATAAAGTTCTTAAGTAATGAAAGTCATCACATTAACATCACAGTCGAGAAGGTATACGACGAGGAGTCATTATTCACCCACATTTGTTATCATCCAATCAGGCACAAACTATACTGTTACTGATAAACTCATCCCTATAATCCTACCTCTATGTAGTAGGTACTGCCTTAGTGTAGCTAAGGAACTTCTACTTTAGAAGATTCCAATAGTGTAATGTAAAAATATTACATCAGTCACATATTTGTTTCTTTATACTAGAGTCACCATAATTTTAAAAGATACAAGAACAACTTAATTATGAAATTTTCAATGAGCTGTTACAATAAATTGCAGTGTATAAGAAGAAAAACATCTATTTATTGTACAATTAAAATGTTTATTTTCAGGAAATACAGCAGGTTCGGGTTTGCTGGTGTTTTAGGATATGTGGACGGGACACATGTTCTGTCGCTACATCTTGCTAGCTTCTAGGTCAGTAACTGTAACAATAATGATAAACATTCATGTTAAAAAATAAATACTTAATTAGAATTTAATGTTTCCAGGAGATTCTGGAGCCTTGGATTCTCGCGCCGATTCTTAATGCTGAGCCAAATTACTTGGAAGCGTGGTACACAGAACTGCACACAAGATTCTGTGTCATGAGTTACTTCAAGGTGTAGAAAGAGTGCTTTAGGTGCTTGAATACAGCCGTTCTAAAGTGGGATGCATCACCAAGGCATGTGCAGTTCTGCATAACAAGTGTATATGGGGCCGCTTGCCTGAACCCAAAGAAATTGATTTGGTGAACCAACCACTTACAGAAATAATCATGGGTTCAGGAATTGAGCAAGATGGCAAGTTAAGTTACGTTAGTACGTTAAGTACTTAAGTTATATTAAATAGATTATTTTAAAAATACGTTATGGTATGTTAGGTAGGTTCTATTACATAGATTATTTTAAAAATTACTTGTGTATCATTTATTTCCAAACCTTATCCTTCCTCCAGAAACAATCAAATTTCAGGCTGCAATTTGGTGAAGGATAGCTTCGATGCTATGCATTCCAATTGCGACATCTTCAATTTGCTGCTGCGTGCCGTGCGAGGACAGCATGAAGCGGGTCTGGGCGGCTTCTTGATTGCTAGGGCTCTTCTGTTAGGTATTTTTTTTGGCACAGGCCACATCCAGTCCTGAGAAACGGCCCCGGGCTAAGTCCTCATGCCCCTGCGTGAACGCAAAGATTGTTTACTTTTCTGAAAATATCCAATGTCAATTACGTTTTGTAAATGATACGTAAGAAAAAGGATGATGTTTTATATACTAGTAAAATACTTACACTCATTTCTTTTTCAATATGTGTTTAATTAAACCCTAGTTTAGCACAAAACACTTTTGAAAACTTTTGAGTTTGAGGTTATTAACTTATTATTGAAATTGCCGGTTTGACCTTGACATTAAACAGTTTACAAAGCAAGTTTGATAAAAATCTGGTGAACTCATTTAAAAAAACAAAATAATACAAAACAGCAAACACTGATTGTTTGCTGTTTTGTATTATATAGGAATACTAAATGTAGATTCTATAGCCGTACATAACAAAATCCCTAGTAAAATTAAATTATTTGCCAGTTTATATTTTCTACCACCAGTTTCTATTTCCTACCATTTTGTAACGAACCCTGTAAACATCATTTTTAAAATTTAAAAAAAAAACCTTACCGCCCGGATCTGTGAATCGCATTTTGATAACCGTTCGGTCGCGGTGCGGTTATAATCGATCAGTGTCTATGATTCATTCGGTTTCGATTGACGGGTTTGTGAATAGCTATGCAGGAACGGATTGGCATTTACTGCTTTTCGGTGAGGGCATCATACTGGAAACGTCCAAATTCGGCGATAATCAGCTCGTATCGCATCAGCTGATATGCTCTTGTTCAGTTACTCGCGGGGTTGAAGGAGGGCGCACTCTCGAGACTACTGCTGCACGGAGTAAGGTGAGCGAGACAAAAAATATAGATCGCACTGTTTCCTCGCTCACTGAGTCCCGTGCTTAATTATTTTAAACAAGTGTAAGACGAAATTGAGGTTTATGTCTTAGTAGCAAGGTTAAATTTTATATAGCTCCGAACTACACTATTTGAATAAAACTGATATGCGTCTGCTCTAGCTAGTACACGAAATGGAACTGAAACTCTTCAAATTCTTTCACGCAATCATCCTTCATCATCTTTTTCCCAACTATGTGGAGGTCGACTTTCAGTCTTTCTTTCACGAACATATGTATTTCATTTAAGCAGGACTTTCTCTGCTGTTTTTTAATTTGCACGTAATGTTCCAAAACAAATGGACCATTTTAGAGAGCACCTGCCCCCGTATTCACAAACGCTCGGATTCGATTTCGATTCGGAAAGTCGTATGTCTGTCTCGCTCGCTTTCGTAATGCCGAAAACAAGATAGACATACGACTCATCGAATCGAAATCGAAACCGAGCGTTTGTGAATAGGGGGCCTGATTTCGACTCAAAGCGATACACAATGGCGGCGATTGCTTGTAAACACAGCTATGCTATCTCTATAGATTATTCCTTTTACGACTTGTGCAACAACGCAATGAGCGTGTAGTACAAGACATGGGATAAACTACTTCCATGACGAAATTACACGAGTGCTACGTAATGTCATTTTCAAATATGTGACACTGTCACTGTCAGTGTAAGCTATATTTTTTTTAAGTACCTATTTTTATATATTGTTTGTTGTTTCTGTATTGTAGTAGTTACAATAGAAATATTTAATTATAAACATGTTAGACAAGGTATTACTTTCTTCCGACGTTGCGTTGGTTTGTGTTCAACATGCGCTATCTACAGAAAAAGAAGAAATTATGGGTCTACTCATTGGAGAGGTAAATACATTCTAATTATTGTTTAATTTATAATTTATTTAAGTTCTATTTATTGTGTGTATAATCAATTGTTAATCAACGAATCATCAACAGGTCCATAACAATGGTACTTTGGTTTCAATTGTATCTTCCGTGATATTACGACGCTTAGATAAAAAACCAGATCGTGTTGAAATATCTGAAGAGCAGTTGGTACAAGCGACATTGCGTGCCGAAGAGTTAGCAGCTGAAGTCAACAGACCCCTACGAGTAGTTGGATGGTACCATTCTCACCCTCATATCACTGTGTGGCCCTCACATGTTGGTAGGTTACACTACAATTTATTTTATAGAAATTATTTTGGATTTTTACTGACATTATCCACAATTGTTTCAGATCTTGCTACTCAGTCCATGTATCAAAGAATGGACTCAAGCTTTGTTGGAATTATATTTGCAGTATTCCTCACAGATCAGACTACAAAGGCCCCTTCGGTAAAAACTATATTTACAGGACTAGTCTCCAGGCATAAAGCCAGTGAGTATGGTACTGTCTCCAAATGTAATTGTAAAAGATGTGACAGAACTGTTATCTGAACTGATTTACATGCTGGATTTGTGTCTGGAGCGAATAAACTATAGCTAAACTTATTGCATTTCCGTGAGTTGCTAATAATTTGGTAGTTAATTTAATATTACCTATTTCCAGATTCAAATTACGTGTTTTCAATCTGTAAATGATGGGTCAAGTCAAAGTAGGAAGGAAATTGAAATGGAAATAATAAATAATAATGACTCTTTAGTGTCAAACAATTTTGAGGTAAGTTATTTTTTTTTCTTTGTCTGTTTTGTCCCACTCCTGATTCATTGGTTGTATCCTAATGTATAATTAATTTCATTTAAATTACATTTAAGACTTTAACTCAATTACCTGCAATATTAAAAGAGGAAGAAGATGAAGCTTACAATAATGAGGCTGGGCCAGAGGATACTGATGATATACTAAATAAACAACATAATGCAGCAGTTAGAACTATTGCAATTGGACACATTGTTGATAAGGTAACATATTTCTTTATTTATTAGGCATATTTGGATATTCTTTTGTGTCCGTTTCAACCACGCGGCCACCTCATAATATTTGATGAAACTTTGCCAGGAATTAGTGCTAATTTGTGTCCTATAAACACCTCTTTTCGTGAATATGTTCCAAAAAAAACTAAGACGCTTTGACTAAGAATAGTTGGCCGCTAGAACCGCCACTTGCCGTAGTCATCGCCCGTAATTACACAAACTCTATAATGCAGATAGACGAATTATGCATCAAAAGAAAGGTCTTAATTTTGTTCCATTTGTTTCAAAAATAAAACACATCAAAAAGCAAATAAACGAAAACTTATGCAATATTTAGTTTTCAGACTATGAGTAAGTAGCCAAAATATCAAATTATTAGAAGCTCATGTGTATGGACAATTAGTTCTTAATTTGTTACAGCGAATAAACAGAAAAAAATACTAGAAAGTAGGTTGAATAATTTGTTAGAGTCGATCTTAGTTGGCCGCTCGGCCCGCTCGGACGGTAATATGCCTAAAATTCAATGGCGTTTCTCTCGTTATTAAAAACAGGCTTAAGCTTAATTATAGTACTAATCGACGGGTAACGTGACCTAGTTTGGATAAATATGGAGAATCTAACTGCAGCATTCATATTTTAGAAGATATTTACAAAAAAGCAGTAGTATGAAAACGTATGAGATATTATGATAAATATATGCAAGCAATAGAAATGGTTCAGAAAAAATTTCTTCGTGCCACGGACTACAGGTGCTACCGTACAAGGATTCCCTATACAGATTTGTTAGAGCATTATGAAGTACTGAGCTTGGATTCCAGACGTTCATTGATCATCGTTGTGATGCTTTACGGCATATGCAATAACAAATTTAATTGTACTGAGCTGTCAAATAGATTGTGTTACGTAGTACCAAGAACTGTTGTTCGGCGGGAGGTGCGCGCACCTCGACTATTCTACACTGCGCGATGTAGAACGAAGGCTGGGGTGCGAGCTCCTCTCCGCCGACTTCTAGAAACACACACACACTCACAGTTTATTGATTTTGATATTTTCGCGCTGTCGCAATCTAAATTTAAAAGAATGGTCTCAGAATTTCTTGCAAGTCAGCCTAAGACGGATGCCCTTGTCATCCGCTTCCTTCGCTTCGTGTATAGTGTTTTTCTTCATTTCTTCATATTTTTTTTTCATATTTTCATAACATGCGTTCGTTTTCATACTCCGATGTCATTTCGTGGACAATAGTGTGGGTTATACGTTTTTTCGACTAAAATATCACTACTTTTTGTAAATGTTATAATGTATAACCGTTTTTTGTCCCAAATAAATAAAATAAAAATAAAAAAAAGTATGAGAGTAGGGTGACCATGATTACATTAGTACGAAGTCATGTTTATAATGTTGGACTCTGTTTGAACGAATATGCGGTACGTTTTGCGGCCAATGTCTATTTTTCTTAATTCTTTAAAGTATTTACTGATGAAATTTTCGTTTCATTGACTTTCCGCAGGTGTTTATGATGGGAACGATTCCAGAAAAAGGATCTCTATTGTTTCCAAACTATTGTTAAAAATATTTGTCACAAGGGGTTTGATAATGATTATTTTTTGATAATGATTATATTCTCCATATTTATCCAAACTAGGTCATGTTACCCGTCGATTAGTACTATAATTAAGCTTAAGCCTGCTTTTAATAACGAGATAAACGCCATTGAATTTTAGTCATATTGCCGTCCGAGCGGCCAACTAAAATCGACTCTAACAAATTATTTAACCTACTTTCTAGTATTTTTTTCTGTTTATTCGCTGTAACAAATTAAGAACTAATTGTCCATACACATTAGCTTCTAATAATTTGATATTTATGGTGAGATACCTACTTACTCATAACCTGAAAATTAAATATTGCATAACTTTTCGTATATTTGCTTTTTGATGTTTTTTATTTTTGAAACAAATGGAACAAATTAAGACCTTTCTTTTGATGCATAATTCGTCTATCTGCATTATAGAGTTTCTGTGTAATCACGGGCCATGACTACGGCAAGTGGAGGTTTTAGCGGCCAACTATTCTTGGTCATAGCGTCTTAGTTTTTTTTTGGAACAAATTCACGAAAAGAGGTGTATATAGGAACAAATTAGCACTAATTTCTGGCAAAGTTTCATCAAATATTATGAGGTGGCCGCGTGGTTGAAACGGACACATTCTTGTTAGGGTTCTGTAGCCGAATGGCAAAAAACGGGACCCATAAGGATTCGTCATGTCTGCCTGTCCATCTATATGTCACAGCAACTTTATTCCGAAACTATTATGACAACACAGTTGAAACTTGATAGGTAGATGTATTCTGTAAACCGCTTTACGATTTTTAGAAAAAAAAATATCGAGATTTAGCTGCTCATACATGGAACTGAAAGGGACCGTTCAAGTTAAAGTTAATTTTTTTCCGTCAGTTTATTGTTTTGTTTCGATACGATTTGATGCGTTAAGCAAAGCAAATTAATGTTTGTGTTACCGTTGAAACACTTTCGTCAAAGTTGAATTGTTCAAGATGTCGTATCAAATAGACAAATCCTAGTTATACCAAAAATTGTTCGAAAGCATTAAAAAATTTCATACAAATACAAAATGTACAGAAGTTAGTTAACGAATATATCAAACCTCCAACCTCTATTCCAAGAGCAAGAGTAAATGCTTTGCCTACTATTGCTGACGAGGCCGAGGGGATGGGGTGAGTTAATAATTGCAAAATTTCTGCTAACGTAATACTTCAACGGCCAAAAAAAAACCACCATACCTTTACGTGTGGGTGTCTATAGATAGGTCTTTAAATGACGTTGAGGTTTCTAAAACCTTTTTTCTCAAATTCAATAGTTTGAAAGATAGGCATTTTACCACTAAAATGTGTGCCCCCTCTTTAACTTTTAAAATAAGACAGTGAAAAAAAAATATATATGCTGTAGGTCTATATATATAAACAAACATTTTCAACAAAAATTGGTTTTATTGAGATATAGTCAGCAGTTTTTGAGATATGGGACTTTTTCATCAAACTGCAGCAGTAACTTTATTTTTCATTCCTGCACAGCACCGTGGAACCCATATGGGTTAGTTACATCATCCGCCGTTAAGACCCCGAGGAACCCAAATGGGTTACACTCATACCGGCAAACTTAAACTCTAATCGTACGTGAAGTAGGGATCAATGTCGTCAGCGATCACGTAATGCGCGATGCCCAAAAGGGGCCCTCAAACGGGACCAAAGGATTCGAATGGGGTTAATAAGGTTAACATAATTTTATTATGTACTATCTATATCAATGAGCGTTGAAAATATTTTGATTGTTTTGTGCTTTGGAACCCTGTGTGTGCAAGTACGACTCGCACCTGGCCGGTATTTTCCAATATGAGTGTATGTGCCATGCAACACTTTGGACAAAACATAATTGTTATACTGGCTTGCGGATTGGCTGATTGCCGGAATCACCCATTCCCAAAAATGTTGATTTATTCGGATATTTTATCCAATAAAATCAGCAAGCAATAGGAATTTCGAAGAGTCTTTTTTTAACAAAAACCGATTTCTGAATGTTACACATAAAACGTTTAAAAAGAATCTGTATTTTATTTTATGTATTGAAGTTGGAAAGTCTGTCAGTAGAGTTATTATTTTTTATTGATTTGAATGTACAAGATAATATTAAAAACTACGAAAAAACTATTTGAAGTTCACAGATGTTTCAATTTATAACATTGGGAAGGACCAAAAATTACATTACTGGGTTAAACACAACTTTTTCTAGGTACTTAGTAAACACAATCTAATATCTAGTATTCTTTCAGATGTCCAGGCCTATGCTAGAAGGTCTTGTAGCAAGAAACACTCTCAATGCAGTACGCTTGAAAGCATTAAAAAGACAACACCAGGAAATGATGTTTAAGTTAAATGTTTAAGATATACATACTCTTCATTTAATGATGGTTTCTGAATTACCAATGAATGTTGAATTCCAAGCTATTTCATTTAGTTACTGATCATTATTTAAAAATGTAATTCATAAAATTGTTTCAACAATAAATCATCATAAAATGAACAGAGTATAAAAATGCTTATGTACCAGTTAGAACTATTTAATAAATAACTGAATATGAAAAATGATATTTTTTCTGTATACATCTAAACTCTGATTATGTTAAATCACTCTGATCAATCATTTCGAACCCATCCGATGAGTCTATACTGGATAGTCTGTTTCTTTTAGTTTCAGTTGATTCCGTTTGAATCATATTTGCAACTGCTCCAGTTATGTTCCACAAGGCGTTATATGCACTGCTGCCCCAAGTACTGGAAGGTTCTGCTACCTCTAAAGTAGATTTAATTTTCGCTTGTTCCTTTTGCTGATCTAAAATAACATTTCCAATATTATCAACCATGTAAAATAAAAATAATACAAATCCTTATCTATATGTAGGTTATACTTGTGGTATTCATTAATAACTTCATTTTAATTGTTATGAAATAAATATTAGTATTTGTTTCAAAACATGCTGAAATTGTGTCAGTATCTTACAGTTTAGCATTTTCTTCATCTATAAAATAATCACTCATAGAACTTGCCTAGAGGTATATATTCATCTTCACTGGTGTCCGAAGAATCTACATCTTTTTCTAGAGTTTGCATTTTTTCCACTGAGAAATTTGTAACTAGTGAGCTGCTGTTGTCAGAGCTGTCACTGCACTCAGCCAGTGGAACATCTTCCGGTTTCCAGTAATCTATTAACCAATAGCATTGATTAAACTGTGTTTGAAAACAAAAAAATTAAACTTCTATCATGCGAAACGGGTGCTAAACACGAATCACTAAAAAATTATAAGATAAGGCATGTAAGTCATTTAATTGCTATTTGAAAATTATGAATGTAAATATGTTATGGCGGTTGTTTATGAGATGGTATACAGACGGTACACGATCTTACAGATCAAACACTATAATAGTGCAGAAAACTTATCTGGCCCGGCTTCACAGTTTTAAAAACTATCATGTTGCCCAGATGAAGGAATGAAACATGTTATAAAAATTGCTTTACCTAATAATACCATCACTTTGTAAGAACAGTGATTCATGTCATCAAATCATAATAATTTACTAAGAATGGAGTCATGTATGTACCATAAATTTGTTTTTCATCCATACTCGGAGCAGGATCAGGTTCTATGGATAGTAATTTTATGTTAACTTCAGATACTTCTGGTATAAGACCTTCCAATTCAAAGTCCGATTCTGTAAAATTTTAAACAAAACTTTTACAAGGTTTAAATTATCACTCATAAATTATTGAATAAATAAATAAAGAAATATTAAGTCACCTAAGTCTTGTCTCATATTCTTGCATAATTTAATTACAGGTAATATCACTTTGTAAAAAACACATATAAACATTAGCAATAAGTATATTATTAGATAGCCATTAATATACTTTCCAGTTAGAAAAACTATTATCAGGTTGATATTGATTAATAGAAAAGCCTGGAACAGAAAAAATATACTGAATATTAAAAAAATCAATTGTGTTGTTGTTATTGCTAGAAATTGTTAAAAAAGTTCTACAACAAATAAAATGAATTGTTGCATCAGAGTAACTTAAAATAAAACATGGAACTTGGGACTTATGTGATGTGATGCCAAAGACTGATAGCAAATTGTTATTTCTGTGCCTGAAAGTTAGACATCCATCTTACCAAAGGTTGATTCCCAATGTCCACAACCAGCTTGTCCATGCGTAATTCTTCCGATTCCCTCTTATGTCCTCAGCAAGAATTACTTTTAAATTGGTCTGCTGTCCACCACTGGTGGTAAAACCGGTTGGTGGACATCAGGATTCAACCCTTACCGAGTGTTCTACTGTGTTTCTTATTAACTTTTTTTTCCCTTCTGCACTACTGGACCTGTGGTACCGTGGGTATTTGTAAAATACATATGTATATGCGTTCCCTATTACACTACCTCATTTTTTTTGCAATTTGATACAGGTAAGTAAAAAACACAATAGCACTAACATCCGCCTTTAAACAGTATGGAATAGACTTAGCAGGCAATTTGCTTTTTTAATCTAACAATATTCATTATGCTGACCTAATAATATTTACTTTCACTAATTGGTTGCTGGTTGTTGGAAATAAACTGTTTAAATAACAATATACTGCATAAAACTAATCCAATACTATAAAAGAAAATACAATAAGTTATTCTCTTAATCAAGTATTGATGCAAATACTTACTTTAGTGTGATTAGTTTCTCTTAAATACAAGAAATCATTCCATTTGTTTTGTAACAACAGTTTCATGTTTGTTGCTGCTGTACATAATTGATCACCATTACCGGTTAGTCGTTTTAAACAAGTAGTTCTATGTTTGTGTTTTAACCAGCTCTCAAATGCATCAATGCATAGCACCGCTGTGCAAGAACCCAAAAAGAATTCTAATAGGTTGACTTGTCGATGAACGCATACACTGAAACCAACAACAAACAAAAAGATAAAAAATGTATAAAATAATACTAAAGACACACAACCATAAATTAGTAATCATAATCCAAAATAAGATTGAATATGTGAATACTTACAAAAATATAATATTTAGAATGAACATAAAAGACAAAGACATCCACATTTTTCTCCAAAATAAAACATCTTCAAGTAAGCCAATAAATGCTGCCAATATGAGGGATGTCTGAGTGTTTTTGGTTTCTGAAGATTTTGTTACTTTCCATTTTAATGCTTTTTTTAATGTCGCTAACATGAGTATACAATATTATCAAATAGAAAGAAAGAATGCGTTTTGCACACAATACGATAGGATTTATTTTCTTTTGTGAACCAAGCAAGACGATCACGAAACAAATATGAAGAATGACATTGACAGTGACATGTGACTTGACAGGCTTGATGACAAAATATCGATATTTTTTGAGGTATCAACACCAATTAATTTACACACAGCTGCTACTACTGCTGAGCGTGTACGACTGCTTGCTGTGGGTGAGTGGGAGTCGGGTCTTTGGCTTCACGCACTCCCGTCGTCGAGCATAGGCACTTTGTTCGACGACACGACCTTCCGCCTCGCTGCTTCCTTAGGTCTTGGTGCTGCCTGCTGCACTCCTCATCGCTGTCACTGTGGTAAAGCTGTCAACAACCTCGGACACCACGGGCTGTCATGCAGCCGAAGTGCGGGCCGTTTTGCGCGGCACGCGAACTTAAACGACATCATCAGACGTGCTCTTGTTACCGTCGGCGTTCCAGCTGTCTTTGAGCCTACGGCTGAGCTCAACTGCTTGGCACGCGACGATGGCAAAAGACCAGACGGCATGTCTTTGTTTCCTTGGAAGATGGGTAGGCCTTTAGTGTGGGACACAACTTGCGTCGATACTCTTGCGCCATCACATCTTCCAAGCTCATCGTGCTGTGCTGGCGCTGCCTAACCTTTGTGGTAACTATATTTTCGAGCCGTTTGGGGTTCAAACTCTAGGGCCGTGGGGTCCGAGTGCTCACAGCCTTTAAGGAAATTTCCAAACGCTTAGTTGACGCTTCCCGTGACCCAAGGGCTGGCTTTTACTTTGGTCAGAGGCCAAGTATTGCCATCCAACATGGCAATGCTGCCAGTCTCTTGGGCACATTACCAGCTGACAGCGTTGGGGAGGAGTTTTTTGACGCCCTTTTATAGTTTATTCTAATTATAGTTATTTAATTTTTAAGTTTTCACATTAGTTTTGAAAATAAACAAGAGATAACTTTCGTGTTTTACCCATTTTTTGTTCTGAATACACTCAACACCATAATTTATAAAAAATGTTGAATATGATTTCGGGCATGTGGCCACCGCTGTTGGTATCGTTGAGTTTAAAAAAAAAACATTTGGCTGCAACGGTGTGAAGCGATGAGGCGGGTTGAGCACGCTTTCTTAGAAGAAACCGATTCACTCGAACTTTGAAGAGATCCAGATTATTTTTAGATTATCCAGGGAACAGAAGAGCCGGCAATGAATTAAACAGACTGGCGGTACGTACAATAAATTTTTAGCTTTGTTGGGGTCCATCGAAATTCTACCATATAATGGTTACACTTTGCCGTATCTCTGCTCGTCTAGTGATAGAATGGGGAAGGGGGAATTAGATGGTGTAATTCCAACACTCCCCGAAAAAATAATCTGAATGGGGAATGGCGCCGCGCGCCGGCCGTCTCGTTGCAACATGGCTTTTAGTAATCTCAAGAGCAAAAATTGCTGTTTACAAAAGCATCCATTTTGGCCGTCATTTGTGCCGTGAAGGGTTGAAAACACATTGACAGTTGACAATAATTTGGTAGGTAGGTAACTAAATAGTGTAGTTAAGTGTAGGGTTAGTTCTATTGCATACCTAAAGTACCTGCCAAAAATGTCATATACCTACATGCGGTTTATTTTACTACTTATAACAACATAGTGTAAACTTCAGATATGCATATATTGTTCATAGAATTCGCATGCACGAAACATTTAAAAATGAAAATTCTTCGTCCGAGTACTAACTAATAAGATTCCTCCTTGCTACTTAAAATCTTCAAGTATTAATTAATCGGGAATGGCTCAATCTGGGTCAATATTATAAAAATACACGGTGATAAAAAGGCACGAACACTATGCCATCTGACCATAGAGGAAAGTAACATCTGACATTTCTGAAGGCTTTACCAAGGAACTTATACACTAACTGGAATGAGTATGTGCATCTCAAAAGCGTTCTGAGCGAGACAAACTTCCAGCCTATATGCCATCTCTTTCTAATAGGGTAACCATTATTTTGTACTTACATTTGTGTCAGTTATTATTGGGTATCATTTAAGCTATCACCAATTTAATTAGTTTTGTGTTTCTTAAATAATAGGGTTTGTCCTCAAAATAGTAGATCTGTCACCAAAATGTAGTCACCAAACAATGCGAAATCAGTTCCACAATAAATCACCTAAAATCCTGAGATATAAGGTCTAGTACCAAATAAATGTTTTTGTATGTATTATAATAGGTGTGTCCTAATAAGTATTTAAGCAAACTAATTTAAAGAGATCACCAAACCACAGGTCCAAACTAAGGCGTTGTCGACGTAGCCCCGCTACGCGGGGCTCCTATTTCTGTCTGCAGGGTTTACAGTAACCTAACACGAAGGGGATGTCGGGGTCTTAGTTCGCTCGCTCCGCTCGCTCACTAGACCCCGCCATCCTCTTCGAACCTAACCTGTCCGAGTCGGTGTGCCCAATGTCTCGTATAAAGCATTTCTTCATAGAAATAAGGAACTGATCTATTTATTTGGTGACAGATCTACCATTCCGAGCACAAAGCTATTATTTAAGTAATAAAACTATTATTATAAGAACAAAGTTTATATTCATCTAATGCACTACAATTTTATTGGTAATCCATCTCTTATTTTACACATGTATCAACATTTATTTGATAATTCATACCTGGGAACACTTTTTGTTTATCTGAGAACGAAAATATTTCGTGGCGATAGATCTATTTACTAGGTGATACAACTTTGATGACAAATATAAATTTTGGTGACAAGAAATATAGTTCCCGTTATTATTGTGTTATGCTTGTTTATTATTGTTAGCTTGCTGGCACCCGGTAGTAGTTTATTCAAAATTACGGGGTGTAAAAAAACTTGATGGTGCCGACACCTACATAATTGGGTGATAAGGGGGATACTGTAGGATCACATACATGGTAGCAAGGCGTATTCTTTAAATTATTTTCATGATCCCTGTTTATACATCTAGAGCAGTGGTTCCTAACCTTTTCGGTATTGTCACCCCTATGATTTAACTAGAGAATCTGATTTACCCCTCCCGCCCTCCCTCATGTTACCAATGGACAAGTTTCCTTGCTGTGAGATATTCAAACTATTAATATCACAGAACAAATCAGCCAAAAAAATCGCCGCGGCTCGGGCGGCTTGCACTCATACAATACGTAAACCGTACGTAAGTACTTTTCGCGCGCTATAACAGAAACGCGGCTCTGACTTGTCATTTGATTACACAGTTAGGGCATGAAATGCACTGGCGAGCTAGATTTGGTCTAATCTTTGTTGTAGTATATTATTACCACTTATTACCCCCGCAGAATACCAGTTTTACCCCCCGCAGGGGTAATTACCCCCAGGTTAGGAACCGTGGATCTAGAGGATTCTCACACTAGTCGTAATTTGTAAACAAGGTTAAAAAGACTTACCTGAAAAAAACGGCTATGTGCGAGTCGGACTCGCGCACGATGGGTTCCGTACTATTATAAAAACGAGCAAAAAAAAACAGTTTGTTGCATGGGAGCTTAATTATTTATTTTATTCTGTTTTTGTTGTTACGAGTAGCGGCAACAGAAATACATAATCTGTAGAAATTTTAACTGGCTAACTATCACGGTTCATGAGATATAGCCTGGTGACAGACGGACGGACAGCGAAGTCTCAGTAATAGGGTCCCGTTTGACCCTTTGGGTACGGAAATCTAAAAAAGAAACTCCACATCCAGCAAACCCTTCACTATTACACCCCATTACACAACACAATTTTACCATATTCTAAGTGGAATTATGTACTTAAATACAATAGAAACCACTCGAGGAGGCAAAAATACGAATTCCGTCTGACAGATATTATTAATTTAGTGTCATATATGTTGCCATGCGAAAATAATGTTACGTCGCCTGCTTTACGAGAACATTCTAGGATTACGTTCGAGTCTAGAATGATTCAGTATGTCTGGAGATTCGAGAATAATCCTAGAATGTTCCACAATGGAAATGTCTAGAAAGTTCTGGACCTTTCTAGAAGGATTGGTTCCACTATGGAGCTATCTGGAAGGTTCAGGAAGGTTGTAGAACTTTCTCGAAGGATGGGTTTCCCCTTAGGAACTACCTAGACATTCGAATTTGAAAAATTCAAAATACATATCCCGTTACGACTTGCGTGCTAGTTTAGCTATCACCGTGATTTCCGATTTCTATTTACTTTTAATTTTCTTTTACTGGCAATTGCAACACAAAGACACAGTCGACCCTCGTCCTCGTAGCTATCTCTCTCTGAAGTTTTTTCTCCCTTTGACATAGAGTTCGTATTAAGTAATACGAACTCTACGAGTTTGAGATAAAGTACATTTTTTATACAGTTTTTACAAGCTTTTATTTAACTTGCAATGTATGTATGTATAATGTATGGATGTTTGTTCGGGTGGGATCTTGGAAGCTAAATTAGAACCACTTTCCGATGTCCGATTGAGCTGAAATTTTGCACACACCTTTGGTTCTAAGCACAATACATACTTATGACAGACATTATTTGATCCTGGAGCCAGGATTGTCTCCTCACGAGAGAACTCCTCAACGGTTAATAGCAGACACGAAAATATGTATGTATACACGTTCATATTTGATCATCAGTCGGCTTAGGCCTAAAACTGCGTTAAGCGGGCACCCGCGCGGTTTCATAGAAAAGTGCTCCGTCGCGGGGATCTGCGCGGGCGTCCGTAACGGGGAGGCACGCCCCGCACCCACGCAACGACGCCCGCCTCCGTGCGACGGAATCCGTCGCGGGGGCACGCGCGGTTCCCACCAGCGGTAACACGCATGGGCTTGTTCAGTCAATAACGCTAGGTGATACGGGTCGCATGCACAATCGGAGAAAATCCAGGACAATGTCTTTCGATACAGAAAGAGCAATTGTGGAAGTGCAGTGTCGCTGCCATATGGGACCAGGCAAATGAACTGTCTGTAAAGACCGAGATGCGCGAACAGCGGCATGGCTAGAAATTTGTAATGAGTTATCTGAAAATTTTGAACATTTCGTTCAGATAGAGTAGATTACATAAGTAGATTGAAACCTGGGGAAGAACATAGTCCAATATTTGTATTTATCCGCATACAAAATCACGACCAATAGCGGTTGTGCCTGTAACTTCACCAGAAACCTTTCTCTTAAACTGAACTTAACAATGCTAAAAAAACATGCGTTTCTTTTCACTGAAGAAGGCTTGTTAATAAACTTTAATTAGTTCAAGGATCCTTCTTCAAAAACATATTTTTGTAAGATCTCTCCAATCTCCGAATTAGGGGATTTACCAGTACAACTTCAGCCTTCTGGTAGATTGTTGCCATCCGCATGAGGTCATACCGCTCGTCATACACCCTGATGGAGGAAGCATGGGCAAAACAAAACAGCGAGTGCATCAAACACGTTTTTATCGCAGATTAAATAATTTTATCACAGTCATTTGGTCCTCAGAATGCGCTCTTCGGATATTGCCGGTGAAAGGTTCGGCCATTTTTGTCTCTAACAACCCGTACCTAACATGCACACCGTTAAAATTGAACTAGCGACACTGCGTAAATAAAATAATCCGGTCTCCGCGACGGGTCGACAAGTCCCCGCGACGGGGACCGTCGCGTTCCCACGGAGCCCACCCGCGTGTCCACGCGCGTAGGCACGCAACGGTTGCCCGTCGCGGGCGCCCGCTTAACGCAGTTTCAGGCCTTAGCGTGTCTTGGCGGGGCCCTGTATAAAAATTGTTTGGCCTTATGAAGGGTAAAGATTTCTCACAAAAGAAAAAAATGTTTGCCTAAAATTAAAAGAAATATTTATTCATCATAATAATTATTATCCACCTGTCACTTTTTCCAAAATTTTTACAAACAACTCAAATTAAATTATGTCATTCTCCTTGCCTTTTTTTTCGGCAAACTGATTTATTGAATCAGTTATAGCTGATGATGACAATTTTTTCTAAAGTTTTTATTAATTTTTGCTTATGCACGCCGGGGGCCCCCGTGGCCCGGGGGCCCCGTATAATTGTTACGGCAGATACGGCGGTAGCTACGCCCCTGTATTTGATGGATAAACATGAATTCTAGCATGATCACATCCTGCAGCCAGGATCATTTTCTCACGAGGAAACTCCTTAACGGTTAATAGCGTGGACACAAACCTTTGCATACGAGTTCATATTTGATGGATAATCACGATTTGTATCGTGAACTCATCATGCAGCCAGGATCGTCTTCTCACAAGGGAACTTCTCAACAGTTAGCATGAACACGAAACTTAATAAAGTGATGCACTGAAAAGAAGAAAATAAATCTTGGAGTAAATGAAAACGATAAAAGATCGTTTTCACAAAAGCTTGTCGACAACTATACACGACAAGCTTATAATTTTATTTGAAATTGACATTTTGTTTGTAAACATTCCAGTTAGTATATAAGTTCCTCGGGCTTTGCTCATGTGCGCGATAGTCCTCATTGTCAAGTCATGTCAATTTTTATGTGGTTGTTTTGGTTCGTATTTTTTATAATTAATTATTAAATCATTTTCATTTTGATATTGCAACTTATTGTTTTGGATTCAATTGTACTTTTCTTTGAAACGTACGTATGGCTCTCTCACATGAGCTTTAGTTGATACAGTGATACATAATGCAAGAGCTAGCGAAGCAAGCTCAATTTTTTTTGCATAATATCTCTGATAGATTTCTGATATTATATTTTTTTTTGTCCATTCATACAGAAATAGGACTTATATGTCGTTTCAGACTGTTTATGGCAAATTTAAAAACAGTTTAAATATCAAGATAACGCAAGAGCGAGCGAAGCCAGCTCGAAACTTTTAGCACCCTGCTTCGAATAAGCTTGGTTTTTTTTGTTCATCCAGTCTTACAGATGGGACTTAGTCGACTTATGCTGAAAATTTAAGAACTAGCTAAGAGAGTTCAGAGTGAAAGAGTGAACGAACCAAGCCCAAAAATCCCTTTGTTTTGGATGGGTTAGTACGTACATAGAGTTTTTGAGTATCTATTTTTTATTTTTAAATTATTATTTTTTTAAGATAAAATTTACGATAGAAGAGCGAACGAAGAGAGTTCGACAAATTTTTTTTTTCTTTATACTATGCTATTAGCTGCTGCCCGAACCTTCGTTCGCGTGAAAATTTTGATGTGTTTTATAAGGATTTATCTATACTTACTAATACACACATCAAAAGTGTCTAGGGATCAAGCATTTTTATGCGGATTTCTTGAGATTGAGATGTGGCTTTGTAATAAATTTATGATTTTATAAATTTATATGGATCCTTTTTGGTGCATTTCATAATTTGAATCAGGAACTGTGAATCAAATTCGAGTAAAAGATGAAAATCAGCTGTCAATATTTTCCCTATAAAAACATACAACGCATTGAAGACATTATTAGTGCTACTGTTTCCCTACTACTGATTAAAACCAACGTTATTATGGAGCGGCGACGTCATTTAAGCAGGGAAGAAATGCTCAGAGCCGTGGGAATGATAGAAGCTGGTTCCCGGCAACGTACTGTGGCTTTAGCTCTGAATACAAGTCAGAGTGTTATCAGTCGACTTTGGACACGTTACCGAAGCACTGGTACCGTGGCTGAGCGCCATGGAGGACGGTATCGCTGCACCACACGGAGACAAGACCGATACATTCAAATCTTAACTCGAAGAGCTCCAACAATAACCGCCATGATGTTAGCCGTGAGGCTTCATCACTCTTCAGGGAACTTAATTAGCGACCAAACAGTCAGAAACCGCTTGCATGAAGTGAACCTTCATTCCCGAAGACCGCTACGGGTACCACCTATAGCAATGCACAATCGTAGGATTCGATATCAATGGGCTCTTGAACACAGAAATTGGGCAGAAGAACAATGGCGTTACGTGTGCTTTTCTGATGAGTCTCGTTTTGGTATGAGACCGGATACAAGACGTATACGACACTGGAGAACCCCTGGACGCCAACAGCGATTAAAATCCTGCCAGGAAGTCCATCCTTATAGTGGTGGAACCATCATGGTATGGGCGGGTATTTGGATCGGCGGAAGAACTGAGTTGATTTGGATCAGAGGCAACCTCAACGCTCAAATTTATGCTGAGACGATTGTATCAGACGTCATCGTTCCTCTACAAGTGCAAATCGGTCCCTTATTTCAGTTAATGCATGATAATGCACGACCGCACACCGCAAGAGTTGTAAGACAGACTCTCGCCGCAGCTAACATCAATGTCCTGCCCTGGCCTGCTCAGTCGCCAGACTTGAACCCGATTGAGCATGCATGGGATATGCTACAGAGAAGAGCTCTGCCGAATATGGAGGGTATCCAGTCGCAAGAAGACCTTTTTTTGTTGTTGCAACGAACATGGGCGGCCATTCCACAGCGTGATTTGGATGAACTCATTTTGAGTATGCCAAACCGATGTTCTTGTGTTGTTAGTGTTCGCGGTAGAAACACGGATTATTAATTGTTTAAGTTACCCAATAAAATTTTAAAGAAAACTGTTATTTCAGTCTTTTTTTCGAACTTTAATGTTAGTGGTTCAAATGTCAAAAATCCCTTTATTAGAAAATGGCAAATTTCTTTATTAATGCAAAGGTGACTTGGTTTATCGTTACTGTGACAAACGAAAACACTTTATTTGATGAATCCTTAAAGAAAATTTTAATTAATATCAATCAGGAGAAAAGTTATTGCAAAAATATATGTTGATCCCTAGACACTTTTGATGTGTGTATTTTATAAAGCTGAAGAGTTTGTTTGTTTGCTTGAATGCGCTAATCTCAGGAAGTATTGGTCCGATTTGAAATATTCTTTCAGTGTTAAATAGCCCATTTATCGAGGAAGGCTCTATATCATCACGTCAAATAGGAGCGGAGCAGCAATGAAAAATGTTGCGAAAACAGGTAAAATGTGACGTAGACGAAGTTGCACGGGACCACTAATTACATTTAAACCTTCCTCTTGAATCATTGTATCCATTGACGAAAAACGCATCAAAATCCGTTGCGTAATTTAATTAAAAGATCTAAACGCAGACGGCAGGAAACGACTTTTTTACATTATGTATAGACTGCGGGAAGCGACTTTGTTTTATAGGTAGGTACTTACTATGTAAAGATGAACAAACACTACCGACGAGTAAACGGACCTATGATATGTATTGAAGCTTCATACATTTCTTTTCCTTCAACCTGTGAAGGAAAATTGCGGGAAATAAAAGCAAAGTTTTTTTTAAGACATAGAATTGATGGCAAAAATACTTTTCGTTCTAATATTTTATTTTTTCGCAAGTGTATTAAAAACCGGCCAAGTGCGAGTCGGACTCGCGCACGAAGGGTTCTGTAGGTACTATTATTTATAAAAATGAGCAAAAACACCACTTGGACCTAAAAAAAAAAATTTGGTTTCGCTGTATTCGGCACTGCAGTTCTCAGCTCCATAACACCTAGGCACACCTTCGCCTTCGGATCGGGTGTGAATTCCGCCTCGGCTCAAATGACAAAGTTTCCCCACTTGTATCAAAATTTACTATTATAGGTCATCACTTAGGCCTAAAAGACGTCCACTGCTGGACATAGGCCTTCCCCAAGTGTCGCTACTTTGACATTTTGGGGGGTGTTGCCATAATCGTCACGCTTGGCAGGCGGGTTGGCGATCGCAGTACGGTTGTTACAAAAGCACAGAGAACGCTGCTGCCCATTCTCTGGCAAGCCCCTTAGTCGCCTCTTACGACACCCACGGGGAGATATGGGATAGTGCTATTCTTTACGTCCGACACCATACATAACTTAACTATTATAGGTACGCTAACAAAATATATCCACACATAACCAATTTTTGGAATTCTCACGATGACTCGTTTTGTGGTACGTATTTTTACGCAGGTAAGTAAGATGTGGACGGAATGATTTTTAAGTGCCGAACACATGGCATCATCATCCGGCAGACGCGTGTCAGTCACCCCTTGGTCTGGTCGTTCCCAAGCCCCATATACCCATCTTTCATCGCTTCGGAATGTGCGATTCTGAGTGTTTCGCTGCACTCGCCGCTTGTACCTACGGCTTGCCCATGCACAGATCTTCTGCTTCAGGAAGTCAATATGCTCTGTGACGCAGGCCAAATAATCACGAGAACTAATGTCAGTTCCCTACAACGCCCGCCTCACAGAGCGCATCACTGTAGAGCGAGTATTATTATTATTATTAAAAATAGCCAATTTTTGGACGTGAACGTATTTTTTACTCAGACCAAAAGTCATGATCATAGATCGGAAAAGGTAGAGTATATTTGCCTAACTAAACTTCGAGTAAGTAATTAACTTGTGGAAAATACCTCCCTCTGGTTCATTCAGGCGCAGCATCTGGTCGGTGCCTGTCAGTCACACTGAGGGCGGTTGGCCCCTGGAGGTTGAACAAGCGTGTGATCCAATACCAGAAATGGGGGCAATTATCATCAGCCCCCAAGACTTAGCTCGTGCAGTCCGTCCGTTACCTAACTGGAAATCTCCAGGGCCGGATGGACTGCACAACTTTTGGATCAAATGGTTCCAAAGATCGCACGCTCGCTTGGCGTCCCAGTTTCAATCAGCCTTAGAGTTAAGGTCGCTGCCCCAGTTCCTAACGACAGGCATTACCCACTTGCTCCATAAACCAGGTAGTACTGCGGAGCCCAAAAATTATAGACCTATCACTTGTTTACCAACGGTCTATAAAGTTCTTACATCCATTTTGAGAGCTAAAATTAACCAACGTACTGTGAGTAATTCCATCATGTCTCCCTCTCAGAATGGATGTAAGAACGGGTCCCGTGGTACTAAGGAGCTGCTCCTCATTGATATGGCCATTAGCCAACACGTTCGCCGCTCCCGAAGGCATCTGTCTACATGTTGGATAGATTATAAGAAGGCCTACGACTCGGTTCCGCATAAATGGCTCATGAGTGTGCTGGAGTTGTACAAGATAGATGCAATTCTACGCGCCTTCCTTGAGTCGTGTATGGGGCAATGGAAGACGGTCCTTCGCTATCCAAGATGTCGACAGATGCAGGGGAACAGCGAACCGATAAGGATCGAGCGTGGTATATTTCAGGGTGATATTCTGAGCCTTGAACCCTCTTAGTATACTGCTGGAAAGTTCAGGTCTAGGCTATCGGTTGAGGAGAGGTTGAGGTGGTCAGATCATATCTCACCTTCTTTACATGGATGATCTGAAAATCTTTGCCCCCAACAATTTGCAACTGATGAAGCTACTGAAGGGCTGCGGGTTGTTCGAAAGAGATACCGTGCCCCTGGAATGCAAAGGGCTAAGAAGGAACATGGATGGGTTTTAGTCAGTCAAGTCTGACACTCCCTTCCGCTTCCGCATTTGATGATTTCCCATCCTAAAAAAAAAAAAAATTAAGCTACTGAAGGTAACTGAAACTTTCAGTAGCGCCATCAGGATGGAATTTGGTGTGGACAAATGTGCAGTCATGCATGTGAAGCGAGGGGAGATTACGGAATCCGTGGGAACTCAACTCTCGGATTCCGTACACCTTAGATCCCTCTCCTCAACAGAAACGTACAAGTATTTGGGTATGTCGGAAGCACTAGGCATCAATACTGCTGACATGAAACAATCGTTGAAGGAGCGTTTCTTTGGCCGCCTGAATAAGGTGCTAAGCAGTCTTCTGTCAGGCGGAAACAAGTTGCGCGCCTTCAACGGTTGGGTCATGCCGGTTTTGATGTATTCTTTCGGCATACTCAAATGTACTCAGACAGAACTTGATGCCCTAGATAGGAAGGTCCGCGTACTGCTGACCGCAAATCGGACGCATCACCCACGGTCGTCGGTCATGAGACTGTATATCCCGCGAAAGTGTGGGGGTCGTGGCTTCTTAAATGCTTAGAACCTGCACAACCTTGAGGTATGCAGTCTCAGGGAATACTTCCTAGAAGCCGACGTGGGAATGCACCGAGATGTGGTCTCAGTGGACAAGGGCCTTACCCCGCTCTTCTTGGCTAACGAGAACTGGCGCAAGCCTGTAGTATTAGACACTAATTACCGCAGGGAGTTATGGCAGAGCAAGGAGCTTCACGGACGCTTTTACCGGGCCTTACATGGGCCCGATGTAGACTTCTTAGTGTCCGTATCCTGGCTGCGTTTCGGTGACCTCTTCGGGGAAACTAAAGGTTTTGTCTGTGCAATAATAGAAGAAGTTATGCTGACGAATAACTACCGGAAACACATTGTGAAGGATGGCACGGTTGACATATGTCGCGCATGCCACCGTCCGGGAGAATCGATCCGATACATTATTTCTGGGTGTTCTCGTTTGGCTAACGGAGAGTACTTGCATAAACACAACCTTGTTGCCAGGATTATCCACCAGCAACTTGCTTTGAAATACAACCTTGTGGAATCAGAAATGCCATACTATAAGTATGCACCCGACCCAGTTCTCGATAATGGTAATATAACGTTGTATTGGGATCGATCTATCGTCACTGACAGGACTATTGTTGCCAATAAGCCTGACATTGTGTTGATAGATCGATTGGAGCTTCGGGCAATGATAGTTGATATAACGGTCCCGCATGACGAGAACCTCGTGAAAGCAGAGAAAGATAAGCAATTCAAGTATCTAGATCTGGCTCGCGAGGTTATCGACATGTGGGACGTGACAACAGCAGTCATTGTGCCGATAGTCGTGTCGGCCAATGGCTTAATAGCCAAAAGCTTCGACCAACTTCTGCGGAGTCTTTCGCTTGACAGCTGGATGAAGGGCTTGATTCAGAAAGCAGTACTTCTGGACACGGCACGTATTGTCAGGAGGTTCCTCTCTCAAGAGCCCTGACCATCGGTAGCCCGGACCCTGTTCCCGATGCCGGTGGACTACTATTTTCTATATTTTTAAATGTTTTTTTTTATTTATTTAATTTTGTAAAAATATTTAAAAATGAAAGAAATATGTAATAAAAATGAATAAAGGAAATAATAAAAAATTATTTCAGACCAAGTAAGTCCATATTTAAAAACATAATAATTTTAGAAAACTGCACACATTTTAGGAACTTATTTTAAATATGTATATGAAAGAATGTCGTGGCGTGCCGGCTTAAGAATAGCACTCCCCCAATTCTTCTCGCGGGTGTCGTAAAAGGCGACAAAGAGACTTCTGGGACCTAGCACATATCAGTCCCACCGGTGTCGGGCAGCAGCGATACCGGTGTGAATCTACTGCGATTGCCAACCCGCCTGCTCAGCGTGGCAATTAGAGCAAACCCTACCAATGGCAAGTCAACGTGGACCACGGCCCCCAGTTCCCGGCCGCCCTGCTATTCCTGATCAAGGCGGCGGTCACGGTAACGGCAGGGCAGGGGGTGCGAAGAATCCCCGGGTTACGGAAGGCCGCCAAAAACAACTGACCTTGGCGACGTACAACGGACGCACGTTACGGCTCGACGAGCACCTGGCACAACTCGAAGTCGAACTCGAGAAAATAAGGTGGCACGTTCTTGGGTTAAGTGAAGTCCGAAGAGAGGGGGAGGACACGGTAACTCATGAATCAGGCCACCTTCTATACTTTCGAGAGGGAGACCAGCTGTCCCAGGGTGGCGTAGGATTTCTGGTGAATAAAGCTCTCTGTGACAACGTTGTAGAAGTGTCGAGTGTGTCGAACAGGGTCGCGTACCTCGTAATTAAACTAACCGAGAGGTATAGCCGTAAGGTTGTGCAGGTTTACGCACCGACCTCGACGCACTCGGATGATGAGATGGAAGATGTGTTTGGTGATATATCGAAGGCCTTACACTTCACCACCAGGGCCCACTACAACGTTGTCATGGGTGACTTCAACGCCAAAGTGGGAGTACAGAACTGTACCCGACAATATGACTAAAAACGAGATCGATTTTATCATAACGGACCAGAAGCGTATATTCAGAGACGTCTCAGTGATCAATAGGTTTAATACTGGAAGTGATCACAGACTCGTGCGAGGGTCTCTGAATATCGATATCAAGCTTGAACGTGTCCGTTTGATGAAATCCAGGCTCCGACCAACCCTGCTCCAAACTATAGTGGGATCTGAAAAGTTCCAATCTAACTTGGAGAACCGATTCGCTGCCGTGGAAACCACAAATAGCGTTGACATTGACCAGGCCCTCGAGAATGTGGTCGGAATCCTCAGGGAAGAAGGTGTGAGATTTTGCGAATTGCGGCGTAGGAACCGGAAGTCGAAGTTTTCGGAAGAAACGCTCAAGCTCATGGAGAAACGACGTGAACACCCACCAGCCACTTCGTCAGAGTGGCATGCTCTAAACAAGAGAATTGGCAAACTTGTACGACACGATCTCCGATGCTCCAACACTCGTTCAATAGAACGAGCGATCGAGCAAAATCGGGGATCCAAAGTGTTTGTTCAATCTCTTGGGAGAAGCCATCTGACGAAGCTGACCACTACAAGTGGAGTAGTCGTTTCTTCCGGGCCGGGGGTTCTTTCGGAAATAAATAATAATTTATTCAAAAATATAAGGTAAACATTAAATACAAGTTTTCTTAAATCTATGTCATGTTCACTCATGGTTTGTGCCTGAACTAGGTAATCCTGTGTTTCAGGCGATTGGAGGTAACATTAATTGATTAAATAATCACATATCATATTAATCTTATTGGTACATGTGTAAAAAGGTTTATAAAATTATAATATCTTAACTTACTAACTAATACAACTAACAAAATTTACTTTAGCACAAGTAATAATTTCTCTGTGTCTTCATAGGACATAGCTTGAAGAGTTTCCTTAAGGAATTTTTTGCAGTAACTATAATTTAGGGAGTACATGTTCCCATTTTCATTTAGCCTGTTATAGAGTAGCGGTCCGAGGTACATATAAAATTTTGCTGTGAAATCATGTTTTGTACTTTTTTGAGGGCAAACTATATCTTTCCGTCTCCTTTTAGTACATTCAGTGCTGTATGGAAGTGCTGAGTGTTGTTTTAGTACAGTGCTCATTATAAATAACTGTCGAACTGTTAGCACTTCACAGGATTTATACAGGAGGTTTGTGGGGAAAAGGAAAGGGCGGCAAGTAGCCACCTTGAGAATAGCTCTTTGAGCTCTTTCAATGGCCAATAGCAAAGTCTTACTCGTCCCACCCCATGAAGTGATGCAGTAAGTCAAAATTGACTGACAAAGAGCAAAGTATACTTGCCTAATTATTTTAATTGAAATTTCTATAGTCAGCTGTACGCTACGCATGCATCTCAACCTGATCCCGAAAATGAGCAGTTCCGAGCTACATTAACACGCCACTTTACGGAAGACTTGCCAGAAGTCAGCCTGGACGAAATTGCGATGGCTCTCAAACAGCTTAAAAACGGAAAAGCCCCTGGAGAAGACGGTATTACGACTGAGCTCCTGAAATCTGGTGGTAAACCTGTAATGTCCTTCATTACAGGTTTACCACCTCCAGCTCCAGAGCATTTTCAATACTGTTCTTTTTGATGGGAGAACTCCAGAGGCGTGGAGTAAGAGTGTTGTCGTGTTGTTTTTTAAAAAGGGTGATAAAACTCTTTTGAAAAACTACCGACCCATTTCACTCTTGAGCCACGTCTATAAGCTGTTTTCGAGAGTCATCACAAACCGTCTTGCGCGAAGATTCGACTACCGTATTCTTTTAAAGGCAGTAACTTGTTACTTATGAAGTTTCAGGCAACCAGGAAGGATCATTTCTTCGTGTTTCTAGTATTTTTTTTTAACAATCAATGCCTTTTGCTGGTCTAATTGGAATCAACGATTTGACTTCTAACTGTAGGTAAAAATCTAGAAAATGTATCCCAAGCTACTAACTGTAATACCTACATGCAAATGTAGGTTTATATTTGTTTATATTTGCGTTAGGTAAGTCGGTGTTTGCCCCGTACCCCCCGTACTCGCGGCTGCGCAGCTGCGCGCCTCTACTCTGCAGAGGACCCATATTTATATAATCACTACGTTTACTCCTCCCCGCGGCGCAAACGGATACAGCGCGTTGGCAAAGAGTGACGTTCCCACCGTACGTACTTGTACTATGGCGTAGTACGTATGATTGTGTGAACAGAGCAAATTTTTAACTGCAAAAAAATCGTTGCAATTGCAGAAAAAATAAAGTGACGTAGAAAACATACAAGTTTTAAAATGTTGCGACGTGTAACAGTCAAATCGTCCTTGCCACCAGCTGTTTTTAAAGGTATGTGTTAATAACTATACTTACTAAATTAACGCCCGTAGGTTCTTATTCTACTGAATATACATACATATTTTTAAATCTACTTAGCTAGATGAGTCGATAAAATACAAAACCTGAGTTCTGTCACAATAAAAAATAGTAGATTGTATGACAAGGGAGCAAAATAGTATTTTTACGGCGTGGGCGCTACTTTGAACCACAAGCGAAGCAAAGGATTCTATTCTACCGTAGAATCCTGAGTGCAGCGAGGGATTCAAAGTACATCGCCCGAGGGAAAAATAATGTGCTTTCGAGTCATATACTCTACTTTTCATCCTCTCTCTAAGAGAAAATAAATAAGAGACGGTGTTATGTCCCCGCGCCGTACACCCATCACTTACCAGCCAGTAATTCTTACAATTTGCGTTCGATTTCTATGAATGATAATTATATGTTCCAAATTCAAATCCCATTTCCGCCCGCTAAAAAGTTCCTATCGGAAAAGAGCTATTTTGCTCCCACCTAAAGAGGAACAAAGCGACTCTTTTCGAATGGAAGGGATGAAAAAATAATTGACATGATTTTACGAAGTAGGTACCTAAATTGAAAAAAAAAAATGAAATATCGGTCTGTAAATTTTCAAAAAACAAGCTCATTTTACCATTTTTCAGTTGTGGTATCTCCCATAAATTCTCGTCAAGTATAAATAAGTATATTGTAACTACAAGATAATTACTAGGAGATCAACATAGGTGAAGAAGAAAAAAAACGTATTATCGATCGAAGATGATTTCTAATCTACCAAAGGAAAGTTAATAAAATGTAGCTTCCTCTACTAATTGGATGAAAAAAGAATCACGTGAATGAACATGAAAAAAAAGATCTGGACCAAATAGCTACACAACTTCTTCCTTTTTTAGAAGTCTGTTCATGTTCATAATATTCGCTATTCATAGGTCTCAATTTATACCTAAAAAGGGGAGAAAAGAAAGTAGGTATCTACTCGTAGAAAAATAATCGAACACCACCCCTTATTTTGGATGCTTTTTAAAAGCTAGTTGCCAGTATGCTCAGTTTCACAAAAAGTAAATAAATGCCTAAATATTAATGTACCTACACTTTTATTTAACCTTTCTTTTAGGTGCCACTTAGTGTTGATGCAAATGAGCATAAGTATCTACTTAAGCACAACTTACGTCCATCGGCAAAGGGGTTTGAACTTGATTGTCTAGAAGCTGGCATAGTTAACTCATCTTCGCCTTCAGATATCTCGCCAGCAAGAATAACATCATTTTCGCCACAGCCTAAGCCACACTACGTCTACAACGTCTAAAATATAAATGAAAACTTGTATTTTCTACAGAATTTCGAAGTTATGCATCGGGGTATACAACCGAACACAAGGAACCGTCAGGACCTTGTGTTAAAACTGAAATTCCCGGACCCAAATCGAAGGCACTTTTGAAGGAAATGGATGCAATACAGGTAAGCACAGCATCATCATTCTTCTGCCCTAATCCCAATCCATTATCTCCGTGCCACGGAAAACACACTATAAAATCCCGGTCCCTGTTGTCTTTCGTAGATCAGATATTTGACCGTCGTTACGAGTATTCAGGAGGCTGAAAATCCGAACATGGCTCCTAGTGGAAAAAGTTCACATTTCTCATCTGTGATGTTCTACTTATAGTAGATTAGATAGTTCATTGTGCTATTTCCGTCAGTTTGATCGATGCGAATATTTTGAATTTAAATAAGTATTATGTCGTACGTTATCAAAGCGAATCGAAGGTTGGGTTGATAAAATTAAAACTTACGACTATTCGGTTTTTAAAAATCTACTTTCATAAAGCATACAAATCATCCCATACCCCCGAACCATGTGTAAACTGTGATCACAGTATCACACATAGCATACCTATAATGTTCAATTAGCAGTAAATGGACACAATTACCTATTGGCTCTGCATCTACTTTCGAATTACTTACCATAGAGCTGTTTCGTTCTTGGGTATCTATCTAATCTACATTGAATGTGTTGACATTGCAATAACTGCCCAATATTTTTATCTTATCACCGAGTGTCCATAATTTAAACTTAACCTTATTATCAATGACATAGGTAATGTGCGCATTGTCTTCAAAATGATGTGCAGCCGCAGGCACCTACGCAATTTAATTTGATTGAATATAGGCACTTATTAAATTTTCTTATTATTTCAGCAATGTGGTTCTGTTCAAATTTTTACCGACTTCAGTAAAAGCGCTGGAAACTATATAGCCGACGCTGATGGCAATATTCTTTTGGATACGTATACGCAAATAGCTTCGTTACCTCTTGGATACAACCATCCGCAACTTCTAACTGCTTTCGACAATGATGCTAATATTGTACGTATACCTACATATACATTAAAACCTCAAGGGGCGACCTGACTGCGTTTACAAGTCGATATTCATCACCCCATAACTGTACGGCATCTAACAGATCACCATTGAATAATCCAATATCGAATGAAACAATCGTCGTGGATCGACCGTTATCTCCTTGCACCTTTAGTCAATTTCAATCAAATTATAGAAATTTAAATCTGAATATTTATTTATGTAATCATTTATTTCGAGCAACAAGACTCAGTGTTAGTAACAATGTACCTACTTACAAACTATGTTAGTAATAATACACTTACGTTACTTATAAACAAAATATTATGAAACAGATTATTATGAATATGGTTTCAGAGGGCGTTGGTGAATCGTCCAGCGCTTGGTGTATTCCCAGCAGTCGACTGGCCCGAAAAATTAAGAGATGTTTTGTTGTCAGTAGCCCCTTGTGGCTTGGATCAAGTTATGACAATGATGTGTGGCTCCTGTTCTAATGAAAATGCATTCAAAGCCGCCTTTATACGGTATTGTATAAACAAACGTGGGGGAAAAACAACCTTCACTGAAGAAGAGATGAAATCGGTCCTAGAAAACAAGCCACCAGGGGCACCAAATTTATCAGTCATGTCATTCAAGGTTAGTACCATTTACTTTTGTTTTGCTATCCTTTTTTTTTTGGTCGTCTACTCGTCTAATTGTTTTTATTAGAACCCAGTAGTTAAAAAAGGCAGGTATCACAGCTAATTCGGTGCTAGCTTCTTGGTTCGGGATGCATTTTGTGGATGGGTCCTGGCCAGTATCAGTAACCAGCGGATTACATTATATTCTATTATCATGAACAAACTTGCAAAACTATACTGCAAGACAGCAAGCGAATGACAGATGACGGAAAGAAAACATTGTTTCGTAATTCTGATAACAATGTGAGAACTGTGATAAGCATGGGTAACTAGTAACTACATATTTTTATTATTCTTGTTGGTATACCTGAGAGGTAGAACTCACTCGTCTTTAAAGTGAGCGTGGCAAACAATCTTAGTGCAGCAGTGATTGGTTTGCGTCTTTCTGCCGAAAAGCTAGAGAAACTCCACAACGATAAATTGTAAATCTATCATCATCTTCCTGCCCTTGTCCCATTCTGGTTGGGGTCGGCTTCCATTCTCCCCTGTCAGACGTCACGGTATCATTTAATTTAATCCCGCTCTAGAGTGTCTGTATTTATTTAGGGCTAGGAATAAATAACTTAGGTACATGAATTATAAAACCATTAAAGCAAAATATTAATTCTACATATAGTGATTAATCAATTTTAGTTCAACCGGAATTTACCTGCTTAAGCAATGTTTTTACTAATGTTTATTAATAGAAGTAACAGTGTTACTAGGTATGCCACTGCCAGCGATATATCAACACACCGAAACAAATTCAAATTGGTTTCACATTGAACGGTTGATAAATTTAATGCCTACTTCGGCTTAAGTCAGTGGCGTAATGATAACAATAGAATCGGTAGAGTAGAGGATGCTTGTTTTATTTCCTGGCGCTAACTAGGGGATGGAACCAAAGACTAGGCACACTGCGAAAAACGTAAATTACACATACACACACATTCAAAATAAATATGGCTTATAATTTTCTCCTAAAACTGACAAGGCAATCAATTCATCAGTAGATATACTCGTAGATAGAGAACACGCATTATAAGCTTGTTGTTTATCTTATGACGTTGTCCTTCTTGTCCCCTTGTGCGGTGACGACTCCAGTTAACTGGCTTAAATGTTTCAATAACAACTGTGATTTCCGCTACGCGTATCAGTGCCCCTTTGTGATCAAAGGGGCACTGATAGGGGCATAGCGTCGAATCGTCGAGGAATTCAGGGATCGCGTAACTTCTAGTTTTGACAAATACCGCGTAGATATAGAATAGGAAGAATAGAAAACACTGATCGTTACAATAGCTCATATATTGCTCTATCGTGAAACACTTTCTTTCTTTACATAGATTAGACTACGATTTAAAATTACCAAATCTACCTAACAACAACACTTTTTTATACGAATATTAATACTGAGTTCGAAAACAGGCACCTAAATTGCAGGGGGCTTTCCATGGCCGGACATTTGGCTCGTTGGCGACAACAAGATCAAAAGCTATTCACAAATTGGACTTCCCGTCTTTTGAATGGCCAGTTGCTTGGTTCCCAGACTACAAGTATCCTCTGGAAGAAAATAAACGTGAAAACGAACAAGAAGACAAAAAGTAAGGCTTTTGTTTTACTTAGCATAATTTCTATCTCCTGCCTGATACAAGATTAAATTTAAATAGACTAGCGAAACTTCGTCAGTCAGTCAGTCAAGTCATGGGCCTCTTTAATTATCGTTCCAATCAAAGCACGATAAAAAAAGGTTGAAGTTTTGGGTGAGGAAATGTATGGACGCTAATTTGACAACGATGGGAATCATCGACAGGACATAGAAGAATAATGTTAGGATTAGCTAAACTCATTTGTGTATTGAGGGCTTATTTAGTACCAATTTTTACAGAAATATTTCTGCATACTGTATTTGTCATTATTTTGATTTCAGGTGCCTCGCATATGTATGTGAGCAATTCGAAAAGTGGGAAAAGAAAAGTCCAGTTGCTGCTGTAATTATTGAACCCATTCAGTCGGAAGGAGGTGACAATCATGCTTCGCCGGAATTCTTCCAACAACTGCAGAAAATTTGCGAAAGTGTAAGTTATTCGAGTGATCCTCAAAACTTTTTTTTTTGCCTGTACCGACCCAGTGCTGGGCAAAGGCTTCCCGAATTCTTTATATACTTACTACTAAAACTATACTTATTATTTTTTATTATGAACAACTTTTACTGTGGAAACTATCCAAAAACCGGAAAAATAATCAGCCCTGCTATTTATTTTGGTTAAAATAATTCGATTTTATGAAGAAAACCGTAGATATTTTTCGTGATGTCAGCTTGGTAAAAGTTTCTCGTACCTCTTTAAGGTTTTTAATTATGACAGTTAAACCTTGTAAAATCTAAATCTTATAAAGAGCATAGAATAACATTATTTTTTAGAAAGGGGCAGCTTTGATTTTGGATGAAGTGCAAACAGGATGTGGACCTACTGGTAAAATGTGGTGTCATGAACATTTCAATTTACCGAACCCGCCTGATTTGGTTACATTTAGTAAGAAGATGTTAACAGGAGGATTTTACTGCAAATCTTTATATAAGTAAGTAACTATCTATATATATATATATAAATTACGTGCCACGTTGTTTGTCGGGGATAGGACTCCTAAACTACTTAACGGATTTTAATCAAATTTGCACACCGTGTGCAGTTCAATCCAACTTGAAAGATAGGATAGCTTACATCTCAATGTATAGTCGCAATATTATTTTATTGCAAATTAAGTCACAATTATCTGTTAGCTCCAAACAATTCTAACAGATGGCGGTATCTGTTGACTGGATTGAGTAAGTATTCAATAGATTGCGCTGTATAGAAGCGGAGCAGCAATGAAAAATATTGTGAAAACGGGGAAAATGTGACGCAGACGAAGTTGCGCGGGACAGCTAGTATAAAATCCGGTGGGTGTTTGTAAATCTTCTCTTCCTTAACGGCTTGACCGAGTACCTTCGCACACTGAATATCGACAGTAATAATATTTAATCTTCTCGCGGTTTTTCCACGTCAAAGTAAGTGCTGGGACTAGGACCCCACGGGTTATTTACGTGATTTTTTAGCAATAGAGAACCTATTTTTTTTGTTTTTGCCGAGTATTGGCCGCGTGTGTAGGCTAGCTGTGTAAACACAACAAACAAACTTTTGGTTTAAAGCCACACATCTTGGGTTGAGCCGGTTTCTTGTTGTCTATCTACGGTTTCTTGTATTTTGCCGACCAAGTTATGACACCGTCGTTTTGATTTTTAGCAATTTTATTCCATAACGCATGCATGTACACTTTTGAAACTTTGAATGGTCATTAAAAGCGTCAAGAAGCACCGAATAATTTTTTCAGCGAGCTTATACGTTTTCTCATTTATGAGCTACGATTGTTTTTCGGGTTTTCGAAAAAGTGCGATTTCTTGAAAATTATAAATATTTTTCTAAATCTACTGCTGTCACAAATACGCACTAATTAAGAGCTACTCGTGTACGTTAATTCTACAGGCGCACTTACGGTGGTTTTAGAGATAATACACGATTCTGCAAAACGTTACTCCAGCAGGAAATCTCAAAACCCTGAAGACGCACAAATTATAATTTCGGCGCACATTTTTGCACAAATATAAGCTCTCTGCCCATGCACAATATTTCTCTCTCCGATCACTCGTTTAGAATTTTCCTGCTAGAAAAACGTTACCCTAGCAGAAATCGTTTTTTCCAAAACGGCAAAGCCCACAAATTCTATAAGTACTAGTACGCATTTATATCAGATTACGCACTGAATATACGTTACACTCATATCACTCCAGGAGACACTTTCCTGTGTCCGTACCATGACGTCTTAAAACATTATTGTTCCATTCCTATTCCAGAGTGAAAAAGAGACGGAGCTATACAGGTCGTATAGCTCCATCTCTTTCCCGCGTTAGGGTAACGTACACCGGCTAGCCTAGGTACACGGTATTTACTCCAAACCTTTTACGAAAGCGATCTATAACTAGAAAATATAAGTTTAGAACGATTTAATAAAAAAAAATTGAATATTTCCAATCCAATAATGCATTCAATTTATTTATTAATTTCAGGCCTCCACAACCCTTCAGAATATTTAACACATGGATGGGAGACCCATCGAAGTTAATCATGTTAGATCGCGTTCTAAAGGTCATCAAAACTGACAATCTTCTGCAATTGGTAGAAAAGACAGGCCGGGTTCTGAAATGTGGGCTTCACGACCTGGAGAGAGAGTTTCCGAATATGATAAATAGCGTCCGTGGTCGAGGCACGTTTTTGTCATTCGACGCCAGCACAGTAGAACTCAGGGATAAAATTGCTGGCACTTTGAAGAAAAACGGTAAGGAAATCTTAATGTATTTTGTAGATTTTTATGGATCCGCATCTAGAGATCTTGTTCTTCTGCATATTGTTCTTATATTTTACAAAATATAAGTGCCTTATCATACCAAATCATCATATTTCAATAATAAAACCATCCGAAAGCTTTGAACATCAAGGCTGTAAGTCCCAAAAAAATATTTTGAAAAGTTGCTAGTTCGATTGAAAGATATGATGTTGATAACTATGAGATCATCATATCAGCCGGAAGAAGTCCTCTGCTAGACATATACCGGTCCTGTGCTTTCGCGTCCAGCTGATTCCTGCGGAAATCACCCGGTCATCACCTTTTGGCCTTACAATACAACGCTACATCTTCACGTGTGAAATCACCACTCTGTCCACCCCATAACCGTTCGGCCCCATCAGTCACTCATGTCGGTTACCTTGGTTCATCTGCGGATCTCTAAACTTCTGTTTCGATTGCTCTCCATTGCCTTTTGGGTGACTTTCTGCCCTCTAAAGAAACCTATTGCATTGTGATCGATCACATTTTAGTGCCAGATAAGTCATTCCTAAACAAATACTTTCGTCATGAGCACTGTGGTATTTGGGAAGAAAATATATTGCGCAGAACGTGGCCCAGCCCAGCCGAATTCGATGATTGGCATCTCTCTCGAAGTTAGATTTATGGGACTAAAATAGTAATGTTTTTATACAGTCACGTCAGCACCTCGATGTACCTACCGATGCTCAATTTGGCAGAGAGACAGAGACAGTGCAGTAAAATTTGTAGTACTTCAAGTCTCGATCGAATCTACGGCTTTTCCTAAGTTCACAAACAGTAAACAAAGATGTAGGTTATAGCCTTCGGCCTTGTGTATAGCCTGCCGCAGCCTTTTTTGAATAGCTTGTAGACATGGTTCGGTAATGGATCAACTAATTAGATTTATTTTATTTACAGGTGTGCTAGGTGGGTCGTGCGGAGAAGCCGCAATTCGTCTCCGACCTGCTTTAATTTTTGAACCAAAACATGCCGCGATCTATTTGGATATACTCAGGAAAACATTACTCGAATTAAACAAAGGAAGCTGCTCTTAGGATAACCAGGAAACTTTTTGAATGCTTCCAGTAATTTATAAATTGTTCAATTTAGGCATTTGTATTTTATGAGTGTTTTTGTACTGAGCGTATGTTCAGCATAAGCTTTGATGATGACGCAGCGACACGTCGCGACGTCTCGCTGCATCATCGACATCGCGTCATATAGCGTAGAGGCTACGTCAAGGATCTGCGTTTAGTTTCGATATATAACGAAGTTTGGGAAAAGTTGTTTATTCCAACGAGACAATTTCGAGATCCGATTGATTTTTGTAAAAGTGTCACGCCTGAATCATATCCTTTTATTTCATAAAACTCTTTGGGATTTAACCAACTTTCATCGGTAACTGGTAACGTCACAGGGCAACCAAGGCGTTTACGTTGCGTTGAGTGTGTCATGTCATTACAAAGTAATAATAACGCTGCGCCTACGACGAACGCCTGCGTTGGAACAAGGCGCAATGGAAAATGCTAATATCTATAGGTACTTGATAAGAATGAAGTTCTTTTTTTTATATTATTACAATAATATCCTATAGGTACCTATTCTATTTTTTTATATAAATCTATATTTTTGTATCATTACAAATTTATTTAAGTATACACGGAGGGATCCCGGGAAAAAGGTCAGTTTAAACGAGTCTGAAAGTGTATCAGGTTGTTCTAGAACAGACGACATGGTTTCTTAGAGAACCAACTAGCTAAGTAACTAGGTACTGTATGTCTAATAGTTTCAGATTTATCATTACTGACCTATCATAAAGGTTCCCCTTTGTACCACTTTGGTGTATTACAGTTTTCACAAGAAATTTATTGTATGGGTAACTATATGCGGAATAATTAGAATTGTATCCTCTATCAGGTACTTGATGAGAAAGTGAATTTTAGTTATTATGGTACACAACTACAATTCGTGTATCTAGGGTGCGAAATGAGAACTTATTAAAGCACAAATTACACATTTATTTATTTAGGTAAGTTCCTACTTATGTACCTATATAATTGCATTGCACCGTGTGGCGCATTCGTCGTTACTTGAAAAATAGTGTACACAAATGTATTGAATCAAAATAAAGACGGCTGCCCTATTTCCGAACCCTTTGGGCTTGCTAACTTTATAAAATCTTCGCATGAATCACAATCAATATTTTTTTACAGGTATTATTATACCTCATTATGTAATTTACTTATTTTACGATTTTGTACCGAATATTTATATTTTGTTGTATTTATTAAAAAAAAAATTACAATATTTATGTATGTTTTTAAATGCTCGCATAACTGGACGGGATGTAGGCTTACGTAAGGAATACTGGGTAGAACCGATTCAGAGGAATGCCTACGGTATCTATCAAAAATGTATATTTATCTACTTGCAGCAATACAATATATAGGTAATACCTAATGATAATTAATGTAGACACGTCTAAACCTGTTGTATTTAGCGAGGAAATTAGATATCGAGTACGACTGATTGATGTCTTCCAAATTATACGAGATTACTCTAAAAAAATGATTTTATTTTTAAACCATTTTCCCTACTATGTATCCTACGTAGCAACTAGAAGTTTTCAAGTGTTAGTACTGATGCATTTGCAACACCAACTTTAACACCGCAGCTGCAGTACATAGAATTTGGGTTCTTTTGTATTTTTGGCCTATACCGAAACTTAATTCATCAGGGTAGCCCGCGAAATTCAAATTTTCTTACGTTTTTTGCGATTTGCCGGTCAGTGGCAGGTTGTATGATGCGCGGCCATAACAAATATGGCTTTGCCAAGTTGCAATCATTATAATCTTTAAAACAACTCTTTAACTTCATTTTAACCCCATTGAAGGTCTTTTTCATCAAATAGTCATTCAATGGGGTTAAATGAACTCAAGAGAGTTGTATATATGGTTTGAATAATAACGAAAAATAATTGAATGATTATAATTCTGTAAATACATATGTATTACGGCCTCGAATCATATTTTGTTCAACATAAAACTTGACACGGACCTGCAAATTGCAAAAAACGTCTGTTCACTAGATTAGATCAGATCTAAACCAAATGTTCAAGGTCAACATGGCTACCCATATATAAAATTTGTATTTCGAGGCCACCCTGTCATGTAATGTTACAGATTCAAGCTATGCTCGGTTGTCTAGCTTCCCTCATGCTTCAATCATGGTGATGGAAGCTAGACAACCGAGCATTACGGTGCAATTCTCGAATCAAGATAACAGACATAGGATGGGCAATTGGGCTGTGGGCATAAGGCGGTTGACGGATTAATTCTAAAGATATAGGGTATATAGCTTTCTCGCTAGTTAGTATAGGTACATTGGTTGCATCAGTTGAATTGAATACCTACTACTACAAGAGTATTTTATGGTATAATTTACCAAACTATTAAGGAAAGTACTGAAATACTTTATATAACTACCTCTAACTATACAGGGTGTAACGGAAAGGGTATATACATACTTATGGGTGTGCTACAGACCATCAAACTGAACATGTTTCTCCACAAAGAAATATCGTCATAGCGAAAAAGATATCATCTGCCCCATAGATTAGGGTCGAATAGGTATTGAAATTTTGTATGGGCCAGCAGATAATTTTTTCGTTATTACAATGTTTGTTTGTGGAGAAACATGTTCAGTTTGATGGTCTGTAGCACACCCTTAAGTATGTATATACCCTTTCCGTTACACCCTGTATATCTTTCACATTATGATGATATTCCAAATCAAGGTTTGACACATTGGGCACAAAGTGTTTCTATGTCAAACTTAATTCTGTTTGACTTTAAAACACTTTCTATTGTTGGTTAGTCGTCAAAGTCAACAGTTCAACACTTCATTTGCTTGGTCGACTGAGCCCGATTTAAAAACGCTGTTGTTTACTTAAAAGTACACGATTTATTTATTACATTTAGCATAGCATGAGCCATTAACACTAATTAAGTTATCCTTTTACTCGTTCTTCTCATAAAACCTCAAACATTCTAACGTTACGGTCTTCCATTCATCAGTAACTAAGTCCAATCCAGGGTTTCCACGAGCGCGTTGGGCATCGCAAGCATACGCGGTATTGGGGAGGTGGATCGAGCTGCAGTGCGACAAAATGGGACATAAAACAATTCATGCTTTCAAGACCGATTAGGGTAAACTTGCCTAATTCGTACTTACGCCAAATTCGTACTCCACTTAAAACTCGGCTTCGGTAACATCTATCAGCGCCTCTAGTGTCAAAAAAAAGATGTAACATTCGGCCATTTTACCACCAGACAGATGGCACCTGTGAAGCTGTTCTCGAGAAAAATATTGAAAAAGCAAGTTATTTTCAACTATTGCTGTAATATTTTTACACATTTCGTAAGAGTTTTATTCAAATTAGGTCGTGTTAACCTATTTTACGATTTGACACGTATTATTGTGTATCTTTGCAATTTAATCTGACGTGTTATCATACTCGTAACTGTTGACAATTTATTTGCGGGTAAATTTAAAATTTGTCTGGCTCTTGATCCTATTTCGTACTTCGACTTAAGTTCTTAAAACGTACTGGTACGATTTAGTTATAACTGCGATGATTGCCGAGAATTGGCGAAGAACATCCGTCGATTTGTTAAGAATTACTACTTGCTTTAATAACACATTGTTGATTATGATGCTGATTCTCAATACTGTATACCAATGAATAGATCGCAAAGTACGAATTAAGGGTATCGCAGTACAATTTGGGGTGAATGATCTTAAATCGTACTTTTTTTTTAGATTTTTTTAAATTGTTTATTTTTTAGAAGTTTATAAGTTTTATGTTAAATTTGATTATAGAAACAATAAAGCATTTAGCAAACAAAAATTACTTTTAATTAAAACTAATTTATCTTTCCTAATTTCTTAAATAATTATGATGGTTTTATCTTAAAGGGTACGAATTAGGCAAGTTTACCCTATAATTATTTGGAACAGAAAATTGACACAGCTCCGCATGTAAATCCGAGGTGTCAGTATAACCATGTATAATTTTATACGCTGTTGACAACAGCACGCATAACTTTAAATGAAAATAAAATTCAAACATTAAACCTAGTAGATAATTAGTAGGACACAAATATGGCTAATATCCAAACACTTGTTTGTAGAGGTATCTGAGATCTTTTACCGTCGACACTCAGGCTATAGTCTGTTCACACTGTAGTCGTAATGCATAGGACTCCACTTGCGGCCAAAGCTCATAATTTGGCATTTAGAGGTGTTACACAGACTGGCTCGGAGAGGAGAGCAGATTTTTTTTCACGTTTAAAACAGATTTTTCAATCATTAAATGGGGTCTTGACTGTGCTGAGGAAAAGGGAGGATCCTCCGACCATACAGGTGTCATGTCTGGTGGGCCACCTGCCCGTGGCCCACCAGTTGTTGTCGGGTTTCTGTATATAGTCTTAAGTCGATGTAAACTCTGCTTGCGCGATTTAGACCATATTAGTTATTCTGTATATTAATAGATGGCGCTGTAGTACTGTTGTAAGTTGCTATTTTTTAGGTCGCCACAATTGTAATAAGGTTTATTTTTACACGTCACTTTTTATTATTGAGAATGTCTGAGAGCAAAGCTAACGCGCATAGTGTGAAATAATAAGAGGATCCGACCGGCTGACTCTGATGACGTACTCTTCCGTGCTCGCGCGGCCGGTCGGCTCCGATTGCGTCCTCTCTCGCATCGAAAACAAAACTTGGATTGCGTAGAACTGGAGGTATACCGCCCTTGTAGAGCACCCGCTCTACACCGAGCGCATTCGTCCGGCTCCGAGTGCATCCACTGAAAAACAGTGCTTCTCCAGCCGGTCTATGTGAAACGGCTGTCGGCTCCGGCCAGTTCCAAGCGTATAACTCGCGCCGGTCTGTTTGAACGGACCCTAAAATTCCATTTTGTTGGTGGCGGCCCATTCACTGAAGGCATCGATATCACACTGGTGGGTTTTATTATTTGTCGTAGATCATTTACCAAAATCAAGAAGAGAAGGGACCTAAAATGGAACCCTGAGTCACGCCTGATCGTGTATGATTTGTATGTAAGTTGTATGAGTCAAGGCGAACAAATTTCTGACGGTCCCGGAGATAGTCAGATATCAGAAGAAGAAGACTTGAAACTTTGAATTTCACAAAACCACGACATTTAACCATTATCATTTGCACTGGGCCATCTATTTCACATGATGCCCATTGATCTTTACCACTATCCGTCTCAAGATCCCGGCGTCGATTCATGAATAGACCAGCTCGTGACAGGAGCACATAACACCGCACGGAGTACCACGATCTGGTCGTAAAACGTTATAGCCATTACACGTAACTTCAGAGTCTTTAAACTAATGATCGAGAAATAATTCCGTAACAGCAATAAAATCATGTTCTAGTAATAGTAAACTTCACGATATGTGAAGAGTGCGATTTAATGGAATCGCTCATTTCATAGGTATACCGTTCCATTACCCTCAATCATGGTGACCAAAAGTTAGAAAAGTTCAATTATCAATTTCTCTTTTATTGCTATATCGAATTGATTTTTGTGGTTCATTTTACATTTCATTATGTAGCATTTTAGAGCCGGTACATCAAGTTGTCAAGTACATGAAACAGCTTCACTTTGTCCTACTTGTGTTATCGAACGCCGTTAATAAACAACGAATCAAGCGACAATTTTTTTACATTTTGCCAGTTTTATGTTTTGCGCTTGATTCATTGTTAACACCACACGGTTCTAACTCCTCGATGTTTATGTTTTGCACGCGTAATCTAGTTATTTATGTATCTTTGAAATTAGTATTATTTTTACCCTCGAAGCATCATAAGGGCCCAACGGATTTTAAAAACACCTATATTGTAAATTTTCTGGGTCTAGGTTCTTACATATTTTTCTTAAAAATCAAAACGTCAGCCGTGGAATACGAAATGGAGGTGGAAGAACAACGTAGGTACCATATAGGTAGGTATGTGTAGATTTCACTTGAGATCTTTTGAAAATGAATATGACGTTTTTTTGACTACTTACTTTAGTCATAAGCTCTGTTTAAGAATCACACAACCTGAAAGTCAACACTTATGTTTTTGTATATTTCATTTGAATGACAGGAATTTTGAAGCCCCCCCCCCCCCCCCCCGGTGCAAGCATCTCCCATTCCACTTGCAACATATTAAAATAAGATTGTGACAGAAACATTTCGTGCACAACCGTGGAAGCACATGGTGGAATACTCTGGATTCTATTCGCATGGGTGCTTTTCGAATTAGTGCTATCATGAAATACCTTTTCAGACACGCTGTTTATTAGAATAGCATATTAAGGAAAGGTGGAATATAAAGCTAGGCATAATAAGTATATGAAGTTTCGTCGTGACTCGGACAGGACGTCACTGGACACTGCGATAACTGTTTGCCTAAATGTATCAAACCAACATCTTCAAATAATAAATAAGTATGAACCTACATAGGAATATATATTTCTGCTAGGTATTCCAAACAGCTGCATACATAATATAACATAATACTAGACGTACACAACTTATTAATAGAAAGTGACGTCATATACGTGATATATTTAGGAAGCAGTAGATGCCTACTTACGTAGTTATATCTGTCTACTTCTATAATTATACCACCTCTTGCGACGAGCAGAAATAGCCCAAATCTCTCAACCTATCCGAGCAGCACTCGAACGATTGTCTACGTAATCTGGATTTACGGAGGTAGATAAATCAAAGAACTGGATTACTTACCTCCTTGTAAATTGTTTCAAACTCAAACTCAAAGCATTTATTTCAATTAGACGTCAGAAGAAAGTCAAAGCACAAAAAAAAAGAACGCGAAGCTACAGTCCCAGTCACAAGACATAATAACTTGTGAAAGTACTGTAGTTGCCCATTCCAAAGCGTAGATCTCTATGGAGAAGAATGGGCAAGAAACTCCATGGACACTCTTTTAAATCAAACTATGTTACAAAATCTTGGTTACATCATTCGTGTTGAGAATTACTAGTATGTGAGAACGATGTAGAAATACGGGCAAGTTAAGAGCGTCCAGAGTAAAAGACGAAATCAATAATTCGCAAAATAAAGTTTTAAAATAATTAAAATAAACCGTGGCAGCTAAGAGATGACATCATTCAACTCAACCATATTGAAGGGAACTAAATGACCCGACACACAAATTTTGTTTGTTTCTACATATTTTAATGTATTCCATTAATTCTTAAAACTAACCTCATCAATCGCCTAGAAATACAGTTACGTTGTGGAGTATTTAACTAGGTACAGTAGCTAATATATACGAAACGAAGAACTACTAATATTGATTTTAGTTAAAATAGATAAACAGGTTCACCGGGTTTAGGTATAGGCCTACATAATTATAATGATAAACAGCAAACAATAATTGGTAGGCTTATAATATATAGGTAAGTACTATGTACTTATAACTTAACCTTTGATAATGCTTTTACAACAAATGAATAAAACCATACAAAAATCATCTTCTTTGAACACTCAAGGAACACCCTAAAATCTTTCTCGTATCTACCTACGCCTTTTTCATATTCAGCAACAATATATCAATGTAACTGTAATACCTATGTATATATTGATTTGGAACGTTACGGGAGGTATCACCCACAACGAAGTGCTATTTACGTATTGCGATGATTTAAATAGATTTCCACTGAAATATTATTTTTATGCGTAACATTGTAGCTAGTGCCGTGTTTATTCGCGTTAAATTTTTTAGGGAATTTAGGATAATTTAATTCCCAGTATGTTTGTTAGTTGCATTCCCTTTTCTTCTCTTCCTCCCACACTTCAACACAAGGAGAGATCCTTGTGTTGAAGTGTTTCAATACCGGTATACGATAGACATCGGTATTATACGATGATGTATTATTTATATGAGGCTAAATACATAATGTTGTACATGCAGATATCGTTTTTGCACTGCTCTGTAAGATTTGCTTCGAAATCTAAATTGTGTGTCCGATTTTATTTTAATTGCTTTAAGAAAACATAAGTCAAAAAAATGTCGTTAAAACCAACATTGTGCATGCGTAAGACTCTCAATAGAACCTTTACTGTTCCACGTCCGACATGCTGTTATCGTATTTTTCAGCAAAACTAGTGAACATTAAGAGAGCGTTTTTACAGTTTACGGTAAAAAAGATTACCTACCTATTCCAAAAGGGTTAGGTACCTAGAAATACCCCTTATTTCTATGATATTCAACCGGCTAAGTGTGAAATTTAAGCGAAAATTGTTAGAAAAGTGCTAACGGTTTTATCTCAATGAAGGTGGGTAGGTATACTACCTACCTCTTAGATTTTGCTTCTTTGTGTGAAAAGACTACATAAAAAAGCCTTTGCCTACCCCTTGCTACAAATGGCGGTGGTGACAACCGCTAATCGATCCGACCGACGCGACGTGTACGTAGGTACGTTGTACAAGTACACGTCGCGTCGGATCGATTTCTTATCCCGATCCAACTGAGAAGGTAAGGGTTGAAATTCAACTTGTAAGCTTGAACTGGGTATATTCATTGAAGTAAGGGACTTACTTCCGTTTTACAAATGCCAACAATGTGACAAGCTAATCATTTTAACAGTGAATATGCCATTGTTTGTCCTATTTCTACATAGCACACATTCACATACGTTGAGGTACCTCAATACAATACTATTTTCAGGTTCAAATACAACGCGCGCCTACTAACCTATTTGTGTTGGAGCTAGTTTGTTGACCTCGTTGACCAACGACCTGCTCGCAGTTAAATACAAAAGCCACGAAGCGATGTGTTGTGCAGTGTGCTATATCGTCTAACTTACAACTTGGCATCATTATCCGCGGTTGTAGGTAACTACAACAGCGAGCGTTGACCCCTGTGTCATTATGTGAATGTGTTAGTTAGGCCTACATTTTGTGGGTACTTGTACACATTTACACAAGCAAGTATATGAAGATGTATGTTTGGTTGGTTATTATGGATTTAGTTGGTGGAACACAGTGAATGTGATTTTGAATACCCATTTTGACCACACCTAATCACATATTTTTATCTATGTTCTAATAATATTTGCTTATGATGCAGGCCCTACAGTTGAAGCTACGTTGTAGTTGAGCTGGTCATACCTGCCGCGTGTTGGTGGAGCGATGACCAAACAAAAACCACTCAGTGCCACTGGCAGAAAACGACAGACAGAAGGATGAAAAAAAAACAGACAGTCACCTCAAAAATGTTAGCACCTCGGATTGGTTAGATTTTCTTTAATTTTTAAGAAGATTATGCTTCTTATTTAGAAGTAGTTGTTACTAAATTTGTCCAGTTATTTGAAAAGTCTAGGAACTGAAAGAAAATACTCTCCACTCCATAAAAGTTAGTTATTTAATTAACTTAGGGATACTATTCTAAGAATATAGATGTAAGGCTCTAAGAGCGAGCGTAGCGAGTTCACAAAATTTTATCACTTCATCCCACAGGTTAAAATTGTTTCCAACTTTCATACAGGAGTTACTTGGTCAACTTAAAGACTAAGTCTAGATTCTAGAGGAAATAGGATGCAAAAGCGAGCGAAGCGAGCTTGAATTTTTTCGTCGTCTTTTCTTGCATAGGTTAGAATTGTTTCGATCTTTCATACAGGAGAAACTTGGTTCACTTTTAGACAATGTAATGTCAAGATTTAAGGGAACGTAGGTAGTCGCAAGAGTAAGCGAAGCGAACTCAAAGCTAGCCCAGCTGCTGCACCCCCATCCAAGGGCGCCATCGGCACCCCTTTAGTCGCCCAACCCGCTGCTGTTCATGAAATATAAATAACTAAGTAATTTGGTACCTAGTCTATAAATTGTATCATCAACAACTTCAACGAGCGCTTCCGGTCGAAGGGGTTAGTAAGTGTTTTGTTCATCCGGCGAGCATGGTGGGAACGAGGCCTCACAATACTTCGCATTGGAAGCTGTCAGCTACCGAGGAAATGGCGATACCTACATTTGTAAAAGTCCTTCCTACACAGACTTTTAAATATTAGACAGCTGATAAATACGATATAATAGGGGATATGGGTAAAATTAGTTGGGTCGTGTCATCGTGTGACTCGACAAAGACTATTTATTACCTACTAAAATAATTAAATCCAATTAAATGGATACATGGAATGCACACAGACCATATTTCTTACAGTAACTTTCACCAATCATCACAGAAAATGTTTATTTTATGCAAATTAGATATAGAAATTGAGTGCTTGGTATTATACCATGTAATCAATGAGAGTTGCATGCTCGTGTGAAACTTTTAAGATGAAAACCGTTCCATGGCACATTTGATTGGCAACTAGTTTGACGAGTGGGTCATATGAAATTGAATCTCACTGGAGACGATAAATCAAGAAACTTGATTCAGCAAAGCAATAAATAACGTAAAGAGAGTTGAAGTAAAAGTTATCCTTATTGAATGTTACCTCTTTCAAGTATGTGTAGTGAAAAGTATGTGTAGTGTAACTACGAATGATAGATGTTGCGGTATAAAAGACGACGTATACAAAAAAATATGCTTAGCTGGTTAGATGTAGTATGAAGTATGCCTATTGTACTTTCACTTCTTCCTATTTTAAAGTCGATGGTACTTTTAAGATTTCGCAAGTTATATTAGGACTAGAGCGCAGCCCATTGACATCAACCGGGCATAAAACTCAGGCTGCTACTGAGACATTCCTGATGGCAACAAGGAAGATCGACACAAAAGTTTTAGGATCTTTGCCAACTTTTTTATTTCGCGTTGTAAAGAAGTATCGAACTAAAGACGCAATGAAGACGTTCAAGAAATCAAGTGTGAAATACCTATATTATTGTTGAATATTGGCAATAAATTATGCTAAGCTGTCATAAAAGGAGTTAAGTCGGTAGGTAGTCTAGCCAACAGTAAATAACTGTGGTAATTCTTAAATAACATAGTTTGTCGTAAGAGTTTCTTGGCCGACTTTTGAAACAAGTTGGTATTACTGCAAGCGGCCCGCCAAGCAAATTCTTGCTAGGTATGCGTTATGCGCGAAACAGATTTAAAATTTATTGCACACTCATGAAAATATGTACATTAAATTACTAGTATCTAAATACTCGACAATGATGCATGGAGTTTTAGGAGGTAACATCTTTAAGGGTTGAACTTCATCTGGCAGCACGGAAAATAGCACTTCCATGCTCCTATCCTATTCTGTCGCTCAGAACAGTAATTTGCTAAAACGGGAAACAAAGCGGGAATGCTATCGCACGCAAGCAACCCTTACTGGCGCGCAAAAATTATGGGGACTGGAATCTGCGTATAGGGTAGCTTTCAGGACCTGCAATTCTGCATGATGGGTATCTTTACGACTACGCCGCATTCCATATGAAATAACTTGAGAAAGACTAGCCAGAGGACACGATTTTGCAAACCAACAAAAGAGACAGCTTAAGCACTGCTGACCCAACTGAATGTTTTAATATGTATAAAAGTTCATTGCATGTAAGAGAAAACTATCTTTAAAAGTATTTCGCCCACATACGCATCATGAGTAACGAGTTAATCATACCTACCTGCATCATTTTGTCGGTTCATTTTTAGCTCTATTTTTTGGTCGAGCTCAGGTGATCTTTCGCTTTCTCGAATGACTAAGTTACTTTGGATTCAATATGATGATGAAGGTGGGCGAATCACCATTCGCCCACCGTCCATTCATTTGTCGATTAATAACAGTTAAATGGATCGAATTTGTTTTTAGGTGAATGTGTTTGGTGTGCTTAGAGATATTGTAAGTAGTTACAGTTTAATGTGTTAATGAGCTAACAATAGAATACAAACCTTTGATGCTGATACTGAGTCACTCAAAAGAAGTTGAATGAAATTTTCTGTCACACAGCCACATTATTAGCATGTAGTGACGTAAGTGAATCTTACCGTATCAGCTGTAGTGACTGTACCGCAACCGGTCTCTTGAAGGCCGAGTGGTACTGAATACCACACTTAATGCGATATCTGCTGTCTACTTTAATACATATACATTTGCATGAGTAGCCTTACTTTTTTTGTGATTTCATCATTATTATTTGATAAGTTACTGTGAAGAAATGATTCCATAGGTTCCCTATAGATATTTACTGTTTTGGTATTCAAATCGGAAAGAAAATACCAATACTCTTTAATCCGTTGAGAGGATGTTCAATTTCCATTATGTTGTCGAGGGTCATTGACAAGCTATAAGCGAAACTTAGACAAAGCAGTCTAGGGTTGACTCCCTCAATCACGATTCACGCTTATAACCGTAAATGAAATATATCTACCTACACAAACGCCTATTAGATAAATACAATTAACATAAACTTTCAATTGGATTCATTGAGAGCTATTTCTGCTTTTCAGACAATAAATGAAAACAAATTCGTTACCTAGATCGATGTTATAAATTCAAGTAAGAGCCTATGAGGTAATCCAACCCAAACAATGGAATATCTTAATGATTTTCTTTCTTTACATAGCCGCTGAATGAGGTAATCTGCTAAAACAAATACTTGTCTGTATTTGTTGGCCATCATATGGGTAGAACTCGATATTGCATACTTGGAGAATGCAATATCAAATACATTGGCTATTGGGTATATGATTGTTATGTAGCTTTAGTCTGTAGTCTTGTCCTTCACGCGCACGTCAGCTGGTGTGCGCTACTAGCGCTATTATTGTGTCGTGTACCCGCTGTTCGTTGCCATTCGTGAGTCGTTCGTTAGTATTCGCGTCTTCGAATGTCAGTCGATGGAAAACGTGCGCCCGGATCGTTTGTACTTGTAGGTGCGGTTACGTTACCGCTACCTCTACCTACGCTTTGTCTTATCGTGCCCACACTGACACCACTGTGAATCTGTGTTTTATCGATTTCATGTGCAAAAATTTCCATTTGCTGACAATTTTGTTAACAACGGATCAATTTATTTTTGTGTTATTGGTTACTCATGCAGATTGAAAACAAGTGTCATTGGACAAGATCAGTCATCCATTTAGTGCAAGTGTGTTCGACATAAACGTGATAGTGTCGTACAATCATTTGAGAACAAAACGAAGTTGCATAAGACTGAAGAAACCGGAGAAGAGCTTCAAACGCTGAGTTTCGCCTAGTGCAGGTGGAGATCGTTTGCTATCCGTGGTTGGCACCAACGTTATAGTCACCGGAAGAGCCAATGTTATTTTAAGGTTTGTGCCTATTACCTATCTAAACAAACTTAAAATTTGCTCGTACCCTTTACCTACATCTTTAATCATAGCGTGTTTCTCAGTAACTAGGTTTTAAAGGTTAATTATTAATCCACGCATAGTTGTGTCTATGAAATATGACACTGACGTTAACAAAAAGTATTACTACATGCACAAAATATTCAGGATAGCCGTTAGGCGTGCCTGCCATGCAATTTTTTATAAGATAGCTATAACTAACGTTTGAAAATGATAACGCAAGCAGATCAGTTGCATATGTGATGCATAACGTATTAATGGAAACAATAACAGCAGTTGTAATGGAAAGTGGCGCCCTCTTATTTAACTTGCCAGCTTTGTCCTCGTGGTTAATGATACTATTGAATGATACCCATTAAAATTAGGTTTCGCGCCATTGTAACGTAATTTTATCTAGATATCTATAATGCTTACCTACTACTGTCAAACTATAGAATCACACGACGACGTAAACATAATGAGAATTAGTAGCTGCAGGTAGATCCGTTTTTTCCATTAGACTTCGACGTTAGTGTTTGCGCTAGCTGCATTATCTACTAGGTTTCGGTTTTTTAAACAAATTATTGGTTACACTTGAGTAGGTAAATTACGAGCAGCAACTTTTAACGATTTGTATTTCCGTACCGGTAATGGCGTCATTGACATCACTATTCACCTGTCAGCACATGCAGCAGTGTGGTAGCGTTGCTTTTGGAATTTGTAAACAAATAGGTACATTGGTAGGTCGGCAAATGTGTAGATTTCTGGTAAGAACTATTAAATAATGTTAATAAGCAAGTAATTTAATTTTACCCTCAGCAATTTTGCGTGCATAATACTATGCAATGAACTAATTGAACTGGGCGACTGATGATGGATGACCATCCAGCATCAGGATGGCACATAAATAAGTAGGTACAGCTCAGTTTTGATTAACCCTAGAAAGATAATCATATTGAGTTATACGTAAAAGATAATCATAACGTAAAATTGACTCCTTAGTTTTGAGTGGCTGTTAAATGAAGATTTTTTTACTGATTTGAATAAGACTAAAAAAATAAGTTTTCTACTGCTGTAATCAATAAAATATAATAACATTTACATAATTATATTTATTCTTTTAATAATAAAAAACGGAAAATTACAAACTGCCTAATAATCAACAAAACTTATGAACTTCTTTTTTCTTCTAATTTTTTTTCATAATCTTATCATAAATTAGTATTTTTATATTATATTCTAAGTAGTAAAAATACTATAATTGAACAATAACATGAAAATTGTATAAAAATCCGTCATAATAGCTTAGGCTAGTATTCGACGAGAAGCCGTTGAGCAAGTCCCTTGTTGAGAGCTTTCTTCCTCCATGGGGTCAATTTCACAGAGAGTTGCTGCCTCGCCTTCCCTCACTTCATCCACAAAACCTTTTTCCTCATTGCTCTGGGCGTCATCCTCGCTCTCGTGATCTTCAACTTCGCTTTCGGTGTCAGCACAGGGCGGCTCCCTTCACCCTCTAAAAGAGCAGTCAGGATGTGGTCTTCATACAAATCTCAAATCCACATTATGCTGTAGCAGTATCAGGATAACTAAATAATATGAAAAATAAATAATACAATAAATAAACAACGCAAAAAACAATTTCACCAAATATCGTAAAAGTCACGTAAAAGATAATCATACGTAATTTTGACTCCTGTGACTATGGTATCTCAAAATGGGGGGCACTAACCTCAATGATGTGATGGCCCCACGCTAGCTTTCAGCCTCGAATGTGATGTCTGAAATACACGACGCCGGATTCGCAACAGTTAAAAAGATACGGCAATATTTCGTTCGCGTGGGAGTCATTTTGACGTAGATTATCTTTCTAGGGTTAAATTATCAATTGTATCATTTTGATATCAACCGAGATTTGATACCGGTATAAAAACAAATGAAATAGCCAGTTGGTATTTTCATAAATTACGTGCCTATACCATGGTAAATAAAGAAAAACTAAACCGGGTAAATTAGTTCATTTCCCGTTTTTCACAGGTCTAAACTACCGATAGAGATCAGTAGGACCGCTTTCAGCCGTTTATGGTCGAGTCTATCGATGGGATGGTTTGAAATTTATTTGAATCAGTGCATTTGCGTAGGAACGTACCTATTTATGTATTTTAAAATAAGCTACAAACCCACCTACCTACGTATAGGTAAATTGCTTTTTTGTGTTGGCTGAAACTATGTTGTAGGTAAATACATAAGTGCAAACTACATAAAAAAAATAAGCAACGAAAATAATAAAATAATAAGACGGGACAAACATTCCTACCTCTTCGATCCAGCAGTGTGTGCAGCAGTGCCTCTCCCAGTCGTCCTTCACTTGTGTGTAGGTATTTATGTAAAAAAGGCACAAAAAATAAATGCATGCAGGCCTATTTAATTTACAGTCCATTTACGACTTCAAGTTTACATAAACTAACAGTAGAGTAGTTACTTACTTTTATAGGTTGTAAAATAAATAGGGGTTGTCGTCGAAGAAACCGAAGCGATGATCACGAATTCCAACGAAATTATAACGAAATTCAAATGCACTCCAGTATTGCCAACTGCTAGCTTTACCCAGTTGCTAGACAATTTTTAAAATGTTGCTAGATTGCCAGTTTTTTGTACCCCAAAAATTTGCTAGAAGTAGTTAAATGTTATATACAGTAGATAAGTAGGTTACAATGAAATGTAAATTCCTGATAATCATTTTTATTTTCATTCATTCCAACAAGAGAGTTAAAAATGTGTTGTGTACGTTATTGAATGAGAAATAAATTAAAAATTAATTATTTAAAGAAGAAGATGTCGATGGCTGGGGTTCAGTATCTTTCGTTGATTTAAAATATTTTTCAGCGGTGCCCATTTTATGTAGTATATCTTTAAGCAAAACATAGTTATAGCAGCATTTACCACTTTTCCTGAGACCTGTACCTACCATAGCATCTATGAACATAGATTCGAGTTTAGTTTTATATTTTTTTACGAGACTCGGTACCCTACTTTACGAATATCGATAGCCTCAAAAGTTGCTAAAAAAAAGTAGCTAAAAAGTTTAGCTACAAGTTTCATTAAATTGTAGCTGTCTGTCACCAAATAATAGCTAGATCTAGCTATAAAGTTGCTAAGTTGGCATCACTGATTCACTCTTCTCTCTCTCTACTACTCACTGATTTATTACAACAAGTGTTGCCAGTTCCTTGCATAATAAAAGCCAAGGGTAATTTCAAATCTTTCATTAATCCTGGTAATTTACAATAAAAAAGGCATGAAGGCGCATGAGTGTTCAAAGTTTTAGTTCGACTATATTATTTCATGATTTTGAGGCATTTTAAATTAATTATTAAAGTCATAGATCACAGTTAGTTACATTTGAAAAAAAACCCTTGTTAGAACCAATACCGATAGTCCGATACATTGTGTTGGTTAGCCAAGCTACAGTTGTTGCTTTATGTATTTTTGTGATGTAAATAAAATTACTTTTGCCCTCTCTTCTCACTTAACAAATTCTTCCTGGTTTTTCCAGAGACAATTATTCTTTTCCCTTTTTGTATCATTCATTTTTATTTTTGACAAATGACATTGTCGTGTGGAATGTTTTCTGCGTTTTGAGGTAATTACAAAAAAAAGTCACACCAGTTTTATAATTCTGTCCTATTCAAACATTTTCCTGGATTCTTAGATAAATTATTGGTTGATTATATCAATTGGTAAGTTAGATGGTGCGGTAGCTTTTGTTTTTGTCGTTTAAAGCGGAAACTTTATCTGGAAATAAACGTACGACGCAGTCATTCTAATCCAAAGAGATTTGTAAATATTTTCGATTTTCAATAAATTGTGTAAGTTTAGCATTAATTCGCGACTTGTTTCGTTTAAATTTGCTCTGTTTTAGTAGCAATATGGTAACCTGCTATGAAAATGACACTGACTATTCATCATTTCATTTTACATGATCCCCATTCGATCTGTCACTTTTTGAATAGGTCTACTTTTTGCTGATATTGTATCAACGAAAATTAGTAGCCCCAAGTAAATCTTTCTATGCTTTTCTCTGCAACTAGGAGGTTCAGTAATGGTAATTCACGAAATTTTTTAATTTCAGATCTTTTCACATCCCTTGAGGGAGACCAGCGATGGTGGACTATTACAGGACACTAGGTGTTACTCGAGCTGCTTCCGAGGCAGAAATAAAAAAGGCGTAAGTTCTTTAAATAAATGTGGTACTTAACCCTAAACTGCAAACAAAACATATCTAAACTGAATTACTCTTATTTTCATTAACTTACACTTTATCACTGCCGGTCATAGATGTCCCTTTAAATTTTCGATTTTGTTTGCTTTAAAGATACCTAGATATCTCAGGTTTGGCTTACTCTTCATTCACCTCAATGCTAGCCTATTTGGGAGATTCTCCTAATGCAAACAATTTTAATTTCAGTTACAGAAAACTAGCATTAAAATGGCATCCTGATAAGAATCCGGATAATGCAGATGAATCTAACAGACGATTCAAAGAAATCTCCGAGGCTTACGAAGTTCTTTCAGATGGTGAGTGTGAGTTTTTTATTTATGTTTTACATGAAACAGTATGTTTGTTTAGCTGGAGTATTCAATGTTGCTCAATTATCAATGTCTTTATTATGTCTATTCAGGTAATTTTTATCTTCTAAATTTACTTAGATGCTTTGAATATTGTTTAATTTGTTGGTAATAGTGAACCCTTTACTGATACTTTATTGTATATATGTATTATACTATTAAATAATAAATCAATTACTTAAAGAAAAAATAATTATTTGTTATATTTATGTTAACCTTTGATTATGAATACAACAGCTACTCAACAAGATAGTGATTATGATTTTGTATTTTTACATTCTCCATATTTTCTATCATTTTGTTCAGTAGGCTTCATTAAAGGATATAAATATCTGCATTGCTGTGTTATATTAGTTTTAATATTTGTTAATGTAAAGTAGTAAGAATATTAGTGGTTGCTTGATATAGAAGTGTAAAATGATTTTTGTTGTTGGGTAGCAAACAAGCGGAAAGTATATGATGCACGGGGATCCAGTCATCACGCACACAGATATCAAAGCAAGAACGGAGTCAATGGGCATCGGCACTTTAACTTCAGAGGGTTTTTTGGAGACACTCCCTTCCACCGCTTTTTTGGTAGCTGTCCATTTAATGCAGGATTGCCATAAGAAGTTATGAATATTATCATTTGCTTATATTTTTTATTTCCAGTTGTCTCAACATTTGGTCTACTTACCTCATCCAATACATTAGAAATGATCTATAATGCAGAGTCATGATAATATTCAGAACAGTTTTAAAAAGTAACCTTAATTTTATTTTGTTTGGGTCCACTTACATTTTATTACTAACATAAATATGAGTTTTGTGTGAGTTAATCTGATAATAGTTGTACATAACATTCTTGTAGTTATTTATTTATGTGAGTTGACACTGGAATATTGACATTATTTGATTAATTATATATTTATTAAACTAACGCAACAAGTTGATTGACAAAAGGAAAAAAAATCGAGAGTATTTGATGAGGAGAAAGATAATTATTAATGTGAGCTATTGCTATCTGCTGACTGCCACTGTAGCCTGCATTTTACTACTAAAAATATCAAGCATACTTTGCTTAGGTATGCTTGATATTATGATGTCGTGATAGTAACCCAGTGTGAACTGAAACCTCGAAAATAACCTTTAACTAGTAGGTTGGTAGGTACAGTTTTGCAGTCAGCTGTCTAATTTAACAGGCATAGGAATAATATTTATGTAGGATAAAGGACCATGGGTATTTTTCTACGAACGGGCGTAAGACCAACAGAAGTAGCTTACAACTAAGACTTCACTTCATTCTAGACAACAAGTACCTATGTCGCCGGAAAACAGAAAGAGAGCCATTAGAAATATGTTCCTATAAGTTTCCTGTATTTTACCAAATTTTTGTCACATCATTTAATTTTAAACTAATGATAAATTTACTTTAGCAAGGGATTTCCGAAACACGGTATCTTATAGTCTTTAGTCGATTCTAGAATCTCCCCGGCCAAGCTCGGATTAATTACATTTTGCTTAGCTGTAGCACAATGTTTTCAATCTGATTTAGTCCAATTTTCGACAAATTATAGGGACTGCAACATTTTCAATTGGCAGTACCTCAGGTGTCCGGCAACTTTAGTATTTTGTTGCAATTGTGTGAATTGGAGGCATTATTGAGGGCTATGATTTGATATATATTTCAATTCTGTTGGAGTTACGAGTACGAGAATGTCTTGACTTGCATAGGACAGAACTCTTCTCACAAAGTCACAAAGCATGTATTTTGTCACAAATGTGATACGTTAAAACGACTGCACTTCGTTTAGTTCCAATTCTTACAAACGTGGAAGTTTTTATGTTAAACATTCATAGGTTATATACAAACATTTCCTCCTACGCACGAAATGAATCACCTTCTTGGTGATGAATAAAATGGGAACATTATATTTGGCGAGTCATTGTAACGGTACTTTTAAAACACGGAAGTCGGCTAAAAGTAATTACTATAAAATTGATGCTACATTCTGGAAATTTCCTGATAAGGTTCCAAAAAGAACAAAAAAAGGGCTGAAAATATTACTTGGTCATGGAAATGATAAATGCATCATTAGGTTTATTAAAACTAAAAGTACATATTTCGAAAAGACTCATAAAAAAGAACGAAACATTATTAAAAAAAAGAACTCTGAATAAAGCCTCTGCTGAGGAAACAAGTTTTTATGAGTAGGACACAACATGCCAAATGGAATTTGGCGGTCGTGATTTTTCTTTCGCTATCCTTTTTATAATAAAAAACATCTGTGATTGGAGATAAGTTGTGTAGATTTATGTAAATATTCATTAGATTAGTTAGTTCAATTGTTTTTAGATATAATTCTTCATATTTAGGGTAAGTTTTTTATATTTTACTCTTCTGGCCACGGCCAATGGCCACAATGGACGATGAACCGCCTGATCCGGGGGGCACAGTCCCCTCGGTCGGACAGAATATCACCATATATGAATCAAGTATGGATACAGACTCGTCCATAAACAGATCGGAGCGGAAAAGGGCTAGAGCTCCACGCAAAATATGTAAAAATTGTAATAAAAGAAGGCGAAATGGTCACTCAACAACAGGAATTAATAATGAAATAAATTGTCATTGTGCTAATGACTCAGTAGTCACATCCAGTCCAAAAATAACAGACGTACCGGTTCATACAATAGTTCACCAAGAAGTTACTCCACGTTCTGTGGATGGTCCCCAGACTGAAAACATAAAGTCAGATCTTCCCCAGAAGGCGCCACAGGTTGCTAGGGCTTTGTACGAAGCCACAGACCTGTCGCCATACGTCGTACATATTCAAAAAAATTTTGATGCACAAAACTCGGCTCAGACATTACATCCTATAACTTTAGGCCACTTCCTTAAAAATCGTAGATACAACAACATAATTAACGGATCTCTAAAACGCATCGGTCGAAACAGAATATCAATAAGTTTCTCCCGTTATGTAGATGCTAACTCTTTTTTAAATGACCCAAGTTTGGCCAAAGAGAAATTGAAGGCATTTGTTCCATCAATTAATGTGTGTCGCATTGGAATTGTTAAAGGCGTACCTACCGAATGGTCTCCGGAGGAAATAATGGAAAATATATCTGTCCCCGCTGGATGTGGGAAAGTCATCAAAGCAAGGCGTCTGAACTATAAAGTACACGAACCGACCCCTGTGTGGAAACCATCCCAAACAGTCGTGATCACCTTTGACGGACAAATTTTACCAAAACGTGTGTTTTGTTGTTATAATTCCATGCCAGTTGAATTGTATACATTCCCAACAATTCAATGTTTTAATTGTTGTCGTTTTGGCCATACAAAGGTACAATGCAGGTCGAACCCTCAGTGCTTCAAGTGTGGGGAGAAGCATTCTGCTGACACTTGCAGTATTGAAGACGAGAGTAATAGTAAATGCTGTCATTGCGGTGGCATTCACTACGCGATCAATAAAAAATGCCCAGAATTTGAAAGACAAAAATCTATTAAGCATTATATGGCCCATAGCTGCGTTTCGTATGCTGAAGCGTCACAGCTTCACCCACCAATTTCAAAATTGTATGCAGATGTGGTAACATCTGCCCCATCACATACCACTAAAAATTATTTAAATTCTCAACATTCACCCCAATCACGTAACACACCAATTGTCTCCTCACAAAGAAAAACGGTATTCCTTAAACCTCGGGATCCCCCAAAAACAACTAAGGGTTATGACCAGGTAGCTCATCAAGCATTAATAAATAATGAAGTTTCTGTGTCAGGGAATGGTGTTGCATTCCAAAATAAAACAACAACTAATAATGAGAGTCAAATTTTAAATTTAATAATCATGTTAATTAATATGTTATCTAAAAATAATAATATTGAACCGTCCAACGTTGCCACAGTTATTGATACGCTGTCTACCTTATTTAATCTTAATCATAATGGATCCAAATCTACCCAAGATTGTCCAGTGGAACTGTCGCAGCATTGTGAATAAAAAGTCTGATCTGTCCTACATATTGAACAAACACGATCCATTTGCAGTCGCTCTCTGTGAGACATGGCTTAAACCAGGGTTCTCTTTTAGAATTCCTGGATATGCGTGTCTAAGAACAGACAGAAGCGATGGGTATGGCGGTGTCGCCATACTTATTAAAAATAACTTGTCTTTTCAATCTTTTCCTCTTCCAAGTCTCAGTGACGATATATCTGCTGTCGCTGCTATTGTAAATAAAATCTGTTTAGTATGTATATATTATTCTCGTCCCACTGTAAATATTCTCTCTGAAATAAATGATCTTCTTTCAGTTTTACCTAAACCTTTTTTGGTAATGGGTGACTTTAATACACAACATCAGTCCTGGGGTAGTTCTAGGTCCAATTACTATGGGGAAAAGTTATTGGAAATTCTAGACTATAATAATTTGTGTATTTTAAATACATGTCTCCCAACACGCCAAACGAATCCAGATGAGGGAATAAGTGCCCCTGACCTCTCAATCTGCACACCTGAGTTAGCATCGACATTATCCTGGTCTCCTTTACCGTCTTCTTATGGTAGTGATCATTACCCTTTAATAATTTCTTTTCCACATAAAAAACCAGCTGCTTGCAACCCAACACCACGATTAAAGTATAGACTTCAAAATGCAGATTGGGATACATACAAAAATTGTGTAGAAGAAAGAATACTTGCTTTAACTAATTCCTTACAACTAGATGATCCACAGTTATTATCTAATCAAATTACAAGAATTTTAATAGAGGTGGCAGATAATACTTTCCCTATTAAGAATGGTGCTACAGGCAAAATTCCTTCACCACCTTGGTGGGATGCTGAGTGCACTCAGGCCATCAAAAAAAGAAAAGAGGCAGAAAAAAATTATGGTCATACTATGACTCGTCACAATTTTGAGATATACTTAGAAGCTGCTCGTACAACCCGTAAGCTCCTTAAAAAAAAGAAATTCGAAGGTTGGCAAAGATTCTGTGCATCTATCTCACCAGAAGTTAATGCATCTCTAGTATGGCAAAATATTAGGCGATTCAGGTCAGCATTCAGTGACACAACAGCCTCAAAACTGCCATTAGAATTAGCCAATGAGTTTATGGATCATTTAGCTCCTCCTTCAGTCCCAGAACAGAGATCTTTAATGCATTTTCCTTATGTTCCTATTCCTAATTCTGAGTTGAATTCTCTTTTTACACTAAGTGAGTTGAAAGGAGTCCTTTCACATGTTAAGGATTCAGCTCCTGGTGAGGATGGTATACCATATTCATTTATATCTAATCTGTCTGACTCTGTTCTTTTAATATATTTAAATCTCATCAATACAGCTTTGATATCAGGCAACATTCCATCAAGTTGGAAGTCTCAAACAATTATTCCCATTCTGAAACCAGACAAACCTCCTTCTAATGTTACTTCTTATCGACCAATTGCACTTTCTACAGTCCTTGCTAAAATTGTTGAACATCTCATTAAGAATCGTTTGGAGTGGTTCTTGGAAAGCAAAAACTTGTTAGCTACATCTCAGTTTGGTTTTAGGAAGGGCAAAAGTACGATGGATAGCCTTGGTGTGTTCACAACTGATATTCGCTTAGCCTTCTCTTCTAATAACTCTGTAATTGCTGCTTTCCTGGATATTAGTTCAGCTTACGATAATGTCCTGGTATCAATCCTAGAACAAAAGCTGAATTCATTACAAGTTCCAACTATGCTGTCTAAGTTCATAATTAACATGCTTTCAGAGAGATGTTTAATTCTCCATATTGACGGGTATATGTTTACCCGCTTAGTATGGAAAGGTCTCCCTCAAGGTTCTGTACTTAGTCCAATTCTCTACAATATTTACACTTTTGATTTGGAATCCTCTCTAAATGAGTCAGTACAAGTCCTCCAATATGCAGATGACTTACTTCTTTATTTATCTGGCCATTCTGTTGCAAATATTTGTACTTCCCTAACCTCTTCTTTATGCTTACTGGAGACTTGGCTAGAAACCAATGGTCTACACCTGTCAATTGATAAAAGCAACATTGTCTTGTTTACTAGAATGCGTAAGCCTCCTACAGTCACAGTAAAGTATAATAATATCCCTATGCCCGTTAAAAACCAGGTTAAATTTTTAGGCCTTATTTTGGATGGACATCTTACTGGTTTACCACACTGTGATTATATAGCTGCTAAATGCGAACGAAATATCAACATAATTAGATGTCTTGCTGGTGTTTGGTGGGGAGCACATCCCTTTTCATTAAAACTATTGTACAACACCTTGATTAGAAGCGTATTGGACTATGGGACTTTTTTGCTGGAACCTGCTAATGTTGCTGGTCTTAAGAAACTGGACAGTGTTCAGTCCAAGGCACTTAGAGTGGTTTCAGGTGCAATGAAAAGCAGTCCTATTAATTGTCTTCAGGTAGAATGTGGAGACCCTCCACTTCATTTACGACGTCAATTTTTAGCTGATAGATTTATGGCTCGGTGTTTGCAATTTACATATCATCCTTTGCGAAATAAACTTTCCATTCTCTCTGAAGAAGTAATTTCATCCGCTTACTGGAGGTACAAAGCTACTCCGTGTTTAGTTAAAAGCTTTAGAAAATACAATTTAATAGAAGCTCCTTGTCACCAATCTGAATTTCTTCCTATATTTCACTGTAATTACAGTTCATTAATTATGACACCAAATATACATTATAACCTTAACATTTACCGAGATGACGTATGTCATAACCTTAACTTCAACTTCACCATTGATAGAGACTGGAAGGGCTGTCAGCTCTTGTTTACAGATGCCTCGAAGCATGGAAGAGACACATGTGTGGGAGTAGGTGTATACCACTCACAATATAATATCGTCCAAAAAATAAAGATCCCGCCCGAATCATCTGTATTTACGGGTGAATGTTACGGTCTATTTAAAGCTGTCGAATATATACTTATGATGGGCTTACGAAATTCACTCATTTTAACTGATGCAAGGAGTGCCTTACAATCTTTGGCCAGATTCCCTTTCTATTCTCATAATCCTTATATTATATTTGAAACACGTGAACTCCTCTATAGGTGTTCTATTAAGGGGTATTCTGTGCATTTTGCGTGGATACCCTCGCATTGTGGCATTTTAGGTAATGAGAGAGCTGACCAGTTAGCTAATGATGCTGTATTATGTGGAGACGTTTTTCCATACAAAAATAACTACCAAGATCTGGCAGCTTTGCCCAAGGTTTATCTACAGGAATCCTGGGGTCAGCTTTGGTCCGGGCAATCAGTGAAAGGGAAATTTTACCGTACCATTCAGCCATCCATTTTTGTTAAACCTTGGTTTAGCAAGTACAAGCTAAGCAAAAAGATTACAACAATATTCATACGTATGCGATTGGGTCACGTGTGCACCCCTGATCATCTTGCCAGGCTTGGCATTGTGCAGAACCCTGCATGTGAATGTGGCGCTGAAGTTGGAGATCTGAACCACCTTATTTTTTCCTGCCCCCTTTATGACCACTCCTCACTTTTCCAAAGTCTTGTTTCCCTCCGAGTTCCCTTACCCACTTCTATCTCATGTATTTTATTTAATTTTAATGTAGAAATTTATAAAACCATAGCTCTTTTTCTTGTAAATAATGATATAGCTATTTAAACATTATTAATTTACCATGTATCTAGTTCTTAGTTCACGCATCGAGTCGGCCTTTTTGTTGGGCCACCTGCGTTTTTTGTTGTATTATAATTCCCTACTGTTATCTTCGTAGAATTTATTACTTTTATTTTTTTAAAACAACTAATCTCCTTTCCATTTCCAAATTCCCGTTATATAAATATTTTATCATTTTGCGAGCACTTGATTCTTACGTTTTATTGTCAAATAAAATATTGTCAGTGGCAATAAGCACGAATAGTGCAACGCCAAAAACAAAAAAAAAAAAAAAAAAAACATGCCAAATCTTTTTACCTAAAACAGAGTCCTCACACATCGTCAAGTCTTCTCTGAGATATTTATACTAATCAACATTCGCCATTCATACAACACAACATTTTTAGAATCGCGTCCTCTTCTATAAATAGTACAAAACAAAGTAGCTTCATGTCTGTCTATATGTTCGCTTCGTTCTTCTTAACTATACAAATATTTTTGGTGCGGTTTTTCTAATTATTTAGAGTATGCATTTCGGTAAAGTGTATAATACATTTAAGTAAATATAGACCCGCCAACCCGTCTGCCAAGCGTGGCGATTATGGCAAAACCCCTCATGTCAATGTGGCGACACTTGGGGGAGGCCTATGTTCAGCAGTGGACGTCTTTCGGCTGAAATGATGATGATGATGAAATATAGCACAAACATTTCGAAGTTTTGACATGTCGCCACATCAGTAGGTGGCGCCCATGCAAAGTAGGGGCAGAAAGCTCATACGTATCTGCTAAAAATAGCGCTTGTTGCAAATCCATAATCACTATCACGTTCAACCTTGGCTTAAAATTTCCCATGAATACTTACAAGTTACTTTATAATCTTCAAACTTCAACAGAGTTCAGTTAACTTTGTTTTATATTAAACACAACCTTGACTTGATTTCTAAACGTTAATCGCGTTTTTATATTGTTTTTGCCGTTATGTGCCTACTTACATGCTTTGCTTTTTAATTCTTGGATAATTAACTACTTAATTGCGACGCTGACCCTCACAAAAATATTCTATCAAGTGCCACTATCGCGTCTTCTATTAAATTGGGTGATTCAGATAGATTAAGCCAACTAACTAACCTGTTGAAGTTTGGTTTACTTACAAAATTAACAACATTTCCCACAGCTTTATTTTGTACCGAGTAGTTTGCTGGTATAGTGATTGAGCAACACATTTTATGGAAATTGAAAGTGTTTTAATAGAAAGAACCTCACGTTAAGTAGGCAGGTGCCAATATTCCATTACGTGACCTATGCCATTAGTTAATAACCTTCCGGTCACGTATCAAAGGCACTTGATTAAATTGTATAATATATTTTGTGGTAAAACTGATTCTTTAACCTTGGATCATTGTTTAAATTAAACTTAATTACCGAGTAATTTTAAATAACGCCTAGTTAGATCTTTTGCGGTAATAGTTTTTTCTTTTTATCAAAGTCGTGATTGCACAGCAGTGTGCTACTAGGAAATTCGCCACAGACGCAGAAGGTCGTTTCTACCGAAGTTTCGCGTATTGGTGACATCACTTTGTTTAATCCGTTGCGGTGTGTGTTCGAGATCACCCGTAGACTTTGCTCGACTCGACTTACAAACCTACACACAGTGTAGTTCGCATTATTGAACTCAATGCATGATGAAGTTACAAAGACAACCGCTGCACAAGTCACCAATTTATGTTAGTAAATATATTTTTTTATCATATTTTGCAGAAAGGAAAAGGCGAGTGTATGATCAGTACGGCAAAGAAGGGTTGAACAACGGCAGAGGCAGACGTTCCGCACCCGATGACGATTACGACTTCGGCTACCCTAGTTTCCCGTTCACATTCCGTGACCCCGAAGACGTTTTCAGAGAATTCTTCGGCGGGTCTCCATTCGGCGATTTATTATCTGGTAAGAATACTTTTACAAAGTAATACATATAGCGGGATAGCCTTCTTGGGCCCGTATTTTTCTTGAATGCAGCAATCAAGGTCTATCGATTTTTCCTACATGTTTTTATTTAAATACCTATATTCAGTTAATATGGCTTGCTAATGGGAGGCACAGTACTGTGACCTGATGGAGTACACAGATAACAACTTTATAATGATAATATAGTAAATGTTAGTTTACGAAGGAATCATTGGTGGATAAATAGGTTATTTATGTCATTTAATGTATTAATTCTATATAGGTGCATTTATTTAAATGTTTATATTGTATTTTCAGAAATCAACGGTCATGGACACGGTCATCATAGGCACGGTCGTCGAGGCCATCCGAGCACTTCCCTCACTTCATCCCTATTTAGCCCATTTGGGTTTGGCATGCAAGGATTCGATGACATATTCGCACATGCCGGGTCAAATGGAAACACTTTCACTTCATTCTCTACATTCAATAGTTCATTAGCGGGACCTGGCAGCGCCAACATGAGGAGTACCACAACCACCACGCGTGTCGTCAACGGGAAGAAGGTTACAACCAAGAAGTAAGCATTAGTTTCTTTAAAAATACCATAAAATCTCATCTTGAAATCAGGAGCCGCTCTTACGATCACTACTGGAATGATTGCTGTAGTTTCCACTTTGACACTCTTCGGAGATGCTGCGAACCTGGGCACTTAGATTTTTCTTGGCAGTGGTGATTGGTAGCGAGAATGTCGAAGTCAGACTTACGTAGGTGTCGCTGAGCCAAACATAATTTGAGTTATTAATATCGCATTCACATCCATGCTGTTAAACGCAGATGCGCACGATGCGGTAACCATCCCTCGGGATCAAAGCGTGGACTGCATCTATTAGATACTAGCATAAGTAAGTAAATATAAGTAGTCTGTCTACAACAATGAAATGCAACGCAAATGAGCCTTTGTGAATATGGTTTGAAATGCTGATGACGAAAACACACCAGGCTAAAAAATTAGTTCTGAATCTCGCTCGTTACCCGTTCCTTTCTTACGGTGCAATATTAGCCGACGGAATAGCCGTATTTTTATGACCATCAATATCTTTTTCATCGTATTAATGATAAGTTTTGAAATGACTTAATAAAATGAATTAATACGTAATCACGTCAATCACTAAATTCACACTGAGTGTCGGAGAGACCCTTAATCCCACATTTTGGCAAATTGTGTTTGCAGCGGCCTACTTAGGCGCTCAACCTATTGAGTTCATATGACTACTGCAAGGTTACAATTTTGTCCGTTAGACGAGATCGGGTGGCGCTGCCGTTCTTGCGTATCACCTAAGGTGTTTGGTCATAAATAGCGTTGAACGTTATTGTAGTACCTATCTAAGTATCTTAACAATTTAAAACAGTTTAGTTGGCAACAATATAGTTAACCTTCATTATAAGTACTTATTTTTTCTTTCCAGGGTTACAGAGAACGGTCGGGAGACAGTGATGTCTTATGAAAACGGTGTCCTGAAATCAAAGACTGTCAATGGCGTACCTCAATCATTAACATATAGTTAAACTATTATGTAATAGCTTATAACCAAACTTGATCCAAATGTACTCAACATGTTATGCGATTTATGAGTTCCAATTTATAATTTTGCTTTATTTAAACATGTTGTCCAGTCACTGTAAATTTTAGTGGTGGAAATGTCTAAACTAAAATAATGCCTATCTAATTTTAGTTTTTAATAGGTTACTATTTGCTTCTGTAGACCTACTTATGTTAACTTTAAATAATTATAATTTGAGTGAGATTTTAGAGTGTTGCTCAATGTATAAATCTCGCTCTAGGAATTTTAGATTCCGTTTGTCGTCGCGCGTGCACTGCCGATGATCTCTGACTCAATAACGAGCTTGTATGCTATAATGAAAATGACACCGCGATCTTATACTTGTGTACAGCGACGATAATTTAATAATTTGCTGCCAAGGTAAGTTTTATTTTTTTAGCAAATAGGGGTATAGACATAATAATCACAGTTACTTATAATTTCGATTTTGTTAAAAAAAATACGACTTGCGATAGGAAGTTTAGTTACAACCAATTCGAATCAAAATTCTAAATATTTAATTAAACATAATTACAATTGATTGCATTTTGATTTTGTAGTTAATATTTTGTAAGAATTTCATGTTGATAGAAAAGCTTTAATTGACTGGAAAAATATCGTCAGATTTTTCAATATCAATTGCGTACTTTACTATGTGGTACTTATATAAAATATAACTTTATTAATAAAATCTAACTGTGTAGCAAACATAGCTCTCCTAAATTTATGACGTAAGTAGTCAACCCAACTCCTTTTGTAGAAATTAGAAATAGTGATGTGTGTCAAATCTTTTTCGTTACAGCACTCTCACTCACACTCTTTTCGATTAGTAGCAAAACACACTGACCAAAACCTTATTTACACCATTTGTAAATATGGCTCATTTGAAATAACACTTGAAAGTAGACTCATTATTAAATAATGAATAAAGGTCTGTTAGCCTAGAAACTAAGTTTTGGTTTCTGGAATATTTGGAACTTATCATTTAATACTTTATTTATAGTGATGATTAGATACTTGTGCGGTCAGTGTTTAAACCAAAACATAACTTATCAACGTGTGACGTCCCGATAACCGGTCGATAAAACACTTCACATTACGTAGAAGACTGTATGGTAGTCATGCCCTAAATTCCGTGACTTACATGATACAAAAAAGGTAATTTGTGTTTTACTTATCTTTGTATAACATTTAAAATTAATGTGTTTGCCAAAAAATAGCATTGTAAGTTAGAATTGCCAAGTTTTCGTTCAAATTTGTATTGGGTATGATGAAGTCATTAAAATAAACTACCGATACTCTGTTTTAAATAGTATTAAAATAATATAATCTCCACTTAAATATTCTGGTTGAAAATGTACTTAATACTTCTGTTGCAATGAATTTGATTTAAATTTACATTATAATAATATTCCGTAGTGCAACCGATACCGCTTTACATTAGTAAATAGTGCCATTACTAAACCAGACGAAGCAAGCCTAGCACACATTATGTAAATAATAAAGTTAACTGCAAGATCTCGTTCTTAAATTGTCAGCAACTATTAAGCACTGCAGGAAGAATTATTAATAAATAAAAATAATTTGTATATTTTTATTTTATTTAGACAATCCCAATGCCTAAAAACAAAGCTTATCGAAGAAAAACCGGTTTTAGTCAGTAGAAGTAGAGCCCTTCGTGGGCAAAAGAGTCCGGAGTTGATGAACCTTTGATGATGAAAACACCATGGCGTCGCTGATGTAGGTGTTGTGGTATTTGAAAGAAATTGGGTTATGCTCTTTAAAATCATGAACATGTTCATAATTATGTTTCATCAATAATTTGGTTCGCGATCTTTTGTTTAGCGATTCTCACGCGAGTCTCACGCCGTTTCCTTCATGAGCTTGAGAGAGTTTTCAGAGTTTTTTGTTCTTCTGTGCACGACGTGTCTTGAAGAACTTAGACCCTGTCGTATGAACAGTTTCCACGAATCCATCGTTGTATTCGTCCACTGAGCTTCCTAGGCACTCGAAACGATTGTGGAGTTCAAGCTGAAAGCTCTCTCGGAGTTTTGGATCTGGATCTATGCTGGTCGGAGCGTAGACTTCATCAGTCGAGACCTTTCAAGCTTAATATTAATGTTCAATGTGCCTCTTACCATGCGATTTCACCGAATTGATCACAGACACATCATTAAACATTTGCTTCTTGGTTGACATTATGAAGTTAATCTCATTTTAAGTTACACCATCAGGGTTCTGCCAGGCCCACTTCCTGTGCTCACGCTTTCTGAAGGAATTCATCATATAGAGGCCCTCCTTCTCCATAAAACTAGCCAGTTGGTGTCCCCGGTGGTTCCGACATCCAACCCCAAATTTAATTTTATTTTATTAACGATTGTGTGAACTAGGTTAAACAGGGTAATTGTGTGGACTTTCCCTTATGGTATGATAGTAATTGGTCTACATAGCCATCTACATATACAAGGTGTTGTTTTGCATCCTTGTCAAAATTCAGGATGTTGTCACAAAAGACATGAATAATCAATATAAATTACGGTACCTAGTAAATTATTACAAAACACTGCGTTTTTTTGTTGTTTAAATTGGTCAATATTTCAGAATAACCCCCTTAACGTGGTTTAGGGATTATGAAATTATCGAAAAAACGTTTGAGGTTTTTTGTTTGTGTGTAAGCGACGTTATAAGGCGGGGATCAGACGGCCCGTGTTTAAAACACGGGTGGTTCACAGTTACCGATTTCAGTAAATAAAATGAAAAAAAGAAAATTACCTACTCATTTTATTATTGATTCGGGTCGAGAATCATTAGCATAGTTACCTCCTAGAATTTGACGAGGTTGCAAAACAACACCTTGTATATTCCTTGTTACCTTTTTTGTAGACAGGTTTTACAACTGATTGTTTAAATAAGCGAGGGAAACATCCGGATTTAAAATATAAATAAAAGTACTAAAATTGTTATGGCAGGTGTTAATTCATCTGAAAAACTTTTTAGAAATTTTGTTGCTAAGTAATTCATCGTCAAGTTGTCACTTAGGTGCAAGTTGTGTCTCTATACCGCATTGATCCATCCTATCATGACATATGCTTGTGTCGTGGCCGCACATACCAAGCCCTTTTTCATCCATAGGATGCAGACATTGCAGAACCGATTCCTCCGTAAAGACACGGGTGCCCCTTTATATGTCCGTAATGACAATCTACATGTAGATCTCAGAATGCCTACCGTCCCTCAGTTCATGATAGGTAAATCTTTCCAAGCGTTTCTCCGACTCGTGTCGCTGACTCTGGCAGGGCCACCATCAGGGATTTTAATTTTGAAAAGATAAAAAATTAGTCGCTAATTTGTCGAAATTTGTCGCCAAATATCAGAATCTGTCGGTCACTGGTTCAAAAGATATAAGGGTTTATAGGTGGCCGATCTGGAGAAAGTCTCCCTAGCAGGGCCACATTTATATCTCTTAAACTAGCGAAGATCTGTTTTCTCCCATATTTTGTCGCCAACTAGTCGCAATTTGTCGCCAAGTTACAGATTTAGTCGGTGTGTAATTAAAAAGATATTAAAGAATTCAATTTCCCCATACAGTGGTACAAGCGAGCACAAAATACTTTATGTAGTTTCTAGACACTATCTATGACGTCTTATGGAGGAATGTTTGTTTCGAATTAATTAAATATAAACTTATTCTGTAATTTCAACCCACCATAGGACAGCTTTATTCATTACCTATAAACAAATCTACAATAAATATATGTAATTATTTATCTAACACAATGTGCACTTACCACTTAGTCGCTGGCAGATAGATAGATCGCTGCGCTCCGTTTCTATAGATGCGTGTGTATAGACGAGCTGCTTAGACCGAGTTGCCCGTCACGTAAGTCAGCCAGTTTAATTAAAGTGGAACTTATTAGGAATAGTTGAGCATTTCTCTTTATTTTTGCCAATAAAAATATCAGTAAATCGCTTTTTTGTCTTCAAATCAGATAGATTATTTCATGAATATTTTAATTTTTCAAACGGAATTCTATTTAATTTAGGATTTTTGTAAAAATATTATTAAAATCTAAATGAAGGTAGGCTCAACGTTCCTATTTTGTTACTCCTTATTTGGTAAAAAAAAAACGTAATGTCGCAAATTCTGTGGCTAAAATGTTATGTTTCTTAAACTTCATGATACATTTTAAAAAACTGTTGCAAAGGAATAATAAGAAAACTGAAAAAATACTTCCAATTTAGGTGCTTCAATATTTTTTTGTTACTTTTAACTTACAGTCAATTTAAAGTTTTGATTATATGAAAAATAAACAGAATTTAAAGATTTTGCTTATTGCTTATAAAAACGTTAGGCAAAATTGATTTTCTGTACAAAAAATATTATTTTTTTATTAAATAAGTAAATACATAAAAGTGAGTTTAAAGGCGGGCGATTTTTGGGACAGTAACAAAAAAGGAAGTAATTGGTAACAAAACAAAAACATAAAGCTGGCTCTATAATGCGTAATAAAAGGATTAAAGATATGAATAAATAAAAAGACGGATTCGTGCTATAGTCCGGGGCTTTTAGATTTGAACCCTGCATTAAATATAAACAGCAATTTTTTTCTTAAATCGTGTATTTGACCTTAGCTCTTGAAATAATAAAAAAAAAACATTTTCCGAGACCGGATCAAGCTGAAAAAGACGAAAACGCGTTTTTATGAATAAAAACACGGGGAAAAAAGTTAACAGGACAAATTTAGTTACTTTAGGTAAAGAATTGGTGACAGTAATATATTTTTTCAGAATTAAACATTTTCGTCCACGGAAATTACGGTAAAAAAACATTTACGAAATTTTTGGATTGTACTTAAGGCAAAAATATAAACAGCGGTTTTTTTTACATAAAATAACTTAAATTAATATATTACACCGCCAATAAACAAAATTAAACAAATTGTACTACCGGAAGTTATTATTACCAGTTTTTTTACAATAGCGGTTGAGGCAAAAAGGTAACAGGGTTTAATTTAGTTTAACTTTCATCTAAAGGCTATTTCTAACCTATTTATACGAAAATTAAACACTTTAAAGCAAATCGGGAAAAAAACATCAATTAATGTTTACGTAAAATACGTCTGCAAGCTTTATTCTCGTATTTGGCGCAGCACTTTCATAGGAATTTGATCTTTCCGAAATAGAAATAAGGTGTACAATCGCGTAACTCAATAAAACACCGACTCTCAAACAACAACACAGTCATACGCACACAATGAACGCAGCGCTTATCTCGTTTACGCACACTAGCACACGCCGTACGCTGCTTAGCGCTGACACCGTGCATCGTAATTTAATTTTTACTTTGACAATATTAATTATCGCTCTAATTTGTTTAATTTTGGGGGATTAAGGTTTGGATAAATATATTTCTCATTATTAAATGAATTTAAATCCTGTTACATTTTTGCCGTAAGTAGTATTTAAGATTTTTTGATTTTCTTGATTTTCTTTGAAATCCGGAGCAGAATTTGTTTAATTTTCATAATAATAGTTAGACATGGTGATATAAATCATTTTAGCAATATTTTTGTCCTGTTTATATTTTTGCCTTAAGTACGAAGTCAAATTATATGATTTAAAAAAAAAAAACGAATGTTCCGTGGACGAAAATGTTTAATTTTCTGACCTACTTGTAGTACTCAATCTGTTCTACAAATACTCCAAATAAACATACACGCGGAGGTGAACTTTTCGCGGGATACAGCTTAATATACTCCCCTGTCCATACCCTACACATTCAATGAAAAAAATCGCTGTTTTTAATTAATGCAAAGTTAGCCTAATATTCGGCGTAAATTCCCCGGACTACTAAATCATAATCAACGTTTAATAAACTATAATTTAATCAGACTCCAACTTATCCGGGTTTTGTTTTTATTTATCTCTAACGTTTAATCTTTTCTGCCGGAGTTAGTGGTCTTTTCTTGTGCTGTTGAATTGTAAACACAGCTTTGTAATTCCGTTTTTGTTACTTAAATTTCCGCTTATACGTTATCTAGACAAAAGTAACAAAAAAAAAAATAACGAAACAAGTAATGATTTTTTAAAAATATTTTTGTGGTATTTATTATTGCAGTTATGTCTATTAGTATACACTCAATTTTACCGGAAGTTATTAACTATTGTAATAAGATAAAAAGAGAGAGTAAATATTATCAAATTTCCTTGAAACAGCAATAGCAAAAACCGGAATGAGATTTACTCAAAAACGGGTACATGCGCACACTACAAACTTCGGAACGGCAATTGACACAATACATCAATATAGCGGCATTGAATGGTATCTACGGTGTTGAAATTTCAAAAAAAACATTGCCGAATGGAAGTTTTTAATATTTCACATGTTTAAAATGGGTAACAAAAACTGAAATCCACTTTTGGAACTTTCTCTGGGACAAGTTTAAAATTCATTAAATAACCGTACAAATTTAACCAAATTAGCAAAAAGGCATTACAACGTGGACCTTTTTACCTTGTTATACTATTTCAATCAAAATCTCAGTATAGTTTCTTTGAACCATATCAAAATAATTGAGTTTGAAATTGCGAGTGGTATACTGGGACATACGAATTTTCATACATTACAATTTTCGACAGCTTATATTTAGTTGATTTTTTATTTAAATACTATGTATTTATGATTTGGTAAATTATCTTCTGTAAATTTAAGTAACAATTATGCTTCTAAGCAAAACAGTATCAGTAATATATAGATTACACCAAAGTTATTCATCTACAATGTCATTGGACATTCCAAAAATGTGTAATGGCAAAAAAAAAGAAATGCTCAGTTACGAACTCGAGTGTTGTTATTTCTAGGTATTCCGAAAATACAAAAACGGAGAAAAGAGCGAGATATAATAAAATTTGATTACAATTGACGATACTTTTTCAACGTTTAAGTATTTTAAACATTTTACTAATGGTACGGTATTTTTTTTATTATTCTAACGTTAATTAGAGGTTAACATTGTAAACTGGTAAACAGTTGCATGCGACTGTACATCTTGACACCAAATAGACCAAGAGCAAGGTTTAATGTTTTCAAAGAAGTTTAAGCCACTATCCTAGTAATTATAAACATAAAAACATAAATTTAATTTAGAATTTATCTCTCTCGGATATTTCTAAAGACTTTAGACCGATAAAACTACAAGTATATTACACATATTAATAGAAATATTTTTTCTTGGTAATTTTTCGTGAACTCTTCGATCTAGCTCTTGGAACCTTACTAATTGAACTCATTATATCTCCTAAACTAAGAACCGATTAAATCTATGACTTGGCGACAAATTGCGTCTAGTTGGCGACAAAATATGGGAGAAAACAGATCTTCGCTAGGAGCCCTAGTTTTAGAGATATAAATGTGGCCCTGCTGGGGAGACTTTCTCCAGATCGGCCACCTATAAACCCTTATATCTTTTGAACCAGTGACCGACAAATTCTAATATTTGGCGACTGATTCCGACCAATTGGCGACAAAATATGGGAGAAAACAGATCTTTGCTAGGTGCCCTAGTTTTTGAGATATAAATGTGGCCCTGCTGGGGAGACTCTCGCCAGATCGGCCACCTATAAACGCTTATATCTTTTGAACCAGTGACCGACAAATTCTGGTATTTGGCGACAAATTTCGACTAATTAGCGACATTTTTTTTGTGTTTTCAAAATTAAAATCCCTGATGGTGGCCCTGCCAGAGTCAGTGACACCTCCGACTCTGCGGTTGGGCATGGTATCCCTCTGACCGCATTGGCCGCCCGAAACAAACCATCGCGTATCAGTAAGATTCACCGACCACGGGATGCATTAGTCACCCCCGACAACCGATCCCCTCCTCCAGGGAAGTAGTAGGGAAACCACAGCCAGCACAGTTAAACGCAAACACAGATACAAACCGCTACCGCCATTCCGGCCTTACCAACGACGACCGTCGCTAAGTCCCTGTCCCTCCCCTTGCTCGAGTCAGCCCGCGATGGAATCACTCAGATTCAGCTTGTCCCTTTCCTTCCCAGTGACTGGCCCGTACACCGCAGGGGGTGCCCTTAACGAATTCTCGCGTAGTTTATAAGTTTTATGCCCTGACTGGAGGCCTTAACACTCAACGCATCCACATAGAGTAGATAGTCCAGATAAGCAGAAGCTAACCTCAAAGGTTGACGTCCGATGCCAAACATTATAAAAAACAAAAAACGCACATCCCTACGGGGTCCTTCGGAGCGTGACTTGCCCGTGCTACTACCATTCATAGTAACACGGGCAATAAATAATTGCCCGAATTATTTATTTCGCGTGTTTCTACTGGCGGTTGAAAACAAAAAAGAAAGAAAAACATAGTGATAATAACACATCTAAAAGTTCAGTTCTGGGTACGTAAGTAGACACCTGCTTACGTACCCAGAACTAACACGGGCAATAAATAATTGCCCGTGCTACTACTTTCAACTGCGGTAGTAACACGGACAATATTTTTTGCCCGTGTTACTACTGGTAGAAAGAACGTAGCACGGGCAAGTCATGCTTCGGAAGGAGTTTTAGTTTTATAGGCAGCATCACTACCTAATCGCGTGTAAACTACCAAATAAAAATAAACGTTACAAGGTAGGTAGGCTATAACATTAAATTGAGCTCTCGTGAACAATCGACAGATTTTGATTTTTCTTCAGTTTTTTTCTTACGGGCCCAAGCAGGCCCTGTTATTATAACTTTCTATGTCTACGGAACTCTGAAAATTAAATGTTTAAATTTTAAGCCCCACAAATAATGGTCGTACATAGGACTTGCCGCACCACTATCATTACTGAATATCAGTAAAAAGTCATAGAAATATTTTATATGATAATTATATCTATGGTAATAGCTATCGATAAGTTCCTTCTAAAAATGTAATTATTTTAGTTGTGTACCTACCTACAGGCAGAACCCTAATTTCGTAACTCACTAATACTGTCTATTAAAATACTGGTATTCAGCTTCACCCGATTAGACCCGAAGCCGACGCCAACATAGGTGGGAAAACGCGATAGGCACATGATAATGACTGTCTATTACAATCTGAATGATTCTGAAGATATATTGCTTCATAAAATAAGTGCCTGTTTTCGCACCCTGCAGCAGCTGGTTTCCGGTTTCCAGTTTGCCTCGTAAGCGGATGAATCAACCAATATCGATATAGTGATTTGGAACCACAGGGGCTCCCTTCAGTAGGTAAATGGTTTTGCATGGTTAGCTACTGACTCCAAAACGTTATCAGAAATAAGATCTAGTTGATCAATACCGTCTACAATTATCGTGATTCATTGTTATTATAAAGCTATTAGAAACCTACCCCGTCGGCTTTGTGACACGACACGACATGATGCAATAGATTTTGTGTGACACGTAACATTTTGTAGTGACTTGCGAGACAGGAATGTAGGTACTAACACTCGGGTGGGTACACTTAAACACAAAAAATAAAATGGTGATGTTCACTGGAGCATCATAATGGCTTTAGTGTATAGCTGCTGCTTTTGGTTTTCATTGCGTTTAGGAGGTATATTGATTGGGATATTTTCATTGGTAAGTTTAGTGTTATAAACAGCAATAGTTGTGATTTATTAACAAATCATACCCCTGGCCCCCTATTCACAAACGCTCGGTTTCTAATTCGATTCGATAACTCGTATGTCTATCTTGTTTTGGCATTACGAAAGCGAGCGAGATAGACATACGACTTCCCCAATCGAAATCGAAGCGTTTGTGAATATCGGGGCTGGTCTACTTATTTAATTCCAAATATTAGTTTCAGGGACTCCTGATATTAGTATTTTGTTGCTTAGGATACAGTCAGTCTCAATTACTTAAAGATGAGATTAACAACTGGATAAATGATTACAATCTCATTTACGCAAAGAGCTATCTGGAAGACATGCAAGCAGGTGGGCAATAATGGGAATGGTCATGGGCTTACAATAAAATTCTTATAATTATGTAGATAGTAGACCACACTTGAATATTCTAATCATTACCTACTTAATTTTTCAGATCCAGAAAAATATCTGTCTCTTGTTATTAGTTTTACAACAATTTACATGATTGTCTGCATTATTTATATATATGGAGCTTACACGGTAGGTACCTATATCAACACTCAATTACATCCAGGTACAGTACCTTAGCATCAAGACACCTTGCAGGAAAGTCTGAATCATTTGTTGGTACGGTTAGCAAGGAAACACTCTTTAATTCATTAAAAAAATATCTTTTACTACCCCGACAGTGTAACAACATGCTTATGGTCACCTTCATACTGATGGAGCTACTGCGACTTATTTTGATATCTACTTTGGTTGCCACCTTCCTACTTCTGATCAAGCAAAATACCATGGATATTGGTTTGCTGATAGGAGCAAGCGTTGCTGGCGGATTTCTGCTTCGTAAGTTTTTATTTAAGATCTACTGGCTATTTAGTTTTAGTTACTTGTGTAAACTAAGTGTTGTACCAATACCTAACTATGTAAGAAATCTTAACGTATCTCAATGCTAACAGTGTGGGAGAAACACGAATCGAAAAACCGTAAGTCGTTCTGTCTTAATTAATTATTCAGATCCCTGGCAGGTACCTGCCTACTTTCCTTTGGTTGGGTATAAGTACATAGTTTAATAAGCCTTTATGAATCTGCTTACAATTCTCAGTGTCTGCTTTCAGTGGGTATGTTTTACCTATGGGTATGTGCTGCCAATCTGCCTATAGTCAGAAACGAGATGGAGCGAGACGAACAGGCTGCTGTCATCAACAAACTGCAACAACTCCTCGAAGTTAACAATCAGAGGACAGTTCCGCGCGTTTTAGATAACATCCCTTTTTCTGCACAACCCGAAGATATTGTCAACAGGAATGTTTTTATTGTTCCCAGTAGAACCCAAACGCACGTCAGTAAAAGGATTAATGGTCACTCTAAATTTACTAAGATTAATCATATCGAATAAACTTGTTAAAATTGTATTAAGTGTCATATCTTTTTTGAGCTACCAGTCTTTACCCACAAAAGAACTATTAATGTTTAAAAAAACTAAGTGCCTGTATATCTGGTTCCGGCCGAATACTCGTTGAAAGGGTTTTTGAAGGGGTTTTTTTAAGCGCTTCAAAAAAATAACCCTATGGTACATGTTACACCTTCGAACGGGTGTAGTTAATCCGTTACGAACGGGTTACCTTTTCAACACCCTGTAACACTGTAACAGGATAAGCCATTCCAACTCAAGACATTGTCATATGTACTGTTTACAATCGATATTAGTTTGAAAATTGCATAACCACGACCGCACGCATCGTACCGCGCCCGGCGGTCCGCCAATCTTGCGGGTACCGAATTGCCGAGCGACTTTTAAACATGCAATAATAACTATTGTCTGTATGATATTATAGTTCAATTTTTAACAAAATAAAAATAGTAAGGCAATAAGGCGCCGCGCGGGTGCAAGTATCCCCCCACCCACATGCAGCTCAAGTTTATTAGGTAATCCAGGGTAACACGAAAAAAAGTTTTTCGAGAAGGTAACCTCTTCAAAGGCTTAAGTCATTGAAGGGGTTAACCCATAGAGGAAAGTAATGGTTAACCTCTTCACGTGGCTTCCTCAATAAAGGTGTTAACCATTTCGCTGGGTTTCGAGGATGTAACTCGAACAAAAGGTAACACTGCGATATAAGTTACCACATGTACGGGTTACCCTGTCCAAAGGCTTAACTCTTAAGCGGGGTTGTCCGGTCCCTGCTGTATAGTGAATGAGATAGGCAGACCCTGCGCGCGTTAATTATTTTCAGTTCCTAGTAAACGCTGAGTATACAAATTGCTTTTATCGATTGAGTTCCAAAGGGCAGCAAACATATTTTAGTAGGTAAGTATCGATATAAACTCATATGTAAACATATTGCGGTTAGCACTGAAGCTATAGCGTAGTTTAAAGCATTTATCTTACTTGTGCTGCAATATATTTTATTAGCTTCACCACCATTAAAAGCTACGAATGAAGGACTGTATTGATTTTTCATTAGGTCTAGCTTGTCTCTACTATAAAACGAAGTATTGGGACAAGGGCTGGTTGTGGTAGGTAAGTGACCGCTGACCGCGCAGTCGCGCAGATCGATAATCGTTTGAGGCCAAACCCACAACCCTGTGTTGATTCACTTAGGTTGACAACCAAACAGGGCCTCAAGTCTGCTATTACAATCGTGTCAGAATGGCCTATCACTGATTTCATAATTGTTGATTTTGACAAGTTTGGTAATCTACTAATATAATGGCGTCATTATGACTTTCCAATGGACAACCACTGACAATCCATTGAAAGACATGGCATAGAATGGTAATCTCGTACTTAATGACAAATGAATGACTGACTTTAGCGGTAATCTGCTAAAATTTTGACAGTTCCTTTGACCACTGAACTACCATTAGAACGCCACACAGTGGGCTGAAAATCGGCTTTCATAGACTTAGGGATTTCAATTTGAAAGTGCTTGTTTTTATGTCGGATATCGCTTCTATTAGTCATTACTATGTACAAAAATGACACCCGAGTTAATTCTGCCCAAAAACGAAGGAAATATAATTTTTTTACGAAAAATTTGTATGAAGCTAGTATGAAAAATCGAATTATCTCCTAAACGGCATGTTTAACGGTAATATCCTTGGAGGTGGTCATAGTGCTAATTATTCATGATTTTTTGGTTGGCGATCGGACGAAAAATTTAATGCTGTTTTTTTTTTAAAAATCGTCAAAATATTTTTATTTGTTTTTACGTATGAAACGATTCCTTTTGGTGTTTATGTTGAAGAACACGGACTTTTAACTACACATAACATAAAATAGCATCACTCCTATATTTTCGTAGGAGTTGGCAGAGGTTTATAGTACACCCACACGTAGACAACTATGTTTGAGCTAGATAATTATCAACACAAAATGAGTTTTAAAACTTTTGCGTGAGGCTGCCATTCGGGAAGGTGCTAAGGATTTTTATCCATCGTACTATAAAGTGCAACAAACTAAGCTTGATTGCTACCCTCCGAAGCAATCAGTGACAGTTACTGATTCATCGGCTAGGATTACACTTCAAGCTTTACTTGATATCACGGTTACAAGAATCCTTCAAAGCCTTTCTAACGAAGAGCATAACAAGCAGTTGAAGCTGATATCCAAGTGGGGATTTGATGGTGCTTCTAACCAAAGCCGATACAAGCAGAAAATTGAGGGTGAGGAAGATGACTCGAGTATTTTCATGACCTCCTTGGTGCCACTAAAACTCATAGATGGAGACAACATTTTATGGACGAACCCAAAACCATGCTCAGTTTTGTATTGTCGTCCAGTTCAGTTTACTTTTGTAAAGGAGAGTGAAGCAGTTGTCCTTGAGCTGAAAAAACAAATTGATGAAGAAATTGAGGCCCTTATCCCCACAGAGTGCAATAATAATAATAAGGTGACTCATCAACTAATGATGACGATGATCGACGCTAAAGTCTGCACTTACCTTTCTGAAGCTAGATCAAATGCATCGTGCTACCTGTGCTTAGCAAAGCCTACAGAAATGAACCGCTTAGATGCTGTAACATCAAAAATTGTGTGTTCGGACCTGTATGAGTTTGGCTTGTCATCCCTACACGCCCGTATAAATTGTATGGAATGTCTGTTACACATTGCATACAGGCTCGACTTCAAACGGTGGGCAGCGAGAAGTGATGAGCACAAAGAAATGCTACAGACAAGGAAGAAAATAATTCAAAATAAATTCAAAGATGAGCTCAATCTGTTGATTGATATAGTAAACCAAGGCTCGGGAACCACCAATGACGGGAATACTGCAAGAAAATTCTTTGAGTTTCCTAATAAAACCGCAGCTATAACCGGTTTGGATGAAGACCTCATCAAAAGATTTGCTGTAATTTTACAAGCAATTACATCTGGAGAGCAGGTCGATATAATAAAATTTAGAGATTATGCTCGCAAAACAGCAGAAAAGTACGTATTATTATACGACTGGTACTACATGTCGTCAACCGTTCATAAGTTATTAATCCATGGGGCTGACATAATCGAGAAAAATAATATTGTGCCGATTGGGACTCTCTCGGAAGAAGCCTCAGAGTCTCGAAACAAAGATTTTAGGAGGTTTCGTGAACATCATTCGCGGAAAAGAAGTAGGCAGGATTCTAATCAAGACATTTTAAATATGCTTGTTGTTTCTTCGGATCCTTTGCTAAGTGCACAAAGGCCTAAGTTAGATGCCAAGAAAAAGCAGAGCTTTTTTACTGAAACTCTCGACTTAATTCAATTTCAGGAAACTGAGTTCGAGTTTTTGGATATATCCAATCTGGATGCTGACTCAGAATTGGAGTCTGACAACGACAGTGATAAGGAAAATTTGTAAAAAAAATATATATGTACATATTTGTAAATTTGTATTTGAGTGTGTTTGGGTTTTTTTGTAATATTTAATGATATTTTTTATTTATTTTATTTATTTTACAAATGCGTAGTATTAATTCCTTAAATTAAATTATTTTGTATATAATATAACTTAATATGTTACTTTAATAATAATTTGATAATCTTTTTTTATTTAAATTAATATAAATGTGTCAAAAACAGCATTTTTTTTATTTCTTTTTTCTTGATTCGTGTGTTCTTAATATTTGGGTTAATAACATATCGAACTTTTTAACTTGGACACTAAAAGGGATCGTTTTACATATAAAAACAAATAAAAATATTTTGACGATTTTAAAAAAAAAAACAGCATTAAATTTTTCGTCCGATCGCCAACCAAAAAATCATGAATAATTAGCACTATGACCACCTCCAAGGATATTACCGTTAAACATGCCGTTTAGGAGATAATTCGATTTTTCATACTAGCTTCATACAAATTTTTCGTAAAAAAATTATATTTCCTTCGTTTTTGGGCAGAATTAACTCGGGTGTCATTTTTGTACATAGTAATGACTAATAGAAGCGATATCCGACATAAAAACAAGCACTTGCAAATTGAAATCCCTAAGTCTATGAAAGCCGATTTTCAGCCCACCGTGCGCCATTGTGCAGTCATTGCTTCCCTCACATTTATCTCAGACTGTTCGGAGTGTCAATTTGAATTGTTTACTAACAAGCGGCTTCTAAATACTTTGGTTATAGTTATTATCGTTACGAGTATCGTGTTTCAAGTGTTTGTGGAATATTGAATGGAGACTACCTATGTATTCATTACGAGCAAATATTTTCGATTCTCGAGCTAGCCAACGCAGTGGATGTTAGAGAAAGAAGATTGGTTGGCACAATGCAGAACTGCAGAAGACGTCGTCAAGCCCGTCGCATGACGAGAACGAGAATGAATACCTTTATAATTGATATTCCCGAGGCGGAATTTGTAAAAACGTTTTGCCTTGGAAAGGACTCAGTAAGGGGGTTAATTGAAGAACAGTAAGTATATAAAAGTTAAGACGTTTAGTTAAATGGGGCTGTATAAAAGTAAATTGTTTTTTCGCAGGTGTTTGCTTGCAGCACGTGCTTTACATTATAGTCCAACAACTGCAGGCAAGATTGTGAATGAATGTTGCATATTGCAAACATGGCAAGAGCACCATTGCCACCTGACGAAGTTTATGCAGAATAAGAGCACCATTGCCACCTGACGAAGTTTTTGCAGAATAACTTGGCTTGCAACAGACATGTGATTTATATTCCACTATTTTGGAATTTAATGGAGTTGGAATTTTAAATAATACTAGTATGTTAAAAAAACAACAGTTAAATTAGGTACTCTTTATTTCTCATAACTAAATATTTATTTAACAATGTTAAACTTGACTTAAAATCTGAAATGTAAATATAGTACGTAAAACTAAAAGACATTTTGTCATATATCTAGTAAAACAATTCCAAGTTACAATATCTAATGTAATATTAATAACAAATCAAAATCAGTCTTCATACAAAATAAAAAGATCTTCAATAATTCAATTATCATTTGAATAACAAATCAAATTTTACCTTACATTTAACTAATCAGTCTTTTAATTTAGGAGGAAATTAATTATGCAGCACCTAATTATCAAGACCATCGAAGGGTGAATCGGTATCTTCTTGAAGGTTGGGCACTGCAGCAGGCTCTTGTTGACAAACTGTGGAGAAATGCATAAATTAAATTAGTAGGTATGTAATTTAAACCCACCTCAATATTCTAGTGGAGTGCGAAAATGCTTTAATTATTATTAAAATGATTTAACTCTGTTACAGATCCACAGTATTGCACAAAATATGATTTAAAATAAATGAATACTCTTTTTAAAAAACATTGTTTCATTTAATTATTTATCATTACAGCCATTTGGAATCCACTGCTGGACATAGACTCCTCCTAATATAGATTTCATTTATCTTTAAATAATCTGACAAAATTACCTCTTGCATACTTCAGAAAACTTTAGTCAGACATAAAGATGTCAAATTCTGGCCGATGTACTACTACTGATGTGAGCCTACACCTAACACAAGCTTTTAAGCTTAACTGGAGGGGAAACTGGAAAATTATTATAATTTATATTGTATTGCTTTCAATGCTCTTTAATACTTATTGTGGGTATGTTTGTTGAACACACAATGAGTAGAAGTTCCGCTTTTGGGTAAAACCATTTCGTATCAGTGAATAATCTGTAAATCCACAGTAATTACCTTTTTTGGCACACAGTGTCCCATAAGGTGCGCCATTTTTTCTGTGGTGGAGCTCAGTCGATCAATGGCTTCAGCCAGTGTTGATGGCCTGAGCTTGTTTTAAAGTTGCCTCGGCATTCCTGGCTTCAATAGTGTCCAGCCTTGATTGACCAGCTTCAAGAGCTGCATGGTCTCTACCTATAAAAAAAAGTATATTTTACTTTTAATATTCATTGTAGAACTAAAAAAGTGCAAAAATCACAATAATGATACATTTATCATTTTATAATGCGTAGAATATTATACTGATTTATGTACTTACTGTGCTGCCGGCGTTTTATTGGGGCACTGGGAAGTCCACCGATACGAGTATAAAATTTGGGCGCACTCCATCCAATATCGTTTTAAACTTCGCCCTTCATTGGTGCGGCTGCAGTAGCCAAGCAGGTCATGGTGGTTTTCTAAAAAGTCAATTAGAGCCGAAATTTTCTCAATTAGCACCATTTTGTATTGCAATAAATCTTTTAGAGATCATTTAGAACACTTGAAACTAAACCAAAACACCGGCCGCTAGAAATAATAAAAACAAATAAACGTCAGTACAGTAAACAGTAATGTCATATTTGACTTTGACAGCTAAACAGATAAAATATTGAGTTTTCCAATTTTTACTGCTGCTAGAGCGCGCTTGGTTAGCACGTGTGTTTAGAGTTTTTTTCTGTTTTTATTCTTTGTTGATATTTTTGTGACTTGCTAGTATATAAGTGTTTTGTCCTTGTGTTCGTAAACAGGTTTGTTGTTACCTTATTTTAATCTCTAATTAAAGATGGATCCAAATAATCCACCCGACCCTGATCCCCCCGATATTCCAGTCCAACCACCTCCTATAATCCCAAATCCATTAGCGCAATTCGCGGATGTTGTCTGTAGCATTACAGAGATGGATGTATCCCAATCCCAGGTCCAATCTTCCCGTAAACGCCCCGTTAACAATGAAGATACATTATTAACATCTACCCCCCCAAACAAACAACAGAAAAGCCAAATTGGTCGTGCCAAATACTCGGCAATAGATAAGGCTCCTTTTATCGTCCACGTCTCCCGTGTAGAAACCCAACCCAACTCAGGCACTACATTACACCCGGTAAATTTTGGAAAGTTTTTAATGAGTAACAACATCGCGAACATAGCTCGTGGTGGGGTTAATAGGATTGGTAGAAATCGCGTATCAGTAGAGTTTGTTTCCCCTCAGGATGCCAACTCATTCTTGACCAATAGCCTGTTAGCCAAGTACAGTTATACTGCCTCTATCCCTACATTCAACATCACTAGGATGGGAGTAGTTACAGGTATACCCTCTGATATATCAGAAGATGAAGCAATCACCTATTTGTCTGTGCCTGCAGGATGTGGGCATATTCTTAAAGTTCGTCGAATTAACAGGAAAGTTCAGAGAGACGGGGATAGCGAGTGGAAACCCACTGAAACTTGTGTGATCACGTTCGATGGACAAGTCTTACCCAAAAGAATCTTCTGCTGCTACACATCTCTTCCTGTAGAACAGTACATATTTCCCACAATTCAATGTCGCAATTGTTGTAGATTTGGACATGTGGCTAATGCATGTAGGTCAAAACCACGCTGCAACAAATGTGGTCATGATCACCCAGGTGATGGCTGCAATATCTCTGAGGGCGAGGCCTTCTGTATTCTGTGTTCGGGGAGTCACTTCGCGAATAGCAGGTCATGCCCCGAGCATGGTAGACAGAAAGCCATTAAAACCGTTATGGCTGAGAAATCCATTTCTTATGCTGAGGCTAGTAAATCTATCCCAACAGTTTCCTGCAACTATGCCAACATCACTAAAACTCCGATTTCTCAGTCTTATCGCAAGACAGTAACCCTAAAGCCTAAATCCCATGCCCCTCTTTCCCAGTCTTATGACAAAACTGCTCATCAACAGATTATTAACTCCCCTCAAACCTCACAGCCTAATGGCTGCGCTCTTAACTCTAACAATATCCCTTCCAATAATAGTACTTCTGCTATTATTGATCTACTCATAAAACTCATACCTATCATTACTTCTTCTTCTACTGTTAATACTCAATCACCGTACAACGTTGCCGACCACCTTATAACTCTTCTTTTAGACATCAGAAATGGCGTCTCGCCAAGTATTCCTTCAGTGGAACGTGAGGAGCGTGTGGCATAAAAAGCACGACCTCATATTCCTTTTAAACAAGTACAAGCCTTTAGCTTGTTCCATAGCTGAGACCTGGCTTACTCCAAGTCTTAGCTTCCGTATGCCACACTTTAACACTGTCAGATGTGACAGATCAGATGGCTATGGAGGATCGGCCCTCTTAGTCAACAACCGGGTCCCACTTTTACCCTTTACTTTACCTCCACTTACGGGTGATATGAGCATTGCCGCAGGAAGGGTAGAGGGCATCACAGTGTTTTCCATTTATATTGCACATCCTCGTCCAGATTTTTTAATCATTCTAAAGGAAATTCTTGCTAATGTTCAAGGTCCGATAATGGTCATGGGCGACTTTAACTGCCATCATTATAGATGGGGGTCTGAACGCTGTGACGCCTTTGGTGTAGCTCTAGTCGATATTTTGGATGACTTGGATCTCTGCGTGTTAAACGACGGTTGCTCGACACGACGTTCTCTTCCAGGGCAGCAAAAGAGCTGCGTAGACCTTACATTTTGTTCGGTTGAATTAGCAGCATCAACTCACTGGGAATGCACAACCTTGTCACATGGTAGTGATCACTACCCTATAGTCATTTCTTTGGTTAACAAATTTTATTTAGAGAAAACTTCCCCTCCACTTTTGAAGTATAACTTGTCCAAACCAGATTGGACAAAATTTGTGTCATTACTGGAGGGTAAAATTGACATTCTTCCAAATTTAAATTCAAATTTATCGGACCCTTCTGTTCACTGCCATGCCAAGAGCTGTTATGAAGGTTTTGTAACAGCTATTACCTCCAGTGCAGATTCCTGCTTTCCATTGAAGAACAGTGCCCGGAATAAAATACCTTCACCCCCTTGGTGGGATCCCGAATGTACTGCGGCAGTCAGGGATAGGAATGAGGCCGAGGTGTGTTACAATACAGATATGAGCACACAAAATCTGTTGACATACTGCCACCTTAATGCCAGAACCAAGCGCTTCCTCCGTAAAAAGAAACGTTCAGGTTGGGTTAAATTTTGCTCTTCATTATCTCCCTCCACTCCAGTTTCAGTTGTCTGGAAAAATATAAATAGGTTCAGACATGGATGCTCCCCATCAATCGCTTCACCAATCGCTAGAGAAACAGCTGAACATTTTTTTGACAAAATAGCACCATCTTATGTTCCACTCTCAACAGAATGTCAAAACACGCCCCTTCTTAATGTTACAGAGGATCCTTTAGATGCGCCATTTACTTTGGAGGAATTGAATGTGGTACTCAAAAATGTACGGGACTCAGCTCCTGGTACTGATGGTGTGCCATATTCCTTTATAACCCATTCTGGCGAAAAGGCTAAAATCTACTTTTTAAATATTTTAAACTTCTGTTACAGTAATGGTTGGGTCCCAGATCAATGGAAATTACAGGTTATTATTCCTCTATTGAAACCAGGCAAACATGCAGATGATCCGAATGGCCTTAGACCAATTGCTTTATCTTCAGTCCTAGCCAAATTACTGGAGCACCTTATTAAAAATCGTCTCGAGTGGATAGTCGAATCGAGGGACTTACTACCGAACCACCAATTTGGTTTTAGGAAAGGGCTTAGTACAATGGACAGTGTTGGTATTTTAATTACGGATATACACATAGCTTTTTCTAGAAATGAATCTGTTGTTGCTACCTTCCTTGATATCTCCTCTGCGTATGACAATGTACTTCTTCCTGTACTCAGGCAAAAACTGCAACAGCTGAGTCTTCCGGCTAAGATGATACAATGCATATGCGAACTACTGATGTCCCGCTCATTGGTTCTAAGAGTCCAGGGTGAGGAGTTCGATGAAAGACAGACATGGAAAGGACTCCCACAAGGCTATGTCCTCAGTCCCATACTCTACAATTTATACACGGCTGATATTGGGTCCTGCTTAAATAATAATTGTCAGTTGCTGCAATATGCCGATGATATTGTTTTATATGTGACAGATTCCTCCATAGTTGACGCGGCGTCATCTTTATGCCTCTCTCTGGACTCTTTGAACCATTGGCTTTTAAACCATGGACTGTCATTATCTGCACCAAAAAGTTCAACAGTTATTTTCTCTCGTAAAAGACTCATTCCTCATATTTCAGTAAACATTTTAGGCCAAAATATTCCTATAGCTAGTAAAGCAAAATTTTTAGGCGTTACTTTAGATTCAAAATTAACTGGCAAACATCACATAAATTTTCTTATACAAAAGTGTGAAAGAATTATTTCAATTTTAAGAGTTCTTGCGGGTGTTTGGTGGGGTGCTCACCCCTACACAATGAAATTAGTTTATAATGCCTTGGTTCGTAGTGTTTTAGACTATGGAACATATCTTCTGATTCCTTGCAACAAAGGTGCTTTGGCTGGGCTGGATGGAGTTCAGTCCAAGTGCCTTCGAATCATCTCTGGTTGTATGAAATCCTCGCCCGTTAACGCATTGCAAGTCGAATGTGCTGATCCCCCGCTGACCCTTAGACGGCAATACCTGGCCTCCCGTTTTGTGTCTAGACTAATATGTAAATCCTCCCATCCTCTTATAGGCAAACTGAACGAGCTAAATGCCTTATGCAGAAGCTCAAATTACTGGAAAAATAAAGAATCTCCTTTAATCCTAAAATCCTTTCGACTAATTCTAAATTTAGTAAACCCGATCGTCCAGTATCCTAGATTACCTCTCTTTAATTTTCCTTATGAAGTTCTAAGTTATAACCCAAAAATTTTCTTTGATATTGGTATATTCAAAAAATCTCCGTCAGCGAATTTGGCTTTCAATGCGGTGGTGGACGAGAGATGGAACGGTTTTCAATTATTTTTTACGGATGCTTCGAAACTAACCGAACTTAGTCATACTGGCGCTGCGGTCTACTACCAAAGCTCCAAAATTATCCTACAGTTTAAATGCCCTAAGGAGTCTTCCGTATTTACTGGCGAATGTGTGGCTATACTGGAAGCTTGTCTTTTCATAGAGTCACACCACAATATTCAGAAAGCCGTCATTTTTACAGATTCCCTTAGCTGTTTGCAAGCCTTAGTTCAAAATCCCTTTAAAAGTAAATTGCACAGTTCCCTTATTTTAAAAATTAAAAGCTCTTTATTGTCCTGCGCTAGTAGTCAAAAGGATGTTCAGTTAGTTTGGATACCTAGCCATTGTGGCATTACGGGTAACGAATGTGTTGATGCCATGGCTAAAGATGCTTGTTCATCTTCATCGTCAGATCTCTCGCACAACAACCATCAGGGTTACGATCTATTGTCCCTTCCAAAACTGAATTTACAATGTTCCTGGCAGGAGCAGTGGAATATGTCCAGCAAAAAGAAAGGTAGTTTTTTTTACGCAGTACAACCGACCATAAAACCAAAACCGTGGTTTTTTCGTCACAAAAAAGTATCGAAAACTGTTGTTTCTGTCCTATGTAGAATCCGCTTAGGTTTTTGTTGCACTCCCGTTTTTCTACACAAAATTCATGTACGTGACTCCTCACTCTGCGAGTGCGGGTTGGAGGAGGGCACCCTGGACCACATATTTTTTGAATGCTCGTACAACATCCCACCTCTAGACTTGTATAGCCGTCTCCCTAAATTAAAAATCCCTCTTCCCATTAATTTCCCCTCTCTTTTAACATATTCCACTCCTGAACTGCTTGTGGCGTTGATGATTTTCATCCGTCACAATAATATAAAATTATAATATTTGTATTCCCCTATTCTGTGTGTGGATATGGCCTACGTATATTTTAATGTTTTAACACCTATATTATTTATTTAATTATATACTTTTTGTTTGTTTCAGTCCAGTACTAACCCCTCAAGATCTACATTAAGTTCAATGTATCATCAAAGTTTTTTTTTTCTTTTCTAAATTCTTCTCTTTTTCACTTTCTGCATACACACTTGCTTTTCCAAGTCACTTTCGACATTGGCAGAATAGTCGACATCGGCTCTGCTTGCCATAACTAAAAATAGAATAGAGTTTTCCAATTTCACATTTAATGTTTTCTGCTATTAACAAACTTCTTACTACTTCAGATTGCTCATAACACCAATAAATAATATGTAAAAATATATATAATTGAAATCTGGCATGAATAAATGTTCAAATTTAGTAGTAGTTTTTCGAAAATCATTTCTACTAACGGGTTTTATAATAATGGCAATACAACAATGTCATTATAACACCATTCTATTACGAGACCACTGACCAACCACTGACCGACCAATGATCGATCATTGTGAATTAGCAGATTACGAACTTTTAGCAAAATGACAATGGGATCGTGTTGGAATGACGATATTTATAAAAATAGCAGACTTGAGGCCCAGATGCACGAGTACCATATACCTGCTTAGTAACTCAAATTATTTGGTTTGGATATTATTCTTCTCTCGTTATCCAAATTTATTTGGGGTCGGCGCAGGTTTAATTTCTTCCATACTTTTCTATTAGTAGTCGACATCTCATAAGTCATCTTTCTAGCTATAACTACCGTCACACACGGTTTTTCGTCCTTCCATCGTTTCTTTGTTCTTTCTCTACTCTTATTCCATTTTCATTTTCAAAACTGTCCTCCATAAATTGTCCTCATTCCTCGTCATCATATGACTACCAAGTACCACACAACTATTCAGCCACCGGGTGACGCAATTTTTGGTCAAGTGTGTGGGGTCCAGAAAAATTATAATGCACAACCACACTTGACCAAACATTTAGTAAGTATGACAAAATTGTTTTCGTAAAACAGAACCGATATCTCTAAAGGATTCAATTTTCCTTATATTGTCCCACTTAAAAAGAGAACCCTGTAAACTTTTTCATTGTTTAATTTCTATCCTTTCTTGCGTAAGGAAATGGGTAAGTACCTACATATTAAATACAGATAAGGATACATTAAACAAGTATTTAGCACTGTAAACTTTTATTTTACAGACGAGTATGTTTAGCTAGACCGATCCCGAGATCGGATTGAATTGGAAACTGATCTCGCCGATTTGTCTCCACGGATCTCGGGATCCGTTTCCAACGGAAAATAAATTAATATTTGTATCCACCGATCCTGAAATCTGTGGGTACAAGAAAAAATTAAGTATTTTATTTTTAGAAATTGATCCCAATTTACAGAGACAAGAATTAAAGTAATTTTTCGAAACGGTCTTTATTTCTATCAAGATCAGTTTCGAAAAATTATATACTTTTTTCTTGTAGGCACGGATCCCGGATCGGTGGATACATCATATTTTTTTTGTAGGTAAGTAACGGATTCCGAGATCACTGGATACAAATCGGGGTGATCTGTTTCCAATTCAATGCGATCTCGGGATCGGTAGAGACAAACTTTTACAAACAGGCTAAAAATGTTAAAAAATTTACGAATATATTTCCATTTGGTAATTGAGTGCACTGCCACGTTCGCTCTTAAGACGGATGTTGGCAAAACTGAAACCAATACCACCGGCGGTGATGGTAGCGCTTCCTGTTGTGTGGTCCAAGTCCCTCGCTATGATGCCCTGAAACCCAAAACCAGAAAATAGTACTTAATTAAGCCCGTTTTTATTCGGTGTGTCATGTTATCTTAACCTGTACAATCAAGGCATAAAAGTAAACCGCCCCACCCTTCCTCAACGAGCCAGCCAGCGCCATTGAGCCTGCAGCTTTAAATTCCGCAAATAATAATATTATGGCCGAACTGTCCCTTGCTACCCCCCTCCCCTTACCCCTCAATTACGCCCTAAGCCGAGGTCCGAACCCCACAGGTGGTGCCCTTAGCGACCGGTCATTTAGTGTAATAATTTAGTTTGTAAGCCCTGGCTGGGGACAGGATAGTCCGGTTGAGCAACTGCTTCCCCACGGACCAACTACGCATGACGGGGAAAACAAGTGCCTTTCGGCTTAAGGGTATATTTACACTTTTTATGTGTAAAACAAAAATTGACGTAGCTTTAAATTTTTTTTTAACTGTTTTTGTTTTTCAATAGTAAATGTGTACCTCTCTAACTGTGATCACTCTTTTCTATGCGCTGGTTAGAATACCTCGAGTAGTTGGTCGAAAGGGACTCAATGAGATATTATTTCTAAAAAAACATGAAACGACACAACTGGTTGTGCCGTGCCGTGGGGAAGGATCTTGAAATAGCGTTCCCAACCGCACAACTAGTTGTGCCGTCTAGTTGGTACCTGGAGAAGCAGTCGGTTGAGCAGCCGCCAACCTTCTATTATACAGTTGAACTGCAAGTGGTACCGTTAAAAAATAAAAGTAACGCAATAAAGTTTGTGACAAGAGTCAAGGTAGGAACTAAATAAGAAATGTTCCAGTATTTGTAAGTCAGTTTAGCACGTTCGTTAAGGATATAGCCTCAAGGTCGTAAAAAAAAAACAACGTGTATTTATTATTGGGCAAAAAACGTTGTACTTAGGAATATTTGTGATTAAATTCTAAGCTTACGAAAATAATTGCGCACATACCCTAATTATTTGTTGGCCAGGATTTGAGTAGAACACTTCCTTCACTCGCTTTTTGAATGGAAAACCCATGTACTCTGCTTTCTGTTGCCATACTAACTGACCGTTGTAGCTGGTCCCAACGATTAGGTCACTTGCTACACATGAAGATATTGCTATCAACACGAAAACACTTAATGCAAGTACGCACTTCATTCTCAAAATCGCTTTACCGATGTCCACCTTGTAGTCTGACTAAATGAGCCTCAAATCCTCTCTACTCTTTATATCAGAAATAAGTTTAATTATAGTACATGCTAACCTCTTAATGACTTCACACGAAATGTTTTCGTGTTGATAATGTTGACCCCTGAGCTGGGAGCAAAGATAAGCGAAGACTGGCGTAAGTACATAATTCCATCGTATCGTACAAGTTAACGTTATAATTCACTTCTGAGAACATTGAACTAATGAAACATTTTTAGGTGGGGGTACAGAATGATGTACTGATTACGTAATTACGTAGTAACAACGGTTTTGGCAACGGTGTCCCTTCCACCATGACCATGTATAATATAAAGTCGCTTATTTTATTCAAACTAATCTTTAATTATTTAAAAAAAAACCGGCCATGTGCGAGTCGGACTCGCGCACACAGGGTTCCGTACCATTATTTATAAAAACGAGCAAAATAATCATCCCTTAATTTATTTTATTCTGTTTTTAGAATTTGTTGTTATAGCGGCAACAGAAATACAAAATACAAATATGTCGGAGTCGGAGTCATTATTACGGATACAAGACTGACTATGAATCGAAAGCGCGCCAAAGGTCAAGCGACCAACTTACCAGTCTACCCACACCTAAGCGCGCTTACTACAGAGTCGTGATGTTTCGAGCTCCCAGCGAGGCGGACAGTGTGAGTCTGACCACCGCGGAGTCAAGACGTCCCGAAACTGTAACCCGATTCATGGTGCCTAGTGTTATTGTGTTGGATTGTAATTTCAAGTAATTTGTTAGTTCGATAAAAGCAGTGTACAGTGTGTGTGTGTTTTCATTGCACGAAACCCATGTTCTGCTCACATGGTGAAAGTCTAAACGGAATAAAATAATCAGACTGCGACAAATATATTTAAAAAAAAACTGCTGACAGCCGGACGGACGGACGGGCGGACAGCAAAGTATCAGTAATAGAGTCCCATTTGACCCTTTAGGTACGGAAATCTTAAAATGACAGAAGTTACGATTCGCAGTCGTTGTGATAATAACAGGCTAGAAATAGTTAGGCCGTGCACGGCCCTCATGCATAAAAGTACATTCAATTTGGCACCAATAATTTATAATAAAATCCCGATGCAACGACTCTATAAAACACAGCTACATACAATGAAACACTATTAACATTTAAGAAGTTTATTCTAGATAATTTTCTGTAATATATTTAAAGGAAAAGCTTTCAACAAACATTTACACATTCAGCATTTCAAAATAAATATTTATAACAATTTACTGTTATTACATAGATACAACAATATTCGACCAAACCAAATTGTTAATCTAAATCCATGCACCGTAACTGCCACGACCTGAAAACATGACCTGAACCAAGAAATATTGTGTTTGAGGATCGAAAATGTTACGCAAGGTTCAAACAAATTCTTTTCTCACATTACGAAAGCATAACGAACCTTTTAGAACTGTCATTTTCATTCAAAATTTAGCTTTACGTAGTCGGAAAAACAATGAAGTACAAGAGAAAAATACACCTTATGGTGCTTAAAATTTTCATTATTTGGTTCTTCACAACAATTTGCTACCACCTTGACACCTTGACTTGACCTTCATATTATATAACCAATACAATTTTCTAATAACCGTGAGCCTTTGTAGTTATACTGAACTAACTTGCATTGCTGCAAAACGTGGAGTCGTCTCCATATCTAGTGAGTCAGAAGTGATTTGAGAACGTGTATCAGAATTCTCAGTACTGTTGTGCATTGATGCCATAGACATCTTTTCATCTTTCATACTACCATTCGCTTCTAAAGAAATTTCAGTAACATTCGACTTCTGCTGCGCATCTATCATATCCCCGCCGCCGCCGCTGAGTGAATTCCAAATACCCTTTGAAGACTCTTTGAGAGTAACTTTCTTCTCGCCCATGGTCGCACCTTTGTCTTTACCGTCTTTGGTCTTTTTGCCGAGAACCGGAAATGAACTTAATTTGGGCTTGGAACTACGGACCGCACCGCCCCGCTGTATCGGAGCGGCTTCCGCTTCGGCCTCCTCCGTGATTGAAGTGAGCAGGTCAGCCGAATCAGATGGCACTGCTTGCCCGGCTTGTATAGGAATGTCATCTGGAAATAAATGTTGAAATTTGTTTATCATGAACAATGGGCATTTTCAAATGAGTCAATATTTGTGCTTGAAAGATAAATATAGAAAGATACATTTAGCTAGTTAAATTCTCCTTTTATAATTCACATTATCGTAAAATATTGTGTTGAAGCTATTGCAGTGAACATTTAAGGGAATGGTTTGTAGCTTGCTTTCATATTACTATGGTGCTACCTACCGACTAAAAGGGGTTTCTAAAATGGCAATACTTTCATTGTCATATTTTCTTACAGACTATGGTCGGTAGTTTTTCAAGAGGCAACAAATAGGTAGTTGACGACATAGTCTGTAGTGCAACCGCGTTAGTAATTAAAAACACGAAAATAACGAATAAAGAGTGATACGATAGATAACTTGAAAACCACTAGAATTTCTAAGTGAATGTGTATATTTAAAATATTGTCGTATATTGCATGCATAGTCTGGCTGTAACTGCTGTCAATGTTGCCAGAAATTGTATTGCAGCCATGCATTGCAGTAAAAAAAAATGGCCTGTTTGAAAGCACCTATAGCGAAGTGATCATTTGTGAACAGAAAAAGAGTTGCTAGAAAATGCTTTCAATATTGCACCGTATGGTCTTAAGGTGCTTCCAAACGACTGCAATGTATGCGCCAGCAATATTTCGACAGCCATTTTGTAGACCATATGCAAGTCAAACATATGAGCCATAGTGCTGCAGACATATTCACGAAATAAATTGTTTATGTTGGACCGGAAATATAAATCTGCATCAAAATGTTTTTGTGATGGCCGGAAATACTGTAGCCGCATATTGCAGATAAAATATTACTCGGTTTAGAAGCACCTTTACTTGAATTATAGCCAAGTTCATATTGCTGTGAAAGTAGAACCAGTTCAGAAGGGCCTTGATTTGAACCTAGACAACGTTTACAATGCAATACCCATAATATAATACAACAATGAACAATGTTCTACTTTTAAAAACTTTATATTATCTGTGATTGTAATTCACTAAAATTACGTGTGAGGATTTATATAAACGGTTTTTAAATTAAGTCTCCAGTCAATAATAAAATAAGCTTTCTGTCTGTAATAATTACATACAATACAACTATGACTATAATATACGTCAAACTTCGTAGTTACCACGGTCATAAAACGTGGGAGCGAGATCACATATATACCTAAGTATGAGATTTTAGATCATTATTAATTTTATATAAATTAAGTACTGACATATTTTGCGTATGGATGTGGCTACAAGAGAAGGAAATCCTAAGAAATTATGGATGTCCTGTGGGAAAGATGATTATGGCTAAAAAGAGCCAGGTGAGGTGTCTACTGAGACGACGACTAATAGAGAATTATGGGAGAAGATGTGCTGCGCAGACACCAAATAAATTGGTAATAAAGTCAGGAGAATGACCTTATATGACTATGACACGAAGATGACCTACATATTATTCACCGTCTTACTCGCACGCTTAACGACCGTGACTGCTACGAGTCTTGGCGTTTAGTATAGTTTATTGAAGCAACGGATCTTTTAAAAGTGTTCTACTTATTAAAAGGATGAAGGACTTGTTTCACTAACAGACTTGACATAGTGGATGGAGCTGTGCTCATAAGTTGCACTCCTACAGCTGGACGTCACATGTGCTTCAATAAGTATTTCTAAAGTCCTACAAAAATAAAATAATGTGGTTTATTTTCCGAAATACCTCAGTGTGTTACTTTACAAAGATGTTAACATAATGTACACAATATTTTGACAACTTCTATACTTAAAAGTTTTTCAATTATTCAATAATTTGAGGATCTTTTTTAGTATCCATGAAAAGTCATAAAGCGAATATTGTAGCATATTTTAATATTGTGAGATTATGTAGACGTATCAATGTCACTGCACATACAATTAATGTTTTAAGTCCACAAGCTACAATCCAAAGTACGAGGCGAGGAGCATGCATTTGGCAGCATACAGTAATGTTCATCTGTATGTAAACCAAAAACATTGAAATACAATATCATGTCAGCTGGGTATTAATTTATTGGGAGTAAATTATCAAATCTACATACTACTGAAAGAATGAACATAAAACTGGAATATAAAATTGTAGCTAGCAGTATACTTGATGATAGGTGATATTTTATTCTCACCTGGTAACTTCTTGGTTCGGAATGATGCATTGGTAATCATAGACTTAGACATCGTGACGGTAGTTGTCGCTGGTGACAATGCTACGCTAATACCCATGGGGCCGTCACATGGTTGTCCTGATAAAAATAAATACACCATTAGTTGAAACAATATTAAAGATCTTAGGGTCTCACTGCCTCAAGCTAAGCGACGGCGCCGTGTTTTATGTAAATAACTCAGTTTTCATGAAAAGTACACCCTGCCACATAAGGAGCCACGGACTGCCGCGCCGGGAAGCATTGCAGTGAATAAGACGCCTCAAGATCATTTTTGTTTATAGAAATTCAATTATTTTGGAAGTGAGGCTAATTTAAGCATCAAAGCCAATTACTGTTATCTTAAAGCCAAGCTTATGATTAGGACTTTCTTTGTCAAAGACCTGCATGAGTTTACGATACGAATACTAAGTTTTCTGTACCTGAAGGATTATTTTTTAACGAGTTTATCACAGCACTAGTAACCAACATTACATCAGGAAATAGTTCATACTGGGCTCTTTGGTCGATATCTTGCACTGCCTGATGTGCTAATGTATAGAATTCATTGAACATCGCAAAATATGCACCTTCAATCATTTCTAATAAGAAATTAGGTGAAACTGGTATTCTAGACACTTTTACACATGAAACCACATTTTTCTTCTTGAATCCTTGGGTAACTATTCTGTAATCATAAGATATTGACAGATTTAAAAACCTCTAATAAGTAGTTCCAAGTTCGTAGTGGGACGTAAAGAATAGCACCATCCCATATCTTCCCGTAGGTGTCGTAAGAGGCGACTAAGGGATTTGCCAGAGAATGGGCAGCAGCGTTCTGTGCTTTTGTAAAAACCGTACTACGATCGCCAACCCGCCTGACAAGCGTGGCGATTATGGCAAAACCCCCCAAAATGTCAATGTAGCGACACTTGGGGGAGGCCTATGTCCAGCAGTGGACGTCTTTTGGGCTGAAATGATGATGATGATGAAATTGTCATTTAAATAGCCGCTTCCATATTTTTGTACCTTTTGCCAGGAAAAAACGTACTTTAGGTAAATATGCATCCGAATATCCGATCACTAGTGATAATATTTATTCCATACCCAGCTCGTAACAAAATAAATGCTAAAGTTCCTTTGTTTGTTTGTTACCATATCACGAATAAACGGCTGATCGGACCATAATGAAATTTGGCAAGGAGATAGATTATATCCTGGGGAAGGACATAGCCTATATTTTTTTCACACTTTCAGCACAACGCGAATGTAGTCGCGGGCAGCAGCTAGTAATATTATAAAACTGAAGAGTTTGTTTGTTTGGTTGAACGCGGTAATCTCGGGAACTATAGGCTCTATAACATCACCGTACGTCTAATAGGAGCGAAGCATCAATGAAAAAAGTTGCAAAAACGGAGAAAATGTGACTAAGACGCGAGATGCGCGGATCAGCTAGTAACTAATAATATGGTAAGAACTCCCAGTTACAGTCAACACTGGCAATAATACACAGCCTACCTCTAGTAGAATGCAAATGTGAAATGATAAAAAAACCCCTAAAAAGAATAAAAATTAACCATTATTTTTCAGGTTCCCTAGATGTTAAACCATTTTAATGAATATGTTTCGTATGTAAGCATTTTATTAGGGATCACACACAGTTTTCTATATTTAATTGTTTACCTGGATGCAGCAATGCAGAAATGTCTTAAAGCAAGTTTTGGTAACAAGCTCAGTTGGCGATTGTAAATAAAAAGCAATGCTGACATCACTTTCAACCGATTCTGTGCATTGATAACTTCAACTTGTGGGAGTGGTCCCCAGCTGACAAGTTTAGTATTACACTCTTCCCATCTTCGTAATGCACTTTCAGTAAGAAACTGAGATCCCAAAGAAAGCGGCTGAAAATAAACAAGTTATGTTTTGAGTCTTGGAATATTTAACAATTACAATATAATAATAAAACATAAACGGTCATATCTATTGATCACCTAGACCTACAAGTTTGAGTATTTGATACCTTTATTCGCTTTTGAGAAAAAGGGTCAGGACAATGTAGTGATCCTATAGGGGTTCCTTTTTCCTTTAAAGATATAGAACCCTAAAAATACTAAATAAATTAATCTTCAGTTTTACCTCATGATATATGGAAGCTTGAGCCAATGATGGTAGTCTGAATGATACTACTTTGGGCTTGCCTTCTTCATCTACCACTTCAAAGTTATACAAACCTGTAAAATAAATAACAAACGTATTTAAGCCAATATACCTCTTAGTGATTCAGCTATAAAACAGATTGTTTGCATTATGTTTTACCAATCAATAATGTTTCTATGCAGCGACATGTCTTCTTGTTTCCTTGAGCCACTGAGCTCAGATAGTTATAAATTAATGAAGGAACAAACTGTAGTGTAAATCTTTGTAACTCAACCTCCTTTGACCTGTAGAAGCTGAATAACTGAGTGCAAACATTTTCCAACAACTGAAATGATATATAAAGTATATTAGGACTATTTTCTATACAAAAAAGTATTATGAAACTAATGGAATACACAGTTTATAGTAAATTGAAGATACCTGTTCAAATTGTGAATCTTTCTCTATTTTACTGCAAGGTTGGGCTTCATCTTCACTGTAGAACAGGTTAAAAATGGCAGTAGCTATCTCATGATTGTGTTCATGTTCAGCTGCAAAACTTTTTATTTCATTTTCTTGCAATGCCGCATACTCACTGAGCCACTCGGATATCAGCTGTTTCCATTCTGCCATTACGACAAATGTAGAATTCTCTTTATACCTGTACAAAAATAGATTGTAGGTACGTACTTGTTAAAACGCAGTTCAACTTAGCATACAAATGATTTTTAAATCCAATAAAATTATTTCTTCAGTATTAAATTAAAGTATTTTTATTTGTTCCAGTCATAAGGTGTTGTTTTTCTATTTTTATTTTCTTGTTTAAATACTTATATGCGTGCACAGCACGACATTTGTTTATGTTCGAGTCAGGTAATTATTAGTTTGGACGTGTTTTGCCACACCCCGTGTGCTACTGCTAATGTCATTAACATCAGTACTGTTGAAATGGAAACGTAGTATGTAGTTTTACGGAAATATCTACGTAATCTTGTTGAATTATACTGTAACAAAAATTTATTAAATCCCTGAGTAAAGAATCTAATAATTAGGAGACTGTCCATTGCAATTTGATGACGACATACCTTTCAATTCAAGGCTATTTAGTTTAACTGATTTAATAATAGCTTAAATTTCGTTACTGCACCATAACAGGCACATGTAATATTTCACTTTTTTTCCTGAAATTAAATGGATTAAGGAATAATGCAATTAGACCCACAAAAACACAAATGACATGACATATGACATTGGTGTCTTGGTGACATAAGAGAAAGAATGAAGTGACAGTGACACTTGTCACTGTCTTGTCAGTGGACCAAGGAGTAGAGAGAGAAGTAAAAGACTTCAATATAAATATGGGTGAGAGAAGTACTCGAGAATACTCAAAACTCATTATGCCAAAACAGTGGACAAGTAATGGACGCGAGCGAGATTGTCAAGGATATTCTAGTTATAAATAATTTTAAAAATAGGTACTAGTTTATTTACACAAGTAAACCTCGCGATCGCTTTTTGATTTTAATTTTATTAAAATATTTACTTTTACCGTCATCGTTCCTGAACACACATTATTATCTAAATCTCAACACTTTTTTCATAACCATGCTATTAACCAATGAGGAGTTCTGATAAGACAATCCTGGCTGCGGGATCAGGTAACGAAAGGAATTATGTTTATTCATAAAAAAATAACGCGTGTCTACACAAAGTTTCATGTTTGTGATATTAACCGTTGAAGAGTTCCCTCGTGAGGAGACGATCCTTGCTGTAGGATGAGGTCATGATAAAAATCGTGATTATCAATCAAATATGGACTCGTGTACAAAGTTTCCTGTCCACGCTTATACCCGTTGAAGAGTTCTCTCGTGAGAAGACGATCCTGGCTGCAGGATTAAATTGTCTGTCATAAGAATGTATTGTCTTTAGAACCAAAGGTGTGTGCAAAATTGTAGCTCAATCAGACATCAGGAAGTGGTACTAATTTAGCTTCAAAGATTCCATCGTAACAAACATACAATTTCATTTAACATTGCAAGTTAAATAAAAGCTTTAAATATATTACATTATTCTGTGTCGTTGAGACGCGTTCTATTGCCAAAAATATTCATGCTCATCGCAAACATCGCAGCTTTGATTGGAGGTTTGAATGACAATGACTTAGGAAAATATCGGCGGCGCGGTGTCTTTTAGTTCGGCCCTCAGCGGTGGCGAAAGCAGGCGCCGCACTCTGTGGCGCTTATGTACATGTTTTGTTACTTACTATTTCCATGGATACGTAGTGTTGTCGGCTTTTTTCGTGTCTATTTCATTATTTTAGTCGAATGGTTTTTAGCTTTCCAAAAAATATGGCATCACTATGTATTTAGTGCTGTGCAACTGCCTGCAACTTCATGCCACGTAATAGAAATGTCAATGCCAAAATTGTTGCGGTTGTAAAGATTTTTTAATTTGACGAAAATTTAATACAAACTTCAAATATATAATAAAAAATTGCCGGTAATAGGCATTTGTATTTTATAAATAACCAATGGGTTCCTCCCATAGTACTGAAGTCCCAGGCGGCGGCTCTGAAGGCTATCATGTTTTGCGGGTTTGTGTTGATAATTTTTCTAATTTGTTACTGTTGTATGTTTAATCGCTCATTGCCCATATCTTTGGCTTTTAGGTTCAGGATGGATCTCCAGGTCAAAAAGCGAATCTGGAAGCATTTTTCGACTTTATAGTAGCTATTGAAGATACAAGATTGGACCAGGATAATGACACTCTCAAGGAGTTGTTGAAAAAAAATGTCGATAGAACTATCAAAATGCTAATATATAGTAGTAAAACCCAAACGGTGAGGGAAGTAATGATTACACCTAGTGCTAACTGGGGCGGTCAGGGCTTACTTGGAGTTAGCATTCGATTTTGCTCATTTGAAGGTGCTAATGAAAACGTCTGGCATGTATTGGTATGTATTAATGATTTAAAGGACCTCCTTTTTATCTCATTGATTGGAACAATGAAATAACATTTTATTCTTAGTTCATGTTTGAAGACATTATGTAAACAATATTTTTTTTAAACTTACACCACAATTTGTTTCAATAATTATATTATCATAGTGTTCGTTCTAAGTTTGTGATTGATTATTATAATTTGCATTTCTAAGTTTAATTTTAATATAGATAATACAATGCATAATACTTAATTTTCAGGAAATACATCCATCATCACCTGCAGAACTGGCTGGTTTGAGGCCGTTTTCTGATTATATAATAGGAGCAGATTCTATTATGCATGAGAGTGAAGACCTATTTACATTAATTGAAGCCCATGAAGGCAGGGCTCTGAAGCTTTATGTGTATAATGTAAATGATGACACTTGCAGAGAAGTGCACATTACCCCAAATCATAGTTGGGGAGGCGAGGGTAGCCTTGGGTGTGGTATAGGCTATGGATACTTGCATAGAATTCCAATAAGAAGTGCTCAAGCTCTGCCTGCAAATCCATCTTATGCAGCCAGTGCACCAATGGTATGTCATATAATACTTAGTGTTCAAAGTTATTTTCCACAAAAATATAACTTAATTGAATTGAAGAACTTTGACTTTAACTCACATTATTTATTTTCAGGTGGCACAAACTGTTAATGTTCAACAGAATCTGGTACCAGGCGTACAAAATCTGAATATTGATGATGATAAAACACCATTGATGTCTGCACCTCAAGTCTCAAATGTTAATGCAGAGTATCCGCAAGGTGCACCTCCACCATTCTTGTCAGGAGTACCAATGGTAAATCCAGGCAGCTATGCTGGCCCTCCTGATGCTGCTGCTATACCAACTTTTCCACCTCAACAACAAGCTGGGCAGCAAATGATCTCCCCGCATCAACCTATTTCTCAAGCACAATCAGTTGTATCCAATATGGCAGCCTATTCTAGCAGTAAGTATATTCAATTTATAAAAGTTTTCCTTTAAAAACCACTAGGCAAACCAAGGAAATTCAAATTTTCTGATGTGTTTTGCAACTTGCATTTCAGGATTAAGTTGAAAAGTTGCATAATTCTGTAAATACAATTTTTTATGGTCACAAATCAACCAATCATTAACAAGCAACCTGATATGGAAATGCAAATTACAATAAAAAAAGTGGTTATTATTGTATGTCGCCATGTCGGGCTTGAAAGATGTGTAGTTTTTTATATTAATATTCTTTATTTTCAGATTTAGCGGATGCAACATTAACTAATCTGGGAAGCATACCATCTGTATCTAATATGCAACCTCCAGCACCACTGCCTAACCTACCTGGTATTCCTATGAATCAGCCTCAACCCTACATACCTATAATGCCTAACTACACTGCATCTCAAGTCCCTACATCTTCACCATACCCTCAAAGTGCACCAAACTTAGTTCCCACTTTTGATATGAGCAACTTTGCTCAGAGCCCAATCCAGCCACCTCCAATGTCCACTGGGCTGCCAGTAGTTACGCCAGTTTCTTTACCAGGAATGCCGTCTATCACAGTGAGTGCTACGCTACCTGTCTCCACCATGCAAGAAATACATCAGCAGCAATCACAGCAACACCAAGATTTATTATCGTGAAATGATAAAATTATTTTACTGTATGCTTATTTAATATTTTTAAGCTGAGATTTCTCTTATCGGCCCAAATTTATGTTACTTTATTTTATGTTATGCTAAAATCATTCACTTGGAAGGCAGGTATAATGATTTTAGCATTGTATTATAAATATATTCATTTATTGTAACTTTATCATAACAAGTGCAAATATTAAAGATATGTACCAAGAGCTGGGTATTTGACAAATACACTTAAGGTTTCTTTTTAGGTCTGCCTTCAAAGTTATTGTAAGTGTACATTCAAAATGATAAATAAATAATAGAAAAAGGAAAAACACAATTTTATTTATTTGCTACAATTCTATTGATACAAAATACTAATACATAGGACCATAGGTACTGATAAAGCATTTAAAACTATATAAACTCTTTCTGTTTACGATTTTTAAATTAAATTATCACTAAATTATACATAATATATTAATAAATTATTACTTAATGCATTTGTGTTAATGACGAATTATTATAATATGTTGTATGGGTATTTAACAAATATAGAACTGAACCAACTTAGTAGTACATTCTTTATTTCAGTACCTAGATATAACACGCCTTGCAGAAAGATGGTCGCAATCGCTAATTGTGCAGATAACCTGGCAGTTTCTAAATATTAAAGGTAGCACTGGACGCGGTTAGCGGTGTGCGTAATTTTTGTGAGAACACACTTTCAAAGCCTAGTTTGTACTACAAAAGGGTAATGGACCCAAAACTCAAACCCAATTCTGTGTTGCTCGCCGTTGCTCGTATGCAATTTGTGTGCATATTTTTAATTTTGTGTGCAATAAAGGAGTACGTATTAGTACTATTCCCACGGCTTTGATCAAGCGTTTCCTATGAATGTGAACATTATTAACACAAGTTTCATTTTCGTAAAAAACCCATGTGGATGTGGTCAATGAAAAATTGTCTACCGACTTGCAAAACAGCGCGTATAATCAAGTTCGCTCTGTACACTGTACCAGGGTCACATTTTATAGCTAGCGAACTTGCACACGTAATTGATATCGATAAAAATGAACCAAGAATTTCTTGTGCCAATCATCACAGTGCCTAAACGTCATAATTTATTAGACGGCACGGTTGGCGCAGTGGTTGAGCGATCGGCTGCTGCGCTGCGTGTCGCGGGTTCGATCCCCGCACGAAACAAATATTTGTATGACCTACAGGTAGTTGTTTCGGGTCTGGCTGTTTGTATTTATATGTTTGTAAACCGCACACACCGTACCCACGATACAGGAGAAATTCCTACTATGGGGCAACGTTAATAAAAAAAAAATATCGATACCAACCACGTCTGCGGAGTTTCGCTAGAGTATTTTATTTAGACCCTGTATAGGTCTAAGTCAAATAACGTGCTAAGTAACGTTTGTTGATTTCGACCTTAGAATCAAGTTCACACGATATATCATTAATGTGTCTGTTTATAAAGGGTGTAACCACAAAGTGATAAGTGTGATGATGACCCATCACAAAGCCAAATTTTGCTGGTAAATGCCTTTTTGTGTGAAAAATCACGACAGCGCTCAATGTAACGCACTCAAAAGATTGCGCTGATAGAATAGATGCATTGAATAGTACAGGGGTGTATGAAAAAGTCTGAAAATGTTGGAACTTTGACTTTCAATATCTCTTTAGCTAGAAGGTTCCTAGACAGGTATAAAGAGCTTTTACCTGCTCAGTATGGGTTGCCTATTGATAGTAACCGCATTTGTCGTGTATCACAGTTACAAGTGGTAGAACAATATGCATATAAGTTACAGCTTTATGTGGATGGCGGTCGCTGGTGTCGAGAAAGTAAAGACGCTTTCAGTTTCAGTATTTAGAAAACGGTAGGTAGGTACTGCATGAGTGCACAGTCGGTTGTGAATTTGTGATTGATTAGGTGTACGTTTTAATAAACAAAATGTGACATAATATATTTATTTGAACGCAGCAGAAAGTAGAATTTTTCAACTATAGATCTCAAGAATCTAGAAGAATGAGCATAGGGTTAATTTTTATTTATAAAAAAAAAAACTGTTAACGTGTGAATAAGTATTATGCACGAATGGTAAGTATCTATAGCAAGTGGACCTGCCGAATTTCCATCAAGATCGATCAATATTTAATTAAAAGGATTGCTATTTATCTACTCTACTACTACTAGCTAGCTCTTAGGTACCGCTAAATCCGAATAATACGATTAATTTACAGCTTTTCTTATTTACTACTAAGTTTCAAAAGTCTTACTGACTACCTATCTAACAATAAAATAACGTGCCGTTAAGATAGAAGATGCCCGGTGAGACTCAGTATTCAAGTTACGTCATTGTCGATACGTCTAGATAGTGGCTACTTTAACTATTTGCAGAATGGCTCAACAAGTGGATGTCTCTGGTAAATGATTTTCTGAAGTGGGGTCAAATTTAAGACTATTCGATCTGTTATGGTCATCTGGTGGGGGTTTTTCTGGGTCGAGGCCAAGGGCGAAATTATCGTATCCTCGCGTGAGCGTAGGAGCATCGCTGTAGAACACTCCCCCGGCCATCTCGGACAGTCGTCGTCGACGTCGCGTGTCTTTGTCGTCGGCCACGCCCGGGGGACGCACGCTCGAGCTACGACGACGCTCCGAGCCAAGCCGAGTAGGGACCCTTAGAGCTCGCTATTGTGAATTAAAAATATTTCATTAGTAAACCATTAGTAAGAAACTTAATACTAAATGACGGATGAAAAAAAAGTGAACAGACTACCTATGTAGTAGGTATTTTACTTTTATTGTGGAACATTTTATCTTTCTGAAAAGCTAAATAGGGTAGTTATCGAGATCATAATTAATTAAATATAATCAGTGTCATTTGTTTTTTTAGTCCAGACGGATGTATCCTTGTGGTCCTACCTTGAATCTTTTGGGCAGAGAGTTGAGGAGAGCGACCACAGGCGGTGAGATCAGGTCGATGGGCACTTGCGCCGGGTCATTGACGCCCGTCAGGACCGACACGATCAGCCCAACCACCAACGTAGCGGCACATCCCAGCCCGGAGTACCACAGATATGACACACGGAATAGCCAAAACACAGCCTCATCACGGTTTTCACTGAAAACAGAACGGACAGGCTGTTAAACTTTGTTTGCCATTTACAAAAAGTGAAGCTATGAGTGCCAACATAGGCTACCTACCTACCTTACTTTTTGTTACACGAAACAAAGTAACTACTCTACTACTACTACTTTTTTCGGGTAATAAAAAGTTAATAATGTGGGAGATGGGCTATAAGAAATTGGCACTAACCTTTGTCCAGCACAAACTTGGACTATATAACACGTGAGGCAAGTGCCGAAGTCAATCTAAGTATCACAGTGGAAAATGCTTACTCTGGGTTCATAGTCATATGCATGGTCATGTTGTAGGGCGCGACGCAACCGTCGGTGGAGGCGGGCAGGCGCGGCAAGGGCACCTGCGCCAGCTGCGCGCCGCCGCCTGCCGCCACCACCAGCAGCAGACCGAACACGCCGCCCGCTACTGCACCCTGAACATATTAACATCACATCACACCTATAAATAGTTCCAGAAAGGTTTAGCATATTTCGCCAGTTATGTTTGAGTATCGCGCCGCTACGGAGAAATTCTGATCGGGAACATCGTAGGGAAATCTTTATACTTACCTACTTACTTTACTTACAATCATAGATTACTAGCTGCCCGGACAGACTTCGTTCTGTCAAAAGTTAAAGCAATGCACTTTTCCTACCTACCTACCCTACCCTACCCAACCCTACCTACCCTACCCTACCCAACCCTACCTACCCAACCCTACCTACCCTACCCTACCTAACCCTACCTACCTACCCTACCCTACCCTACCCAACCCAACCCTACCCTACCCAACCCTACCCTACCCTACCTACCTACTACCTACCTACCTACCCTACCGTACCATACCCTACCTACCCTACTTTACCCTACCTACCTACCCTACTCTACCCTACTCTACCCTACCCTACCCTACTCTACCCTACTCTACCCTACCCTACCCTACCCAACCCAACCCTACCCTACCCAACCCTACCCTATCCTACCCAACCCTACCTACCCTACCCTACCTACCTACTACCTACCTACCCTACCCTACCCAACCCAACCCTACCCAACCCTACCCTACCTACCCTACCCTACCTACCTACTACCCACCTACTACCTACTACCTACCTAAAAAAAAAAAAAAAAAAAAAAAAAAAAAAAAAAAAAAAAAAAAAAAAAAAAAAAAGTATCCTATGTCCTTCTCCTGGCTCTAAACTACCTCCCTGCCAATTTTCAGCTAAATCGGTTCAGCCGTTCTTGAGTTATAAGCGAAGTAACTAACACGACTTTCTTTTATATATATAGATACTAGCTGCCCGGACAGACTTCGTTCTGTCAAAAGTTAAAGCAATGCACTTTTCCTACCTACCTACCCTACCCTACCCTACCCAACCCTACCCACCTACCCTACCCAACCCTACCTACCCTACTCTACCTACCTACTACCTACCTACTCTACCCTACTCTACCCTACTCTACCCTACTCTACCCTACTCTACCCTACTCTACCCTACTCTACCCTACTCTACCCTACTCTACCCTACTCTACCCTACTCTACCCTACTCTACCCTACTCTACCCTACTCTACCCTACTCTACCCTACTCTACCCTACTCTACCCTACTCTACCCTACTCTACCCTACTCTACCCTACTCTACCCTACTCTACCCTACTCTACCCTACTCTACCCTACTCTACCCTACTCTACCCTACTCTACCCTACTCTACCCTACTCTACCCTACTCTACCCTACTCTACCCTACTCTACCACCCTACACAACCCTACCCTATTCCTTCATTTTTCTGATTTCATGGGTAGGTAGGTAAGGTTACGCTCAACCATCTCGAGGTAAGCTATGTGCTCCTAGTACCTCAATCCCGAACACGCCGCTCAGACACGCTCGCCAATAACAAAATATATCTCCCGGTAAGCTATGTTCTCCTAGTACCTCAATCCCGACCACGCCTCCCCTGAAGCGCGTGGCGCTCGCCAAGAACATGATAATAACAAACTACGCCCTGCGTTTTCACCCGCGCAGACCAGGATAAAAAGTATCCTATGTCCTTCTCCTGGCTCTAAACTACCTCCCTGCCAATTTTCAGCTAAATCGGTTCAGCCGTTCTTGAGTTATAAGCGAAGTAACTAAAACGACTTTCGTTTATATATATAGATAGACTAGCTGCCCGGACAGACTTCGTTCTGTCAAAAGTTAAAGCAATGCACTTTTCCTACCAACCTACCCTACCCTACCCAACCCTACCTACCCTACCCTACCCAACCCTACCTACCCTACCCTACCCAACCCTACCTACCTACTACCTACCTACCCTACCCTACCCTACCCAACCCAACCCTACCCTACCCAACCCTACCCTACCTACCCTACCCTACCTACCTACTACCTACTACCTACCTACCTACCCTACCGTACCATACCCTACCTACCCTACTTTACCCTACCTACCTACCCTACTCTACCCTACTCTACCCTACCCTACCCTACTCTACCCTACTCTACCCAACCCTACCTACCCTACCCTACCCAACCCTACCTACCCTACCCTACCCTACCCTACCCAACCCTACCTACCTACTACCTACCTACCCTACCCTACCCTACCCAACCCAACCCTACCCTACCCAACCCTACCCTACCTACCCTACCCTACCTACCTACTACCTACTACCTACCTACCTACCCTACCGTACCATACCCTACCTACCCTACTTTACCCTACCTACCTACCCTACTCTACCCTACTCTACCCTACTCTACCCTACTCTACCCTACCCTACCCTACTCTACCCTACTCTACCCTACCCTACCCAACCCAACCCTACCCTACCCAACCCTACCCTATCCTACCCAACCCTACCTACCCTACCCTACCTACCTACTACCTACCTACCCTACCCTACCCTACCCTACCCTACCCTACCCTACCCAACCCTACCCTACCTACCCTACCCTACCTACCTACTACCTACCTACTACCTACTACCTACCTAAAATAAAAAAAAAAAAAAAATAAATAAAAAAAAAAAAAAGTATCCTATGTCCTTCTCCTGGCTCTAAACTACCTCCCTGCCAATTTTCAGCTAAATCGGTTCAGCCGTTCTTGAGTTATAAGCGAAGTAACTAACACGACTTTCTTTTATATATATAGATAAGTAACAAATACAAACATTGTATACAATATTTCGGTAAGGGTCGGACTTGTTAGTACTTAGCATGAAAGTTAATTTTTTTCGTCCCTCTCTAAGTAAGCGTCTATCCGTTTATATATGTTTTTAAACGAAACCTACATTTAGAGGTAGTCAGTCTAGCCACAGACTAGGTTATAAAATAATAGTTTCTCGTCAAACCTTAGCATTAGCCCATGGGAAGAACATGCCGAGTGAGAACAGCCCGAGAGCCACGCCGCCCGCCATCCCGTTGAAGGACAGAGCCAGTTGCAACACAGGGCCGAGCCGCTCCACAGCGAACACCAAGCCAAAGGACACCAGACCGCAGGCGAGGACCACCCAGCGCGCTATCTGATCGTTAAATTATTGGTTAATTCAATGAAGCTTATAAAAATGTGGTAGGTATTATTGTGTCTCCGACGAAATCACCCGGGATATGCTAGTCACTTAAGATCACATGAAAGAGTTCCACACCAAGGCTCTCGATAACCACCCTAGAAAGCCATCGAATGCAGTCGCGGTGATAGATGACATCATATCCTACTCGGTAAAGCTTAAAGTGACGAAGGATCAAAGATTCTTATGACGGCACATTTACATAACATTACGAAGCCCTCGAAGGCGTAGGCAGAGAAGTACAGAGTACACCCATGTACAGAACCATATTTTGTCCAGTTTGAGGGCAAACAAACAAAGGATCTGATGGATAACCCCGTAAGTTAAACATTTCGTGACACTTGTACTTATATGAAGTTTACTTACTGCTGCTCCTCTGTGTTCTGGCAGCGTGATTCCAAGTAGCCCGGTGGCGAGGTCTTGACAGAGAATGGCAGCCAAGGAGTTTAGCGCCGACGCTACCGTTCTGAAGATTGGTACAATATGTTGATATGAGTTTGTATACCAAACAAACCGTTGTCATAAACTGTCATTATGATTTATTAATTCACTACTTAATTATATTTTAAATGTCCAGTTTTTTTCAGGAGTCAAGAAGAAAATAAAAGAAGATATTTAACAACAGACCTACCGACATCCTCATAATATCGGTAGGATGCGATATGATGATAGAAGCGATTGGTGTCCATTAATAATAATAATAAATTAGGTTTTTAGTTCGCGTATAATTCCCTCAAATTAAAACCAGAACAGTCCGGTCGGAATACCCGTACCTATCCCAACTGGACTTTTCCAGTTTCATCTCAATTCTTTTTAATGGTTGCGTCAGTTCACAGGACGCATTCGTTCGTTTCACAGTGTCGATTTCGGTTGTGCCAAAGTGTGCTAATTGTTTAACTTAACATTGATTTCAATGCTAGTCATGACAAATTCCGAGTGCGAATAGTATGTGTGACGTGTACTTTACCCAAGACTAGCTGCGAAGATCCCGGCGACGAAGAAGCCAGGAATCCCGCGAGAGTTACCTAGCTGCCTCACCACGTAGAGCGGCAGAAGACGGTCTGATGCGTTGATGACACCAGCCTGAGGTAAGTAGCTTCGTTTAATTTATGTAACCTTTATTACATTTGCTTTAATCACGGCTTAGATTTTCATTGAGTAGTGACTCAAAGTAGGCAACTTCGAGGCTTACCTAATCCGATAACAAGCCAAACCAAGGTTATACCCAAGGGTAGTCATTTTAAGCCATGACCCGTCAATTAGCTACCAATAGCTTTATCTATTTTTAGCAGACTACCCACTTATATTTTCTACAACAAAATGTGAAACTTAGACGGTAGATGGGTTTTGTGGTGTCAGGGGCGCCAGCAGGATTATTTCGAGGGGGGTGCATTTTCAGTTCCATGACAACAGCTCGATTTTTTTTGCATTTCACTTCGGAAACGTTAGATTTTCTACAGAAAAGCAAAAAATTGGTTTCAATCAAGAGCGAGTAGCGTGTAAATTTTAGCACTCACCTCGAATTTGATAGGTTTTCTTTTGTCTTTTATTTATTATAGAAATAGGCTACTTATAAAAAAAGCCTATGAACACAAGGGACATAAGATCCTGAATGAGCAAAACGAGCGCGAATATTTCAGGATAATTTCGTTTTAGGGTTCAGTACCAAAAAGGAAAAAACGGAACCCCTATAGGATCACTTTGTTGACTGTCTGTCTGTCTGTAAAGACTCTATCTCGGGAATGCGTGGTAGTTTCGAGTTGAAATTAAAACCATATACAGTCCCTTGAAGCTGTGAAAAGATCAAAGATACGGCTGTTTATGCCGCAAAAAACGTATTTTTCGACACTCTCAAGGGAATCTAAATGTATAGGGTAGGTACATCCAAGTAATATAGTCTTATACTTCAAGTACAGGGAAAAGTCTAAAAACTATACATTTGTTATTAAATCATAAAAAATAGACTCGATTCCTGAACTATTTATAATTTACCTACAAATTTGTACGGAACCCTCGGTGGGCGGGTTTTTGTTCATAATTACAGAAACGATAATTGATAAGGTAATGAAAAAATGAGAACAGCAACACAGAACCACAGTAACTTATTTATAAAAAATCAAAATCTTTTCTTTGCATTTTATATCCCGACAGGTAAGTGCACCCCCTTGCACCCTGCTGCCGGCGCCAATGTGTGGTGTGCTGTGGTAAACAACAATGTTTTTTTCTGATACTTGAACGGATGGTTCCAATACTGTTTGTGGTCGAATAAATAAGTGAAGATCTTGGTTTCAACATCAGACGACTTTTGACTAAATACGGTTGTATTGCAACGTTGTGTCAGGGCTACATTGAATTAGTTGTCTAGCTACGTGGTTACCTGAATCGGATCACAGTCAGCGTAATGGACAGCAAGGACGGCGCCGGTGATGAAATTGACCGAATAGATGGCGATGAGACCGATGGCTGACACCCACAAAGCCACTCGGAC